>JABWDB010000003.1:14477500-15077500 GCA_019614645.1 Stratiolaelaps scimitus | reverse complement strand
GATGAAAAATTTCGTTTCGTGTTGCTGTCACATTGGGATCTCCCTTCACGATGCCAGAAAGACACAGAACGCCCATATTGGACAAAGACGGCGGGGAAGTTGTTTTTGCTGTATTTGTTTTTTAACCACGTCAGTAACGTTGACGATGTGTACCGTAAAGGGACGCATTTGGCAGGGTGTAAGCATGTCAGCACCAATAACATTCGAATTGATAGCACAATGACAACGGTTTGCCACAACGGTGCCAAGTAGAGACAGGAAGACGAACTAGTCATTCGATGGCGGTCTCAAGCAATAAAAAAAGTGCTTGCGAACGAGCGAGTAGAAGCTTAGATGGCCATCCATTTGCGGCGCAAGTTGATTTATTATTAAGTAATGGGCTGGCAATGATCTCTAATAAGCGAAGGGGAACCACTCTCCGAGATATAAAAGGGCTTCACTTCCTGACTATCGACTCGCTTAACAACCACCTCCTACTGACTTTGGGTCTCAGTGTCAATTTTCGCCTCAGCATCACAATTTTGTGACTTTCCTCACGCGTTTTCTTCGGTCCGTGTCGAGAAGACTGTGTTCATTCGCGTGAAAATAAGAGACCTAACACTTCAGAGGGGTGGCCTCTGACGGTGCATTTGGGTTCAATGGAGAAAGGAACGTTTTTATAGCAGGGGAACAGTGAGTGGCAGGCGAGAGACCGAAGTTTGCCATGGCTTTCCCTGAAAGGCTCAGGGCTTGAGCACGTTTTTAATGCGAGGACACGCTCGAACTGAATTCGCAAAGTCGTGTGTTGATGTAAAAGTACTCGAAACACTAATATTTGTTACTCACTTGATCCAGAATGATGCCCAGATCGATGTCTAGCGCGATATGTAATGTAACCGGAAAATAATACTACTCAAGAAAGAAAACATATATATATATATATATATATATATATAGATGCAGGGAACTCGTCGAACAATTTGCCTCCTTAGCAAGCTAGGAGGCGCAAGCGAATTCGTACCGTAGATTTGTTTTCAATGCCGCTTGAGACAGCAAAACTGTACTGCGCATCCATGATAACTTACTGTTGATCAGCTCGTCTCGTCTATCGCTAAACTGGGACCGAAAACAAATCATCTCTGATATGATTACGTGGACCGTGAACTCGATATGAGCATGAAAGAAAATTAAAATAGCCCCCACCCGAAAAAACCAGGATGAGGGAGACATTGTTATCATTAGTGGCTATTCTTTTATTTCTGTAATTCTCTTATTATCTTCATTAGTGGAAATGCCGATAGATACTAGCGTGCAGCGGGGTGCTTACGCCGAAGCGTTTGCATGCTGAACTTCCGGACTGGCACGTGCTTATCACAGTCAATTTGACGTCGACGCAACGGGTCATTAACAGCAGGGTTCGCGCAAAGTTTGTTTTCTCCATTTACATAACAGTCCGCACGTGAGTGTGGTAGCATTCATACGGTGATGAATACTGCATTATTAGGGAGGATGCAGCATAGCGTGTAACAATGTCACATGAAAACTACAATAGAAACAAGCGCTCACCTTTAGTGTGAATGAATTTATTAAAATGGTAATTGGCCCATAATCTCGGTGCGCGTTACTGGGACCAATCTATATACTGTGTAATGAATAAAATGATGGAATACGTTTGATAAGGAGAGATGCTCAATAATGATCTTATGTCGCACACAATGTAGTGGTGTAACCTATGCACGACACGACCTCAAGCCAGAAACGTCACGTCGGATGCAGACTTGCTTGAACACATTGAAATTCGTGCTAATGGGATGACGAACACTCACGGATTCGATCTTAAAACAATAGAAAGTACATGGAGACTGAAAAATAAGCGGGCCCACAACAGTGAAGCGATCTCTAATAATCTAATATATAGGGATAAATACCTTCATCAGGTAGCCAAATAGACACCACTAACTAAGCTGCTTCTGGCAAGGCAAATGCTTGACGTTGTTAGCATCAGAGACGCCATAAATAAATATTGATTTTTGTCATGCTCTTGTACTGTTGTTGTATTTTAATTTTTTTCATTATGTAGCATCGCGCTGTAGCATAACCCTACGTAATATTGTGATCAGTACGGACGCGCTTCTAAGAGGGAAGCATTGCGCTACCTCAGCTTGATTGCACTACTTTTATCACAGTACAAATGCGTTACATGCGCTAAGCGATTCTGGATTCTGATTCTAGTGGGGTGACCACCCACTACATATCTGTATGTATACATTTTGAGACGATCATTACCCACATTATTGAAGGTAAGGTAAGGCTTTATTGATTTATTAAAGGAACTGCATATAATTGCTTAAGTTCTCTTATATTTACAAGTTGATATATCTGGTTCATGGATTTGTCATTCAAAGATGTTTGTTTAGGTACAGTTGAAATGTAGGTCCTTCTTGTGGAGATGGTTTTTAACACGGAATATCGTTATCGTGTAGCCCGAGTACAATAAGCGATAAACTGAACCCAATGCTTGGATTCACTGAACAGTGCCACTGTGTTCCTCCCGTCTCATACAGCATAACTTATTTATTTCCGCCAGTTGCAGACCATTATCCCGCATTATAGGTGGATATGAATGTACGTCTTAGCGAAGCGAGATTCGGAAGCGTCTTACGAGGCTGTCGGCCACTGCGGCAGCCTCTCGATCCGATGTAGATCGTCCAGCTTTCGTCCGAGGTGCAGGACTTGGGAAGCAAGCAAGCTCTCCCCACGTCAGGTTTGCAGTTTCGACGGTTCCGGCCGGACACCGGATGTACCCCCAAGGTGACTCTCAGACCCTGCTCAAGCAAGCAGGCCTCGACAGCCGTACTATATCCTACCGCAGGTATAATACATCCGTAATATCAGAACATCCGACAGCAGACGTCCAATAGGAGTCACACACGCACCATATATACGTGTATATATATATATATACGTTCACATTATATATATATACGCTTACGGGTGTATCTCGCATTGGATCTCGCCGGGAGCTGGAGGGCGAAGGCGGGGAGAAAGGATGATGCTTCGTTGAGGCTGTGGACGGCTGCGGCTGCTCACTGCTTCTGTTCCCTATTTATGAGGGTGATTTCCTCGTCCTCAGTCACCTCATGTCCTTCCGGATATGCTGACTGCCGTTAATGGCGGCTGATCTATACGGGGTAACATTATACGTATATACCCATATATCTGTATTTGTGTATGTATCTATGTATGCTCGGCAATACTACATAGGCTCTCTTACGAACGGAGACTCGATTTATCTCGCCCCACGACGGGGAGCACGACGCTGTCGTTTGCGGCATCGATGGTCGAGATGACGCCACCCAGAGGGCGCGAAGGGGTTGTCAAACTGCCCCTATTTAGACAGCCGCTGCCTTTGGTTTTTCGCTCGCCTCATTTTAAAGCTGTTGCAAGTAACGACTAGCTGTTAGGATTCCTCCTCGTAAAGAACGAGTTTATAGTTTTATACAGGGGGCTCTGGTTTCGAAATGTTTCGACGTTATTAGTCTGGTAGATGGTGCGATCGGCAGGGCTTCTTGCACGTCGCATCATATTCGTACAACGAGCTCCGATGGCTTCATTGACAGCGTAATGGACATATCACCCCATAGTAGTGGGATATCTTCGCCGAAGGTTGCACTTGTGCGGCGTGTCTTAGAGCACATATGCTACTGTTGTGCAATGTCCAGCACATCTTGAATCGACAAGCAAATACATATAAACGTCGCTAGATAGTATGTCTCCAACAGGAGTCAGAAGACTGTTGTTGGCAATGGTGACAACCTTTGGATTTTGGAAATGCCAACAAGACCCTAATGTGACCACATTAAACGACTGACTATCACAGATCATAGCAGGCGATTTTAAGCTTAAAACCGTTGTTTTAGTTGTGTTTCTGTAAAGTGTTTTCATTTACTATATTTCAATAACAGACGCATACTCTGAACGTTACTACTGAACACTGAACAGTTATCAATATTGCAATGAAGAAATCGTGAATATATTAATTTAAAAATATACATGGCTTTCATTCGACGGATGGATGTGTGCCCGCTCAATACACATGAGAAATAAGATCCGGAAAACTTGTGTCGAAACCTGTCGACACAAGCCCATCGAAAAGTGTGAACCATAACCGTAGACGAGACACTACAGGCCGACGAGTCTCGCGTTCCCAATTCCAAGTATGGCTGATCTACATTTTCTGCAGACAGCACAATGCGCAGAAGCTAGAAGGGTACCCGCTAGCCTCGAAACAACGTCTTCTTATAGGGGGATCTCGATGTAGAGACCTCTTTTTGTGTGTGATTTTTTTTTCTGGCCCACAGGCCCTGTCTGATCTGCCCGATGAAATTTATGTTTGGAATTTCTCCTCATTCTAACTGGTGCATGAACAACGCTATCTCAACGACGATTGATTTTGTGGCTACGCTGAGCAAAAGTCGACCGACAGTTGAGTAAAACCTAAGTCAACAGTTTGGAAAAAATACGTCCATAGTTAGGCGTATCAAGTAGACCTGAACTTGAAGCACCATTTGTTTTAACAATAAACCAACTATATGCCTAAGCAGAAATCTAGAGTATATTTTCCAGGCTGACTCACAGCCAACATTTCACTTCCACTGTACTCCTTTCGGCGTTGCTTCATAAGATGGACCACTTTAAATGCAAACGTGCATTTAAAGTGGTCCATCTTATGAAGGGCCCACACGCATGCGCCACGCCACTGAGCCTAACCAGAAGCCTACTTTTTCCAGACTTGGCCCTACGCCAAAATCAAGTATAAGCCTACTTTTGCTCTACTCTGTAGAAAACCACTAGGATTTAAAGTCAGTCCCACAAATTTTACGCGCAGCATATTTCTGAAAGCATCTTCTAATTTACTTCGATATACCTTTAATCGGCCTTTTTCCTATTATCTAAGATTTGACCTTCACTTGACCAAGCCATGCCATTTCATGCAGTTCGCTGTCAGCGAACTCGTACGCGATCGGAAATACTTGTGTATACTAACAATATCGCAATGCACTCACTTGAATCAAGCCGATTATATACTCGTAAAGCAACCACCTCTAAGGGGAAGGAAGTACGATCGGACTAATATTGTAATGGGGCGTCGGAGAACATCGCATTGCAAACTGAAATTTTAGACTTGTGCGCCGTTGGCGGCAGAGAAAGTCTAGGGCTATGTGTCCATGTATAGGGCTAATTACCATACGCCGTGCTGTATATGGATTTCGCATTCACATTCAGCCTACAGCTTTGATCTGCATATCTGTCTCAAGGCCAGAGGAATGAAAGGAGCACAAGCTACTGCCTTGCTATACGAGTCCCGAAGCCACGCGCTTAACGCAACTCGCACGTAGAGTAGAGTCCATCTTTGGTACAAAGGACAGATGTTATGAGAACTGAATGTTAGCATAAACCGGATATCGCTTTAGGGGAGCTTGGGCGCGCGGTCCTTATAAAGCTTATCAGAGAACTACGTGTATGGATAAATCGAGGGTCGCCTGCAGCTGCTATGTTTTGCAAAAACTCGGCTGATTCATTTTTTTCCTAAGATAGTCCTAATAGTATCTGTCAATATATGTATATACATATACTGGGTTGTCCCGTAGGTTCGTAGCAGAATCTTACCAAGTGTTGATTTAAAATCCTGTAGGAACTTAGGGGACACCACAACATTACGTATATATATATATATATATATTGCTGGGTTCGCGTGAAATGCGGAGTTCGATTGCTTGAATTGCCAAAAAAGCACATTGGAAACCTCGAGCCAAGCCACATCGGCCTATGTCCATGTTTTTTAATCTTGTACCTCATTGTCACTGGCTGCAAAGGAAATCCCTTAGTCTCCGAAATATTTTAAAATTCGCAAGCTATCCACCTAAGTAGTGCCAGCAAACGTAATCAGCATGAAATAATAAAATGAAAATTAACCTACGAGAATAGCCGTTGATCATAACTGGAAATGATCACTTCGAATATGCACATCGAACTCACAGGATTGTGAGAATTTAGTCATCTACCAGGTAATGCGTTCCAAACCTCGTCGATCTCCAAAATCTCCTTGACGATTTTTTTTGAACCGTCTTTCGCACGTGGGCTCAAAGGATCCTCGCCATACAGGCGAGTGACATTTTGAAGCGTTTCCACGACAGTGTTACCTTTGCGGAACTCATACAACGAAACATGACGAATGAGCAGATTCTGAGGCCAAAGGAAACGTTATCGAACCAAACTGGGTGTTCCAAACGACTCAACGTCGCCTGTTTTCTGTATAAAGAAGCCTTCTCTCAAATGATCTTGCGTGGTGCTAACTGCGGGCACGTTGTCCAGGCAAGATGAACATCGAGACAACTTGCTCAACAACGTAATAGACATAACACTACTCATTTTGGCATCTCTCCTCGAAGGGTGTGAGCCGAAATTTAACGAATTGGGTCTCTATACCAACAAATCGGATGAAGGGAGTCGATCGGTGCTATATGTTTTGCTATAAATAACAAAAATAGATGAAATTGACTTTAACCTCGAAGGCTCCTGTAGCAATCGGTCTCAAGTATAACTTTGTATTGTATTTCATATTCATGCGTTCCTAGTAGCCAACTCTGTGATGCAGCACTCGATTCTGCGGAGTCGATTTAAGTAGAGAACGACACCTGATTTTTAATTTTGACAATGATTTTTACGCAAATGATGAGTACAACGTTGTCGGGTATCACTGCTACCACACGAGAGCCCTACCTCTCGGTCCTTCACCGCTGCTAGCTGTTTCGTACCGCTCTCCACTCCGCTCTCTATAGTGTGTTCACGAAGTTGACTGTGAGCGTTGAATAGACAAATTGTCACATGGCTGCACTACGCGTTTCTACCTCGAACGTTGAGCAGAATGCCACGTACAAACTGCTGACAACGTAACCTCGATCTCGTTAGGCAACGAGATTTTAATAACTTCGCCGACCGTAACATGACGGATAGCTCCCAGACCCATTGTGAAGCCTATTTTTCACAGGGCGTCCCAATCGTCTCACCTAACGGACGGACAACCCAATCTAGTAATAACGCTGGGTGATCTAAAGCGCTTACCGATTTATAATTTAATGCACAACACTACTTACACAGATTAATTTTCATCCCCGACCATGTCGCGTCATTCAGGCAAGGTTATCAATAGTATGTTGGAGGATTCCATGCCTCCTCCAGCATCCCCCACTTAGTCGGACGTAAAGCCTGGAGACGAACTTGCAGGTCATCAATTGCGATGCCATCGAGTATGGAGTAATAGTAGAGGAAGTGAGAGAGACAGAGAGAGAGAGAATACAAGAGAGTTTCGAGCTATTTAACATCCTCACTGACTTGCCTAGGGGCTCAAGAGGGAGTTTCTATTGCCGTCCGTCCATGAGGCCGTCCATCGGCCGGGCGCTGCCTAGGAACGACGGAATGGTCTCGGTTCGTTGGTGCTCTAAACGCAGAAGATCCCCCTGGAATACCCGGAAACGCCGAGAGAGCGGCGGGCAGCGCTAGCCTCCCTCTCAACCAGTCCGTTGTGGGTCATGGAAGTCGGCGCTGCAAATTCCAGGGTGACCGATGTGAACTCCACCACTCTGGCGCTCCAGGCTCCAACTAGCTTTCGTTCCGCCGGCCGACTCGGTCGCTCGTCCGATCGCCCCGTGCGGCTGGGATGTCATCCAAGAGTGGGCAGTTAATATTCCCGAGGAACGGCTTGCTAGACCCCATTTCCGTCTCGGCTGAATGATTGCTCCCATCTCATCCCATTTTGTCCTGTCCCGTGCCTCCTAGCCACCTCCCAATGCCCGCGTTCCCGTGCGTCTCACTCCCCCAGGCATTATTCGTTTCTCGAACTGCTCTACACCGCTTTCGATATATGATGATAACACGTAGCCGTTCATTCCCAGAGCCCGTCTCGTTCTCTCCCTGAGGAGAGCGGCAGAGACCTTGAGTATAGCCGTACAGCGGCCATGGGATTGGACCAGCATTTCTCTCCCATCAGGCAGCCAACGATGGAAACCACCAGTACCACCACCTCATTCGCATCGCTTCTCGTATAATAGATACGCAGCGCATACACATACATTGAGAAACACACATTGACGGAGGGCGATACGAGCAGATGAGCACACGCCAACTGTAGAGGCGGGTCTTCTAGCCTATTTCAAATGGAAGCTCGGACGAGTGGGGAAGTGAAGTCTTCGTCAAGGGAAATTCGCGTACGAACAGCACCGCTGCGGTTACTTTCTCGTTTCATCCGACCCTTTCATTTGTTCAAACCGATGACCAGTGGTCGTCCTTAAAGCTCTAGAGCCTGCGGAGGGTCGAGCTGATTTATCTGCTCCGTTGACGATGAACCGATGGGGAACATTCGTAGAAAATGACTTGCTTGTAGGCAGGGTCAAAAGGAATAGGAAATACGAGAAGTAAAGGTTCAGCCAGGTAAGTCGCTGAGGTGAAAACAAGAAAGTTAAGAGGTTCTATCGCCCGTACGGAGGTGCCTTAATTTTTTCTTGTATTTTCGAACGTGGATAGCTACGAAGGCTTCTCACAACGTAAATGGAGAACGAAACAACTAAAGATGAGAATCAGCACCCAACGAAATAGGACGTAACAGGCAAATATATATATATATATATATATATTTGTAGTGCGAACTCTGCGAGTTTGATTTTTGTCTCAAAACAGGCCAAGTACTGCGCAGATAACGGATAAATAATTTCACGAATCCATTTTTCTCTATAGAAGAACATGGATCTTACAGCTTTATTGGTAACCATCATATCATAAGCACAGGCTCAATCAAAAATATACAATCGGAAATCGTTCCGATTGTATATTTTTCAATCGTGTGCTCGCCTGTGCTTATATATAGTAGCGTTCGAGTCCGCCTTGTAATCGGAGAAGCGACGCAAGTGCATGGGTTCGAACCCCCCCTCTGACCATACATCAAAAGCAGAGCCCAGCCAGCCGAGTGAATCCTAGAGTCCCAGCAGAAAAAGGTCCCCGTATGAATTGTTCAATGCAGAAGTTGACCACTATAGGTTACAAGCTTAGAAAAAAAATTGTTTGATAACCATGTGACGATAATGGTATTTTTAAATTTAGCGTTCACCTTCTGAAGGCATGGCGGGACCACATAGGGGTTTCGGGCCCGTGTAACGCAAACCAGAGTGTTCATTTGACGTCACATCCTAAGTCAGCGGTTCTTGAATGAAATGGTTCCCACCTGTTTAATGTATAGCGCGCCTAGTATTGCGTTTGCCACGACAAAAAAAGAAACCCAGCAACAAGAAGTTAATAGTGAAGTAAAATTACTATTGAATTTTTAAAGTTATATGCACAGTGTAAGAGATGAGAACAGAACATAGGGACAGGGCATATTTTGCATATGGTCTGGCTCGTCCCCTTGAGAAAGGCTCCAAGGCGTACGGTTAGTTCTTAACGTATACTCTTTATGGCCTCATACGTCAGGAGAGGTCCTCTGCCCAATCTGCAACCACCGCATCAAGACACTGCTGCGAGAGCGTCTCCCCATCGTCGTCATCGCCATCACCGCTACGTAAAAGCGACTCTAGTGAACCTCTATGTCAACCTGATAAGCGGGCGAGTCCTTAAGGGCAAACTCCAATATTTCCCTCAACCCCCCTCGGCTGGCTGGGTTTATTCCTCCTTGCTCTATATGGAGGGACGGAGTAATCGATAAGAGGCGTCGCCTCTGCTATTTAATAAAGGAGGAAGACAGCAGCGCCTGGGGAGTGGGCTTTCGCGGGCAGGTTGGTTCAAATTGAGCTGTCAGATGGGGTGCGTATGGCATCGTCGAGAGAGTGAGGCAGAATATATTCATTTATTTGCCTCTTCAGGCTCGTTCTGTTTGCTATCGACGACGACATACCGCCCGTACCGAATCCCCTGCCGGCATCAGGACGCGCTGAAGGGAACTGTCTTGATTCCTCGTGATTTTCGTCTGCTTCAGAGTTCCGCCCTTCCGTCTGTTGCACGCCTTCGATGGGAGCGAATTGCAGGGTGAGTGGTTGAGTGGCCGGGGTGTTCTGTTAACGTTTCCCATATGAAAACTCCCTGTCGTCTTCGCGTTGTCCCTCTCCGCGTAATTTGGCTGCCGCGACGAGGCAATGGCATAGCTTCTCGTTTACACGCTGGCCCCCATCTCGGCGTCTGTCTCTTCCGGCTGACCTATGGTGCCCTCTAGCAAACGAATGGTCCCGGTAGCCATCTACCGTTCTTGGCTGTGTAAAGGTTCCTTTGATTTGTTCGGAAAGGGAATACCCGCCCCTAACGGGGTCGGTCGTCGCAGGGTGCCATCACTACCGGTATCAGCACGAATGGTGAGACCTTCTCTGCCAATTGATGGTCCGTCACGCGTGAGTCAGGGCAAAGGGAGCAACAACAATTTGGCATTCGCTTTCTGTGATAATCTTGATCGTGGAACGAATATTTCACCCTCGTCACCTCCTGGTTGAAAGTAATTTTATCCCCAGCATAGACTACCATAGTGGGATCCCACGAATAACATGTAATGAACACTAAACCGATCACTACCGGTCAATTTGACCGTTTTTAAACTTTTGTCCAAATTGAAGGATACAATGCTATATAATGTTTTGATTTGTTAACGGAACTACAGTATTTGACACTATGGAATACTTAAAAATTGTCACATGGCCAGTTATTCATCTAAGATTATTAAAGGACCGGTTATTCTACATCTGTGTCGACTTTGCTTTGTTTGGTGACGTCATACAGAGGGTGTCTGTAGGTATATTGTTAGATTTCAGATCGAGATCGTAAACGCATCAAGCTATTGTATTCAGGTATAACAAGCTCCTCGTATATGCTTATTGCGAGATCGAAATTCGGAATGTGTGAGAAATATTTTTTGTTGCTACTCGGGACAAGTATCCTTCAGATCTAACCCGCATCCGCCTAAGAGATTTCATCACCAGGGCATGAGCGATGTACCTCACATCTGAACGTGGTAGAATTCACGAGGATTCGAACCGTCCCTCTTTGCCGGCGCAATAGAACTCGACTGTGAGGCCGTGCCATCACGGTGAGAATACGGCTCCCTCAATACGGGTTCCCCCCTGTTGGAGAACGGGAGGCAGAACCGATCCGGTTGCTAGGAAGAACAATCAGTGGCATAGCTTAATAGGAAGAAGAACCCATGAAATATAACGTTTTTATAGCCATTATTATTATTGCTATCATTACAAAGAATAAGGTCTATTAAAACTTATATGGAATATAGGATCGTTGTGAGAATTACTTTAATGAAATTCACGAATTGTTAGCTTACTTACAGAACAAACCAAGGACAAGCACAAGACCAAGAGTTTGGACCATCGGCCGCGAATTGCTTCCATTTTCGAAAAATCCTACCCGTTGGAGTTTTAAAGAAGGACTCTCTTCTGCATGAAATATCTCTGCTTTTGTGTCACTATGGAAAGTCAGAATGTGTTCCCAGTTTGGCCAAAGGACGGCACAATATTATCTATAGTACTATTTCTGTCGGTGTATTATCTTCGTTGAATCCGACGAAGGAAGTCTCACAAGTCGCGTATTATGAAGTACGAACGTGCATCTGTGCAAGCGCACTGTCCCTTTATAGCAATAGAGAAAAGTGGCATAAACCCGGCGGCCTTCGGAGAAGGGATCATCGTCAAAAACCTATGGTTCTCGTCAAGCAATCCTCTCTACTTGGATTTTGTCACGTATGGTCAAATAAAGCAAACGATGATCTCGGCACAGTCAAAATCATCATATGAGAGAGCCGGACCACCTATGCTGTAAACCGGCCTTGATCGTGAGCACGAGTTCGCTACATGACGGTGTCCAGGGCGCGTGTCTTCGACAGCTACTTGTGAAGTACCTTGTGAAGAATTGCTAAGCACACTTTTGCGAATCGCCAAATGTCGGTCAACATATATATATATATATATATATGTCATTGCTTATAATGATGGAATCGGAACATAGCCAAGCAGACATGTCTGAGAAACACCACCTAAAATTATAACCTCAACGGTATTTGATCATTCCACTCTAATTTTGATTCGGTATGAGATGTTTAAAATATTTGTAAGGAGGACACCGGGAATAGCCTAATGATTTCTGTTAGACATTTGTATGTAGATAGCCACGATACAGCATAAATGCCGTTCAATGTGGCTTTCCAGAGCACGCAATCCTCAGATAACAACGGCGCTATCATAGAACACGAATGGCTTGACCTGACCGTCGAATTCATCTCAAATGACTTGCCGATTTAGAGGTCGCACTCGAAAAAGCGGCTCTGCTTTTAGCATAGTTGACACGAAATGCTGTCGTAGAAGTCGAGAAGTATTTGTTCACGTAATAGCTACCCGAAATAGCACGCGCTGCTCTGGGCGCTCATGCATCAGTGCAATACACACACATATGTATATATATATATATATATATATATATATATACAATATAAGGTAGTCGTTCACATCGGATATACGATTTAGATGACAATATAAAGTAGGACAATTTTGAATCAACTTTTAATGGAGCTATGTGCATAGCTTAGGTTGCTGCACCTAAGAAACCAGGCTGTTCTGTCATAAGTCAATCGATCACCGCTGCTAATTATCTTCTAAACTAGTCCTCGATAATTAGCGTTTGTGAACCAGCAGTGAGCTGCCGGCATTGCAGATCGCAGCATACGGTACGGACCAAGATATATATATATACATATCCCGCGCCTTGTAGCTACCTTAAATGGTTAGTTATTCATGAGAAAGGTGACTTGTTATCCTTAAACAGGTAGCGCTTTCTTTTCATCTCGAAGAAGTAGTCCATGTGGAGCTTATTTTGAAGTGTTGCTCATTTTATTCACAATGGTGGCTGATCACACTGCTTTATGCTCTGCACATTTGGGCTAAGACTTTAGGTGTATCTCTGTTTGCTGAATATTTACATTTACTATACGAAGAAGCGATTGATTATTAGCAACCTAGTGCGGCAGACAGTTCGGTATAAATATGTACAGCTGATACATAGAGTGTTGTATTTATTGGACCACTTCGTTCTACTTGTTTTTACCAACTGAGAGGAGTGCGTATGCAGAGCATGTCCAATTAACATAACACTCGATAAAGCACCTGTACATATTTATACAGAACTGCCTGCATTATTGAAATTAATCTATATATATATATATATATATACATACAACGAGCTTTGCACAGTATATTAATAACAATAAGGAGTGGATATCTATACCTGACCAGCGTCTGTCCATCACCTGACTGTTTGATGCTGGTCAGGTGTTGTCAGGAGATGATGTTTTTACGATGTCGATCTCGTTTCCGTCGTACCTACTGAACAGCCAACTGACAGCGGTTACTCATAGCCGCCAATGAGCTACGGGAGGCTGGTATTGTGTGTCCACCACCAGAACTGTTGTGCATTTATATGTATATTATAATAGCTAGCGTATGGTGGTACACGATACTCGTGCACCATGCTAGTCGCTCTTCAAGAATGAGTGTTCAACGTGTACATAGCCTAAAGCTAAGGCGAAGAGTGGTCCGAGACCAAGAGAACCAGAGAGGGAACATATCTACATTCCAGCAGATCAGTAGCTACAGTCAATCCTTCCTGCCCATGTCCTCTATATCGCCACGAAAGAATAGCAGCAGCGGATGTAGCAGTAGTAACCGACATTCGCTCCTATTACCAACACGTATACCGGGTACAATGGGCACGAACATCTTCACCTCATGAGGTCGTACCCGGCCCAACGCACCCGGCAATGCCAAAGCTACGACAGTGAGCGATTCAGAGCAGATAGTGCGAGCGATGCGGGCCCTACTCGAAGTTCTCCTTCGCGGCCTCACCACATTGCCCAGCTTCATCCACTCATTCGGCATTCCTCCAACAGCTCCTATCATTTCGGTCTGCTGACATGCGGTACACGTACATAAGTATTATAGAACATATTTACGGAAAATGATGCCAGCCACAAGGTGACTAGAATTATTCGTGTGGCAACGTTACAACGGAGCAAACGCGTGGGGCCCATCTCTATTAACTCATTGCGCTCTCCTGCACTAATCGCATGCAGCGGCCTATGGCAATTCCGTAGCTGAGCATTTTGGAATTGCTATATTAAAATGACTATATATATATATATATATGATGGGGCCCCGTTGGATGTTCAATCGAAGCTTATATGGGAATTTTGAGTTATTGTACGGAACTTGTACGGGAAACTTTGTAAAGCACAATGAGCGACCAACCTGACTAACCAGCAAACATGCCAATCCAACCATCCGGACATAATCATTGTGTCAAAACGGAAATCTCTCCATATTCGCCACCGAGGTAACGGTGCTATGTTATTCAATGCGAGAAGCAATGCTATTCAAGCGGTGTTTTGCGAAGTCTATCTGCGACCTTAGCGAAGACGTGTGACTGGTATATAAATAGTATATCTGGTCTGTTTTCAATTCTAGTGTACTCCATCGAATGATGGAATGGTGTTATCTGGTGTCTCGAATCTGGACAACAAAAAACAAAAAATATATATATATTATTATTATAATTATATTTATTATTATATATACTGTTCGCGTCAATATAAAAAATAAATATCAGCCTGCACACATATACGTATATTTGTTCTATAGACAATTTGTGTATATGAACGTCAATATATCATGACACACAAACTAGACTGAGTCCCGTAATACTACCGACGGGATTTATCGAAGGTGACTGATATTGCTGGCGTGCTAATTAAGTACTTTCAACATAAGTCAAGAATGGTCGTACATTTGTTTTTTTTGCAAGAGAATTAAACACGTGGGCGCAATCTTGACGGCTTACTTGCTATCGCTTAGCAGATTCACAAATATATTGAATAATAGTCAATAGTGCCAGAACGCTTCTTGAGTATTAGCGCTTGCCCAATGATCAACGACAGACACATTGACTCATTCATATGTATATATATGATATATATATATATATGTGTATGTGTCACCATGAACTCATTTCCCATAATTCTTGGCGCTCCTGGTGTGATCGTCCTGTATACCAAGGTGTTTCGAAGGCGTGTTCCAGTCTAGTAGCACATTCGATTGTACTATCTTGCCTGTCACCTGACGATGCTCTGGGGATGCCTACAGCCGACGGCGGGAAGGAGATCACATCATGGATCACGCCTGCTAACCGTTTGGAATCGAAGCGCGTTGGTCCGTGAAATGATCTACTGCATCACCCCTACCAACCTCCGCGAACCCCACAAGCTCTCTTAGGACCCACCCTGTCACGCTCAATACCCCCAACTGCTGGCGGGCGCTCCTCAGATCAGGCTAGACCATCCAGGAAGCTCAGGAGGTCGCATCTGCTATCATCTCGGGGTCGCTGGTGGTTCAGGCCGTGGTGGCCATATTGGAAGGTGGATCTGTTATAAAGGGGCCTTTGGGGGCTCCGCTCTGAGACGGCGTGAGGACTCTTGGGATGAGGCACGAAACATTGTTTTGACTGACACGAGAAAGCTGCTGCATTTAGATTAGACTCACTCCTTTACTCTCATTGGTTGGTTGGCCGATCCGACGGAAGCCACTACGAAGATCGTGAGAGATAGTGGATACGTAGGAAAGCCTACTTGCGGATGGTACCCTACCACCGACACACACCGATCTATCCATCTGCGAGGTCTATTGCTCCTAACAGCCATGCGTTCGTAGGCCCAAAGCAGACGAGAGTCGCGTGGTCGACCCGCTGTGGCCCAATGATGCGCGCATAATACCATCTAATGGAAAGTATTCCCACCAGTACAGAGGAGAAATGACGAAACGAGGATATCCTCTTCCATGTAAAGGTAGCTGTTCGGAGGAGGGCCTCGATCTTTCCCGGAGCCACTTGTACACTTCTTGCACGATGATTCCACGAGAACAGCTACCCCCTCTCTATAATTACCTCTATCTACTGTTATAAATAACCGATAGAAAAACGATGACACCGAAAAGAAAAAACAAGATAACCATGCCAGGGTTGGAACGTGGAAGTTTGCGTCATAAGTATCTCCACAAGAGAAATCACCAGCTGTCTATTTGCCAGCCTGCTGAGCTCTTACGGATACGTTTCACTTGAAGACGGACCGCTTTGACCGCTTCATGCTCACATTTTATACAAACGAGCCTGAATTACGTACACAGTTCCGTATATCTATCATAATGTGTCGATTTTCACTTTAAACGTCCCATGAACAATGGCTGATTTGCCCGCCTTCTCTTAGTTGAACTTGATACTGCGGGACTCTAGGCTGCTGGCATTCTCTAATAGTCAGACATCTCCAACAAGCTAGCCATATATTGTATATGTCTTTCGTCGACCTTCGCAGTCGACCTTTCAGCAGCTCGCTGCTTTATCAGTCTAGCCGAAACCTTCGAGTTCTTTCCAATATTATGCAAAATGTACACACGTATAGTCGTGTGCATTCCCTGAATTGGGGTCATGACAAAAGGACCACCTATCGATACCAGTTAAGTGTCACACATAATATAATACATGGTATAGTAGGATTTATCTGCTCGCGGTTGTTATGGGTTATCTATAATGTTAAGAATGATACACTTGTAGCCTGTTGTCGATATTCTATTTCAACTAAACAAAATACCGTCAACTCGGCTCGGTATTTTGTTTAGTGTATGATATGGAGGGTAGGCCGCATCATTCTTAATATTATAGGTAACCCATAAAAAAAAAAAAATATATATATATAAATATGTGTGTGGTGACACTAAGCTCCATATCGAAAATATGTAAAAACAATGTCGAACGTCTGGGGCCCCTGGCGCGATATTTTGGCTCGTATCCTTCATGTGCAACATTATTTTTCTGCACATGTCTAAACCTGTTTATGACTCTATTCCTTGTTCGTGCCCTTTACTAAGTTTGGAAAAATCATCGACAGGTGCTTTATATTCTTACTTTATATAGTGTCGTAAAAACTTGCGTTTGTGTGTGTGTGTGTATGTACGTGTGTGGTTGAAGAACCAGGTACCGCGTGTGCAGCGTTTTAAGGGACAAAGCTACTAAATATATTAGGGAATACGGTTCGAACTCGCCGCTCTTTCGAAGGGCGTACAATCCGAACTACGCGATACAATGTGTTCATTTTTGGGGTGGGCACGCGGCAGGAATGTGGCTTCCTTTCGAACACTGAGTGGCTTCGATACGATCAGAAATATGGACACTGCAGCAAAAAGTTCCAATTCCCCCAAAAATCAACGGGAAAACATCAAGTTTTTGTTTCTCCAAAAACACCCTCCAGCTGAAATCCATCGACAATTAGTGAACGCGTGCGGCAGGTCTGCCTTATGCCTGCGAACGGTGCGAAGCGATTGGTGCAAGCGATTTAACAGTGGAGATATGGACACCGATGACCACCGAGATGGGGACCAGAAATCAGGTGCGACAAAGGACGAACGGATTGACAGAATCAAGGCAGCTTTTGACCAAACCAGAACTTGGTCCATGAGGTCTTTGCCGGCTGAAACTGGGATTCCTCAGTCAACGTGTCATAATATTATCACCAATATACTGAGAATGAAGAAAATCAATGCAAAATGGGTTCCCCATTTACTGACTGCTGAGCAGATGAAAATGCGTGTGGAGTGTTCGACATTTAATTGAAGACTTATAAGCAACAAACCAGCTTATACGCAACAAACCAGTGCCAGATAGATTCAGACGAAAGGTGTTGATGATACTCGCTCTGGATATCAAGGGTGTTTGCTATTACGAAAAATTAGCAGCAAATGAAAAACTCAATGCTCCCCGATATCTCGGCTCCTTGAAAGGATTGATGAACAAATTGCGTGGGGCTCGACAGGACCGAGTGTGGTTACTCGACGACAATGCAAGACCTCACCGCACTGTTGAAATTACGGCCTGGATGGCGGGGAACAATATTGGCGATGGCATCAAGCCCCATATTCTCCTGATTTAAGCCCATGTGATTATGATTGTTTCCATGCATTAACGAGGGCACTAGGTGGGGTTCCATATGCAACCGTCGACTTACTCACAAAAGCAATAGATAACGAAATTATATATGGAAATGCAAATGGTAAATATTTGGCTATTTCAAAACTCCCAGAGCGCTGGAATCAGTGTGTCAATAAAGCTGGAGAGTACCTCTAACTCGTACCAGAAGATCTTTGTTCTAACTCATTTAGTTCAAAAGTTATTGGCATTTAAAGAGGCGACAGTTTGCTTGAGACACCCTAATACTAAGCAGTAATGAAATTTAGTTTAGTAAATGAACCACACAGCTGTTGAGCAATCCTGGACTGCCACATGATTAGAAAAATTAGTGTGTGAACAATTACATTCTTGCCGAGAAAATTAGATCATGTTGCCCGACGGCAGGGCATGAGTTGCACGATACACGTAGGGGCGAGTCATCATTAGGATTTATTGTATTTGTGTTCTACGTGACGAATTTGTTAACTTCAGCTTTGATTTCGAGATTTAACAGCAGCAGCAGCTGATAGTATGAGTGTTAGGTACTTCCTTGCCTTAGTCCTGTTTAGTTTGGTCTGCCATTTTCGGTCTGTTGTCCCATTGATAATAATCAATGCAGTCCACAATAACTCCGACAATGGAGGTTTCCCACGTTGGTCGCCCATAATAAAATGGGATCGATTCAATGGCGGGAACAACGGAAACTTTTCTACTACGCTATATTGGTGACCACGTTTAAATCTCGTAACAGAGTGGTGACTCTCTGGCTTGGTCTGCCATGTCGCGTTCGGGGAGTCTGGACTCAATTAGGACGATTATTTTATTTAGGAGCCCTTGTGACCTCATCCCGCTGACGTCGGAACGGCGTGTAGATAATCTGCATGCAGAGTAGTCGACTAGTACTCCGACGCCGATCCCTGGTTCATAAGCCACTGCGTTCCCGGACCTCTCGCTGTAACAATAGAGCTCAAACGAAAGCAGACCGACTTCACTTGGCGAAATCCGGTTCATGTTGCACCAACGTAACTTTTGACGACCACATACACAGTCATTTGCTCGCACGATTGGTTTCCGCGCCAGCCAGCCTACTTCGCCTTTTACTCGAGTTGGTTTAAATGATGTCAGCCAGAGAATATTCGGTGGACGTTTGCGTATCACACAAATGACACAGGTACACATCCAGTGGCAAGCATCAGCACTTCTCGATGAGCTGGTTTGCCTGCACTTAGATGGCCGGCGAGTATCGCTAATGAACAGTTGTTATTTAGCGACATCGAGCTTGGTGGCGCTGTGCATTCGTTTGCTCCTTCCAGTCGGAGGAGACACGCAGGTACACAGGTTCGATCACCACTGTTGCCCACCCACCCACATTTGCATTTAAAACGGGGTCCATCTTATGAAGCAGTGCCGAGAGCAGTACCGCGAACGTTAAATGTTGAAGGCTGTGAGTCAGCCTGGAAAACATACTAAATGATATTTGACGCAATCTTAGGACAATCGTGGAGGGATGTATAGTCTCCGCCATTGGCACACGATTACTTTCCTTAGGGAAAGGTGTCTATTGCGCCAGCAACGTGGTGCATTCGTGCACGCGTGACAAACGAAGTACGTGTAGGTGCTCGGGTTCGATCCCCCACCTTTGCACATTTGCGTTTGGGGGCCCATCTTACGAAACAATGCAGAAGTAATACCATGCGCTTTAAATGTTGGTTGAGAGTCAGCCCGACAAACAATAGGGGAAATGTATATGAATATCTTCGACGATGTCAGTCGGAGTTATTTGTACTCTAAACGCTATTTGCACGGTATTAAACATTGAACTGGAATATTGTAGCTTATGTAAATTTTATAGAAACGAGAACACCGAAGCGTATTACCAAATTTATTGAACCTGTCTACATAAGTACGTCTTCTCTAAGCAACGTATCAAGTCGGACTGGAGAAAAATTACGGTAATTCTTTTACAAAAATAGAAACCAGCATTGCATTGTATATGCCATCAGTGTGCAACGTTCCCTCATTTAAAGCGTAAAACTACGAAGAGCGCTCATTAACGAGTACGTGACAGATTGGCCGTGTCTTCGTTGGATGGTTTCGTTCAAGTTACTCGATACAGTGAGACGTTTTTATTTTTTGTCATTGACGGCTGCTCTCAGCCGTTCATTCAGCAGACACGTCTCGGCACTGATCCGTATGGCAATTTAAGTACGAGAAGTGTCGGGCGAAAAGGTCGGCGTCTGGCTGAGGCCACGGCAGAATTTGAACGTGTGATAACCTGTCGATTAACAGCCAAACTGCTGTGTCCTTAGGTAGTATCGGCGTAGCACATAGGCCATCGCGGGGACGGCACGTATCGATTAAATGCATCGAGCTTGTCGCACAATGGAAGAATGCCAAAGTGGCAAAAAGTGATCTACTGAACGGCGTATAATTATGAATTCGTTCCGAATTGCATCATTAGGTTCCAAACATCTAACTTCGTGCACATCGTGTCGATCTGGATTTGGAGATGACAGTTAAGTCACATCGGGAGGCGAAAGATTGTTACGGAAGACCAGCTTCGTAACCGTACCACAGCTGGAGCTATGTCCACGTCAACCTAGCACCAGGTTGCACCAACATTTGATCAAGGATCAAGTTTTGTCCCCATAGAGCAATTTTATTAGTATAGAAAACGAGCACACATATCTATTTGACACCATATGTTGAGTCTGACTACCCTGTTTTTGGGGGCCGATATCTCTGATTGAGATGCTTGAGTAAACAATTGGCCACAGCGCGTCATAATGTGGTCAATGCAGCAATGTCAATGTGTAGAGCTAGTGTACATAGAGGGTCAGCTACCCGGCAACAGATCGGAACCAGATTTGTAAATGGGATTTCAGGATATAATGTTTTGACTAAACAAATTTCAATAGATGAATTCACCTGTATATTATTACTTCCTATCTGTTAAGTGGAGGGGGGGTCAAGGACGCAGCCACACCGCGTTGCTATGTGTGATAGACAGAGTATCATTTGCTTCGGCTATAGATAGGCGCTGGTGTGTGGTGCTTTGCACGAAAGCGAAGGATTGCCAGGATAATGCTGGGCTTGTTTTTTACTGATCACTAATTGAGGAGTGCTCACGTTTGACGTCATACATACTCACCACCCAAAGAAGGTCCTTTGACCATCGTGAGTACTGCTGTGCCATTCTGTCGGGGTTTGTTTAGGCGCCTGATCGCAACTGGTGGTGGAAGGTATACCGGTCATGAATTTTAGCTACGGAGATCGATACCTATTGCTACAATAGTAAATAGCCGATTTTGTCTCAAAGGACGGCTGGCCGGCCCACGTGTTCTTTCTAGGTGGCAGCTGGTTGCTATCAATTCCTATGATTCTTCAAAGGGCTCATGTACAAATATAATCAAAGGCTTGTCCGTCCGCCCTCACCGACCACAACGGCCACTTTCAATTCTGCCATCCAGCGATGATATGCATTGGAAGCGGAGTCTGTCTGATGTTACTAACGGTGCTCATGGCTAGTAATTCCTGTCTGCCATCAACACCAACCGAGTGTAAGCCAATCAGCCAGCCGTGGGCTGGGTGGCTCCAGTCGCCATACAGACGGTAGTCTTTCACCATAGCACTCTTCTATGACGAAATCAGCTTATCGTCCCCACGCACCCTTGTGCTGTGCCTCATCCTTACGCCAGCGTCAACTGATAGACAACTTCTTCTATCTGCGGATGGACTGCATATGCGGTCGCTGTTTGGTGGAGCCAGACTGTATCGGGGCCGTTCGACAGAGCCCCGACAGGGCTGACCTAGAGTGAAGGCCTCTTAGTTTAACCCCATAGAACCCTGGCCATCCCCGTACGGATCGCATTCCACAAAAGTCCGTACGCCTGGCAACGCGGCACGCTGTCCGAACGATGCGATAGACCGTACTGACGCCATCTGTCTGCTATCGTATAAACGCATGGCATGAGTGTGATGTGGACACATAAAGCTTTGTTATTAAGCCCCCGGACTCACTTGTACTATACGGGGAAGCATGTAGCGATAAGGGTCCAAGTTAGGGGCTGAAGCTACCACCGGTGTTGTTGACAGCGCGGGTGGGTTCGTTTCGTTGAGCCCCCTCATCTGAGTCTTCCTACTGCCTGCAGTGGTACTCTGTGTCATGTCCTCTTTCAAGTGTTCCAGCTTGGCAGACGATACTTATTTATCTGTATGGATGTGTACATATACGAGATGTGCGTGTGAGTGCGAGTGTTTGGACGACACTTGGCAGGCATAAACGACAGAACAGACTGAGCGGACTGGCCTGGTTAGTGGCTAGGCCAATTCGCGTGCACTTCATCCGCCTTGCGAATACACCTTGGGCCCACTCTTGCGAATACGACGCGAAATGTATATATATATATATATACTTCTACACACACGTCGTTAGTTAGGTACCGCCTGCCTAAATCCTTGTTCCGGCATCGGACACACAGGCCGACAGATGGACACACAGCTACAAATACCCAACCTGTCGCATCGGTAAAAGAGAGACGAGGAACTTTTTGTAGTCTCCTTGCTATGCCTATGCAGTGTGGCCCCTTTCTTCTCCCCTCAAGGGGGAGTAAAAGGCAACCAGCCCATGGTCCATGACCTTGGGAGTAGGGATCCCACTATTCCCCTTGCAGTTCCCAGGAAACGCGTGGATAAACCGAGAGACTCTGATATGCCGAAGGAAAGTATATACGACGGCATATGGCCGGCGACGGCATCTGGCCACTCAATTATTGGCTAAATGCGCAAGCTCGCCATCCGAAGCCGAGAGAGGTTTTTTTTCTCTAACGCGCCCCGCCCCTGAATATCCACAAGGACGGCCGATGGGAGGAAGCCCCTGATTGACGCTGGGATGTGATGGTTATGTTGGCTCCTCAGTTCAGGCGAGGGAGGATAAAGAAAGAGAGGTGTTGATGCCAATAAGAGGCATTGGGTCACGATGAGGAGGACCCCGTGAGGAATGAGGCCACGGGAGGTGTAGTCACGCCGGGGATAGGTAAAGTCAGGAGAAGGGAAATGTTGAGCGGGAGCGGCTAGTCGATATCGGCTTACTGGATACTCATCGATATGTCTGAAAAGTAAGCGACCCGGTTGTTCCCGATGATTTTTTGGTAGGGGGCCAAGAGGCCAGGGCTGCAGCGGGATCTTGGGGAGAAAGCGCTTTTTTTCGGGTAGATTGATTTTGAGGTAGGTATATAGGATCGCTTTTTGGACTATCTACTGCTGGCTGGGAGACTAGCGCCATTTATGGGTCATTGGTAGCTATTTGAAACTGACACGAGTCGATGGATAGAAAACAGTACGTCACCTCTCACTATCCGTTATATGGGAAAACTGCTAACTCGTGTTTGGTTCATCTATCGCTCGAATTTGTTATTTTACTTAAATGTCGGCGCAAATATAAGAAATAGGTAGAAAAAATTATTCTAATGCATTTGAAAGAAAGCCGCCGTTGCTTGTAGAATTGAACCTGCAGCTAGTGCAGCGAAAAGTATTAGTTTTCAATTTCAATCGCCAACCGAAGATAACGAGCGAAGACGACAGGCCGTAAAGAAGTTGTCCACGTTGTCATTTTTTTTTATAATATCAACACTAAATGTAGCACGAACGGTCAAATGAACCTTTTAATGCTATTATCATCAAAATCAGAGAGTTCTTGAGTACAATCCTGAGAGCACTGTCAATGTTTGAACAAATATTGTGTCACCAGGCTTAGCTAAGAAAAATAGAAAGACCCCACGGCTGGTTAATGTAGAAGTAAGTCTTTCGCGTACTTTCATCCATTGGACGCAGAAACAGACGCATGCCAGGCTCATGTCAAGGTTGCAAATTGGTACCTGTCATTTTGTCGTTGTTGTTGACGTTGTTGTAGCCATTGTCACGAGTCTATAAATCTGAGTCTGGCTAAGAGATAAACAAGGGGTGAGATTTAATTTGCAATTTTGAGACATTTCTTATCACTTAACCCTATGACATGACGGATGTCGGCAAATCTCGGGAGGGGAGCGAAACGAACTGTATTAATAGACCCACAATATCGTTATACAAGACAACATCATTTCTAGTGAATTGGCAATCGCAAGTTTGCCGTATGAGCATACCGGAAGGGCTGAACTGAATCTATCTCAAGTCCGATACCGTTAACACAACGCATATTGTCCGAATTTACGTTCTACCAACCCCCACGCAAGTACACGCACGCACGCACACACATACACACAAGACATGGCTTTTATTTCTTTTACGCTTCTAAAGGGTCTGATTGTTTGCTAGGCTAGCAAGCAGGGATGGCTCGTGCGTGTGCCGCAAAGCGTGCGAGCTAATACGTGCTCGGCTGGCTGGAAGTTTGTTTTATCCAGCCGCAGAGGACTACGGAAGGTGGCCTCGTCTTGCCCCCAGACGTTCACTCCCTCGGGGCCGCCTTGGCCACCCGTGGAGAGCTAGTTCCTGTTGTCCCCTAACTGCACTATCTGCTGCCGAAGTTGAGCTTGAGCTGCTAGCGTGCCCTGAGGGCGCCCTACTAGCAGTAGTAATAGTAGTAGAAGTAGCAGTCACTTTCCTTCTTTCTCACTGGCACTCCGTCTGGCGGGATTCGCTGGCCGGCCTCTCCATCGTCCGGCGAGGGCCGGCCAAAAGCCAACCGGCACGTCGCTCCTGACTCCCAGAGCTGACGTCGGCACTTCCACAAACAGGCCGAGTAAGGGGGCCAACGCACAAAGAAGGCACCCCGCCGCGGCGGCTGTAGCGGCCACCATCGCCAGCAGCACCACCGAGAACAAACGGGAAGCCATTGCTCAAGCCCGCCTAGCGTGTGACTGCTGGCTGTGTCCGTTTGCGTCGCTGGCCGAGATCCGCATGCCCGTAAGTACTTACCTGGCGCACTAGACCAATGCCCCTTTGCTATCACTGCCGCCGTCCCTCGGACCACCGCTAAGATGGGTCAGGTCAGAAGTCAAAGCGCCGTGCCAACCCACTGCAGTGCGGAGTGGAGAAGAAAACGGTGGCCATGCTGCAACTTGCACGGCCCGGAGAGGGCCTAGAGCTCAAGGAAATGGAACGGCTGAAATGACGCCTGAAGTTTCAACTACGCATGTCTGCAATTCAAAATGGATTGAGTAAAACCCACGTAGACATGACACAATCGACGTAGTTGCGGGCAAGTTATCCAGACTTGGTGAACAAGTGTGTCTCCTGGATGGTCTTGTGGTGAGCGTCTTGGACTGCTAGACCGGAGGGACGTGTGGTTGAGTTCAAATCCTGTCAGACGCGGAGATCCTTTACAATCTTTCCTTATCTGAAGATTCTTGCCAGATACTGAGGCCTTTCAGATAGGGGAACAGCTGAGGGTCAGCTCCAAAAACAGTTTTGGTGAACAAGTGTGTTTACCTCACCTAGTCAGAAACTTACTCAGCATACCTATCATCCAGTCAGAGAATTCTGCTAATCGAAGAATCATAGTGGTATGGTGTATTCTGCCGTCTATGCAAAGCATGAAACGATATATGTATATTTAGATAGCCATAGCTACAAACCTTGCACGACTGAGCCCTGGGAAAAGCAGCAATGACTCTCCTATCGAGAGACAATGTAATGTGATTCGTCTCATTGGTTCTGCATTGACGCTGATGCTGAGTCACTGACATCCTATTGTGATGATGGCTCAACACCGAATGGCGGCTTGCTGCGTAGGCGTTTGGTAATCTACATGACTCAATAAGAGCCTCCTCGTTAGCAATGAAGGGGTATGGAGGGGAGCGAGCGGACACGAATCAGACATCGCGGATGTTTTTCTGGCACCCGACCTACTTCTTTTTCGTTAAACTTCTTGAGTACAGGGATGTGCAAAATGCTGCATGATTGTTATATGTTAATATATCTCACATTTATTTAATCGAATGCAGCCTTTCGCATGCCCTCTTTCGGCCATTTGCTAGCCGTAAGCATTTTGAGTCGTGTATACCCCCAGGGGTCACTCTGCTCCGTGGCACACCTGTCAAGTCCAGCCCAATCCTAGCTCTCGCTCGTAAGTTTCGATTTTCCGCGTGTCTACTATATATATATATATATATATATATATATATATATATATGTATATGCACTGACTTCTCAATAGCTACTCGTTTGTTTCATGTATTTGACGAACAGCTAGTACCTAAGCCAATCTGTCCGCATACTGTACGAATTTCGTATCAATAACAACCAGAGTGCACATAGAAGTTATGTGCATACTAAATTAAGGATTAGCTGGAGCTCGAACTAAACTACATAGTTGCAAACTTCATTCAGTCGTCCGAGTACACACTCTATACGGCTGTCTCCTAATTTAGCAGCATAGTTTACTGATCCCCTCGTTATAGATGGTTATTAAAACGGGTAAAAATCGTATCCAATTATCTGCGGGCAAGGTTTCACCAATGCACACGGGTCAGAATTTGAGCATCTATTGAATGTAAACAGCGTTAGCTGTGGTTCATCCAATGGAATTGTTCGTTATCACCCAGTACCAATGAGTGCCATGTGCAGCAGTCTTATGACCGAAGGTCACTAATCACCTCGCGTATTGTCGGCCACGCTGCCGAGAACGCAGAATCGTTCGCCAGCGAGACGCAAAGAGCCAATCGATGAACAATATAATATATTCTTTAGCACGTCAAGCACTTTTCGAATGCCGAGTCCATTCCACCAGGCGTAACTTCCGTCGTTCTTCAGAACGAACTTGTTTAGAATTAATATTCTATTCGAGAAAAATAATTGCTGGCCAACGAGTGCTCAATGATGGACCAGCAGAAATAGTTCCACCGAACCTTAGAACAGATTGTTTACGTCACGCTTGCAAATTTCCTCTTGCATACAACGGACAGCATACGGTGCATCATTGTCCTTATCAGTATATGAATGGGGACAACCCCCAACTTCGGTGAAGATTTATTATAAGTGCCTCAAAATAAACCCAGTACTATTGAAACAACAGAAGAAAGCAAGGTGACAAAATCTAGCTGAGATCTATGTTATATTATAGATTACATTAACTTGACCGTTAGCCAGCTTAGTTCATGATTTCCATAATGATTTGAATCCTTGTAAAACGTTGCGTATTGATGGTATGTATAAGATATTCACTGCGATTCGAGTCGAACGTGTTATAGTACTGGTTACACTAACGATTACAACAGCGATTGTAGTATCCTACAGTTTAATTTAAAACGTCTTCAATATAATATTATTTTACTCTGAGCTATTAGTACAAATAGGTTCTACTGATGCGTATATGCATTCAATAAAATGTACAACATATCCACGGTATACTAATGCTCAACATGGTTATCTACAATACCGTCGAGGGTCTTACAATTCCGACAGCCGTAGCGTTGGTTGGAGGCTGAACAGGTTGGCTGGAAAAGTTTCGACGTGTTTCCGCGTTCAGTCGTTCGTCGCCGATTCTACTGAGTGAGCCTGCCACAACCGATGAATTGGAGATTTGCCACGGAAGTGTAGTGTAACGCAAAAGGCGCTTTAGAGAAAGGTGTGGAGCGATTAGGGGATGGGTTACGGGGCAGACGGACAGAAAGACAGGGGATCCCGCAAGGCTTAGGTGGCCAGCGGTAGTTCGGTAGATGGCTGATGGTCAGCGAGAAAACGGGTTTGTTCAGCCCCTCCTTCGCCAGCTGCGGCTGACAGCTCAATCATCTTCTTCATTGTACGAGAGCCAGGGCCGTTCTGCATTCAGTCGGTCCCTTGCCAGTTCAGGCCAGCCCGTTTTCTGGTCCAATACGCGGCTGGTTAGGACGACCTGTGCCCATGAAGCAGCCATTGAAAACCATTGATGAATACAACGAATTTGACGACGACGCCGCCGCCTGTGCTGCGCCCGCTGCTGCCTTGACTGTGTAGTGGCCTGGGGGTCGTCTTGACGGCTTGAGCCCGATGGCTCTTCGCCTACCCCCCGTGAGGGAGCTGGTAGAGCTCCCGCGAGACGCGGGTGACGGGCAACCTGTACCGTTACTAGGTCTGGAAGAGCAAACCTCCCGTCTTCCTAACACATTGAACTAGTTTGAAATTTGACCGAGCAGCAGCTGCAGCCTCTTAAGAGACCGTTTTTAGGCTCTAGGATGCGCACACGTGTTAGTAACTTAAAAGCAGCGTGGGTGGCTCCTGGACATTTATTAGAGCCGACATTGACCAACTAAATGAGTTTTTCATTCGTTATTTCTGTTCATTCAAAACCACATTGAATCGTTCATAGGGCATCTACAATTTGTTTGTTGTTGGCCAATAGAAACATTGAGTATGTGAAATCTACAAATATAATGTTTGTGCGCCCAGCCATCTCCAGCTAATTATAATGACGAGATTTACAATCGATTGAAATTAGTTTGTTCGTTTTGTGGTCGGAATTATTCAATCACATCATCTACTGGACTCATCTTTAATACCGGTTGAGACTGCAATATACGAATGTTGACAATGATCAATTCATACGCCGTTGATAAGCACGTAGATCGATGTACGGAAATGCCGCAGTTCCTCTCTTTATTTCTCCAAGCAGTTTTATCCGTGATATCTCCATAGGAAATGTAGGCCCGAATGTAGGCCTATGTACTGACTTGTTCTAGAGGGTGATAAATCATCGCAGGCAGGCCTGCGCCGACTCGGCGAAGCTGAGAGGCGAGAGGCCTACCTCGTAATGGAGGAGTCTAGTCCAGCCTAGTGCATGCAGCAGGCCAGTGTGGTGGCGATCGTGGTACGGCCAATCGAATGCCTTTTTGTCAATGGCACACACGCAGCCATGCGCAGTGCACAAGAGACTCAGGGAAAGCGAGAGCGAGAGAAAGAGGGACCTTCAGGAAGGCTGTTTTTATAAGCCAGTGTGTACGACGTCGAGCGCGTGCCCATCCATGGCAAGTGGCCCCACATACAGAGAGAAGACATTTCCTGGAAAAGGCTTCACAGAGGTAAGCAACGAAAAGCCAAGGAAACGGAAGGAGACAAGGTGCGATGGAATAAAGCTGCTGATCTCCATTGGTCCCACTCAGCATTGTAGCTGTGGGAGCGGTTAGAACACTGGCTGCTACTGGCATCCGTCCACTGTGCCCACGTGGTGGAGGTCGACCGGAGGGTGGAAACGCTGCTGTCCTGGATCCAACACGAGAACAGCGGACGAATGATAGCAAGGCAGCAAGGTAGACAGCAAACGATTTGCTGTTGCAGAAGTCTCACACTTGGCTCGCCTAAGCAACTCCTTGCTGACACAAGCGCAGTGGTGCTACTTCGTTGTCGTTATGTATAGTGAGAAAAGGGATGGAGGAAGACGAAGCTTATACGGTATATAGAGGCGGGCATGAGTATTCGTAGGCAAACTAAACGAAGTTAGGAATGGATGGACCGATAGGCACACTGCCAGGCGCCAAAGGCAGAACGACGCTCATCTATATAGAAATAGTATAGGATACATGCGTCCGGTGGACGAACCGACCAACCACATCGACAGGATGAGAAAAAAAGAAAGAACGCGACGAAGAATGCCTTCTCTACGTCTCAGTCCCATATCGGAAGCGGGTGGTGCAATCGGACGGGAATATCGGTGAGCGCGGGCTAGGAGAGCCTTGCACCTTTACTTCTGTCGTTGCGTGAAGCCCTCTGCTTGCTACTTGGTCTTCGTGGGATAGGGGATTGGCAAAATGCGAATGGGGTTGTATGTTTACATATATATATATATATATATATATATATCTACAGCGGGGCAAAAGTTGACTCTCAGTCGGTTTACAGATAGGAAAAAAAGGTTTACAGTGTAATCAACATCCGTTTCAACTGTGCAACTGCCCTTTATTAAATATATGTATATATATATATATATATATATTAGTACGAGCGGCACCACCGCTGCTTCTACCGCTACTGTCGGCACCATTGCCATACTAATGGTGCTTACAGAGGTCTTGGCGGCACATGCAACGCCGCCTACAAGAACACTCGTTGGGGCGCGTTTTTGTCTCGGCCTCGTCGTCCACCGTCTTTTCGCATCTCTTTGAGTCCGAGACGAGGCCGGAACGGCACGAACGGATGGGACAAGCAGTGGAAATGGATTTGACAGTAGCCTTCATATGGACCTCCGTCCATCCTCTTCGTTCTCCCATACGTATACGTACGGTAGACGTATAGATGTACGAACTACTGCTGCTGCTGCTCCTCCTACTCCTACCGTACTAATCGTGGTAGAAGTTGTGGCTGAAGTAGTAGTGGCAGTAGTAGCTGTGTAGTAGAAATACAGTTGTCTGATAGACGAAAAGGAGATGGCACAACGCCCGACGGATGGAAAGACTGTAATAGTGCAGAAGGAGACGTCCGGATGTAGATGCCTTCCCATACACATTCTGACCATATAAATTATATCTAGTGCGTCCAGTTCGCTGCTACGACCACTGAGAGTCCGCCTACTTTGTTGGCCACTGGACAGCTATGACAGAAGCGACCCACATGACCGACGCATCTCGTAAACATAAAGCGTAGCTGTGTCAACCTTTTTCATCGGTATTCCCCGTGCTGATGCCCATGGTGGTGGCTTTGCCGTTGCCACGCAGCTATGTCGAGATGAAATGGAGGAGCGAGGTAGGTCTGAATAACGCGTGAGCGAATTAGCGGCGAGCGCGTGGAATAGCGGGGGCGGGGACCTCTATAAAGGAAATGGTCAATATAGCAATCACCTCTTTTCTTGCGGTTAAGAACGGTGTGCTCGTTTTGGTTGTCCCCGCATCACAACTGGCTCAGGCAACAGGTGTACTGAAACAATCGTGCAGCAATAATGGCGACACCAAGTTTATCTCGCATGGTCCGTCAAGCTTCATGCCGACGCTCACGTGTGCAGATGCGGTAATACCGTGGCAACACCGTCACGTAATGCAAACAGGGTTGACGGACGTCGAGTTGAGCAATGGACCGCTGGCTGGCAGATATGCAGGCAGACGAGGACAACAACGAGGTAAGAAGTCCTTCGGCCGAAGGACGACCTGTTTATTATACGATGGAATAGCCACGGCATGGAACGGGAGAAGGGCGGCGACGGAGGCAGTCAATACAGAATACACTGTAATGGACTCCGGCTTAAATAAATTTTACTAAATACATTTTCCGGGCCACCGGCTGTCGGAAAATGTATTTAGTAATGGACTCTTGCCTTCAATTTTTTACCGCAAATAATAAATCCTATCATAGAATAGGTATTTGTGTGTGTAGTCAAGAGTGGATTGAATAACGAGCAAATTGACTTTGCAAAGCTGACGATAAGTTTCAAGAGAAATTTCACTATTACTGATGCCGTATTGTTGCATTGTACTGGGCAGATTCAACTACCGAATGTACACAATGCATCAACGCTACGCACGCAACGAAGACGAAATACAATTAAAAAAAACACACGATAACGTCGGGTAGCTCACATCATTCCTCACTCACTCACTCACAATTCGAAGATCTTCTAGGCGTATCGAAGATATCTCGCCAGGCAAGACATCGATCCCTGTCAAGCACCCGGTACACTGTTCGATTTTGCTAGTGTTACTCAACGAGAACAAAAAGGCGAACACCCTCCGCTGCTGCGTCGTAGCGTATTTGTTTCTCCGTTCTTCTCTATCTCGATTCGATATCCAATACGATCCTTGCATCCTTCTGACTGGCAGTAGAGGTCGGAGTTGGGGGTGACCGAGCGTCGCGGGATCTTCGGGGGGGGGGGGGGGCAGGGTGGTGGAGACACTGGTGACTAACCGGAAGGTGAACGGGCGAACGTTCAGCGGCGCAGCGTTGGGGACAAAGGACGCGATGCGGGCCAACTTCGTCACCCCAATATTAACGTGAGTGAGCTGCCAATGGAAGCGGGCGATGACGGTATCGGCAGCGGTGTAACTCAGCAGCTAGCAGGAATTACGCTTTGCTTTACGCCCTACGCTGAGGCGATGAAAGCGGCATCCACCGCTTCCTCCACCAACTCACATTTTCTCTCTCTCTCTCTCTCTCATCTCTCGTCATTATGTATCTGTCTGCGTGTTTTCGACCCGCTGCCGTTGTTCTTGGAGCGGCTTTGTTGAGGTCACCTTTGTCGAGTTGAGCCCGGACGGAAAATACTGCGATGTAACTGTACGAAGACAGGTAGGGGCACTGCACATAGAAACATACACACAAGAACACATGCCGCCTACAGTCATGCTAACAACAGCTTCGTACATGACCCCACGGAGCCAAGACGGGAGCACACATCAACAACGACCCGAGAACGGGGAAGCGGTGCACCTGCTCCGGGAATTGTCGGGCTATGACGGGGAAACTTGAACTGCACCTGCAGTTGCCGCTCTTGGAAGGACAAGGACCCTCATCCGGCGCCCACAAAAAGAAGTGGCTCAGACACGACCAAGATGGCCACCAGGTCGAAAACCCCTGACCCGTGCGACACCAAGGCGAGCAACGAGATTCAGCTCGGCGCTGCGTCGACGCAGACTTCCTCCGCCATTGCCCTTGGCTCGGCAAGGCATATATTCGGCCCATTGTTAGTTTTCCGTAAACATTACGAGAGCACTCCAGAATATTAATGACACGCATCGGGGCAGATGTATGAGTGTTGAACCTGTAGATTGCACCTTCTAGGCGTGAATGGATTGTACATACAATTTTGTTAAATTAGTATATGATGTCCCGTCTTATATATAATAGCGAACTCAGTAAATGATTTTAAGTTCGGGCAAAAGGTCAGCTGGACACAACAATGTTTGGCTTAAAACACCGGAGTTGTTTGTTACCTCGCAACTCTCGCAGTTGGCCCATAAATGGTAGATTCGCCCCAAATGATACATTCATGCAGATTTTCTTGGGAGAACTACTCGTATTTTATCACAGGAGCTGTGACTGCATCACTGCATACCACAGTGTAAGTGTTAGCCCTGCAAACACTACATATTTGCTGACCCGGTAAGCAGCCGCGATAAATAGGCACAGTCCATTACTTTAGGAGGGCCAGGACATTGCCCAACAAATTTTGGACTTTTCTCTTAGATAGAAGATCTCTAGAGTAACATCTCCTATAACATTATATAGACGTATCTAGAGTAATACACATACCACTAAATGTGAACTCACGCGAAGGTCGAGGAACGCGTAAACAAGTTTGAAATGAACTTTTTTTTATAACCCTGATGTGTGCAGCTGCCTGCCTCACCATCAACCGCTTTCGGGAATAATCACAGGCGGAAGTGGGAACATTTTTGTATGTTTAAGTGCGGCGAAAGCTGCATCAGAGAATATTTTTTGTACTGAAATATTCTCGAACGGTGTGGTCGATAAATCATTTGGGAATAACAGAAATAAAAGGATGAATTGTAGCACAATGTTTACCTGAGTGAGTTATTTTTATCCGTATCATCTTACAAGTGACCCGCCGACAAGTCATGCAGTGTAAGGCCTACATACGTGTTACAAGCATATATCTCCGCGAATTGAGATCTATCAACTGAAATACAGAAATTAATCAAATTCGTTTTTACTTTATTTCGTGACCCGAGTCTTCATCGTCTTCGCCAAAGCGAATGAAATCTACTTGCTGGAATAACAAACAAACAGACTGAAGTGCAAGACTGTTTATGTTACGGTATCAGAAAGCTTTGGATCTGATCTAATGCTGATCTATGTTCTATATTGGTCAACAATGGAGCCGAATAGCGTTTTCGTGACCATCATCTTTTTGTCACGACAAGCGTAGACACGTAATGTTGAGTCTCAGTATCTCAAGCAGCGTGCAGTGTGCGTGTATGATACGGCCCTTTTTCCCTCCCAGTGCCGTTGAATTGCTTATGACTGAAATGGCGAGATGTCTTTATCTTTAAGAAACACATTTTATTGCTGCCGATTTGCGATCACGAGCTGCCTGCGTAGAGCTGGCATGCTATTTTCCGACATTCTGCCAATCATCTATACTCTCCCCTACCTTTGTACTGCAAGAGGAGTTCAACCAGCTCGGTGTTCACTGTTATACGCCGAGAGACCTTCGAGAGATAAGATTCTGCCATTTGCATAGTGGATGTATGTACGAACGCGTGTGTGCCTGTGTAAACCCCTCCTGACAACAGATGGTCTGTCTATGGCCGCATACGCGCTGGGCTGCTGAGCTAGCTCGAGCCTTTTTCTGCCTCGTCTCGGGCATGATCATATTCGGGGAGACCGAATTCTCGCTGAATTTGGTTCTCGCCCCTCCGTTTTACGAACTGAGATTTCGGTTTCGTAGCTTTGTCGGCTGGCCGGTATATCTTCATTACTCTCTCGACGGCTATAAAACATAAAGATAGCGGAGGCAGAGGTTTGGCATTCTTCTCGTGCACCGTGTGTTCGTTCTTAGTGCGGAAGTCTTCCGAGTCACCTGGTAGAACGACAGACATTGTATAAGCTTTGCTATATATTCGTTTTGTGAAACAACGCGATCATTCGAGATAGCGCCTACTGACTTGTGCACAATACTATGAACGCTTTTAAGCTGACTTTTTGCTGTTTGCCGATGTGATAGGCCTCAGCACTTAACCGAAGATATTCATTTAAGGACCTGTCGGCGCCGACTGTGCTTTTTTACCGATCTCAAAGTTGGCAAGAATTCACAGATAACGAAGGATGATACCGAACTCCAAAAATTCTCCAAAGGGTCTGGCAGGATTTCAACCCAAACAATCATGCCACTCCTGTCCAGCAGTCGACGACGTTCACCACTCAACCATTACGGCGACACAAGACTCTGACACTCGGCTCACTTTCTATTTCTCAGCTTTGTCCTGTCTCGCTCTATAAAATTCGCCGCTTTTATGCTCTTACCAACCTTGCTGCATTGATGGGCTATTGTTGACCTACCTTTGCTGCTGTTGAAACGGCGCCCACGACTCGCTTGCCACCGCTGCCGCTACGCCAGATAACGTCACCAGAGATGTAACGGAGTGAAGCTCTTCCTTCGCGTGTGGAGACAGAAGATATAAGCTTCTTACGATCCGTGCCAAGTGTGTTGAGCACGCCAAGACTCTCGTCCTGACTGTTGCAAATGTATCCTCGTGATACGCATCTTCGAGCTCTCACCCAAGTACACTACAGATCACGTTTACGATCATGTACCATATATATATTTACTAGCATACTACGATGCTGGTGGCGCGTGCAAACGAAACACAGGATAATAACGAACGCGGGTGAGCGATACTCTGCTCTTTCTTACACAGCGTAGCAGTTATGCTGGCGCCACTAACGAAGGGGAAAGACATCACACGCAACGGGTTCAACCTTAAATAAGAGTATACTTTATTTTCCGCATTTTAACTTTATACTACATCTGGCTATTACACCGTGTACTTACAAGGTAACTCACTTCCATCCCGCTTGAGTCCGTTCGACTTCAACGCTCGCTTACATACAGCCCCCACTCATTTGCTCATATGCCGAGATGCTCAACGGCTTTTACAAGTTTTGTCTTCCTGTTCTCGGCATAGTAACTTTTTGTCCCTGGCAGAAACTATTCTTTCTTTACGTGAATGCTATCGGTCTGGACGTCAGCCTGCCCGACGGCGTCATCTCTCTCTCTCCCTCCCACTTTGTCAATGTGCGTCATGCCGTTTATCTGCATGAGAGGTACGTACACGAACATCTATGGAGATGGGACGTTCGGGTCGCCTGCAGAAAACAGGCCCGAATGACGACCTATGCCGCATTCTCATGCCATGCGGCCTTGTGACATCCAACAAACACCTCTCTTCCTCTGCTCGGTAGTCGTCCGGCAAGTATTCAACTTCAGTCGACTCAGTCCACCGTACCTTGCCTTGTCTGGTCCTCCCCCACATATCGTCATAGGTGGGACCTCCACGAGAATTTTATCTAGCTGCACAGTATTCTATTATTCTTGCGTTTGAAAAATTTCGCTTGCCCTGTACACATCATCCTATATTGGCTGTTCAATTTTCCTTCTTTGTCGATTGAAAATATCAACATCCGCTTTCCTTGTCTCCCAACTCGATTTCCAAACCGGATCGCTCGAGTCCGTCCGGTGCTGTCCTGTGGCTCATCGACATACTCTCTCTCTCTCTATCTTTCTTTCTTTCGCTCTCTCTCTTTCTCTCTCTCTATATATATATATAGTATCAGTTATATTAGTTAGCCGTCTCGTCCGTTCTGTTTACATACACTCACCCCGCCTCTTCGGCGCAATTCCATTCCACTAGAGCTGGCGCAGAGCAACGTTGCCATGTTGGATGTATTGTATAATAGCTAGACCTCCGTGGCAATAGCTTAAGCTTCAGTTAGCTTAGCCTGGCTAGCCTAGCCACCCAATGCGAGCCTGACGTTCACTTGCAGCGTTGGTTCCCGTGTTCTGCCCAATCTTAATAAATGGATCTAGCCCATCCTGTTACGACTTCTCCCTGCGAAATGCGAAGGCTGCCACGGAACTGATCCTACCTCCGCTCTCGCTTTTGTCCCCGCCTTGGTGGGCGCTGGGGGTGTTGCTGCTGCATGTCCGATCGGCCTCGTTCCGCGACTTCGTTCTGAGGCCTCCTTCGGACAGGCCCGCTTCTGTTTGAACTTAGCTCACTATTTCTCATACCCCGAGCTTGCCAGCTTCCCAACTTCTTCATCATAACGTATAAAAGCAAATTCGCCCAGACGAGTCTATTGTCGTATGTGCATGGGTTGCTATGTCAGTGTGCGTGCCAGTGCGTGATACGCCCATTTATGTATGTGTGTGTTAGTAATTTTGTATGCGTACGCATCCGTATTGCTATAGAAGTATGTAATGTATAAGTGCTCTCTCTCTCTCATTTCGGTGGCCGTCGATGTCCATGTGCTTTTATCATAGTGCCGCTGCGATGCAGTGTTCCTACTGATGTGGTGGTGCTTGGCACAGAGTGGAGAAGGTGCGTCTATTGGAATGGTCCTTGAAGTGAACGTCGAAGAGATGAGAGTGCTGCTGCGAGGCCGGGGTAGGTATGGCGGTTTCGACAAAGTACTGAAAATGGGGACAAACAACCAGAGAGCTACTGCAAGGGCAAGGTCTGCTAAGCACAACGTCTCAAGAAAGATACCAGTGCGATTGTTTTCACTGGATTCGCTGCCCTCTGCCTACTCACCGTATTCCCTCCCAGGATCATAGTCAGTTCGTGGTGATTCGTGTTCTGCAGGCACGTTTGTGTGTCTGTATGTGTATATGGGTCGAAGTTGAACATGCTCATGGCGGCTGTACATCTCATATGGGCCTGTTCAACAAAATTGGCTTCGGAGGCATTTTTATGCCACTTTGCTGAGAGTGTCAAATGCTAGGGGCCATATACATATGTGTCGATGTCTATTATAGATGTGTATCATTAAAAATTTTCCGTAAGCCTGTACCTGTATGCATATTGTTTGCTTCATAATTGATCTCTAAATACCGCGACTAATCGCAATGCGGGGTTCGCTGTTAATCCGGGAAGTAATGATATCAAGCATTGATCTTCCTGCAGCCACCAAAAGACCTCATCAAATATTATCTCCTATTATTGTTGTGTGAATATGTACGTGTTATGTATGCTCGCATGTCTGTCTCGTATTTGTGTGTATGTGTATGCACGTGTTTATATCTGGGCGTTATATATATATATATCAAGTTTCCTGCATATTTCCCCTCCTCTTTATCTTATCTACTTTTTCTCGCCCCAGATCCAAACTATTATTACACTACCCAGCACACCCTACATCTTCACTCTGTCGCTTGTAAACGCTTCGCAAATGCATTTCTTTTGTATGAGGGGCTCTTTGGGTATAATACAGTAGAGTGTGCCACATCGGTGGCATGGTCGGATTGGCCGAAACCACATGTCACGGTGTCTTGGTGTCTAAGCGCAATTGAAGCAACACTCTTTTCGTGCCGGGCCAAGGCTTTCCCGCTCCTGAAGCGTCGGGCCAGCTGCCGTAGATCGCGACGACAAGAAGCCCACGACGATCGCTTGCTGACAGCACCTTACTACTGATGGTGCTTCTAGAGAGCAAGCCATCTGACGAGTAGTATGACAACGAAATGCAATATCAATGCGGCAGATCTGGCCGCCGGCCGTAAATGACTGGTCAATCCGTGCGACGTGTACATCTGCTGTTCGAGGACCTCCTGCGTTTTGGCCTCAATGAAACGAGATGAGACTGGTGCGGCGCCCTTGTTAAACTCGCCTGACAAAGAGGCTGCAACAGCAGAAAAAAACCATATGGTATTGTGTTAGAGTTTATGCCGAGAGTTGCACCTTCATCAGCTAGACATAAGAACCTTCACAATAAATCAGAATCAAAAATTATCAAGCTAACAATAAATTGCAGAGGAGAGCGCCCTTCTATTGGCCCTATCGTGTTTTTCGCTCCGGGTGTGTCGGCGCTACGTATCGAGACAAAGTGTGTAAGTGTTATTCCAGGAGCCCTTAATTAAATACTATAATAAAAATTGGCAAAACATGTAAAAAATCATGCTGCGTTTTTTGCCGCTTGTTGATATACAGGCCATATTGGTTACCTGCATGGGTAATTTGTATTTTCGTTAATAATACACAGAAACAGCTTATATCAATTCGTTATTTAGCTCAAGAACTGCTCTTTCGTTTGCAGAAATCGCATTTGTAGTCTGTAATATAATATGTCAAAGGCAACGATACTTTTGATTCGTACGCAAAGAGCCGTCACGGAAGGAAGTACAGCCAACTGTACTTCCTTTAAATATCTAAATAAACAGTGTCTTAAAGTGGTGTTTTGCCTTATTTGCGTTCATATCTATACAACAAAAAGCAAACCAGTTTTTTCTAAAAAAAAATATTCAAGGTATCTCTGGAAAATCAACGACCTTGGTTTAAGCTCCACCAAGGAATTTTTGTTATCATTCTTTCTTTATCTGTGAATTTTTGCCAGCTACGACCGGTTAGAAATAGTAAAGATGGCCCTTACAGGTCCTCGTGGTAATATCCAAATGTTAAGTGCCGAGCTGTCAATAGCCTGGGGAGCCAAATAATTCTTGTACATTAAATATCTGAAACTCGTTGAAGGCTAAAAGCGGCAGATGCTATAGGTGTCAAACTGTAGCTTTCACAGGTCAAAAATATAAAAATTGCATTGTACTAGAAAAGAAAAAAAATCACGCAAAGCAACATATATGTCCATCTAACTGATAGTTAATTTATTATGTTATTTCACGAATCGTCGGATCCCCTTCAATGCATTGCGTACAAGCGGAGATGGTGGGATGCGAGTCGATAATAGGAATAGGTATCACCTAACCTCAATAAACATAAATGTAACTAAAGTACTCAAAAAGACTCCTATATTGTAAACGTGACGCCGTTTCCGTATATAGCTAACCGCTTCTTAATAACCGATCATTATGACGGGAAAAAAGTGTCTACGAATTCACTTGAGTTGCGGATCACTTCCTGCACTCGATTCGATGAAAACAAGCAATAGGCGACGCTTATTCGGAGCCAGTTTTGAAACCCGCGAGCAGAGCACATAAAGGTCGTTTTCCATTCAGCCGCGCGATATCATCCGTGTTTTGACGTCGAGTTGGTTCTATTTGCAGATTCGAGCATTTATGCTTGCGTTATGTAGCGCTCGGGCTGTATGGGCGCAGTCAGTCAAATTTGTTCACTTCAGCAGTACAATGCGTTTCTGAGACAAGTGGCGTACGCGGGGAAGGCAAGCGGCCGCGATGAGAAAATGGTAGAGTCGAGAACAACTACAGCCATAGAAAATAAGAACGTCGAAAAAAAATACTAAGGAGAAATTGTATGGAGAGAGAAGACGCAATGTCTCATGGCCTCGCCTACGAAAGCCTGCTAGGCGTCGGCCTTTGGGTCCTATCCGGCTTCTCCGGCCAGCGCAGTGAAGGAATCAAGCCCTAGAAGGTCTTTTTTTTCTTCTCGGGGGCGAGCCATCCAGACAGCCACTCGGTCGTTCATGTACAATGTCTGAGACGACTGTTGAGTGAGGTTCGCGAGGGTTGTCAGAACGCACGAGGCAGCGTGGAACATGGCCAGTTTCCATCTGGGTCTATCTTGTATACGAGTCCACTCCCAGGACAGGGAGAGGAGAGGAGCAGATATGCCTCTGATTCTCCGGCATTCGACTGTCGCCTCGCGACTGTAGACACCCTTGATCCGCGCTACTCGTCAAAGACTACTACTAGTAGTCCTAGTGGATAGGACGAGCCGCACGCTGCCGAGATCGCGGCAGGAAGACGATTGCAGCAGAACGTGGAATGGAGCGGACGGCGGTCTGGAACGAAGCAGAGGCTCCCAGCCTTTCAGTCTCTGCCTCCGGATCTGTCCGTCTGGCTGACTGGCTGTGCTTTCTCCGTTCACACATCGCTCGGCTCTGATGTTGCCGTCCAGTATTGTGTTACGATGGTGGCAGCGTTCTTTCACTCAGCGTGTTGCCGAGTTCGAAGCTTGGCCTAGGCCACCGGACCACCCGTTCACTTTTGACCCGAATGTCTCGTCAAAGATGCTGTTCCAAGTAGCACTTGAACGCCACTGTTTTCTTTAGCAACCCCCCCCCGCCCCCCCGCCACCCAAGTACATCTGGCGCTCGAACGTCGACTCGTGTTGAAAGAAAAGTTCCTAGCGTCATACATCGACTTGCAGCCGATGATGCAGCGTTCAAGCATTTTGCGTGCGTTCCTCCACATCACTCCTCCGTCTACAATATATGTATTTATGCGTGGACAGATACATCTATAGATAGACACTATAAATGACTTCGTGTCCGGGGAACGGAGAATTCGAGGCAAACGGGGGAGATAGCATACTCCTCGTAGTGTTTCGACACGCCTATCCATAATATATAACATGACCCTTCATCCAACACTCCAAGAATACGCAGAGAGAGGGAGAGAGAGAGAGAATGATTCTGTGATGGTCCCATTCGCAATTGTCACCAAAGCTGTCTATAGAGACTTAACGGCATGCTAGCTGCTACTTTCATCTAATGCATTGAATATCGATCCTTCATCTTATCCACAAAATTTGATTCTGTCACATTCGACCATCTAAATACATGCGTATACTGTTCACCTGGATTCAATACCGGATTGTTTGTATTGAGTTATCATAACTCTGTGCGACGCACGCCTGTATAATGCTAGTTTACATCAGAACGTACATAACACGAGAACACACACGCGAAATAAATTTCACCAACATCAGAAAAAACAATGAAAGCGTTTCGTGCGACACTGCAACTACGAGCTTCTCCTAACCTATTTATCGGTCACAGTACGACAATCGTTCGTGGAGCCTCACCTTTGTTCAGCTTGAAGAAGTCGTCGTCGAAGCGCACTTTGAGCATGGTTGAGAGCTCTACGCTGTAGAGAGCATTCGGGTCTTTGGGCAGCGCCGCGGGTATTTCACGTTTGCGTCGCCCATAACCTAACTGGCCATTTCCACACGGAATCTGTGAATGAGTGAAATTTCGAGAATTACTTAATTAATAATGTCGACTTGCTGAGTAAATAACTTCGGAACACCTTAGCCTGATTTTAAAATGAAGATCGGATATGCCGTGCCTCGAAGTATTCACTTTTGTAGACACCCTTGAGTTTGTTTCTACGCCCTCTGGCGACCTGTTCTTCGATTACTACTACGGTAGCCAACTGGCATTGTTCCAAGGATAACGCTTGGAGTGTTCTATGGTCCCGGCAGCATTCGGCAGCTAATTCGTCCACAGGTTATTACCGTCAACAACCAGGAAATACGTAGTGTCATACCAGTGCTTGGTAGGAATAAGGTGATGTTGTTATAATATTGTCATTATCACATATCGCTATATTTAGAACAAACGCGATCGTCACTAGCTGGTTCGTGCAATTTCCAATTTCTCGTTCGATCTATTGCTCGAACCTATATTTATCAGCGGTTGTCAGTGTTGCCACTACTATTTGCAACTGTTCCACATATTGTCTAATATAATAGTATAAATATATCTCGAGATCGAGCGATTTATCCAGTGTGCAATAATAAGGGAAAATAAGCATCATATCGGTACAACGGAACGCGGCTGTCGCGGTCGAGCCCAAGATGACGACGTCCCACCGGCTGAATGTCTCTCTGCTCCCAGCGGCTGTGCCTACTGACGATCGAAGCGTATGCAACGACGCAGGTTTGCTTATGCACAACGCACAGCATAAGCTGTGCCATACGTCATTCCCTGTTTGCTGATCATACTCAGCGGGTTGTCGGCCAGCAGCGTCTAAAAGGCGAAGTCGGTGAGGCATTTTGCAAAAGTCGCGCTATTGTATCTCGAGTCTTTCCTGTTCTGTATTCCACAGCATATATGTGTAGTCGCGAGCGCATTCTGTGTGTATATGTGACTCATCGAGTGTTTGTCTCGATGTATGTGGATGTTCTATGTGCGTGCGCGCGGACTGTTTCGGTGACGCCTCTTGGAGAGAGCCGTCTGGCCGAAAGACCTTCAAATATGGAAAGCAGTGGCGGGAACGGCGGTAGCAGCAGCAGCAGCATCAGCGACGAACATATGGCAAGGCCATACGCGCTTAAAAATACGCTCGTACATACATATGTAGCGAGAGGTTTTATGTGTGAAGAGGGACGTTCCCCATTACTGGATCTAGCTGACGGTACTGGATAGCATTCGTTTTCATCTCTCTCTCTCTCTCTCTGTTCATTTTCGGATGTGCAGCGTTGTACAGCACCATGCCAATAATAATAGTAATGTCCTCCTGCTACGCTTTGCCATTAGCGTCAGGTCCGCTGGGCGTCCCGGAGGCCTGAGATCTAGCCAGGGCCTAGTCAAAGCTACGGTGAACGAGCAGAAATGTCTTTACACTAAGCACGCAAGAGGGTCTATATTCCATCGCGGTGGTCGTACTACGGATTATCGGCCCATTAGAGTGCATTAGAAGACGTCCCCCCGCCATCCAGCCCCTATCAAATCTCCATAGTTAGCCTCCAATGAATATTCTAGGTTCATTTAGGTACCTCTCGAACAGAGAATCGCTGTTCTCTCGAATGGGAAAATAACTTTTAGTAAGTACATATGTGTACAGACACGACCAGAACAAATACCCAGGGGAGGACATCTTCAAGGCATGTTTTTTATTGGTTTACGACCTTCTGCAAACCTGAATCCCTTCGAGCATAATTTTTATTCCGTTAAGTACATACGCCGGCACTGCGAATTTATTTTTATATATATATATATATGTATACACGTGCGAGTGTCCACGATAGCACAAATGCCGATGCCCAGACGAAGGCCCAGCGCGTATTTCCCCTGTAGTCTTCTCACGATAGACTTCGTTCGCGGTCCCTTTCCGGATCCGCGACACTTTGCCTGCCTGTTATCTCCTTACGACATTTGCTTTTTTTTGCGACGTTCGCTGCACTATGCTAGATCTTCGAACAAGATAAGTAGAGGGAAAGGAGTTCAATTTATAAGAAGTGCTATGTCGAGGAAAAATCGCCACTTCAAAGTGCTAAACACAGGTCAGCGCCACCACGCAAGTGCTGCCCTGTCCGACTCTGTTTTGCAAGTCGAGTAATGCGGTGACATTTTTATAGATGTAATAGGATCGAAACGGAGTTGTGAAAGTAGCCGTGTGCGTGATGTCGTGAGGTGTTGGTCTACTTTGACCAGAACCCTGCAGATGATATCTTCTTTTTTCGGGCTCACTCTCAGCCAACATTCAGCGTCCACGGTATTGCTATTGCATTGCTTCGTACGACGGACCATAGATGCCAATGTGCAACATTGGGAATCGAGCCTGAGCACCAACGTGTCCTCCGGTCGCAAGGCGCACACGAATACACCGCGCCACCGGGCACGACAGATTAACGCGGGGTCATTATAAGCGCAGAGCACTGCTGTCAGCTCGTAGCGGCTCATATGAGTTTTGTACTGAACACACCTCGCGTGCTGAGCATATCATACGTTCGATGCTTGGAATCGACATCTGAGACAATTGTGATTGAACGGTGTGTCAAAGGTCTAATCATGTTCTCCCGTTCTAAGATTTTAGTGTCTATCTGATCCTAGCTTGCAAACGTCAATGACTTTCCTTTTTAACTTACCCCTTTACATTTATTTATACATATGGACACTGTCCCGGAGAACATCACGTAATTCGACTCTGGGAACTTAAACGCCTTAAAAGATGCGCTGAGGGTGTCGCCACCGTCGGGCGTTTCGAAGTTTGAGAAGATGTACGGGTCAATCGAACATCTGCAATATATAAAAAGCAAAACTATGTAATTTATTTGACATAACATTTTATGAGTAGGAACCAATGATTACCTATGTTTATGTAAAAACAGAAAAATACGTTTGAGCTGTAAAACGAGGTCTTGCATTGAATAGATCGCTCGAAATAATGATTCCACGACCCATTGTTGTAGGTATTGTCTGCATAGGCGAAAGGGTGACGTAATCGCTAAGTTAATCAATGAGAAGTTGTCTGAAAACTCGGCGCAGTTTTGTTAGTAGAACTCACCCGTTCATAATGATTACTTCTTCTTGTTTTCCCGCACTGTCGGACACCTTCAGGAAGGTGCTCAAGATCCCGTAAGTCGCTAAAAATCAACGACACGACACGAGGTTAGATAGCACAAAAGCGGGTTGGGGTTCCGCCAACTCGAATCTTATTCGTTCGAGCAACATCTTACATGTCTGCTATTATGAACTTTTGTGTTTGCAGCTGACCAATGAACTACGGCGTGTTTGCCTATCCGCCAGAGGACACGAAACAGCTAACATCTACGGCTATCGCCAGCACCCGCCGAGATGTTAGCAACTGGCACAGGAAGAAGTGCAAGGGCAGCTGCCTACACCTCGTTCGCCGTAACGTTTTACTTAACTAACGAGTCATGCACAGTGGGGTAATACGGATAGCCTACCGGACGCTCCTCATTCGAGGCTAGCAAAACTCATTTTAGGAAAATCCTCGGGTCGATCAGACCCCGGCAGCCAAAATGACACCTTTTAGATGTCTATTTCCCTCAGTCTCCGTCCTCGGCGGAATGTCTTCACGTAGTGATCACACGACGTCGGTTTCCGAGGCGATTGAGGCCACTGCGACGATCCGACGATCCGATATCACTGAGAATGCACCGAAGGTAGAAAGTGCAGTATAGGCAAGCGGCTGTCATCTGATGACGCCATTTAATGGTACCGCTGCTGTCACAGCCCGTGGTCTCCTGTCCTGCACTAGTCTGGCCGTTTATTACCAGGACACCCAGCACCCGTTGCCCAGTGGCCAGGGTCCAGGGATCCAGGACCCAGAAGTCTGAAGGGCTGCGAGCCTAGGAGTCACGAGACAGCCGAGGCCGATGACACAAACTGGCCGTCCCCCCGCCTTGAAGCGCTGGCCCAACCTCTTCCCCCAACCAGGATCGCCTGCTCGTTCGTTCGTTCGTTGCTACTGCTGAAAGTCATCGTCGCTACCCAAGGTGATAGCAGCATACGGGCTATAGCTAATAGATAGGTTGACCCGATAGATAGGGACTTGCGGCTGCCTTTGTTCCCATTTCGATGTCCCGGACGACGGCTACCCACACTCTAGCTAGTCATTTCCCTCCTGCCCTCTTTTCCCATCTCTCTCTTTCTCTCTCTCTCTCTCTCATTTTCCACCTCCCAGAACCGAAACCATCCAACAACAGCTTATCCACGAGGCTGATATTACCTTTGGCGTCACTGTTCTTCTGGCGATTTGTACCTACGCCAGTATACGTCAGCTGCTACTGCTGCTGCTGCTCGCGCTAAGTTAACCTACATATTAGTACCTACAGATCTAGCGGCGACCAACCACTACTTTCGCCTACAAGATAATAGCTAGGAAGGACATATGCTTATGGTCTAGCTTCGTGGCCGCTGCTTTGTCCGCCCTACTGCAGATGGCAGACAGGGTGGGCATTCATTCCGACGTAAGGCCATTCCGACGATTACTGTTGTTGATGTTAGTAGCAGCAGCAGCATCTACAACTGGTATTGTTACCGGGTAGTTAGTGTATAAATATACGTACGCACATATACTGGTCTGAGCGACCCACCAGGGAACCCCGCCGTCGGCTGCCCTATGATTGCTCTACTGAAGTGAGAGCGATACAGAGAGAAAGTGGGCACGCACGCTTAACCAGAGAGATGGCGACAATTACCATTGGGCCTTATCGCCTGTGTGGCCGTGACGTCGCGCTTGAGCGTGTTCGTTAATAATAACATCATTGTGTATGTGATGAGACAGCGGATGACTATGCCATTCGGGCGAATGTAAATATTTGTGCAACCTTTGCGGAAGTGTTATTGCAGTGCTAAATGCAATTAGCACGACAGGATATACATGTTAGATAGATTGCAGTTTAGATATTGAATCACATGATAGGTATGCTGCGAACGTACCCAATAAGGGTGATCTAGTTGATATTTTTCTATGCCAATACGTGTCATTCTGTTAAGAATAACCGGGAAGTAATTAACAACAATTGGTGGGTGTAAGCCCCCGGAAGAGTCCAACTCTGCGTCCCCTGATCAATTCTTACCTGAAGATTCCCCTGGCCCATTTAACTCGTATTAACCACTGCACCCCACCATTCATTATGAACTCGACGAAAGCGGCAATGTCCTCGTTGATGGCGCGGGTACTCTCGGCACCGGAGTTAGTTTTCCTGACCTCGATCGCTAAGGCGTGTGCAATAGACTGTTGTGTGTACTGTTATCATTTTCTCTCGCTCTCTGTCTCGTTCTTAGCCTGCGTTTTGTGCAAATCGAATCTACGCGTGGATTTATACTTACATTTGCTCTTCTGATCAAGGTAGATCACCATCTCTAGTGGCGTGCCCGGTTGCACGTTGTACGTCGTGTCTAGCAGCCGGCCGTTCTGGCGAATGCCGATCTCGAGGTAAGGTACCGGCGCATGCGCCTCGATGTACTCGGTGATGTTTAGGTGACTTTAGATCGGAGGAGGTTTGTGGAACAGGAGCCAGACGAGTCGCCGATTGCCACGAAGCCGACCGGAACCGACCAATCGATACAGGATGCAAAAGCAAACAAAGACCATTCAGGTTGATCAGTTTAGTAATCAATGGTTAATTACGTTTGATACGACGTTCTATCATAGGCCTGTAGGCAATACCTGAACTCCGCTTCGACTGTACGTGTTAGTATTATCTGACGGATTTTATCATCGCCATCCGTACGACCTTACCAATGCAGCTTGAGTTTGGCCTGCGGCCTGCTGCCGTGCTCGTGGCACCGCCGGCTAGGCCGCTCTCTTTCGACAGTTTGATTGGGGGCGCTCAATCTTTCCCGCCCTAGTCCACTTTATCTGGATCTAGAAGGACGACATTAAAAGTTAACAAACGACGCGAATGAAAGACTGCTGCTGATGCTGCCGCCACCGCTGTCTGCCCAGCGAGCAAGAGGAGAAGGCAGGGCGGTCCGGGACGCCGATCAGGGAATCGCTCCGTCGACTGCACCTCGAAGGGGTAGAAAAAGCGGAGAGGGGCCGTTGCAAACGGCTTGCATTTGCTGGCGACGAGGAAGGACCATGTCTTTGCTGTTTCGCACAGCTCATTAGCCCCGGCCGACGACGGCCGTGACGGCAGAAGAGCGTCGGCGGCGGTAGCAGCAGCGGCAACGGCACTACGAACGAGGCAAGCGCGTTGGTACCGAATGGGAGCCAACAGCGGGAAACAACCGAGTGACGTCACTCAGCGCCACGGTCGCTGGTCCGAAACACTAAGTAGAAGAGGAGGCGCCTGAAGCGAGGCCAAGAAACGCCAAGGAAGGAGGGAAGGCAGGCAGGCACGCTAGCCGGAGAGTCTGCGGTGCCGGCGAGGACGCCGGCCAAGGAGTCGCGTGTCCTGCTTCGTGTCCTCCTGCCGGGTTTCGACCAGAGCATCGGCTTGGTCTGACTCGGTCACCACCACACATAACGAGAGACCCCTAACGAGGACGACACGGCGGCACCAGGCCGCGCAAGGACGAACGACAAAGCGGACTCAGGCCGACCTCGGATAGCGACTAACAACCAGAATTGTCCAGTCGGCCAAGGCCTTTTTCTTCCTTTCCTTTTCCGTGTCTCCCTCTTCATCGGTTATTCGCTCACTGGGCGCCCACTTGCCTTCGTTCTCCATCTTCGCCCTGTTCTATCTAGAGTCGGCAAACCGTGTGTGGTGTGCCTCATGCCCTTTACGTTGAAGCTGGCCATCCAGTGAGTGGACGGACCACATCGGAGAAGCCTTATAGTCAACGGAGTGCCAGACAATGCAGGAGTTCGGGAGGGACTGAGGGACGGGAGACCGCCGGGGGAATCAACGCCTACGCCGATTGAACGAGGGCTTCTTCGTCGGACAGGGTTAGCTTGGTTGCTCTCGTGACGCGTTCCGTCGCCACAACCTTCGGAAGTTCCTCTGGTGCCATCCCTTCAGTGTCTATCTGTTCGTCTAAACATTACCCTCGTCGACTGGACCTAGAGGCAGAGTGACCCAGAGGCCCTGTACTCAGCTACTCCCTCACAGCAGCAGCAGCAGCAGCCAGAGTCAAAGCCAATCCAGCTTCTTGTCCTTACCCCACCTCCCCGTCATCGCCCCAGCATCCCCTGCTGTCCCAGGCCTCTCACCCCAACGCTCAGTTCCATCGACTCGACGTGGCAAGCAGGCACAGCCTTGCCAGCTTGCCATGTCCTCTCCGCTCTCTCTGAATGGCGAACACGGCGAGATGCCGTATGCGGTTCCGTACTTTGGCCCGTTCGTTCGTTCGTTGCTTACTCCTCTCGTCGGCTTATTCGTCCTTTCGGTCGTTGGCCCCTAACAACGTTTCAGTCGGCGATACATAGCAGTATCCGGGGCCGTCCCGTGCCCGGGCCTCGTCGTGGTCGACGTTGTCGTTGCCGCTCCCTCAGGATCCACCTGCTTGTTTCTGGTTACTTTCGTTGCGTCTTTTTACGTCCCCCTCTCGGTCCGACTTGATACATGATGTACTTTGTCAAGGCGAGAGAGGGCTTGCCTGAAAGCGGGCCACGAACGTCGAATCAAGCACACGACGGCTCAAGGCAAGCAATGGTCGACGGCTGTTGTTGTTGTTGTGGTCCCATAGCGGAACACAGTTGCCTCTCTCGGGAACGAACGCGGAAACGGGAAAGTCGAACGAGCGAGACTGCAAGAAAGGAGAGACCCCCATAGCTCTTCTCTGGCTGGCAGGTCGGCGAGACCGTGCGATTTCGTCCCCCTTCTCGGGTCCCAGGCAGATGAAGCGGAGACGCGCTTTTGCCCACGGTCGACACAGAATGACGTCTCTCCCGCATCCAATCGAGGTGGCCGGGAGCGGGTCAGGAGCCGCATTGCGAGGCGGTGTAGTGGCAGACGTGGGAGGTGGGAGACGCGAGCAGCCCGGACGACCGGCTGGCTTGCTGGGTGGCTTGCCAGTGGGCAGAGTGCAAATCAGCGCTGATGACCACTACTTGCCGACACGGCGCCCGGCGTGCAGCGGTCTTTCCAACTGCCACAGAGAGACTGTACACACATCTCTCTGCGCAGTCGGGCCGATTGGACCACCGTCAAAGCTATGCTGCCTGCTGCGGTCCCTTGACTACAACGCCACTTTGTCACACATCGTGCCTCGCACACACACATAGGCTCACGGACACACACATGACCCGCTCAGGCCCGAATGGCGTCCTGCGACTCGCAATGTCGTCAGTCAACGGCTGGCAATAATAATGAATGTCGATGGTGATTTTGATGGGAATGTCGATGATGACGATGATGTGAATGACGAGGAAAAATTGTAAATTTAGGTCGTCCAGAACGCGATGGCCACCGCAGCAGCACCGGCAGTGGAAATGAGTGGCGTGGAGGCTGAGCATGCGCCGAATAACGAGTGATGAGTGATGCTGTTTCGACCGATCGGTGGTAGCTGGCCAATCGTTCGCCCTTCCTGTTTCGAGTGTGCTGCCCTTTGCGAAGCGTCTTTCCTGGGAGCTATCCATTCGGACAAGCCGAGATTTCCTATTGCCGTTGCATGAGGTACCAGTCGTTTCGCACCACGTTTCGTCGCCGGGTGTTCGGCCACCCGCTCGGGAGGCTGCGAACGACGTGATTCGCTATCGAACAACGGGAGCGAGGTCAGACCCGACACACGCTGACAGCCGCAACGAGAATGACATTCAACCGTCGTCGTCGCAGTCATTGGTGAGGCTGCTCGTCGTTGCGCTCAACGAGATCAACCGGCCCGGCTCGCTGCGACCCGCCAGCCCAAGGCAGTCTAACCAACGCCCAAACAGCTGGCCCCGCAGCAAATGCATAGTCTTCGCGCCGACGCCCAATCCGCCGGAGATGGGGAGACGCTGCAGCCGCCGTCGTCATCGTCGTCGTCCACCAACTCGACTTCAAGGGATTTCCTCCCCTTTTTTCCTGTCCTCCGCTACGCTCTTCCACTGTCTGCCCCACTCTTCCCATACAACTGCTGCACTAGTGCTATCCGGACATGGACCTCTGAGACACCGAAATGGTGGAATGGCCCAACGAGGGACGTTCGAGGTTCGCCTCGAATGGATAGGGCCATTTCGCAGCCTTTTGGCTTTCTGGCTTCTCAATGACATTGGATGCGTTCCAAATATCGACTGCTGGCAATGTTCGGGATTGAACAGAGGAAGAAGTTACTTACAATATATATATATATATATATGTGTGTGTGAGGCCAGAGTAAGTTCAATAGCCATCGGCCTGTACATATTCCATTTTCACAAATCACATAAAAAATTCGATTTACTATCACATTGAATTAAGTTGAAAATAAATATTTTGAGATCTGTGAACTACAACGTCACCTCGATTTGAATACTCCAACAAAACTGTTAACATAAAACAAAACATATATTCGCATAAAACGATAATATGTGACATTTAGGTATGAAACTCAAAGGAAACGAGGACGATGACAGTAATAATTACAATAATGGAGAAAAATGACGGTACAATATATATATATATATATATATATATAGCATGAAAACGATAAATAAAATATATAACATAACATTTGCGGTTTATTTCCGGAACTGCAATATATAGCAGGAAATATTGCGAGTGCAAGGCCAATGGTTTTTAGTTTCCGTTTTAAGTAATCGCTTTATGTCAAATGTATGAGACAATCAGGGAAGAGGTTAACAAAACATAAAGATGTAGTCGATTCACCAGTTAGAATGAGGGGGACTCTGATTGAAACGCGAAATACGTGGATAGAAGTCGACGGTAATTAATAACTACAGCGCTGAATTTGAGGGACATTTCATACTGAGGTTAGGCGTTCGGAACTTGTATCAAACTGCAGTTTGATAAAAATGACGAAGTGACTTTCGGCGCGCGACAATCTCCTGGGGACAGCGGTAACTAAAGCAGAGGTCGTCTGTTTGAACATTGGACAGTTAGTGCGGGTAGTTAGTGCGTCGCTCGGATAATGTCGCGGTGGACGACTTCCAAATGGTGGATATGTGACTTGTGAGCAGAACTCCAGGTGACTATGTCACAGGAGATTTTGGCTGGTCAAGTGTTTTGTATAGATTCACTAGGCTACTATTTTTTTGTGTTTTGAGAGAAAAGAAATGCGTTACGCACGAACGGACACCACCTTTAGATGTGGGCCGAACAGTGTTGGACTCGCCATAAATTAATAGCAATGTATCAGACTACTTGTGGTTAAAACCACCCTACATAATAAGGGTGGCTGTAGTCGCAAAACATTGGGGTAACGGGGTGAGGTAAGCCGTGACTTTCGCCAATGGGTCACTAATTGTTGTGACGTGAGCGCCCAATGCGTGGAAGTATTTGACCTTTGATCACCCTGTTTGGTGCAAAACTAAACACAAACGAGAAGTAAATTCCTAGACAGGGTGATTAATTAGAAGATACTTAGTAGACCCTGAGTCATCCACGAGAGTATTAATTTTACCGCCAAGATCGACTGTCGGTTTGAGACTCGAAAAGTGAAACGTTCGTCTTCCATGTCAGTTTTACCAGTTGTGCCACGATGGCCGAAATAATCTATGAGAATATGTATATCGGTGGCATGGTAAAACAAGAACTTCCCAAACACTCGAACTATATAGAGCTCCGCCGCCGGAGCAAGATACCTCTGAATCAGCAAGTCTGAATCCCAACCGTCGAATGAGAGGCGCGTTAGCATGAACAGCTATAATATTAGGTGCAATTCATCCAAGTTGCAACTAATCCGTTATAATTATTGAGATACAAATAGAATCGTTATGAGTTATGAGATAGCAAAGTCCTGATGAACCAAATAGAAGATGATAATACAAAGTAGTAATATCTTCGTTAAAATAAGATACGCATATATTTTCTAGGTAGTTGAATAAACACGTCTGCTTCAGGCATAACGCAAGCGTAACGAAGTGGCCTGAGAGCCAGACAGTAGTAGTTGCCTCAGCAGAGCCGAATTGAGCAGTTCGACGTTGAATGACGACGAGGTCCGCCGTTGCATTGTCCAGTCATCATTTACTCATATTCTGACAGGAGCACGAGGAAGAACGATACGATGGATTCTTATCGGAGATGCGAATCGAACAACGGTGGTAAGCAGAGGTAGGTGACGACTGTACTGAGTCGACAGCACATACGCTGGTGTTAATTATACAATGGTAATAATAGTGGTCGATTGCAGAGTGAAGTATCAAGCGATAAATGAAAAGGTTGTTTACTCAGACGATGGTGTCAGTCAGTTGATTGTCTTTGCAAAGAGTAGCCTACTTACATTAGTAATCGATTGGTGCCTCCATTGAATTGATTAGTAATACTACAGTTCGAGTGTACGCACGCCCTAGTTATGGTTGTTTGTCGCTATTACTTTAATCAATACGTTAATGCATTATTCATTGAAAACCTCTACTCTACGTTGGCACGTAGTAATTATCGTATTCTCGTCACAGGATCCTCTGGCGAACAATAACATCATATATATAGGCAAGGGGATAGGCAAGGGGTGCAACAAACGAGGTTAACCGCGAGAAGATATTTTTATCGAGATGATGATTTGCAAAATGCGAAACTCAAATCCCTCATAGTTTTCTACCACTCTTTTCTTTGGCTGTATTTCTTTGCTCGGGTACTCAGAAGCATTGAGCATCTTAACTCGGCCGTTGTTCCATATCGAAAGTACTGTCAACAAACGGATCCGTAACATCGCACGAACGTTGATAAGGGATGTAGCTTGAAGGCGCACTTCGGCAGCGTCAGGAGCCATCACTCGATTGGATCTCAGCCGTGTCTTTTTTTTGGGAAAATCATTCTGGACAAGACGCTTCAATAAGGATACACAAACACGCAACTGTCATAGGTCTGATCTTTCGTTCTGACGACAATCTGTGCGCAACATCAAAGTCCAAAAATTGTGATTCGGTTTATAAGCTAGCCAATATAGTGGGTATGGCGCCGCAAGGAGAGTGATCAGTTTTATTGAGAGCCTCGACGACGCAGTTGATGAGAACATTCCGTTCATTACTGTGTGTACTTGAGCAGGCAGTTCTAGCGACAAGCCAAATTTCGGTTCGTGTAGCGCAACTGGTGGAGAACTTGGTTCCACACGGCTGCTGAGCTGGAAGACCCCGTTGGGGCCATAGCCATTGTGAGTCAATGAAGCAGAGGCAACGATCGAATGGTGAATTTTTACATCAGTCGGTGTCGTACTGGGTGAACTGCACTGATGAGTGTTGTCACACATGGAATACGACGAAGGTCTATGGGGTAGATGCTGCGTCTGGACGATGGCTGAATGGACGTACTTGGATGAGGATCACACGCGAACGATATTTAGTATAGCAACAAAGTCAATCTTGGCAACAGCTTTTCCATCGTAGGATTCTGCCTTGTAGTCGCAATCGGACTAACACTATTTTGACGCTTGGCGACGCACGAAATTAGAGGAAAAGCTAGAAACCAACAGAGCATGAGCCCACTGGCCGTGTCCAGATGGAGCCTGAGTTGCAGCCTAAACTAACATGCTGTAATTGAGGTGCTCTCCTTATCTAAGCTGAGACGAGGTCCAATGATGTCGAAGTGTACGAGATGCTCCCGGTGCTGTTAGTTTGGACACAGCGCTTAGTTTCTAACTATTGGCCCAAATATCAGAAGCAAGCGGCAGGAGTTATTGAATTTAGAAAGCCACAATTGAGTATGTTTTACGGAGAGCTGTACCGTCTAGCTCAAACAAACGCAACGGATATCTAACTAAATATCATATAGCCGTTATATCACTTCATACAGCTCGAGGAGCATAGTTTCAGGCAAACAGCTCGAATGTGAACTCAAATAATTTCAAACGTCTGTATAATTGTGTAGCCGAGTACTCTCATCAAAGGAACGCGTTACATTTTTTCAAATTCACATATGTATATAGCTCAAGCAGAGGCTGGTCCAACTTTAAATCCGATGTTCGGGTGACCGTCAATTTAGCTTCGCTTCTTTTGTGAGTCACTATTGCCCATCGATAGACATAGCTTCTTACGATACCGCAGGTCCACCAGTCGGCGGCCGTAGCGTATTTCCGAAACTGGGGGTGATTGAACTTAATCAGCTTTCCTAATCACTCTGAAGGTCGGTCTCCGCTCGGACCGATGTAGGCAAGACCCGGTCGGAGCCAACCTATGTCTGGCCAGCAGGGTACGGCGTTCAACGCGGGAATTCCACATCGAACAGAAGCCACCAGTGCGGAGAAGACGAAATAGGAGTCTACGAGAGACGAACGACTCGAACAAAGGACACCATTTTGTCGGTCAAGAAGATCCAACAACGAACTAGCGGAGCGTCGACCACGTTGACGTCGTCGAACGACGAGATTAATTTCGCTGAGTAGACCTCTTCATTTTAAGCGGGGTTGAAGCAGGCGAAAAGGACGACCGTTCGTCCGTCCATCGCTCTAACGCTGTTCAACGAGACGGGATACGGGTCAACGGAGGGGAAGTGGAGCTCGGGGGAGCAAAGAAAAAGAAGAAGCAGAAGCCTAACATGATTTTAATATCCTCATCGCTCGCTCAGATAGAGAACGAACTCCTCCCAGGATACCCCAAAGCGGTGCGTGCCCCCCGGCCGGCCTCTGCGATCGTCCATCCCGCGAGCGCTCACTCGAAGATCCTGACCTTGAGTCCAGAGTCAAGGCCGTCCTATCTACAATAGCAGGAGAAAACGCTAGAAGAAGCGGAGCAAATCGATGTGGTGATCTGTAACAGCAGGAGTGTTCTTGATCAAGGGAATACCCGAATGGACCGAGTACCTTCCGAGTTCATGCCAATGGCCGTCTCTGTCTGACAGCCAGTGACAACAAAACATACTTCAGTTACATCTGATATTTACGTTCGATTTTCGTCCGTTCCGATTGACGCGGATGAATTCCAGATAACGGCGCAACGTAAGCATGTGTGCGTGTGACAAGCGGACGCCAACGCGAGGAGAAACCACCGAATTAGAATCATTTTTTTTCAATGGTTGACATAATTTCAATGCTGATGCAGCACACGCCAACAGTTTATGAACAGCTGAAGCTGGTATGAGCCGGTGGGATGGGTTCATTACCATACATCTCCAGATTCCTCTATCGTTTTTTTACTCACCTCGTATATTTAGCACCGAGTTATCCCTTTCTACATATCTTCGAATAAAACGAGTGTTCATCACAACAAATGAAATAATGATTCGTATTTGTACAAGGACACACAGATAAAGAACACTCAGGCTACTCACTCAGGCTCAACAAGTTCAAAGGGGAACTGCGAGCTTGCAGCCCTTTTGGTCCTGTTGAGAAGTAGCCGCCTTCGGTCGGCAAGTTGGCACTTGAAGAAGATTGTTTGCCGCGATCTCGCACCCGCCGCTACCGCCACGGAATCTCCGGCAGCACCGTTTAGTGGCTCCTGCTCCTCTTCAAGCACGATGCGGTGAAAGTATGTTTTCAAGCCCTGCAATAAATAACAAACAAACAAATGAAAAGGGAGTGTCAATTACCTTCTACAAAATGAACGTACTATGCAAGCGGCAACAATTGCCAAATTTATGGCAGACGAAACAGATAACACGACACGTCCAGTGCATTTTCGTCTGAGCGAAGACGTGGCAACCCTATAAAACGGTGCTGAACGTACAAAGCATGTGTACTTTATGCTTTTTCAAAGTCATCTCAGTACGCGTGCTTACTGCAATGGACAACGCTCTTGCTGTTCTCCTATTCGACGTAATGGTCTACAAACAGGGACCCATATATATGTATATATGAAAGCCTCCAAAACGAGCTAGCGTTGTAGAGTTGACAAGCAAAGTTTAGCAGAACACCCATACACTGGGGTAGGTAGATACGATTCAAGGAGCCAGGGCCCGTTTTGTTTCCCGATGCCCCTTCGTGCGTGCCAAGGTGTGCGTCACTGAGAGGGAATTGGCAAAAAAGCTACGACCACCAGATATATCGGCTATCGGCGGCGTGTCCAAGTCTCCTCTGATCGTCTGTCTACTTGATTCTCTCCTCCATCGTCATCTTCCTCTATAGTTTTGGATCCTCTGGGTTGGGTACGTACTTCCCATAACCAAGCTTCTTCCACAAAGTCGGGTGCGGACAGGTGACCAGCTTCATGGCTGAACAGTTCCGTCGACGAGTTGCGAGTTAGGCCCCCCCCAGCTCAGGTGTGTCAATATGTGCAGTTTTAAAGGAGGCAATAGAAGCGCTCGTTCTCCCACGATTTGAACAGTTACATAGGGCTTGTATTATAATTGCAGTCGCGTTGCTCAGTTCTTTCAACTCATAGCTGAGTGATTCTCAATTTTATCACCCTCACGTTGACTTCGCCCCACTTGGAAGGATTACAGACCTCGTCGACGAGAGAGAGACTCAGGGCATAGACAGGCCCACTTCAATTTCTGCCCTCAGTTTCGAATTACTTCACGTCGACATTTCATATATTGGTTTGTTTTTTTATTTTTTCCTCATATATTGGTTATTTGGCCTTCATCTATTTGTGGGGGCCTTGTGTTTTGTATGGATGCGAGTTGATACTTCTTTGCACGTGGTTACGGTTCGCTGTCAATACCACCCACAAGCGTAGTTGCTATGGTCACGGCCGCTAGTACTACCATGCCTGATTTGTTGTTTTATGCTTGAGAGTCGATACCATCGGGAGTCGCCAGATTAATTGCGATCGAATGACTGACAGATATATCCATTTGTAGATTATTCATCCTATGTCGCATATTGATTATGATTATTATATTGATATTGATTAAAGAAGAGAGATTTTCTGAGTCTATTTCATCTCGGGTTGTTTTAAACCAAAGTCCGATACCGTTAAATGACCTTCTTCACACAGCACGCATGATAAAATTTTAGTTTGCAGCTTCGAGGTTAGTGAACTGCTAAGCATTAAAGTTGTGCATTTTTGGCTACCCAATGAGTTTGCTTGTCGTTCGACAACAATTAGGCGTCTTAAAAAGGTGACCGCGTTTGGCCGAGAGCTAGTGGAGTCCAAATCAATCTCAGGCTGGCAATGCATATATTGTGCTCTGTTTTTATCTCTTTCGACAAAGAGTAACCCTTAGACGAAGTGAATTTACAGTTCAGCGATAGAAGTCGGCTGAAACACGACCGCGCGGTACCCAGTGAGGCGAGCTGGCGTAATTCAAATCGAATCAGCTAACGTAAACCAGCCGCTGTCTGTTCTCGGTAAAACCTCAACTTACGGAATGGTGTTGGCATTCGGAAGAACTACGACGAACATGGGACTATACGAGACGATGGAGGCCAGAGAGCATTTGCAACCACCAATTCCCACGTTGAAAGCTCTACACGCTCTGGAGATAATATATTAACTTAGAATTAGGAAGATTTGATTAACGGTTAGTGAACGCCTTCATTCAGCCAGACTTGATCCACCGCCTCGGTAGACTTACATCCAATGCTTAATTGGTGGGAGACAAGCTCATTAGTAACGAAATGTAGCAGCTTGCGTACGTTGACGTACATACAATCAGTACCGCGAGTGAGTTGTCGGTTACTTTGTGTAAGTGCATTCACGCCTATATATATATATATACATATATATACATATATATATATATATATATATATATATATATATGTATATGGGGCGAAGCAATTTATCGAGCTGACATAGCATACGTGGCGGTGTACGATACATCGTCTATAGCTTAAATGACCTATCATCTTCCATCGCCTACTACAGTGCCCTTATAGCTACTTTATGTTCTTCTTGTATGGATCGATGAGACAATGGAAGTTACGTGTGTTTATATAATATGGTATCATAAATGCATCACAGTCTGTGCGCTAAGCCGGCTACAAAAGTGGGCCAAAGTGAAACTCACAGTCATCTTGTTCGTCATCTTGCCGACCCCGCATCTGAAGTCGTCCCGGATCGGGATGTCGAACACGGCCGCTTGGCGATCGTCCGTATAGTTGGGCGCGCAACCTGAAATGTGTCAGTCAACAACCGGCCGGCGCGAGCAGCGAACGCCAGTTGAAGAGCGGCAGCAACAGCAGGAGGAGAAGAATTTATCTCATGTTAGATCAAACGTGAGAACGATTCCCACAATTCAACGGGTGCCTCGTTCCCCGCTACACTCTACGCGATGCTTATATCTCAGATACCCGTGTTGGGCATGGAAAATTAATGAACGAGAAGGATTTAATCCTACACGATATTAAGCCTGCAAATATTGCGATACTAATACCCAAAGATGAGATAAGCGACAAAAATACGAGTTTTGGATATTTAAGCTGCTGAATATATCGTCGCCGTCTGACGAGGGCAACAAACTCTGGCCTTGTTTTTTCTTGTTGCAGGATCACGAGAAGAAAACGGCAGCTGGGAATTGAGGAACATCAGTATCGAGGTAACTTAAAGACTGCAACAGTAGCAGCCGCGGCGGCGGCTGCGGCGACATCGTAAATCGAGCTGGCCGATTCATTGACAACGCTCAACGACCAGTAGACAGATACATACACCGTAACGGAGTGAGAGCGGATGTGATGGGTGCAGTCGAACCGCGTCGTCCTGCTGCTGCTGCTGCAAGCACTCTCTAATAAAGTTTATCAGCAGCAACAACAACACCACCACCACATTCACACGAACCCGTAGGCCGGCACGTAAACGCCGCTGTAAATAAGGGCGGCGAGGAAATAGCATAGAAGACCGAGAAACAACACAACGACTACCATCGTCAACAGCCACAATAACATCACAAAACAACAATATCAGCAACAGCAACAACAACAACAACCATATCTAAATAATTCTAGTCACAGACAATTTACAGTGGCGTCTGGCTGGCCACCACCGCCGCCGCAGCCACCGCCGCGGAACACCTCGCATTGTGCGGCAGTCGCTTGGTCATCTCAGACATAATAACAATTTGCAGCAAAAGCTTGCAGAGAAAAAAAGAGGCAAAACTCCAGCCGCGAGGACAGCAACAACAGTAGCAACCCCCCTCCTCGCCCCATCAGCCCGGCTTTCGAGCGAATGCATTGAAAGCCGGGAAAGGCTTAGACCTTAGAAGGCGAAACAGGACCACCGGCGCCAACAGGAGCAACAAGCATCGCATCGACGAGGTGAACTTGATGTGAAATGTGGTGGCGGAACGTGTAGAAAACAACGAGAGACGCACAGAACATCCCACCGCCGTCAGAAACGAATCAGATGGGAGAGGAACGCCGACGATGATCGGCTGGGAATATCTGCCTGGCTCAAATTTGTTTGTTGCGCCCGGGGATACCGCTGCAGCTCCTGCCACTGCTCAAAACTACTGCGAGTATGATCACTGCTGTGATCGCAGCACTGGTGGTGCCGCCTTTGGTGGTGGCGGCGGCAGCAGTCGCGACACCGCTGGCGTCATCGCGGACCGCGACGTCATGCTTTCGAGGAGAGAAAATAACGGATGCGTTATGTAACGGCGTTGAACTGGAGCCACCTCATCTGAGGTGCCGCGGCGTCCAATGTGAAATAACTGAGGGTCGTTGTGAAAAGAACAGAAATCGCTCTTTGTTGTTAGGGTAGCAATGGTGATGACAACAACGAGAATGTGGCCAGCCACCATGGCATAATGATAAACGCAAAATATTCTGGTTTGTAGTGATAACGTCATCGTAATCGACTATCGCGGCATTCGTATGGGCGGCAAGCTTCAATGAAGCGATCACAATAGTTATGCTTAGCCGAATAGATTCTTACGTATACATATATATATATATATATATATATATATATATATATATATATATATATATATATATATATATATATATATATAGATAGATAGATAGATACAGTATATGGGAAGGATAAAACAAGGACTTGTTTCTTGGTAGAGAAAATACATTTTGAAGTGCCCGAACTCAACATTCGGCATTATCTCCAATCGTTAACTGACTCACAGTGAGAATTCGCTTCTTCTAAATTTTTGCTAAACCCAACATAATAACGTGCTTTATTGGAACGATATGCATGGGTGGAACTACTTGCCACCACACCACGAGTGTCCTCTACGTGCTGCATTGCCATTAGTCAGCCTGCGTGATACAGATAGCTAACTATTAATTATTATCCAACGATTCGCCTCTGGAAAGATATTTGTGTTGTTTGCGTTATATTCTTATTCGAAATTCATTTGATCGTTTTTGCCAGCGAGACAAACTCATTTTAACCCGATGCAAGGATATACACGTGGGTGACCCAGCCTGGACTATTCCAGAGGTCATACATTATTGAACCACACACATATGCATCCCAGCAGGACGCTGCAAGCGCGTGCATGTTGGACAGTTCTATGTAGTAGCGTTACTAGCACATCCTTGTTGGAGGCTTCGCGGCCCCCCTGGACCGCGTAGGACATCGGCGGAAATGGTAAAGGAGAGAAGCTTCGTTGTCTTCATTGGTCTGCCGCACAACGAAGAAACTCGTATTTCCCTCCTCGCTTGAGAGAAATATATCGATAGATGGAGAGAGAGAGCAAGAGCGAGAGAGAGAGACATGGAGCCAAGGACGTGAAGCTATTGCAGTGTATTATATGTAGTATGCTTATCAACGAGCATTGCCTCGTTCTCTACGAGCGTAGCGTTGGGCAGGGCGCGCGACGGCGAGCAAAAAGAGGAACGGGCCGACCCATAGCCAGGAGCGAGTCGGGCTGCGGTCAGAGCGCACGAAGGAGGCTCGCAGAAGAAGGGTGGTCGATGGGTGGTTCAGCAGTAGAAGCGTTGTCGCTACTGTTACACCTGCAGAGAGCGGGTAGCGCTCGTCCGCGGCGCTGCCTTAACGCAACGACTGTTGACGGCATCGCGAACAGCGAGTGACGTGTTGTTGTAGATGGACGGTGTGTTTGGCGAAGTATTCGCCGGACCCACCGCCAACGGCACTATCACCCTGCAAATGCACAACTCTGCTTCCATTGCACTTTGTATATCCTGTTGTATTAGATAAAGCAAGGTTTTCGCGCTCGTCGAATTCTGTGGAGGCTATAGGTTCGTGTCGATTTACAGCAGCGCCAATAGGGCAACCGTACCGTAGGTACTACACAGCCACCTTCACGCATTCGTGATGCGGTGCAATGTCATCGACGACATGGTAACGAATATAGAAGAAGGGATGTGGGCTACATGCGAGCGACGCTCACTCGCTGCCCGGCTCGCTGGTTGGTTTCAACTGTTATAACTGCCGCCGACGCCGAACCCACCGTGGCTTCGTCTGTTGCCTGAATGGGATCAACAGAGCGTAAATATAGATTGGAGAGTCGCCGCACTCACATACAGGAGCACATAGAACGCGAACGCTGCTCCCTATGTGGAAACGAGTCGTCCTAGAATCCTGAAACTGAGTTTCGGCAGCGCAGGCCAAGGACCCCGCGGTCCAAGGACACTTCCGACACACCCAGCGCACTTCGACACAGGAACATCTATGTTGGCATAAACATGTTAGATCATACATACATTGGAGTGCACTGCAGCGAACATGCAAGTCATACTGGACGAGAGCATAATACAACTCATATAGACGGTGTCACCATTGTGGAATTATATGGCAATCGTTCGTTGTCGATACGTCAAAGTGAAAGCCAAGTAATTTTGAACATCATACGAGTGATAGATTTACGCGATGTAGGTGCCGATTGTAAATCTTCTATATGTTGACTGTAACGAAAAGCTTAGAGTTGATAAACTCAATCAATTCTTATCGGCGAATCTCGTTGCTAACATAACAGAGCACACCAGCACCTCATTATAACGCATATTCACTGGGTAATACAAACGATAACTGGTACTCTTTTGCAAGGCGTCGAACAAACGCCGAAGTACAGCATATCGTATACTAGAAGTACTGAAGTGATTTTGGCCCCAACACAACGGGTTTCACGCTGTCAAATCGGGCGCTCACACAATAATTCGAGCAAATGTCCAGAGTTCTCCAAACGTTCCATTGGAACATATAGTTAACATAGTGAATATACACGCAGCGTGTTTCCGATAATCACCGCTCTTCCATATATTTAAACCCCGTTTCATTCTAGTAGTCTACAGTGATTCGTCATCGAAGCTCCAAATGAGATCTCCTCATTCTACGACGAGGCTTAACCTTCGGAGAGGCCAATCTTTCAGCTATTGACCTCTCCCCTACATTGCTCTCTCTCTCTATTTCTTCCATCTCGCTCTTAGGAAATTTGCTGTGTACCAACGACCTTCTGTCCGAACGGGCTCGAAGTTCGCTGTCCGCTGACATCTGCATTGCAGGTCATCAAAACGGCGATGTCGGCGTTCCGCCTGCTCGAGTCGGGTCGGGGTCAAGTCGGACTCTGCTCAATTTCATATGCACGATCTTCATTCTCGGCTCTCCGACATCGTCGGACGCGAGGCACATGTGAGGATAGGCGCGCCCATTTTCCGTGCCAAGTTTCATCAACGGGCCGACTGCCACTCCGTCGCTTGTCATATGTCAACAAGGATTCTTTCCAACGGGCCAGTCAATGTCAACGTTTACGCCGCCCCGCACACACGGACACGCCGAAAGAGAGAGAGCCCGACCGAGAGACGTCTAACATTGGACACACGAGCTCATGCAAATTCTCTACACCCCCGTTACTTAACCGAGCTTCATTCCTCTCCCGTTGCTCTCCTATTGTGCTGCCCAAAGGCCGCAAATTCGCGCTGCGGCGGGGCTTGGCTTGTCCAACCCACTGTATGTTCCCGCCAATACTGCATTGGGCACAACAGCCGGGTACAAACTCGAACACACGGATAAAGACAGACATACAGGTGAGTAATTACAAAATGATTATGATCGTCCGCGCCATCCGTCAATGTAGTCGCTTGTTGCTGAAAGGTCGCGAGGCTATCGTTGTCTACAGCCGGGGCTTGAGGTAGACACGGACAGCGATTTCTCCAAGGTTCTCAGACCGACCCACAAATCATCGCACAACTACACCTCATCACCAGGCCACACCAGGCACTAGACAATACTCTAGCTAATACTCTCTCTCTCTCCCTATATATATATATATGTTTCGCTGAGATGCGTCCTCTCTCGATCTCTCGCTGCGTACTAGCCACTGCTCAACCTCAAACAACCTCATACGTCATCTCCTGAGTGGCGACGGCTGTCCCATAAGCCAGCCAACGTCCACTTCTGTTTGTTGTCCTACTGGACGCAGCTCCGCAACTGGGGGCACAGCGGCGACACAACTACTGCTGCTGTACACTACACATGTGTCTGGCATCTGATGAGCTCTGCTTTCCACCGCCCGGAAGTACGAGGGAGATCGGGAAAGAGAGAGAGAGAGAGAGAGAGAGAGAGAGAGAACCTGTGGAGAGCAAGCACCAGCTACTAGACAGACATACACGCAGACAGCGTGTCCTACACGGCGATACAGCATGTTACCCCGTTACCAACATACCCTCCTACGAATAGCTAGTGCCATGTCTGGCTGGCAGACATTTGCAGGCAGGCAACAGCTGAAGGCAACTCTCCGAGAGTAGAGAGCGCGAGAAAGAATTTGCGACCATTCCGAAACGACCACCCGGCTGACTGGTTATCGCCACTAGACAAGCTCTCGTAACGAATCGAATAGAACTTTGCATTGCGGAAAGCAACGTCCCCAGACATACGTGAACAGACAGCCACCTAACCAGCCAACAACCGACCTGCGAGCCTGCCCTTTCCCGGCTCCATGGGTCTCCTTCCTACAAGTCGTAACTCGGCCCGCCCGCGGCCCGTTGAGAAGCCCAGATCATGACGTGGCGTCACGCAAGTGCCAGCGACACACAGTGTGGGGTGAGCTGGGGCAAGCATGACCCGTGCTGATTCCATACCCTGTAACGTACTTTGCTAACACATCCTACCTGCGCAGGAGTGTTCTTATACGTAGTACCTGTAGCTCCTGAGGGGGATATTCATCTCGGTGAGTTGCTGTGCTGTTCATGCAGGAAGATTACGTTCATTCGAATGCTCCCGTATGCCTTCGCAACGTCGGTGATAAACGTCGTTCGGGTAGAGACCTACGGGAAAGCAGCGCTAAAGGAAACAGCACCCAGCGTAGGATGAGCTTGTTGGAAAATTGTCGGCAGCGGCTCAGACCAAATTAGTCTAGAAAGAACAGAGCCGAGTATTTGGCGCGCGAGTGGCAAAGGCGAGCGACTCCCTAAAGCCAACTTGGTCGAAGGACTGTGTAGATCTATGCCAATTTGTATATATGTACGTATGTTATGCACGAACCGTGGCCCAGACCGTGTCGAATGAAAACGATACCGGCAGGCGCATACGCTGTTTTTTTTTGAGAGTTGGAAATTTTCTTCAAACGCGCAATTTTTTTAAATTTTTTTCAGACTAGTCTAATGGTGACTAGAGGTAGAATAGATCCTGGATCCAGGGGTTGCCGTTTATGCAAACGTATTTCGAGTACTGAGAGGCGGTACGATGAGGCGGATAATGGCTTAAGGGTATGGGCAGCAGTAATGTAGATATTATCGACCCAGGAGCGTAATCCATTCGAGCGAGTTAAAGTGACAAGTCGGAGTTAGTTACAGGACTAGCAACAAAAATTAACGAACTGTGGGTCTCTCAGCTTGTGTTCATACTTTAGCCAAATGACACTTTATATGACAGATAATTGTATATTGGTAAAGAGTGAACAATCTACTTTAGAGCTCCTTAGATATAAAACTATCAAAGCAGCTACTTATAAAGTGAACAACCACTGTACACGTCTATGATCATCTTTACAAGTTAACTTCGGCTCTTTAAGGTGACTGCACGTTGTTAGCAGACCCTATTCAACACAGAGACGATTAGCACCAACTAACTTGGAATTTTTGCAACTTGATAAGTGGCATGTATATCTGTCAATAGCTTCCCCCATAGGTATATGGGCATAAGTGTTGCTCTACTTATGCACAAACTGAGCGTCAAAGAATCCTACGAATCAAGTCTTACTCACCTGGATAGCCCTTAAGATTTTCAAGATAGACATCTGTGAAATGGTGTCCTTCGAGGTTGACCCGTATCCGAATCTGCTGTTCACTACAGTCTACCTTATAATCCGCTGAAAACAAATTAGAGATCGTCCTGTAAGTTTTCACGTATACTAGCGTTATCAGCAGGATTACCTAAACGAACAGTCCACCTATACTATTGCACTATACAATGAATTAGTAAACAAAAAAAAATGTCCGAAATCCAAAAAAACGACGATATTTTCAGCGCGCCAGAGCCATCTACAGCTCGCCGTCATCAATGCCCTACGACGATCATATCTTGCAACATAAAACCTATCCTTGAGGGGGACTAATAGCGAGCTATTACGTCCGGGCCTTCGCTCCGTTCGTTTTTGCGGCAACAAGAGCTCGTTCACTAGACGGCAAAGTACGCCTGCTGCACCAGCCGGTTATATTTAATAACGAACACGCTTCTACTAATCGCGCAGCAGTATAGAGAAGGCCTGCTCGGTACAGCAGCACAGTTTTGCCCCAAGAAGTGGAGAGTGCAAATTTTTCCGGACTTTGTCGCCGACACCGTTTCTCTCGCTCTCTCCATCTCTCTCTCTCCCTCTTTCCAGAACACCGACAAGTGCGAGCACGAACTAATAGCCTCTAGCAAGGGTACGGCTCAAGGGCACAGCCCCCGCGCATGAGTCATAGCCAAGCTGGTGCAATAGCCTTCGTCGGCTAGACAGACACACACACACACGCACGAATGCTGCGACGCGCCTCATACAGACACATTTATACAGGGACGAGCGGCCATAAGCGACCCCCACGAAACTGCCGCTGAAGAAATGACGACGAAGCTGAAGTGGTGCTGCTGCTGCTGGTGGTGGTGGTGGTGGTCAACAGTTTGGAAATTTTAAACGCACCACCGTTAAAAATACAAGCAGTTCCTTCAACAAACGGCCGCATGGCTGGCCGAGGCTGTTCCGCGCCGTATGTCGTGCAGGTACTAGCCTTTAGAGGACTGACCGCCAAAACCCTATGAACACTGTGCAGGTAAGATCTGGCCAGCGACATAGCACAGGCAGTAAGAAGGAGAGAAAGAGAGAGAGAGAACATTGGCGAGTCAAACAATGTTATTTAGTTGGCAGCTTTATTAGACCATGGGTTCAAGGCAAAAGCGAGACTGCAGAACCCCAACGTAATAGCCATAGGTGGGATAACAAATGCACTATAATTTATTATAATATATTAAAAGCTTAATACCGAAGAAAAAGTGTGCTCGAGCAATAATAGTACTACTACTACTACTAGCTTCTCTCTAATATATTATTATTATCATCCTTATCATAGTTGTCATCGCGAATGCTATTAGCGATCATCATCATTATGGGGATAGAAATTCTACTATATAATATAATGACAGGGGTGGTGTGGACAGCAGATCGCGGGACGTAATTCAGCCGCTTCTGTATTCACACGAGTTAAATTCTGCGGGCGCTAGATGAATGAATAAAACAGTAGATAATCGGCGAGGAATACTCTACTATTAATGAGCTTTTTTGGTTTTGCTCCCACGAATGTATCACGTGTGCATTCGTTAATGAAGATGAGTGCTGCTGGAACTCTCTGAAATTAGCGATTCTGCTAGTTTCGGAGCGTTCCAGCAGCACTCATAGAATATGGGGTGCTAAGAACACCCCGTTCTCTAACGTCGGTCATGCATCGCTTTGTGGTGTACGACATTGTGCTGAGTATCGAGACGGTGCCTTTCAGCCAATGGCAACTCGAGATATTTGATCAGACAGTGGGTGTCATTCAGACAGTGGATGCATTTCGTTACTAATTTGGCTATGTGACTTCTTCTCATTGTTTCTGCCTGCGTGTTTGACCTCTTCCGTGTTGTGGATTTTGCCAAACCGCTCTGGCTTGACCCGGCCCGAGTTGATGTTGAACCACTTTGTGATCGGCAACATACAAACAATTATATCTAATAGGCATGAGTGAATGTTTCAGTTAAACGCAGAGAACTGAATATGTCACGGTCACTTCAAAAGCGATTTGGGATGCACGCCGCCGCCGCCGCTGCATTTGAGGAGAGGTTCGCTGAGCATAGATTACGCCAATAATATACGAATAGCTACGATTACATCCAGACGTATAGAAATAGCTCTAAGAAAAGCATGCCCTCTGCACATTCATTTGGGTTTTGCTCAGTGCTAACATATTGTGAAGATTCCACGGCACACCGACAGTGTAATTAGGAAGAGCCTGCCATAATTATTTGTAATAACTTGGGCTTCACCGACAATAACGCGTGCTAGACGTCAGTCAGATCGAGCTTCGCGCTCACGAATGTTCTCTACTGTTTCTTGCCGGTGCTGCGTGTACCTATGAGCATTAATTAGAGTGAGCAACAAAGGAGATTCATTTGTATTCACTGTGCAGTAATTCAATCCATCTTCATCAGTGAAGACGCCGACTCTTTCCTCACGTCTTATCGGTGTTAGTGCCACCCACCCATATGATACACCCATCCACATGGCCACACGGCGCTGAATACAGGTCTGGACGTATGCGAAAGTGCTATTGTATACGCAACCACCCAGCATATGGTGTAGTGTGTTGCGGGATTTAAGTAGGAGGACTTTATTATTATTATTATTATTATAACACAATGGTAGTGTACTGTGCGATTGCAGATAAACACTGCAATATTTTGTAGTTCAACATCTTGCAGTTTTTTCTGCTCGAACAAATTGGATTTCCCTGTATTATACCACACTGCGATGTTCGATCTCGATGACAATGAGTAAAGTTAGTTAAACGGTCACATCATCAGAGCTGACCATTCGTGGTGATAGATGCTTTCGATGAGAGTCCTCCGGTGTGTGACGCGCACATCAAAAATGCGTGTATGGACCTGCAAACGCGCTTTACTATTCAGCTTTGCAGTTCCATCTCGGGCCATGATATTATATGTCCATCGTCGTCCGGTGTTCTCTGCATGTCGATCTTCCTCCATATCGCTCCTCCTTTTCCAATCCGGAGGAATGAGCCATGAGTGCAAGTCATCGGGGCTTATCGGGTCGTGCCATGCTGTTCTGAAGCTTGACACCAACCTTCAGGGGAGAAATAACGGCGGACAGGGGCTTGGCGCTGGGGTGAGGGATCTCTATTCGATATCCAACAAACGAAGCCCTCGCGACCCAGCGGGGGCAGCTCTAGGGTAGCTGGTTCCGTTGGCTCCGTTCGTGCCGAGGAGTGCACCTTCGGTGTCGTCCCCATCGCCCCGCCCCCCGGCTAGCTCTGCCGACCGCCGTTATAGTATCGCTCCACCATCGCTAAATTTATGAGTGCGCCTTTCTCTTCTCTGGATGTTTTATTGTCACCACATACTCCGTCGAGCCTGGCCGTCGTCTCGGCAGGCCGGTGCGCACACACGAAGCGCAGGCGACCCGCCAAGAGACCCAAGAGCCAGTCCATTTCTTCGGCACGCTTCGGCACTTGCCAGGCGAGCCCCGAGGGGCCCTAGAGCTTTCAGCACGGACTTCTACCCAAGAGAGAGGTGGGGGAAAGGGATTCAGGAAGAGATTCACAGAGAGAGAAAGAGGAAGAGACCTCTCTCAACCGGGGAGTTTCCGTCATCCTTTTCGATCAGCCTTGAAGCCGGTGCCGGACGAGCCCTTCGAGTTGACACCTCCTATGCGATCAGTAGAAGAGCCGCTTCCCTTCAAGCAGCGGCGCTGTCTATTCGCTGGCAAAACGTCTCTGAGGTGGCATTATTAAAATTGTTATCCCGTTCCGCCTGCCTCACACTGCGTTGTCCAAGATACGGGAGCAGGTGGCGTGGTTGCTGTTGTATGCCATTTACATTTAACAAAACCTGCTGTCACCAACAACCTATTTCCTGGAATATGGACAGAGATCGGAAACTACTCCTACACTGGATGAGCGATCCCGATGGAGTACTCAAAAGCCAAAGCTGTGATCGGCATATAGCTGCAAAGGCTAACCTCGACAAACAGCAGTCGTTTTGGGGTTGAAGCCTTAAACTCGACGGGGGCCGACCGAGAAATGAGTCGAGACAGCGTCACCAACGACTGGCGTTTCCTGATTAGCAATGCCGAGAGTCAGGTCTGTCATGACTCGTCGCTTTTTACCCGACAACTGAACGGACGGTGAGCCTACTGCAGACAGGGCGTTTGCGATAAACAAAAGTCGCGGCGTTGACAAGACCCTGAACGCTATCTACCATCATCATTATTGTCATGTCTGAATGCATATTTGAAGCGTCATCGTATACGAAATACAGATCACTACTATCTAAATGCTTGACAAAACAGACGTACTAGTTTTGCTTGGGGCAAGGTGCAGCATACGGTAAATCTGTGACCAATTAATGAAGGCTTGCCATTTAGTATAAACGTGTGTACATAACCTATGCAAGAATGGCGCAAAATAAATATGCCCAGTTCAAATAGGCTAATTAATTTGTTGTCAAACAAACGAAATACATGACCGTAACACAACTGATTTCAGTTATAATATGCATTATATATGAAAGGCAAGATGATATGAGAATACAAAGCTATCCTCCTTCAATAAATTCATCACGCTAGCAGCAGCATCGCGTAATCAAATCATAATACTAATACGAATAACAGCAACAACCGTAACAGCAACAACGAACGACAATAGCGAAATGCATCTGCTTTATCGTAAATCGTTTTCGGCAATACCTTGTGCCGAAAGTATATCCATCTCCGCGAGTCGCGCAGCAGTGCAGCGTTTTCGTCGTTCTTGTGCTTTTTTTCGTATGTTATTCTAAATATCATCATCGATTTAATTCAAAGTGCACGCGGGTATCGTCGCCGATCATTGCTTGCTGAAGATTTCCTCACGCACGGCACAAGATGCCGCATCAACGGCAGCAGGCATCACGACGGCGGGCAGTAATACGAATTTGTTAACGAGACACGAGTGAAAATAAACGAAAAACAAAAAAAAAGGCATAGCAATAACAACGACCAGCAGCGGCAGTAACAGCAACGTCCAGCAAATGGCGGAACAGCGGTGTGCCGCCGAGGGGAAGCGAGGCCGCCGAGGGAAGATCGGGCGGAGATTCAGAATTACTACAAGCAGGCAATGCGGAATGGGCAAATAACCAAATAGCCTGGCAAGCGACCGGCCGATCATGGACCAACATACAGAGGCAGGCGAATCGGCAGAGAGACGTTCGACTCGATTGTACTGAGCGGCGACTGATGGGCGATTGATGACTGCGTCGTGACCTAAGGCGATCGTACCGGCGGGATTTCAAACTCCTCATGTGGAGGCAGGAGGCAGGCTTCAAGACGTCGCTAATTATAATTACCATATATAAATGTACGCGATTTTTTTGTGCTTATTTTCAGTTGGGCGGTGCGTAGTCTTCGAATTTGCAGGCAGACATAGGACACCCTTTGCATAAGTTTGCTAGATTCGTATTTCTAGTGCTGGTCACATCTTCTGGTTATACGATTTGATCGGCTATGCACGAACATACGTATATATATATATACATATATATATATATATATATATATATATATATATATATATATATGTATATATATATATATATATATATATATATATAAATATTCATATGTAGAATCTGTTGATTGCATCGTTCGCTTGGGTGCCGTGGTCGGCTTCGCTCGTGTCATCGCCACACGATTCCGTTGGTTATCATCAGCTGTCGTTCAAGTAGGTTATTGCTGTTCTTGTCATCGTCGTAATGGGAGAGTTGATAGAGAGATTTAAACAAAATGATGACGTTACTTTATGCGAGCACCGGCACGAGGGGCACACATTGCTCTCTCGTTCACCGTTCACTTCTGTGTCCAGCCACAGAGTGTCCAGGCGGCAGTCTGCGATCGTTCTATTCAGCCGCGCAGACAGCAACAACAGCATCGACAACAACAACAGTAACACGAAGACGAACGTCGACAACAAAAGTAACAGCAGTAACACTGACAGCATCAAGAACATCAACGGCGACGACAACAACAATAACAACAATAGCCGGCAGACGGTACGTCTCTGTGTCCATGTGTGTGTGTCTGTGTATGTGTGTGAGAGTCCTCAAGAACATTACCCACGTAGACACAGACAGAGGCGGTGGTCAATTTTTCATTGTGACACCACTGTAAGAGGAGCACCGCGGAGCAGCAGCAGCAGCCAGGGACGAGCGGGAGTTTGCGGGAACAAGGCGGGAAGGAGCTCGCGTATCTTTCGGCCCCACACCAGTCAACACGGCCCGCCACTGTCACTGCAACTACTATTACTATAGGTACTACCAGAAGCAGCAACAGCGGCAGCGGCGGCGGCGGCCGCAGCAGCAGCACGTGCTACCTCTCATCGTTTAAAGGAGAGACAACGAATCAACGAACGAACTCTCTTCGTCAACTCTTCCTCTTTTCTTTCTTCATTCATTCGAGCTCCAGCCCAACCCCCGACTCTTCAGTTTGGCTTCAGACCCCTCCCCCTACACTATACTTCTTCTTCTTTTTCTTCTTCTTTAATTTGTTCCTGCTGCTGTAACAACGCCGCCAACAACAACAACAACAACAACGACGACAACATCAACGCAACAGTATATATAATAACAGTCCCCTAGACAGGCGCATCAGATAGACACATAGATGGACGCGCCGACGGACGAACGAACGAACGACCGCGTACCAACAACGCACCCCGCGAAACTGACAGCGGACGACGACGCATGAACGGTCGCAACTGCTCTGCATGAATCTAACTATCTATTATCTCTCTCTCTCTCTCTGCCTGTCTGCTTGTACCACATAACAATAATATATATATATATATTAGATAGATAAGATATATATATATATATATATATATGTATCTGTTCATATCTATATGTCTTTGTAAAATTGAGAACCTGTCTGTGCGGTACCATTGTCAGCGTACCTTGAGCATCACGCAAAGTCAGTCCACACAGCCCTCACAGACAACAGCACCGGAGACACCGTAATCGCTGGAACGACGAATCCACTCGAATACTAACTGACTGGCTGACTGGTTGCGCTTCGGTGCCGCGCGTCCGAAAAACGCGCTAACCGGAAGATCCATGAGGTGGCGGCGGCGGCCGTAACGCTCCTCAAACTGCGCGCGCGTCTAACGCACGAACCGTGAGCAGCAGCAGCAGCAGCGACTCCTGTAGCAGCGGTGCGACGGCAGTCGCGGGCTGGTCGACAATTCGTGTTCGGTCAGGGTCTAAGCCGGACGCAACAACGAACTGTTGTCGATAACGAGCGCAAGGAAACGAAGATCTCTCAATTGTTCTCGTGCCATTTCGGTCTAACAGTCCAAAGCTCCGACTGACTCACTGGCTGATGGATGCACAGATGAACCGGTCGGTGAATGGATCAGAAATTGAGAGGAATAGTCCAACTGCTCGCCACTGTTCGACTAAGGCCGGTGGCCATTGCTTCAACACTTTCCGTTGGTTTCCCGTCGCCAGCGACTGATTGTCGGTGGCTGCGATTAAGGTACTCTCCACGTACTTGTGGTTGATTGCAAATGCACATCTGTACATGGCATCGTCGATGAAGACCGTGTGACGATTAGTAGCCGCTAGATTACGGGTAGTAGGCAATGATCGGTCGGCATGAGCCGATGACAGTGGCTTGATTTCATCTCAAGTAGCAGCAGTACTAATAACGGTGTTACTAATAAATGATCCAGTGTCACATAGCTAAGAACAAAGGTGTTCTCCTGCTATTTATTATGTTTTGCTTCATCTTTTGTTCTAGCGCTGTCATTACTGCTCGCGTGTGTGGGACCCAGCTCGCGTGCGCTTCCCTACCTCGATATCGTGAATTCGTGAATCATTTACGATTTGAACTGAACCTCAGCTTTGCATTTGTATCAGGTAGCGTGTATAGACAAGCGTGCATATAATCTGTCTACAATCAGCAGACGGTTGTCACCTAATTAATAATTAATTACGTATTCGACCACAAACGGTACAAACTCAACTCGTTCGTATCGAAACACGCCTCGTCAATAATAAATAGTAGAGACAAATAGCAACTGTCAAAATGGTTGAGGGTCGTTCAGAGGCTCGAGTGGCCTTCCATAGTCGCGGCTCATCGGAATGACCCTCTCATATCTGCTGCATCTAGGCGATACGCAGGACAGTTTGCCTCGTCATAATCGACAGCCGACGGTTCAAGACTGATGGAAATATCCGATAAGGAACTGACAGACATCGTTTGCCACTTTGTGAGCTTCCGTGTTGCTGGCGATTGTCATAGCGTTCATTCATAGATACATCGTAGCTACTGCGCATTTCCTGCTGACCCCTCATGGAGGGGGTTGCTGGCCGCCTTCACCACCAGTAATCGCCGGGATCGCTTGAAACCATTTCCTATTGCTTAGCTGGATGGACACAAGAGATAGATAGTTTTTGGTCCCCGCAACCAGTATGTTAACCTACTCACATACGGTATGAGATTGTGGGCTCGTCAAGCATAAACTCACTCGCTCGCTCGCTCTCTCAATCTGTCCACATGTGCCTGTGTGTAAGGACAGACAAGTGCGCGTACCCGTAATCGAACGGCTGTGTTGTAAATCTATGTGTTAACGTAGATAAACATAAACCATAGACATACTCGTTTGCTTGCATGTCACCATTACCGTGTTATGTTTGCCTTGAGAATTGGTTCAATCTGCCTTTGTTCTCGTTATCCCTCGCTAGGTTGACATGGATCTAATGTGGCGATTTTCATTATGCCCCTATTTTCCTTTCATCCTGGTAACGAGGTCAGGTGCTGTTAGGACAGCCATCCGCTCGCCGAGTTGTCCTTCAACGGAGGCGCTTGTGTAGGAGAAATACTGCTGTTAACTGGGCCAGGTCGACGACCACGATCGGCGTCGGTGCGTGTTGTTGTTCCTCCGTTTCCCCCTCGCATTTGTCCCAGCATCGGAGGGCATTTCCGCTACTTTGGCACTAGTAGAGACAACCATGGGGCCTCGTGGCCTCGTCTAGCCATTTATATAGCAGAATCGGAGAAGGAATTCGGCGCTGCTGGAACGGCCTCAGCGAACCGGCAGCTGGCGGCTTCGAACGATCGGGCGGGTCCGGGCGGCGTAGGACGGCGCATAGGAGTCGTTGGCAGCACCATTTATCAAGCTCGCTAGGGCCCGGGAGTGACCTGGAGCCTTGGGCCTTCGTTCGCTTTGGCCGACCTCTCCTTCCTGGCTGTTTCATCTCCTGCTTGCTGCCTTCGTTCGCTGGGTGGCCTCTGTCGATTGAGTGAGACAACGCGAGCCCAGTAGCCATCAGAAGCGGACTGACTGGCCGCTACGCCCTGGATCGGTCGTCCGGTTTGGACGCTTCCACGTCACTTTGGATATGAAGAAACCACCCCCAGCCACCAGCAGAAGCTCTCCTGGGTCAAAGCGAACTGGTCAAACCTGCCCTGAGGGCAAGTTGAGTCATGGTTCATGGGCCTCCTCGGTCTGTCGACCAGATCTCGAGGAGGTAACGAAAGACGCCTCATATTTCTCGCGCAACGACCGGGAAGAACGCCTTCTCTTACAGCCGCCCTGTCGCCTTCCTACATAAGAGTTTTGTTCATTCATATTACAGGACCTCCCTCGCCCCCCCCCCTTCTCTCTCTCTGTCTCTCTCTCTTCTTCTTTCTCGCTTTCTCAGTATTGTCGAACGTGGACTTTGCCGTGTCGTTGCGAAACACGACCTCGAGGTGCCTATGGCCTCAGAGCCTTGTAACATGACAAGGTTCAGGAAGTAGACAAAGATGGAATCGAATAGAATAACGACGGCTAATGTGCACTCTATCATATCTTGCAAATTAAGCATCTCTTTATTGGCGGATCGACGATTAGTATAACAGTAAGAATTGAAAGTCTCAATGAAACAGCTTGCCGGTCAGCGTTTAATCTGGTGGAATAGATAGCGAAAAGCTTTTTCTCGATTCGCCTTTAGATATCCCTCAAAAAATATATATATTTTTTGTTGCCGGTATATGATTACAAGTCCACATCGACAGCGGATCAGCACACCGAGTAGTAGACTTAACACGAGTCTTGACCGTCCGTTCATTGCACCCGAAGTCAAGCTCCAAATTACATTAAATGCATGAACATGTTTTCTTGCGACAATGAACCTCCTATCGTGCTTTATGATACTCACAGCCAACTAGATATGCTGTTGCATTCATACTAAGATTAATCTATGAATGCGAAGCTCTCGCGAACCCCAACAAGTCATAAAATGCTGATCAAGTGCTCTCAACCCGCATCTAGTTTAGTGTAACTCCCTTCAACCACATGTTCCAAAACTATTATTGTCTGCCTGACTCGACGGGTACGGCTTAAGCACGGTTCAACATCGTTATAAGAATTTATTGACAAAGACGAAAGCGTCGAATATATATATATATATAGGAACATGCACATGCTGGTGTTACACAACGCGGGAAACGATACATCGTAAAATATCGTCATTTGCAGGCTACGGGGGATAGCCGTTTTAAATGGAAAAGCTGCCCTAAAGCTGTCCCGTTCATAGCCTCGCAGACTTGGACTAATTTGTCTAACGTGGGAAAACATTACAGTCTGCATTCATCTCACAAAATTTCGAAAGTGACTTGAGCCAGCCTATGTTGTTTACGTATGCCCTGCAGCAATAGGGAATGGAATAAATAACGAAGATTTCATGAAGTCCTGTCGGTATCACAATTGTACGCCACGCTGCAACGTTAAATCCCGAACAGATATGTACGTCGTCTTATGAAGCAATGCCTAAAGCAGTTGTACCGTGGACGTTAAATGTTGCCTGTGAGTCAGCCTGGAAAATTCACTTACTAGATACGTACGTAAAACCGTAAGTTTATAAGATATGTACGCATTACCATAATTGCGAACTATATTTGTTCCTACGGCACTTGGTCACGTGGCACATGAATACTGGACACACCTATATATAGAATGAGAAATGTGCAACCCTTAGCCTCCTCTGGTGAACACTATGGGAAGTGATACCCTGTCAGTTGCCAAGCCATAGACGAGTGTGTATTGGACTCAACGCGTAACTTAGTAAGCATAAACACAACCGAAGCGACAGTACTCGTAGTGTTGAGATCAACGCTCTTTTCCCATCCTGTCAATTGCCAAGCCATAGACGAGGCCTGCTATGCAAGGCCACAGCAGCCACGCTGTTGGAGATGTGGTCCAGTCCTGATAGCCATATGCCCACATCTCGAATACGATCCGCAAGGGTATTATTGTTCGATTTTTCATATGCCTTCACCCCGTCGATGCTCTTTACGTATTCGTTGTTGCCACCACAACTCTTGGACGTATACAATATGCCGTCTGACCTTAACGCCCAACCCGAGGGACTAAGTGTATTTTAGAATCAACACAGCGCCACATGCTCGCCAGGGCAATACATAATAGCATAGCAGAGCAATGTTTTTCTGCTGGAGGAGGCGGCGGCGAACGAGGCTGACTCGAGCTAACGGCCGGAGCGGCAGACCTCGGCAGGACTTCGTTTTCAACGTGACGGGCTGCACGCGCTCCGGACTACGGTATGAGCATACACCAGCATAACGCACCTACCCACGTACGCCAGTGTATAGGCATAAGATCTCTGGGGAAATCCTTGCTGGCGACTGATACTGCTGCTGTTGCTGCTAGTTCCTCTCCCATCGCGTTGTTCTAGCTGGTCGCAGTTTATTTATGAAGCTCGATGTATCAGCCAGCGTTTGCGAATTGCTCTGCTGTGCCGCCAACGACGGGTCCGCTGTACAGCCTCGCCGCTCGTTGGAACTGTCCTTTTCTGGAATAATGGATTCATATCATGTATAATAGAATATCGTACGGCCTACGCCGCACTCACAAGGAAAGTGTTTAAATTTCGAGTCTTGGATGATTTTAGGCCACGAAAATGAGGTAGTATGGGTTAATATTACTGCGAGTACTCTGCAGATGTGTTTCAGTTCGTCATGGAGCAACGAGTATGCACAAATATGAGCATGTACCTCGATTTTCGCACACACGTAGAAACGCATTAAGGGGCTGTCCATCGACATTAACTTACAGTACGACGAAAAAAATCGCATTGCAGCAAATTATCCACGAGTGGGCTATGATTAGTTCAAAGTTTCTATCTGCACAAATATAATAGAAGCAACTACAATTTATACAAGTTTGAAAATCATTTTGATCTTCATTATCATCGTGAGTGGGAATCAACTCGAGTGTTCAATCGGTCGCCGAAGCGGTAAGCCTGCGTCACAAGGGCACTTCTGGCCCGCCATAGCTTATTTAGCCGAACTAAATTTAAATGTAACTAGCCGAAAGCAGCTAACAGCTAGGTAAGTTTTCCAGGCTGACGCTCAGCCAACATTTAACATCCACGGTGCAACTGCATTCGGCCTTGTTAACAGGTAGGGACGATTTTCTTAAGACGACGAGAGAACGATGTCGGTCGATTCTGTTATTAACTGTTTAGTGTAACTCAGCAGGACAGTATTAGTGACAGTAAGAAAAGGACGTCGATGCGTCTTGTCACAGCGCCATCGTCGCCTTGTGAAAATACAGCAGACCGCAGACCCCGCCGCGTTCCCCCCTACGCGATGGTTTCCACACCTGCCGGCGGAAGAGGGATATATGCTTATTGCTGCTGCTGCTGCTGCCACTACTACTGAAGGAACATTGAACGTTACTACTATGTACTACTACAGCTGCTAGTACTGCCCCTAGACGATGCCATTGACGAAGACACAACAAACAGTCGTTTTAGAGCTGCGGCTGCTGTGTGCCGTTGCGGAGGTGGGCGGGGCGGGGGGGGATGCTAAGGCGTCGGCATCGCTATCGGCAGTGGCAACCGTGGTCTTCTGAAGATGGCTGATGGTACGCAGGCCGTCGAAAGCGTTGCTGCTGCTGCTGCTAGCAGCGTTCCCTCCTCCACGGGCACCACAAGGTCTGTCATCCCGCGGCGGCAGGCACGCGTCGCAACAGGTCCGTGGCCGGAGACGGCGCTTCCACATCGACCCATTGTGTGAATCTCCACCAACGCACGCCAGCGACAACTGCTGCCGCCGCCGCCGCCACCACCGCGGCCACCACCAGCATCTCCAGCAGTCGGTCACTCAGTCAGCCGATCTGACTGACTCTACCGAACGCGCGGTGCCGCGTCCACGTTGACTTCGCTTCGGACGGCTCGGAGCGATCCATCCTAGCGATCGTCAAAGTCAACCATAAGAGGTATTCGGCCGGCGTCCATGGCAATGCCGCTGCTGTGGCCTGCATTGTAATATAACGACGGCGGGGGCTACAAAGACGGTCGCGGTCGCCACTGCGCCTCATGCTGCTGCTGCTGTTGCTGCTGCTAGCCGTGGTATTGTTCGATGCTGTTCTTCTTTTTTTTCTTCTGCCAGCAACGCTGGCCCGGGTAGATCGGTAGGAGAAGAGGGCGTGACCAAAATGAAAAATGTAGACCGATAGATACTCACTTAGTTCAAATAGAGTTTTCGAAAATTGCATGCGCATCTTGTACGACCGACCGACCGACGGGCGGGTGATTTGATTTCAAGATAGTAGCTCGTAGTGGTAGTGGTTTGCACCCGACTGTTAACGACGGAATGAATCGCTGACTTCGACCCCTCGCTCCGCCGAACTATTGTGGGTCGTCGATTCCGATGTGACGATAGATACGCTATACGAGTGAGCTGTGGCCCGAGTCTCCAGTTGGTGGATCCGTCAACTAGCGTAGCATTTGTAATTAAACATTAAACATGTTGCTCATTGACAGCTATCACTTTGTCGATGGTATCTAGCGAGCTAATCAGCTTTAATTGACGTCTATAACAGTCCAAGTTGTCTAGCAACATCACAACGTTAGCAGCGGTCGGTGCAGCTGGCGGAGCACCTCCACCTTTTACAGCTGCTCGAGATAAACGCCTGCTAGCCGTTGTCCTAGTTATTGTTCTCGTCTCGTCCACAATATTGTACATGCCACCCGTTCCCGTATCTCGCATCGAGGAACAAAGTCTCATCTGACCGACCAGCCATCCGCCGAATCAATCCGTGGGGGTTGGCATTTTCAGCGACGCAACAAATAAAAAGTACCACATTTGTGCTATTGAGGTCAACCTGATATTTGATTTGAGCCTCTACAGTTGACAGCTGACTGTTTCACCCAGAGCGTTCGTTGCTATGTGTTTCGTCTTTAAGAGCAGCAGCAACAGCCGCCGGCACCATTTGTCCAGATACCCAGACATTGTGAGTTTGTATCAATGGCCGGCATTCGTTCACGAGTTCAACACTTGCAAACGATAACGGGTTGGCCGGGGACATAGTTTCATTCCGTCCGCAACATTTGCAGAACGCCAGCTCGCTCGCTCGCTCGCGGCTCGGTGCGATCGTGAACGGACCGGGAGTCGATCACGATTCATCTTAAGGGAAGAGCAGCTGACGGTTGTGAACCCGACGTCGTGTGACCTCGCTTCTCACTTCGCTGTTGTCTGCCATCACAGTTTAGCAGTGGTAACGGTAAATAACGGATCGCTTTGTTGTATTTCAATAGGCACACGGACGACCAGACATACAGAACAGATGACAGATTTATTGACGGTTTACTTTCTTCCGACGAGCGGCTCGTGTCGACTTCGATCTCAGAACCCACTGAGGTGGAGGTCTGCTCCGCGAATGCAAGTCTCAACGTAGCTAAAACTATGCCGATGCTAAAATAGCTAGTGGCGTGTGAGGGCATCCGGTTCGCAGGGTGCATAGACAAAACGTGATCGGTGTCTATACCGAACACAAGTGAACGCCATAGGAAGATGCCATGTCGCGATACTGAGTGGACAGGTATTGATGCATGGTCTGGGGCAGAAATCGTCACTAGAATTTGGCAGCCATCTCCCTTCTCGTATCAACTCACGGTGCGCACTGGAAATACACACTGAATAAAAATACATTTTCCTGGCTGACCCACAGCCTTCAACATTTAACTCAGTCCACGGTACAGCTGCTGTCGGCTTAAGGCTTCATAAGACGGACAATCCCTTTAAATGCAAATGTGCAACGGTGGGGATCGAACCTGTGTACCTACGTGCCTCGTCCGATTGCAAGGCGCACACGAATGCACCACACACAAATACACACTGAATATCTCGCGTGTAGTGTACGCCATATATATACACAAGTGTCCAAGTATAGCAAGCCGATGCAGTGTACGTTTCAAACTCAGATAATATTTACAATAGTGCGCCACATCTTTATGTCATATTTCAGAATAGTACTGACGTTGTCCGAACCAAAATTCCACCGACAGCACAGTCGCACATATCAATTTTTGTAAACCCCTCAACAGAAGCTTTTAGAAGACAGTGACTAAGGAAGATTTGCCTCCGAGTAATCAACTATGCTTGACGGTTACTTCTTTGGCAACCTCTAACAGAATGACGCGTCCGCTCATCTCATGACATTCAATTCAGATCTCTTATAACCAAGTGCCGTTCGTCCGCACACGCTCATCTGGTCGGTCCCCGATCATCAGCTGTGTTCATAGCTGTTCCTGAATGGAACTCCCACCGCGATGTCCGAAACTGTTGAGCCTCGAAATCGCGTATGCCATTTCCTACAACAAAACGATAACTACGGATTGCCAGCGGCGGCGTTCGCAGCCGCCGAGCAGCAAAAACTGCTTGCTGCCGGGTGTCCTGTCATTTTGGCCACAGTTGAGTATTCGCCGTCGTCGTCGTCGTTGTCGTCGTCGCATCTCAAGTCACCGTCATTTTCGGCGTGTCATTGGCGTGAAGGCGGTTTGCTCTTGGCGCGCCACGCCCTAACTCCAGCGCACCTCGAAGCAGAAGCCACTCGGACGAACACACACGCAGAGACACATGGATGCTTTTGATATTCCGAACTAATCTCTCATCTCTTTATATTGTAGCGCAGCTGGATTGCAGCTTCCTCTTCAGCTTTCATGAACTTACTTACCAAGCTTTGTTGGCAAGAAAGCTCTTATCATCCCCACTAATCTTCCACTCGCTCTGCTGTTAGCGATGAAACTTCGCACACTGTGAGAGATAGCAGTCCGGCCTGTTCTTTTACTCCTGTCTGGCTGATGCTGTTATCGTTGGTGGTCCTATGCAACGTATGCATGCGCAAACGTTAGTCCGCTGCTTGGCTTCAGTCATCGTATCGTCGAGTCATCGCTTGATCTTGGGATTGCGGACCGCCTACGGCCAGCCCAGTTAGGCGTCGTCACACACACCCTGCGTCGCGTTGGAACGATCATATAATGGCAGCGATGGCGACGGGATTGCTGCGGAATCGTCAGTACAACGACCAGACAGATCATGGCATTTAACTCGGATAATCAACTCGCGTTGATACTTTGATGAGTTGGCGTCTGAGAGAAACTTGCATGACCTTTTTGTGAGGCGGGAAATGTGCTTGTCACCTTTGTCGAGGGTCCAAGAACTTTTCAGATCAACTGCAGATCACCTCCCCCCCTTAATAAGCTAAAACGTGTGTGGACGTTCACTTAATAGCATTACATCTGAGCTAAAAGCGAGACAGGCAAATGATAATAATATGACATTACACGTTCTCGTGGTAATACGCAGGCGTATCCCCGACAAGAGCTCATCGGGAGATGGCGGACATCCATTGCGTGACATGCGGTCAACAAAGACGACTCCAACCCGATGAGCTGAGCGGTTCAAGGATGCCGCGAGACGGGGAAGATCGGTTAAATTAAATGATACTAGCAAGACATCCCCGTTAAACCCTACCGTTGCCTCCAGTACTGTGCTTGCTACTCGACCGACGTCAAATCTGTTCAATTTTGCGTTCGGGTCGGCCGGGTTGACCCGCTTAAAACCATCGAGCATCCCATTCGAAGGGCAAGAGAAATTTGTTTCACGAAACGGCTCTTTTGGGTGAATTTTACTCTCAAGTGGTGGCATATATATATATGTATATATATATATATATATATAGAGAGAGAGAGAAAGAGAAATTCGACTATGTTTCACATTACACATAATTCAAATATTCGTTTTCTTCTACACACAATTTATTGTATTTTTGGCCATTTCAACTAAAATCCCTAAGGTAATGTGTTCGGGGTCTCACTTCCAACCGACATTTTACCTCCTCGGAGTTGTCTTTTGCAAATGTGCAAAGGTTGAAAATCGAATCCGTGAACTTCTGTCTCCTTAGGTTGCAAGGCGTACACGGGTGCACCACGCCACCGGGCTCGACTTATCACCTAAACTACTGTATATCAAGGGTTCCTGAATAGCTCCGAGCATACAGATCAAGAAATATCAGGTTTACCGTTGACTAGTTTATCGATGTCAACATCGAACTGCGTCTGATCCCGTAGATGAGCTGACCACGCTCTCTCCTTGCACTCGGTCTCAGTGCAACCGTGAATGTGGCAATATCTTGTTGCGATGAATATGTCACATTGTGTGACTAACAAACGGCGCCCCTCAATGTGTGTTTCGCCGCCTGCTTTACAGCGGACCGTCATGTCACAGGGGTACTGTGAAGCTTGAGAGCCTCATTCAGGCGTTGATTATCATATTCATACCCTATACGAGAGATTCATGGAAATGCTCCATTCAGGGCGGTAATCTTCAGGCGACCCATCTGGACCCATCAATAACATGAAAGGCGGCAAAGGTGCATTGAAATCCCTTCTAATTTGAATTTCTGCCCCCCCCCATCCACTTCACAGGATCGTCGCGGAGTTTCAAAGCGATGCTTGGCACCCGATCGGAAGCTGCTGCACACGCTTCGTGAGTCCATCATTTCAGCTTTTTGTTGCATTGGTGCATGCACCGTGTCAGCGCTCAGCACATGACGGCTTTCCTTATTCCTGATAGGAACGAAGGATGTGTTGATATATAATATATATATATATATATGGGTATGTATAGCGGGATAGACGCCGCCCCATCGGTGTAAATAGCTTGGGGCTCTCAGCAATGGTTCCCATTATTAAGTTACAATGCAAAAATTGGGAAATGCGCACTAACGGTTTTCGGAGAATGTCGTCACGGTAGGAGACCACATACAGACACATGCCTCACTATTATCATAATTACGAAGAATGGGGATAAATATATACATACATATATATATATATATATATATATATATATATATACATACATGGGTAACTCGATCGCATCTTGAGGTGACTGCAAAATTTCAGAGTTCCAGAGAAAATATTCTATTTATATTATTTCTGAATATCACCTGTTTGGACCACCACCTTTTCCTTGTACCAGCTGTGGAAACCTCCCCATGGCCCCACATGATCTTAACAAAGTATCCTGTAAGGATTACAGATGATTAAAAGACGTGAATAGGCAGCACACACTTGTTGGTATCATACTTCTGCTCATTACGGATCATTTATTTTGCTGGGTGATTATATCCTGTACGAGTCGAGTCCCACATGACCACCACGATCAAAAATCGGCCCTAACTCAAACAGCAATCGTCAGCGTTCGGCTACCCTGACTTCATGCAGTGCTGCTAACAGTAGAGGTGGGTATTTCGAAGTAGTAATTGTTGTATTAGCACAGTCGTGTACGTTCAACGTGTCATTCCCTTTCTGCTATCAGATACAAGTGTTCTAACTCGTCGCCCGCATATTCCGGTTTTAGTTCCGAATTTCTCTAATCGTTCTCGATCGATGTATCTCCCTCTCTCTCTCTCTGGTCTTGCTCCTTCTCTCACTCAAATAAACACATACATGTACACCCCACAAACCGCTCTCACCTTCGCTCTAGCCGATTCAAAACAATATCTAATAGAAATTCCATGGGAAAGTGTATGCACGGGTCTCCGTTTGTGCATATCTGTCTTATGCAGTCGGTGTGTGCAAACAAAGACGCACTCTCGCACTGCTCTGCTTCGTGCTACGGTATCGCGTTCACGACAAGCACGACGACGACGACATGTAGCCATGTACCAGCTCGATGCCGGGAACTCGAACGGCAGTTCGCAGCTTCGTTCGGTAGCCGGGATACGCGAACGTCGCTCGGAGCCCGCGGCAACGTAAACACGTCACCACGAATGCAATCAAACGAGATAGAGGCGGCGGCGTTACTGCACAGACACCGAATGCGTACTTCGCCCGTTGAACGAACGGGAGATGCGTTGGGGGACGCGATCCAGGTGCCATGTAGCGTTAGTTGCGTTGTTCTGCTTCTCCTCACGTAACTTGTCTGGGCGACGTTCTCTGCACAGCGGCCCTGTCCCTGACACACACGAGTGATAGCGGACGAGAAAGTGGAGCTCGGCAGAAGAAAAAAAGACCAACCATCGCCATTTCCGCATTCAGATTCGATCGGACAACAATTTGCCGAGTCGTCCCCACTCGTCTGTCGGATCATACGTATACGCGTACGGATGTGAGCGCCGATCGGAAATGCCAATCTCGCGTGTTCGATGTCTCCTGCTCCGAGGGTGTGCTCTCTCGCCCCACAGCGATGCACGATACCGATCCTATAGGCTCTTTCCAGAGCGTTACTTGCTGCTTTCGGTCGATGTAGGCATTTGCAAATATTCGTGGTCGCCAAGAGCACAGACCTCGGCCCGATCGTGCCATCGTTCCTAGTGCTTCACTCGGGTCGGGAATAGCCCAAAGATGTTGTTGTTTGCTCTGGCTCATTCGGCTATGGGGGATGGTGGGGGTGGAGCAGGCGATTGACGGGCAATGAAGAACACAAGAGCCTTATGATGTGCATCCCCCCCTTATGATGATGTGCATTCTGGTGTCACGCACATCGTCGCTGCAATAACGTGGGGCCGATTGAGTGAATGACGGGTGGAGACAAACCGATCTACGTTCACGCTGTCGATGGCTGTTGGATTGACAATACGTTTACTTGTGTCGGCTGTTCTCCGTGAAAGCGATGTTATCACTGAGCGGTCACTGATGAAGACATACCGCCAGAAGCTGTTCGACAATGAAGCCGCAATCTGTGTTGCCCTCAGAGAAGGTAATAGCACCTAGATTGTTTAAAAAGTGTTGAAATATATCATACAAACGTAAGGTGTAGACAGCGACTGGCACGCTTGGCGTGTATCTGCGTGCCACTGAGTGGAACGTAGTATGATCAATGGTACCAAATATTAGCAATAATAATAATAATAACAATAATAACTAGCATTACAGAATTCATATATATATATATATAGATATACGCTGTGATACCTACAGCGTAGGATTCGTTTCCTGCCCCCTGGACACTATCAGTGATCCTTGAAGATGTTGTCTTGCAATATAGAACACGTAATTGTTTCGTATTTGAAAGATTGCCTGGGAAGTGCTACATTTATGTATGCCGTGCTGAACAAATATTGGGAAAGGTGACAAGTCGAAAATCCGGCTAGTGGCATTGTCCGTGAATAGGACATTTACTTGTAGTAACGTTCGCATGCGGAGTAGGCTTATTTCTGGATGCAGCGTTTTCGCGGCACGCGTCTCTATATATATATATATATATGTTTGTAGAACATTGAGCCTCATGTCGATCAGCCGCATATCTACATCTGTTCGGTCTGACCTACAACATGTCATGTTCGTACACCGAATGATTAGCTCCCATCTCCCGTATAGTCACATTGAGAGAAAGTGATGGGTGTGTCGCTGAATGGTGACGTACTTTGAACCGGTCGCTGTGTCTACGTGATTCGACCATAATAATTATTATGATCAAATATTCTGTTTCTGTTCGTATTCTGCATGAGTAAATGCCATGAACCTATTTTGTCAGAAGTCTACGAAGAATTGCTTGAACGGGGAGGGGAGGGGTTCAAACTGCAACAATTCGACGATTCACTCGATCGAGGTAAGCGACGAGGTGCGTTCACACGCGTCCGTTCAGGCGTCGACAACGAAAAATGGGAATTCTTCGGTTGCGAAGACAGCTGCGTCGATGATAAATCATATCATTTGATCAGGTTAACCTGGTCACACTGTCGTGACGAATGAAATTAAGCCATTTTTGATCACTAACCACGGTAACTGAATAACAGACCCGACATCGAAAGATCATCTCTAGCATTTCGACAGAGAACGCGGAACGGAGTAAGCGCCGTTAAAACAGGTTGCGCGGCAATCATTTGTTGCCATACGAGGCTTCGGTGGTGAAAAAAATCAAGATTTTCAATTCCCACATCACTTTTATTATAATTATTACTATTATTGCTATGGCTATTTGATCGACGCCTGATGATAGTGGTAATGCTTGCCACTCAAAAATTACAGAGCTACCCGCGAGGCAATGCATAACAAATAGCGATTTCTTGACTATTCAGGCGCCCGCAGACGAGATACAGCCATTATCAATGTGACAAGCTTATTCATGCATGTCACGTTACAGGGTAATTTATTACTAAACTGAATGTCGTCGATCCGCTGATAGAAGGCCATATCACCGGGACCAGCAAAATGCGTACTATGCACCCACGACCACACGTGGCGTTTTCAGCAGATACAGCAGTGGCAAATAATGAAATAAAATACATAAAGACCTCGTACACGATGCTCAGGCGACGATCGATGTTGATCTATCATCAGGCAAATAGATGGTATTGTTTAGAGCAGAGTAAAATGAGCCAGCCTAAAGCAAACCGTTTCATGTTGAGTGTGTGTGTGCGTGTACTAAATTAATATAAATCTTTGTGTTCGTCTCGTTTAGGTCGTTGCCGTCGCCCGCTGCTTGCTCTCGCTTCGAACCCGGTGTTATCCTGTTGAATAGGTGCTTCATATTGTGGACGCTTATTTTATACGATGCTTTATCCGATGCGAGCATCTCAGCATCTAGTCATCAGTCATTGTTTTTCCTATTGCGCTGTGGCAAACAGTTCAGCCGTACGAATGGGCGAATGCAGGTTCTCAGCGGAAGACTTACGTTCACCTGTGCAGCAGGTAAATTCTACGAGAGAGAGAGAGAGAGAGATAGAGGAGGGGCACATTAAAACATTACATTGCTTGGCCAGATCGGCTCGTCCACGCGTTGGCAGGGAACGCCCTTATCTTTGTTTGGATAATCTCCTGATACAGGGGAGACAGGAGTGGACTGGACTGAGCAATCTCATCTCAAATTTCGCGTAGTTAAATAAATCTCGACGAAGAGAAACAAGTAAAAACTAAGAAAAACGAACGAAGAAAACAAAGATCTTAATTCTCCTAATACAACGACCGCGAATGACTTTGATGATGACGTAGAAATTAATAGCAGCAGATAACAGATGTGGTGGTAGCGACGTTACATGCACACCGGCTGGCTTCACTGGGGTTAAGCTTCACAAATAAGTTTTGAAAAATTTGTTCCCAACTCTTTTTCACATCAGATTGTAATCTCTATCCGACATCCGCCTGGCGGCTCTGAATTTTGTCCGGCATGGTGGTCGACGCCCGTGCTTAATTGGTGGGGCGTTCCCACCGCGGGTTCCTTTTGGCTCGCCGCTTCGTACCATTGCATTGCTTGCCTGTTTATGCTTGATAGCAGTATTCGACGACAACGTATTTTATGCAACACCTCCACAGCTATCACGCGGTCCTGTAGAGGTTGTCCTGTGTGTGCGTGACGACCTAGGTGAGTAGCTCGAACAGTTCGGCTAAGATGCTGCGCGGTGTTCTCCAAAAGTGATCCTCCGAATATATATCATAACTAGATTAAATTAGGTTGGCCCATTACTGACAGCGACCGTATGACAACACTCACTTTAGTGGTTAATCAATGAACTCCGATCCTTTTATAACGGCAAGTTAGGCCACTGTTATTCCCCCACTGTTATTCGTACCTGTTATTCAAACCAACAGGATGTATTCGCTAAGCGGTCACGCCACAACTAGTGTTTTCTCCCCATGTGACGCCTCCACTTGACAAAGGCACAACGGTTAGCCTTCTCTCTCACCAACAGTGTAAACTTTTACGCCAATAGCTAGGCTACTACGTGCCGCTTAGTTAGCGGTCAGTCCGACGGGTTGACAGGGACGCACCAGGACAAGTAGAACAAGCGTCTGTCGGCAACAACAAGTACAACAACAATGGTAACAACAATAAATTGCAACGACCTTCTCTCTCGTTTTCTTCCACGCTGTCCTTTGTATTGTTCTGTGTCGAGAAGCTTGCACGAACCTGCACCACGACGTGGGCCACCAGGGGGCGTTCAAAGGGCTTTCGCACCGGGCAAACCATTTGAAACATTGGGCGTTCATTCGAAGCTCTTGTACACCACGCGTTACCGGTCAAGTCAGACATTATCTGATGCCAGGATGATGTTGACGACGGTGGTTGTGATGATGATGATGTCTGATATCGCAGTGTCTTAGAACCACAATCACCTAGGCTCCGCCGGTGTAGGTGCTGGTGATTGTGAGGCGGGCGCTAGCGCCGTTCTGAATGCTCTGATGGTGGAAGCAACACAGCGAGATAGCGAGATACTGTTCGCACCGTACGATGTCGCCGTCACATAAGCACCCATATACATGGGTATATAGATATATAGATACAAAAAAAAAATATATATATATATATATTTGTAAGTACACAACAGGGAAAAAGGCACGCGTCCTACTCTGACTTGAGGTTGCTTCAACTTTCCACTTGGAACGGCTAGCTCGCGGCCGCAGCTTTGGCATTCAGTACATGACTCCTCGAGGGATGTCAAGGAACCAAGTAGGTGGCGACGCAATAGCACTGGTCAGCAGTAACCTGAACCTTGACTGGAGCATTCAACTGCTCAACCGCATCTAGCAAACGGCGAAACGGACAAACCAACAACTAACGGATCCAAAATCATCCGATTTGGCGAAATCTACACTCGAATGCGTTGGTGCTTCGCTTTCCACTCGAAACACGACCTTAGCTAGCTGTGAATCGATGTAATTTTCAACACCTCGCAGTCGAGTAAGTGAATCCCTTTATTGTTCAATTCAATCGTCCGTTCGTCTGAACGTTGTCATTGTCCATTTAACATTCACCGCTCCTTAGAAACTGCGCCCGTTTATGCGTTTCAGCGCTGCTGCTGCTACTACCTTATTATGGCTGTTGCATTTGGCAAAGCGAGAGAGAGAGAAAGGCCATGGATGTTACCGCGTTCAGAAAAAAACAAATGTAGAATAGATAACACACACGCATATATATATATATATATGTGGTAGCATATTTTTTAGGCCACTAGGTTCGTGTTAATGCCACAGCGGGCATCATTTGTAGACTGTGTGCGCCTAAGTTTGTTTCGTATTACGGGGGCACATGTACGGGACGCCATGGGGATATATAGCGTTTCGGTGGATGGCGGTGAGTAGCAGTTGGTAGCCGTCAAGGACGCCATCAGCGATAGACAGTCGACGGGACCGAGCAGACGGACGCCGTCGAGATGACGTTACCATAAATGCTAATGTGAGTAGATAGATGTGTTTGTCTGCCAGTGTGCGGCCGAGGCAATGTACCGCGATGCGTGGCTGCACGTGGGTCTGTCGCTCGGTTATGTGTGTTAATGTGTTACCGTTTAAATGATAAAAGCATAAATGTGTGTTAATATGGCCTTAATGTGTTCACCTGCTAATGCCCTGCAGCTGTTGCCGCTATGTGTCGTGTGTGTGTGTGTGTGTGTGTGAGCGCTGCACAGTAACAGTTGAAAATGGTGAGACGAGATGACAGAGCGAGCGAGAGCAGGGCGAGAGAACTCGTAGCGGTGAACAGGTGTGAATGATAATAGCGATCACGGCGACGACGATGATTCCGGCTCGCGGTTACTACTTTTTTCCAGGGCTGACCCTCAGCTGCCTTCCTTCCAGGACAGCAAAATCGCGAAATCGCGGGCCCGCGCTTATACTATGCTACTGCGACTACTAATGTCCAGGAGAAGACAGCATCCCCGCTGTAGCCGAGTCGACCCGAGCTGAGCTAGCCGGACCGGTATATCAGCAGCAGCAGCAGCAGAAGCAGCAGTAGCGAGAAAGAGATAATAAGGACAGTGGCTCGCTACGTGGGGCCTGCTGTTTTGGGAGCAATCGCACGAGATAGGGCGCCACTGCGCTGTTGTAAGCTTTCTTGGCACACTGCGAAAATAGCAGCAACGCGAGCACATGTTCGGCGACCGTTACATCACAGTGTGTACCGGTAGCAGATAGACTATTGCCATGATCGTATGTGCTATGGTTCCGGTCCCCGTAGAAGCCCCAGAGTCAACGCCAGCTTCTGGGATAGTCAGGGAGACAGAGGGCGAGTTAGCTGACAATCGGGTGTCAGCTTAGGCACACCGGCGTCGGATAGTACACTGTATATACATCAGCAACGTATGTCTATCTGTGCAAGTAGTGCAGATCCCCCGCAGCTGGCGAAAAGCAGCTACATGTGTATAACCCAAGTAGAGAGATTTCTGCAATGACTACAACCGCCACACCGACAGCGACGATTGCTGCTACCGATCCGCTGTCACTAGGTCGAGCTCCGTCGTGGCCTAGCCTCCACTCACTCGTTCACTAGCAATGTACATGTCGTGTCGCCGATATAGTGAGTCTACTATATGTCCTATATGTCGCTCTCTTCAGTTCTCGCATAGGGGGCGGTTGATAATTTGATTTGTTCGGATATGTGTGCAATGCGGTGTTGTAATTATGATAGTGATCGTGGCTCGTTCTGTTGCCCTCGTCCTCTTTTAGGCCCAACTCTTCTCTCTCTCGCTTCTTCGACGAGTGCATGCCAGATACACACCTAATATATATACATATATAATAGCGTATACGTGCGCTCTGTGATTAGGCGTGTCGTGTGTCATACCGGAGCTGGTCGTCTGGTCGTCTGCGAGCTGGGCTCGGCGTGGTTCCTTTCGTGTATGCGAAACGTCCCCCAACGCGCCCCAGACTTCCATATGAATGAGTATGTTCGTCTTGATCTGCTGTTGTGTCCATTCGGCAGTCCAGCTAACTATTCACTACCTAGGGGCTGCTGCTGCTGTTGTTGATGACTTGGCTGCTTCCACTGCTTGAGCCGCCATCCATTCGTGAACCGTTAGATCTATTTGTGCGTTTGGCTTCAGCAAAAGGACCTGTTCCCTTCTTCGTCGCTGGCTTTCGTTGGTCCTTCGCGTTACTTCCTTTGGCGTAAATGGCATAAATGAGATTCACCCCAACAACGTCGACCTCAACGCCAGCAGCAGCAGCACCACCACCACGAGCAACAGTTACGTTAGCGTACGTGTAGTAACATTGTTGAAGTTGTTGCCCATTTCAAAATGGAACTCACTCCGACCCCTCTGTCTCTATGTATCTATCTATCTAGTTCTCTATCTAATAGCTACTTATGCCTCTGCTGGTCCAGCGCAGTCCACTTCCCTACACGTAAATGACCCGCTATCACGCTGTGTTTTGGCCCGAATGACGAAGTGACTGACAATTGTATAATAGTATACACTCGTTTACTGGCTGATATATATATATATACATATTTTTCGCGTTGCCATTTTTAGCACCGCCATCAGTCCCTTATTGCGGACCTCATTTCAATGCATTTGCCAGCCTCTTCCACCGTGGCCCTCACCTCCTGCGGTAGCGAGAGCCAGTCAGTTTCTAAACGGGTCCATATAATAGAATAGCATCATCATTTTATTTTAAAAAGAAAACAAAGTCACACTGAAAAACGATGAAGGCGATGATGATATATACTGTTCTGTGTCGTTTAGACTTTGGCCGCTTTCATTTGTTCCTTCGTAAGAAGTCACGTGTAGAACTATAGAAGACTCCATGTAGTTCATAGATAATGTGTGTTATATATATATATTTATATATATAGCGAGGGAAAGGCGCTACAGAAGGAAGTATGTGCATCCATATGCAAATGAATGTAATTTTAGTAAATAAGTAATTAAAGAAATAAAGCACATACATCTGTATCATCGTCGACTATATTATACATCACTACTTCCATCACGATTTATCTCAACCCCCGTCTACGGACCAGCTCTTCTGATTGTCCGCCAGATGCTTTCTGCAGGTTAACGTTCCAGTATCTGTTGTTGTTGTTGCTGTTGCTGTTAATTTTATTGTCGTCATCGTGATCTCACATTTTGTTATTATGAGAGGGCAGAGGTGATATTCACGCTCTTGATAATAATAGCCGTGGTAGCGATCGTTGTAGCTCTATAGCTGCCGTAGGGTGCACGTAGCAATGTCATGTTGTTCTATGGGTGTTCATCTCAATTGTGATTGTGTTGTTACTCTGCGTTTTTTTTTCTTTTTTAGTATTTGCTTTGTTTGTTTGTTTGATTGTTGCAGCCGCACGAGCGATTCATAAGTTTGTCGTCGTTTCGTCATAAATGCCGTCATCGACATTAACGAGATACGATCCCACAGTAGACACACACACACACACACAATACTACAATACGACATGGATAGGAACATCGATAGAGAATAATGTCTATTGTGTTGACCGTAGGGTACCAGCAGCAGCAGCAGGAGCAGCAACGGTGGCAATGGTGGTTGTGGTCTCCTCCTCGTTGTTGTTGTTGTTGCCGGCGTTGAACGCGCATTGTCTGCGGCGTATGTGTGTGTGTGTGTGTGTCCGCGTTGTAACTGAAGGCAGAGGAAACAGGTAAATCGTCGGCGTCCTCGCTCGAACTGCCGATCGCGGATGCATACTCGCGTCCAGTCATCCATCAACAGTACATTCAGCCACGAGTTAGATCTGTGGTAGTGTTCCGTCACGGCATTGCCAAGACAGCAGCACCGGTGCAGCCGCCGCCGCCACTGCCGTCGCTGTATCCGTAGGCTCTTCTAACAGAAGCAAGAGCGACGCAGAAGGACGATGGAACGTGAAACGGGAAGACGAACGATCCTGATGACATTGCTGCGGGCATCCAATCGCTGCTGATGTTGAAATGGATGCGTTTCAACAGAATATGCACATCAACAATCCCAGCGGCAACAACAGCAGCAGCAGCGGCGGCTACGGCAATCATCTCCCACTATTCGGCCCGCCGCAACTCAGAGAACCGATGGATACACGCGTGTAGGTGTAATGTAGACATAATATCGTGCACTTAGTTGTCAACTTGGCAGTTGTCTGATAGCGTATACACGAATCTGTGTGTCCTAATGGCTAATGTTACACGGAAGTTGCATGGCTATTTGTAGGCCCTGTTCGTAGGGTACTTGAAAAATGTGGGAGAAATGTTCCATTGGGGTATATTTTGCGCTATATATATATATATATATATATATATATATATATATGTGTGTGTGTGTGCTGCAGGGAGACTTTAGACGGCCAGTAGACTAGAGTGACAGGCGTTCGAACAACCAAACCAGAAGCCTTTGTGTTTCTGTGCAACGAGAAGAGCTACTCTCAAATATCAGAAGTAATGATATTAGAACACATTTAAACACTTGTTTAATCGAAGACGCACATATTATATGATACCAATCATTTGGGCTGCTCAGCTTAAATATATATATATATATATATATATATATATATAGGCTAACATGTGACAACCAAAAGGCCCGTAGCAAGTGGCCCTATCATATTTCCCAGTTTTCACAGGATTGTCAGCTGGCTCAGCTCGACTTTGCATAAAATCGATCTGACGATTTGCTTTGCGCCGTGTGTCGCAGTGTTTCGTGTTTTGCTGTAACCAACCGAAGGTGGTATTTGTCGTTTGACTTTATCGATGAGCGACGCCAGCGGATCTCTCACATCATCGTCATAAGATTCGATGAAGCCCGCTGAAAGCAACGTTTCAACGATGCAAACATGATTCAACATGGTTCGCTGTTTCGCCTAGCGAGATATTGCTCTGCCCAATGTCTTCATTGTTGAATAGACGCTGTCGTCAGCACGTGCTTATGATCAACGACGGTGATGTTAGCCAAAAAACTGATATACTGTTGATCCGGGTGTCAAGATGTACGGCAAGGCCAGCAAGCTTTCTGGGATGACTGGCTAAGTCAGCCGCGTTCGCGGTTTTACTCGTGTGGAAGCTCATTCAGCCAAGCACCGTAAGTATGCACCCACCGTTCCGGTTATACAGCAGCCGAAGCAATTCTCGCAATCGCTTTAATGAATGGTATTATGCATCAAACGCATGCACTTCGTCTGATGCTCTGAGCAGCCCGATGATCGCAGAACCAAAGTGAATTATTAAGTCAAAACAACTTGTTACCTCCCGGGATCATTCGAATTCGAAGAACGCCATATGCTGTACGATGCATCCCCCTAACTGAACTTTATTTCTCGCCGTTATATATGTGACAGGATTTTTAGCTGCATGTCATTTCTGTCGCCCGCTCATAGCTGATCGTCCGCATCCGCGTGTTGGCGTTGCGGACAGCAGTACAACGCGGATACATACACGTAGTGCGCATTGGTTTAATTTGATTGCATTCTGCATTTTCGCCGACAACGAATCGGTTGTCGGCGACTCACATGAAGCGATCACCCCAGAGTCGCCTCCGTCATCTGAAAGCGCATCAGTAAAGCTTTTCGAGGTAACAACGGCTCCACGGATGCTGCAGCTGCTGCTGCTGCTACCGCCGCCACCGCTACCAGCACCAGCACCACCAGCACCGGGGCCACGACGGTGAGCACCAATAACAGCAACCGCTGGAGCAACAGCAGGAGGCACCAAATCGAGATGAAGCTGCCGAAGACCCACGAGCAGCGAAACGTGGATTGTAGCTAGTTGGCATCCAACCGTTATTATTATTATTACCACTGCGATAAGCGACGAATCATTAAACCAAGACCGCCCGCCCGCCCGCCCGGCCGCTACGCTGAGTCGGGCTACTCTCCTGGAGCCTACGATGCTTTATGCATATTATGATACTAGGGATTCACATGAGATAACGGTGGAACGAAAGCCAACAACAACAACAACAACAACAAAAATAAGAAAATAAAGACATTTTTATGCGTAATATCATTTAATCTCTGTTCGAGTACTATCGTAGGATATTTGTTTCGCCAGAAGTAGAGAGTGCATCAACCCCAGTTATATTTTTCAGCTAGCCAGAAGGGTATTGTCCATCATCAACGCACTGCCACGGAGGCTCACGCCCGTTACTCGTCATAGACACCCCTTGCTGGGACGCGTTCATTGTCAACGACTTAGGTGATAAGATAGATTATGGCGGTTCTATGATTATCATTATTCTAATTAGTATCGTTAGCAGTTCTAATTATTGTCCTGAGGGCAATCTGCATATAGGCACTGAGTCACAACACAATGTTATGATGAATCTAGCCGTGAGGATCACTTACGTATGAATCCGTCCTCCGAGTAACGAACGACCTGTTTGGCGGGCTGACGCAAGTTTGCACATTGCTGACAGATAACAAGTTCAGTTATGTGTGAGCAAGCACAAATCGTGCGGTGTCGCGGTTCGAAATGTAGCGACACATTGGTGGCCCACAGTGACGTGCTGTACAATAGATGATGGCATACGCGATGCAATCTGACTCGATTTCAGTCATTGCCATGACAATCGCTACGAAGAGGCTAAAGCATGCATTGAACAGGGGGACAATTGAAATGGTAGCACCGACAATCGATATAACTCAACAAAAAAAGGAGAGACGAGGTTCGAAACGATCAGCCAATCGAAAACAAACGCCATTAACAAATCGAATCAATCAGACTGTGGGAACCAGAGGAATAATAGCAACAGCAAACGAAATAGAACGCTCGAGATGTCTGTCCGCCGGTGTTGCTGTGTCGACAACAGCATCGACTATCCGACTGTCTCTCAAATTGATCTATTTCATTTAAGCGATCCGCCTAAAGAATGAATGAATAGATGGATCAAGCCGACTTGTTCTGCGACAACGTTTCTGTATAGATATACAAAAACGTCGTATATATATATATATATATATATGTGCATGTATCGTCTCGTAGCTTAGCATATATTAGTGTATAGAGTATTTTTATTGCTGTACAGGAGACGGTTCCTGCAGACGGGAGAGCGAATTCGCTGCTTGAAAGGACGAAATCCCTGCGGTGGCTCAACCGACAGAGGACACCGTTCGTCGCTCTGTCCGGCCGGGACGGTATTACACTATGAAGCATGGCACCCCCAGAGAGCGTGCGTACTTAATATGCGCGCAACGAACTAGGTATAAATGTTACCGAAGGACATTTCGCTTCGTTGCTGCCTACTCAATATAAGCTATAAGTCTTTCGAATTATGCTGTGGATGATGAATGGGATAAGTCGAAGTGTTTTGCCACACCTAAAAGTCAATTCTATGATATATGGAAACAGTAGTAGAACGTCGGCTTAAACACACACACACGAAACTTGATGGCGTAACTTGAGAACTTTGAAATTTCAATGTGTTTCCCGCCGAAAAAGTTGGGGATCTAGCTCGGACTTCATTTCACCGTTGCCACCCGATTCGGGCTACGCCCGCACTTACTGTCTGGCCGACCCAGCCGTCACTAGTATGTGTGCATTAACTATGGTGTTAACTTTGGAAGATGGCTCAAAGAAATGGAGAAGATCCAGCGCATTTTTTCCCAATGTAGAATAGTTCGACTTTAGATATGCGATGCTATGCGGCTGTGGATGCTAATACTTTGGGACGCTTTTCTTTTCTATGTAGCTATTTAACGACCAAGAACAAGTGTTATGTGCAGTAATGTCACGTACGAAATGATCCGCATTGCTTGCAGCTGTTTTTTAAATAGCTCCGAGCGGGGCTGACGCTTTCCAGCTGCACGAACTTGACAACTATTGTTGGTACAACAATACAACGGAGAAGCACCATTTTGAACACTTTTAGCCGAAAACAGTCAAAGCCACAGAATGATAAGCAGCCGAGATAGGAGGAGGTTTTCGATCATTAAGTTCCCGTGGCATCGTATTTGATGTCGAAGCAGTCAGTTATCCCAAAACTCGTTTCTCAACCGCATTGATAGGGGGGCCCCGGAGAACACCCGATGTATTGGTCAACACAAAAACACACACGATTGAGAAAACGACACACCAATTGGAATTAGGGGGCCACAGCGAATACGCAGGGAATTCTCCTCGTTGACTTTTCTTTCTATACCCTTTTTTTTTTATTGTCGCAGCGTCACTTCTACTAGCAGCTTTGAGATCATTTGCACCTAAAAAGCTGCCCAGCTCAGCGTGTAGTCGAAGGGCAAATTGGCCAGTTAAACTGTCCAATCCGAGGTGTGACGGCGCACGCTGCGATTTGGGGCGCTTCATCCCCAGGGGCAATCCGCAGCGGAGCGTCGGAATCGATACGACAATTTGGTGGCGCGTTCGCCGTAATCGACGCAAAAAAAAAACGCGTCCACGTGACCAGTGGACCAAGAGCAACTGCAGCTGACTTGAACGCGGAGGCGTAGCTGATGACATCGTGGTTGTGGTTACCCGGGCAAAATAGGCTGCTGGCAAGTGTTGCCGCTCGCGGAGCTATGCGTTCGCTCGACAACGTCGATGAAGCCAAACGAACCGGAGGCAATTCCTCCCCTAATATTCGTGGCGTATACGGTGGCGGACATCACATCACCATGAACTGTCATAGTACTCAATAATGTCAGCACTCAAATGGGTTGGGCAAAAAAAACCAACCAACGAGAAATGACAAGCCGATAGCTGGCTAGGTTTGAGTGTAATTTTGAGGATAAAAATTATATTAGTAATAATAATAATAATAATAATAATAATGATGATGATAGTAATAATAATGATAACAATGATAATAGTAGTAATAATAATGATAACAATGATAATAGTAGTAATAATAATAATAGTAATCATACTAATGTCGAACCAGAAAGACAATAGAACTAGATGCATATGCATATCGCCATCATATCGTAATCGTTGATCGATATAAAACGTTTTTGCTTTGGGTGAATTTCACGCGGTATTAAAGTGTTAGTATATTTTCTAGTCTCGCAGTATTCTCTGCTCAGAATGGGTGACCTCGGACGATCCTTGCGCCGATGCGTGTAGGCGTTTTCGTGAAAGCAAATTCACGCGTACCACGAACGGCGAGCATAATATGGTCGATATTGACACAGCCTTGGGCCACTTGTTTGAACAAACGCCGGCAGTCCCGGATAACGGTCGAAGCCCAGGGGAGAAGGTCTGGCCTGGAGCGCCACCGGGGGAAGGGATGTTGACGACATTAACTTTATGCCCGCTGCTCGAAACATTTAAATTCGTATAGGTGAATATGGTCAGAAACTGATGCTGGGGCTTGACGCGCAACGGCTTTATAGCATCTCAGTGCGGCTGATGGACTTTAGCGCAACACCAGGGAATTGCGTGCGCAACAATACTTAAAGAACCTTACGGAAAAAACTCTTGTCCGTTTGTACGTTTGCCAGTGTGTCAGTTGAACAATTAACTGCTGTTTCTCACAACGACTGAAAGCAGCTACACGCGCTCACAGGTATACACAGATGAAATGGCCGCCCGACGCTGTTCTATGTTTACATATGTAGAAAATAATATATTTAACAGAGAGACAGAGAGGGCGAGGGAGAGAGAGTAAGTGAGTATAATACATTTGGCTTCCGCAACGGGAGGCTGCCCAGGTTATAACTGCATACATCTAATGCGACTGCTTTCGTCGTTGTGCCTTTTATGCCTGTGGCCCTTGTGGACGTTTTTGGTCCATCATTGCTCGCTGTTCAGACGGCACTTAACAACTGGTAAATAACTTTTAATAGGATGAGTTTGTCGCCGTTTTTCGAATCAACACCGCTTTGTCAATAGTGTAATGGCCTCAGCAATATGTCCCTGTGTCTTCTGGTGTCCGTGTGTTTAATAGCTCGTGGCATGTGCAACATATTTGGGATAGGTATTTTCTTGAGATGGTTGAACCCTCTTTTTCCATTCAGTCGGGAAACCTGCAATATTACATACACTTACATAGTCCTTACATCTTACAATCGTACATTGTTCTCGTCTTTCTTTAAAAGCAAAGAAAACCCAGCCGATTTTTGTGTCACCTCACTGAACCTCTGCTCAGGCCCAACTTATACTGCTCAATGAAACTAAGCATATTTGCATAGACTTTGTTATCGTCGCCTAGAACCAATCGGGTGAACGGCGCCGTCATTGCTTCTGTGTTACATCTATACTGATTATGACAGATCGCATTCTATCATATCACTCTACCATCATAGTCAGTTCCATGCATTCCTCAACATATTGCCATGTACCCTAAGCCAATCTATTACAACTCCCCGTTCGAGCTGAGCACAGCGATTGTTTCGTTCAGCTGGACTTAGTTAGAGGCGTTTTGTTTCTGTGAAAAATGAGACGGTAATCTATCCTGCACATCTGTGCCCGTCCGTGTGCGTCTGTGCGGTGCTGTTATCCGCACCCAGGCAGCTGAAGCAGTCTCATTGTCTTAAGCGGCCTCCCTTTCTAACCAAAGAAGAAGGAAAAACGCGACGCGAACTCACGTTGCCAATCTCCGCTATAGCGGAACGCTTCTGGCCCAAGAAACTTACTACTTTTGATAGTCGGATACGTTTTTTGTTGTCTATACCACGACAACGCTATGCCTGCTGGCGAAGCCACCACTGCCACTACAACTATTATTATTATTATTGTTATTACAATCAACAGTTATTGCTATTGTTTAGCTTCGTATCCGTCCATACTGTGGCCATCGGTGCGATAAGTTCCATGAGCAGCGTGAACAATTCTCTTATGAGCGCGAAGTGAAAAATCGTTCTTCCGTCAGGATTTACTAATACAATAATAATAATAATAACAATACAAATAGTAAGATCGTATTTTGTATTATCCTTATTATTATTATTATTATTATTATTATTATAATTATTATTATTATTATTATTATTATTTTAATCATCGCCGGACACAGCACAGTGAGAAACTTTCATCAGCCGCCATAAAGTCGAACACAAAATTTGGCATTAGCCTATCATCGTTTCAAGAACCGTCTGATAGAATGACCGTCCTGCCTGATCGTCGGATGAGGGGTCTCTCGAATTACAGAGACGCAATAGCGCAAGCCCGAGATACGAGACAAGGAAAGAGCTCTCCCAACTGTACTCTGATATTCTGCTAACAACCGCACATGGCACTGACTGAGTATAATATAATATCAAGCAACGGTCGAGGTGTCCAGACGCAATGTGCTCGTGGACCGATCGCGTTTTTGCAGTATAAAATCGACGTCATCTTCGATATAACGATAGAATATGAATATGACAGTGTACGCGGCCTCTATTAAATGCCATTCCACATAGACCTAGCCACAGCTGGCGCGTAGTCGCATTGCGTCTACATATCTCTGAGTAGTGAGACAACGCTGACAGTAACACAATACCTAATGTATTATATTGTATAGTAGTATCAGAAAGAAGGTCCCGAACGGCGCAGCGATAACATTGTATTGTTGTCGTTCCCGCTCTCACTGATGGTCAATTTGTTGTTGCCAATATTTTTGTGAAACGCTAACCAACGAAGCCACGTCACTGCTCGTTCCCGTGTCCATCTTACCCCTCCACAAACACACACACACACACAATCAGTACCGCATACAAACACGGCTTGTGTGTACGTCCATGCAGCGATCGTGCGACAGTCGTCGTCCGCGATTCGTCGCTAATCGACTGTTCGTCTCGGGTCTAGTGGCTAATTTTCAGCGGTTGCGCGGCGGCCGTACGCTCGTTGTCGTTGGCGTCGCTGGACGCGGGGACCTTGGCGATTTTGGCTTTCGTTTGGATCGGAGCGAACTTCGGCGGACGTCGGCTGACCCTCCCCCTCCTGATGGTTGCTCGTTCGTTCCGGCTGATTCGTGCACGCATGCTTGCGATCTGTGTGGTCCTCCGATTATAACAGTAATAATCATTATATACACATATTATATACCTGTTACCTCTTATTACTATTGTTGTTATGATTGCTATTATTAGAATTAGCCGCAACAGTAACAGAATTAATGTGTGCCACTCTCCTGCAGTGGAGACCACAGCCTGAGTTGATTACAGCTCTCCCTCTCTTAAGGCTCGCCATCATTTTATATCGCTATTATTATTATTAGCTATAATAAATAACCGCTATTTATAGGCATACCTATATTATGAAAGGGAGTTGTTCACATGAACAACTCCCGAGAGTAATACATTTTCGACCAAAATAAATACAACTGAAATATAATACGCGTTATGCCAACGAGGTGAAAGCCTAATCAAATACAGCGAAACTGATCCGCTTACAAGTCCGTATTCTACTCCAGTACTTGCATATGGCGAGTTCTAGAGATTCGATTCAAGCAAGCCTGACACAGGTGAGGTATGGAGACGTCTGCTGGCGGCGCAACTCACGCTGTTGCTGTTGTGGTTTCAGGTGAAAGATGATTCATAATTATCCAAATAATGAGATTGATTTGGTCTCTGATTTAACCACAACCAATGGGACGGCGCTGGCCGCCAGCGAGCCTCGTGATGCGTTGGTATCTGTGATTGGCAATCTTCGAGCAGCTACCCACAAAGAATAAGCCATATATCAGGCGATAGACATCGCGAGATAACACAACACGGGTGAAGGGCTTCCTTGATAGATCTCTCATCCCGCTGCCGGCCTACGCTTGCAAACGGCAAATACGTCTCTGGCACGCAAGGTGTGATTGGATCCCGCACCACTCCACCGCTCGGAATAGATCTGAGGTCGTTCGACTGGACAGTTGTTTTGTTTGCTAGCATTGTTCAATTCGGAAACATCGTACAAGAGTGATATACTGCGCTCTCTTTGTATTTGTTTATTCCATTGTAATTAATTGTGTCATTGTAATTAATTTATGGAACGTGCCGCCGCTGCTCGTGTGTGAGACGACAAAGCCGTGTATAGGTGCAATAAAAAAATGTTTGTACCTTGAAAATCACTTGAGGGTGATTTCCGAAGAAGTTTTGCAGAAACTTGCTTGACAGAAATGCCGTTTTCATATCTTCTAAAAGACTCGAGACACCGTAGTAGTAGTGATAATAATAATAATAATCTTGTGCGAAGAGCACATATTTAACTGGTAAACAACCGCGGATTCAGCAGTTCAAGAAGACCTCTCTCTCTCTTAACTCTCCGCATTCTCATTCTTCTTCACTAAGTTTAATTTTTATGTCGCCTTTCGCATGTGAGTTTTTCCCATATAATATATATATATATATATATATATGCTCAGTAGAGCTTGACTTAACAGCCAAGCAAGCATTACATCTCATTGTGCAGCTGCAGGCAAATTCTTTGGGATTTTTCCAGAATCTGCATTTTCTCCAGCATGAGCGCTATGGTGATGGTGATGCTGATGACAATGATGGCGTTCTTCGAAAAATTGAACACCGGAATGAGATCTTCACTCAAGCGGGCAATGCATTGTTTACAGGCCAAATACCTCGAGGCAGCATTGCACGCTAACGGCGTGCAATCTGAGAGAGGATATAGCTCGAGGAAATATGTTGTGAGCAAGCCATCAATGCACGCTGCGGCCGCGGCCGCCGCCGTCGCTCAGTTCATAATATGGGCGTTCGCATTAAACACCTGTGACTAGGGCTAGTCTAGCTAACAGGGCCGACACTGGCATATATATATACATATATATATATGTAGTGTAATAGGAAAACCCATCTACATTCATTATATAATGGCTATCCATGAAATAATGGCTATCACAACATTGAGTCTGCTATTCCGATGCTTTAATCAGTCCATTATGTCCAAGCTGTGCGGTGGCCCTCTTGACTCGGGGCAGCATGGATTTTGCCAAAATGTCTTGCCCAACCTAGTATCGTTGTTATCGCCTGCTAAGCGCGCGAATCAGCCATCAATCGCTCAGCATTAATACAGCATATCACGCAAGGCAAGACCTCCAGACAGTTTGAACGACCCGTCGCCATCTGAGCGTGCTGCATCCTTCGACGATGTGCGTCTGAGCAAAGTAACGCTGTGCACAACATATCACAACCGTTATTAGGTGCGATACAGCGAGTGCGGGCTAGCTTCATGTTTCCTTCCATATATTTCTCGCCACAGCAGACCGAAACGGGCACTGTCATCTTCGAAGAACATCCACCGCCGTGGGAACTCGCCAGCATCCGTAGATCCTTGTCAGGATAATTCCTTCTCGTGATAGACCTAGCGCATCGCCTGTGCTACAAACAGAACGGCTCATTGCATGGCCTTATAGTGTTTTCGCGATTTATGAGGAGATCGGGCTCCGTCGATCAGACGCTATTTATAATGTCCACAGGCGTATCCATCAGCTTGCTTGTAAACAAGAACAATAACCGCCCTGTTCGGCCGTCGTTTGATCCCTTCTTGTAACGAATTTGCTGTCGTGTCTGTGTCTCGCCGGTGCAGCTTCAAATCATGATTATGCTATGCCATGTCTCTTGACCTATGAGCACAGCTCCGAAATCAACAAACCAACCAACCAACGAACAACTCGAATTCGTTAGATATCTATAGAATCGAATGCGGACGACACTGCTGCTAATATCAGCCTGCAGCTCTCTCTCTCTCTCTCTATCCAGTAACGCAGTTGGTAACGTTGGTAAATTGGTAAACAGCGGTGGGCAACACATCTCTATTGCATCGCATCCATTGCATGTCAGCCCGTTCCTATGACATTTCGCAGGGCCCCAATCCATTCGTTGTTCTTCTGCTCTGGCGCGACGTGATCGAGATGACGACCGATCGAGGAGATCTCTTCGATGTTCTGTTCGCCTTCGATGTTGTTGCTGTTGCTGCCGCGCGCCTGACCGCCAGCGAAGGCATTCGAGACAACAACAACAACAACAACAGAGCTCACTCTAAGCCACGCACCGCTCTTCACTGAGAGGGACCGCTTCCAGCTACGGGGTTGGTGCCACCGATCGCCCAGCGGTGGTTGTGGCGGCCGATGCAGAGGCTGCGGCGGCTGCTGATTCACGGCGGTGTCGCATCCACCCGTTTCGTTTGTGGACTCGTTCATCGGTTGTTTCCTCAATGCGGCCAGGTTGCTCGTGTCACGTCGTTCCTTTGTCCTTTTTTGCTGCACGGTCGCACGGTAATAACAGTGAGAATCAGCCACTTGCGGTTCTTGCCCACAAAGCAACTTCTCTCTTTCTCACTCTCAATCTCTCTCTCTGTCGTAGCAGTACCAGCAACAACAGCCATCGCTAGTATAGCCGCCCCCTCTCCGTGGTCTGCCTGACTTCTTTGAAGGCGGCTGCAGCTGCAGCAGCAGCAGCGGTAACAAAAGTTGCTCCAAACACATGGGTGCACACACACACGAACGGAGTCATATTGGAAAACATCCGAATCAGGGTGCCGAACGTCCGACCAGAACGAGCCGTTGCTCCATAGCGCAGACCGTCTTCGTGTGATGCGCATTACTACTACTGCTATGACTATCACTGGTGCTATTGCTGCGAGAGGTGGCAGTACCATATTATAGTGAATGGTGGTGTAGTGGTGTTGCTGCTGCTGCTGCAACATCGGCGGTGCCGACGGCAACGGCGGTCGCGGCCCCGCCGGTGGTTGTCAAATCGACGCGCTATGATGAGGTGCTGCACCCAGCTCACTCTGTGGAACCTCGTGGGAATTTCTTCTCCAGGAGGTGTGGCCTTCTGTAATCGTGGTCGTGCTATCCCCTTCCTTTGAGTCTCACACTACCTTTTTTCCATTCCGTCATCGGGGTCCATCTCTCCCAACACGGTCTCTCTCTCTCTCGCTCTCTCCCGTTCGTTTTTGGGGGCAAAAAATAATTTGCTTCATTTCACCCATCCAGAAAATATCTTCAGTCAGCCGAATACGTCACGATATCTAGCGTTTTCCTAACAAGCCTCTCGAATGTTTCCACGAGAGAGTTTCCAAGTCGACGCATCGTGTCACATACATCGTCGTCGCCGTCTCGCTACTTCAGCCCGGTTCAGCTGTATGGACTAGCTGTACTATTTGTCTGCACACAACAACCACGATTACGGCCACGGCTACGAATGCTGTTGAAACCTGCGCAAGTTGAAAAGCTGCGCCTGGGTCGCGCGCACATCACTCGAAGATGGCGGCGCTCGACGCCTCGTAAAGTTGATCAGTGAGATGAGACGGCGTCGGATGGCCACTCGTGTTCTGATCTCGCTACTTGTCCTGAGCCGCCGTAAAAACGAAGCTACTCGAATCAACTTGACTCCAGCTACGACTCGCCGATCAGCCGCCACCAGCTCTGGAACGATCGACTGAGAACGAAAAACGACAGCGATACTCAATGTATATATATATATATATGTGTGTGTCCGGACGTATGTCAAGCCTTCAGGGGAAGTTGTCAAGGGGTGGAAATGACAACGTTGATGTCTCGCTGACATCCAGCCTTGCTGTCGTGTCTGGTCGACGCGCAGGAACCAATCGTGGGTGAGCACACGATCACACTCACTGTTCATACATCCATTGACATGGGACGACACCAAATATGGGCCTGAGAGGCGTAAAGGAGGCATCGAGAGGACTTTTCCTCATTTTATATTCTCACTATTTCAGCCTATCAGAGCCCACTAAAGTGTTCGAGCGCCATTTGTAATAGACTTTTTGTCAATCTCTTTCTCTCACTCTCTCTCTCTCTCTCGTCATCAAAATGAATCGCTGGATCGGTCCTTCAGCTATGCCAGCCCCGCCTCATATCAATGATGATGATTCTGCTTTTTCCTCTGAAGTCGTAGACATCATGAGATGATCGGACGACTCGTGTAAAATATGATTGTATGCAGACGCATAACGGGCAGCACTTAACGACTTCAAACGAGATGAAAGTGAACGCTCGACGTTACCCGAATAATTCTGCTCGCGACACCGGTGGTGCGCCCATAAGTGAACAACAATGTATGACGACTAAGCGGAGAGCGAAATGAACCGCATACACATATTACACTGTCGAGCTTAGACACTGTCGAGTGAAGACCGAATTCCGATATAATACATATTCTCGTCATGCCATATCGCACAGTTCGGTTGTATGCAATGGCGACGATAAGGATATGGCAATGTCTATATGGTCACATCGAGAACGAGATGGTTTTTGAGTCGGCGGAGCTACGGTGAACGAACATGTTTTCAGCTAACACTTAGCACACTACATCGTTTGCGGGTTATTGGAGCGTGCTGCTTTTGGTCGAATCCGAAGAAAGCAAAAGGCGTATCGGACATAGCTCTCGGTAGAACTGTCATCCTTGTTTTCAGCGGTTCTATTGACTGTCGTCGTTGTGTGCAAAGCTACGCGCAGATCCGAACGTCAAATCCAGTTTGGCGGTGGGGGGGGGGGGAATCCGTTTCTCGCTATATATCTATTTAGTGTTAAGCCGGCAGCTGTAATGGAGTGACGAGATCGCTGAGCAGCATCTATACTTTGTTTCTGACTCGTATATAACGCATGTGCACCAGCGTAGTCTACAGTCCATATTCGTCCGTGTCGTTAGATGCCATGAGCAGAGTCATTGGATAGTGGTCAATAGTGGTCTTCTTTGTGTTTTCGTTTTTGGGGCGGGGGGGCGGGGGGAGAGTATCTTGCAGACAGTAGCGCCAGCCAACGGGAGTAACATCGGCAGATCCTGGCGATCTTATTCCAATGATGCTGTGGCGTCTAACCACTACACTATTGCGTCCGATAGCATTACTGGCTGAGAGCAGAAGCACGATTGAGTCTTGGGGGGGGATTATATTGGCTGGCAAGTTACCACGAACTGACCATGACTGTTGCCAACGAGCGGTCGCTGCCGTGTCCACCGCTTCTCTATGATGGGAAGGTAGCTAAAGGCAATAACATAGGCAACACAGCAGCAGCAATTCGGCCGCTGGCGGTAATAAGGGGCATGCCCACGTTGGAGCCCGCCGAGCCGCGGCGATCCGTAGCAACAAGAACGCGACGAAGATGACGAGACCAACGCATTATAAAAAGCCACGAAAACACAGATATTCATTGTATCGCTGTGGACAGTGGCGTTGATAACTAACCCATCCCGCGTTCTTTCTCTGCGAATATCAACGACAGACTCATCGGACATAGACACACTTTTCTCGTTGCTGCTAGCGTGCCAAGCCAACGGTAACTCGTCGCTTTCTAGCAACTAAATCTACATCGTAATCTGAAACACATTAACACCTTCATTCTGTTCTTCGGGCCGTGCTCGTCTTCGCTTGGCTCGCACCAGCAACACAACGACGATGGCGCCTGTCGCCGGTAGCAACTACAATATTCGTGCAGTGTTTTCAACCGTAGCGTCTATTCACGTTGGCGATGCCAACGCCAACTATTTCCTTCCATCGGATGGGAAGCAAACTCTGAGACGGATTCGACCGTAAATGCGAGAAGCATTTTATTCTGGTAAAGAAAAAATGATCTGACAGCTAACACACACAGACACACATGTACAAAACATTAGCCACATCGATATATATATATATGTGTGTGTGTGGCTAATGTATTGTATATGTGTGTGTATGTGTATATATATATACATGTATATATATATAAATCAGCTGCTGTGCCTTGTATTATATAATGAGCGGACCGAGTGAAGTGTCCAGGGGATACGATCGTATCGAATTGGCGTCGACTGACGCTGCCCGTAGAGCTGTACGTCCGAAGAACCTACCGCTTTGGCCAAATTAGTGCTGTTCCACGTGTGAAAGCCGCATTTACGTAAACGATATCAATCAAGTCACATTTATTCACCTTTCTTGGTAGAATCCAAGAGCTTGAATGGGGGGAGGGCATGGCATCTATCATAGATGGTCCCTCATCTAGAATACTTACACCACCTATCATCCGGCTCATGGAAGTGCTGTTCTTTGCAGAATATGGAAGAATGTGCGCTGTTTCATGGAAGCCAGGCACGGCGAAGCTAATCACGACGTGTCCGTTTCGCCTGCCGGCCCCATTCCAATTACCATTCCTCATCGCTCCCGAGTTGTAAAGGTTGCTGTCAACCTCCGCAAATTTATGCTCCCAGATTCGAAAGTTGACGTCGAAGACATCCGCAGCTTGGGGTTCGAGAAGTCGACGCAGATCCGCGGCAAACAGCGGCAAGTCCGCTGAGCGATGTACGAGACGATTGCGGATCGTTACGTGTAATCCCAGGGCTCTCCTGTGGGACGATGCCTTTATTCGGTTCAGTTGCTCGATGTTCTCCGCCGTGATATCTTCCTATATCAAACATATCTCATACGTCGGGACCGGAGCTACCTTGAGGTCGAGCAGACTGAGGGCGGTGGCAAAGGACAGACAATGTGGAGATTTGATCGCCCAAGCGGATGTCACCTGCCTCCTGCATCTCTCAGAGACGTGCGTGGAAAAACATCGCCCTCTGAATGAGAAGATCAAGTTTAGCTTCGGGAACCTGTTCACATGTGCGAGGAGGCAGGGAGAACATGTGGTTCGGGATAAAATACCTGCCAGACGCATAGCATCCTTGGATGTCTTTGTCATCTTTGTTTATCTGTGGATTCTTGCCAGGAGTGACCGGTTAAAAACAATGCAAAGATGGCCTCGATATTGCCTCATAGTAATATCTAAAGGGTTAATGTTGAGACCAGCACAGAGGGGAACAGCTGAGAGTCAGCTCAAAATAGCAAAGAAGTACGCAATACCAAAATGAGAGAAGGTGCTTAAATGCATTTTTTAATGTCCACGACGGAGGTTCCCACTCGACTCAAAAGCTTATCATTTTTCCGACTGTGATAGTAGTTGTAGCAGTCTATAGTGTACTCATACACGACTATTGCACGAACAGAACATGTGAATAACAAATGTATACCAGGGGAGTTGTTAGGACAATTCATCATAATGAGATATTGTCGGATCGATCTTCTGCGCTGATTGTATGCGCGGTCTACATGGGAACTGAATATGATACCGTTGTTCTTAGCAGTGTGCCAGCGTGTCCGTGTCCAGATATTGTTCATTGTTATGCCGTTACACAACGAGGGCCCATTCGCTGCTCGGGAGGAATTAGCATTTCAACGCAATGCTCATAATATAGTATGCCGCAACTTGGCCCGAGCTCGAGCCACGTTCGGTTCTCGCGTATTCGCAGTTACAATATACCTAGATCGGTGTCGCTTTCATTAAGACGACAACTTAGACGACACGCTAATTCATCCACAAGGGTGGCTGTGAAACTGTGGGATTATCGCAACTGAAGTCGATTCGCACAAGTTCAAGCTGAGCTGCCCGGCTAACGAGCATTATTCATCTGCATACAGACGTTGCTATAGTCATCAGTGAGGTCCATTCATGTCTACACATTTCAATGACAGACGTCGACGTGCGTTCAGTTCAATTAAAATTAAATAACGCTGACACATTCGTTCGTCTGCTTGGGTATTCATGTCATCCAGCGTTGTGTTTCCTCGGCATGATTACTTGACTCTGTGAATCGCTTACAATCAGCCAGCAACCGAGATCAGCAGAAGTCAGCTGACTATGTGTTCGTTGTCGAGTTCATTCACGATGTGTGCCTTGGCATGAACGAACGCTTGCTATGATTATTCTTATTACTGCGATTGTTGCTGCATTATATATTATACCATATGTGTGTTTGATAACGTGAACTGCATCAACAATGGCTACGAAGCTACACTCGCACCTTAAATAATTATTATTGTAACAATAATAGCAGCAGCAGCAACGACAACAACAACAATCACAGTAACAACAACAATGCGACTGTACACCCGCGCCAATCAGCTTCGCAGGGACGCAGCAGAAGCCAAGGCCGTAAATAAACGTCCTTCTTTGCCGTCTGCAAGCTAAGGGAAGCCGTGCATGCCATCGGCTGCAGGTCTTCGCTTATCATTTTACACTATACATGGATAGATGGGCACGGGGACGGCCACTCACAAACAAACACACAAGCACCTATCCATCCACAAGCGGCGCTACCAACAACACGCCCATCCTGGCCGAGCGGAACTGGCTGGTCAATAGTAAGGGCAGCGTCAAACTGTGGCGCCGGTGATGACGGCGATGGCCCCGTTTATTCTGGCATCGACGGAGCAGCCTCGAAAGCTGAATCAAGCCACGGCTGGGTCTGCAGTACGAACACAAAGAAGCACGATAGTGCGTGCGTGCCTACGCGCTGTAGGCGGCGGCTGCTGCTGCTATCGTTATTGCTACTGCTCAGTGATTATGATTATTTCGAATAGTGATCGCGAGCGAACAGCAATAGACGTATATTCGGTGGCACATTGGCGGAGAACGCCCGGAACAGTCGTAATGCGTATTATTATTATTGTTGCAGTGAGGGATGGCCGTGTGCGCTAACGCTAGAGAAATGCGCTGATTTTCGCTGGCGATCAACGGGAGGCCGGGGCGGGAGTGGTCTGTATACGAATGGACTGTACGGCGGGGCGAGGACTTGCATTTGCTGCATCTTAAGGGAGATGACAATCTCGATCTGGCGGCATAAATGCGGAGAAAACACTCGGAGGGAGGACACAGCTCCATTCGAAATTCTGCTGCACCGCAAAACAACGACAGCAACAAGTAGTAAGACATTTTTGTCGGTCGATTGCAGCCACTTTCGAGCGACATCTTACGACATTAGTCCTACAATTGCGGCGTTCATCACGGACTTTGTGATCTCACATGCCCCATCGGACCTAACTGCTTTTTCAAGACAGTGCCATATGTGGAGCGGACGACGAGAATATGCAGTTCGCGAGCATGATTCTGTCATCACATACTTGACGGTGCCAATTATGCAGTGGTGAATATACCATCGCTGGGCTCAGAGACCGGTCAAACAACTTTAGAGCTGAGAAGTGCCAGTGCGATTGAATCCTTGCCAAGACGAGATACAGCAGTGTGTTATGTCCGACGCGGGCCAGCAATTTCGCTTCGTCGCAGACATATCAAACTCACAGAAAGCAAATGCCAAAAAGGGGCTTGCAAAGCAGCCAGCACCAAGATGAATGCGATCACTGATCCGACCCTCATTTGTCATCGTACAAACGGTGAGCAAGTGATACAAGCCATCCAAGGATTGTCCTTCGTCTCGACTCACCTTTAAGTGATTCCCTTTCAGAATTAGTTTCTATGGTCATTTCCGCTGCAGCGCACTGCGTATGGATAGGCCGCAGTAGACCCCCTTAGTACACTGCACTTGTCCTTAGCTCGATTCTCCTTTTCGCTCACTCGATCTATTGCTCTTCTCTATGGCAGTGTCATCGTATGTCGTACACTCTCGTTTTCCCTTTGATCAGCGTGTATACGGCGTCCTCTGGAGATGCGACAGCGACCACGTCGCCAGCAGGTATTGGTGTGACACAAGCTAGAAGGGAGGCAAGGCCCACACAAATCAAGAACTGTCGAAGGTACCGCCAACGGTGTCAGAATAAATGCACGCTCGGCCCACCCCAAACAGAAAAAGAACGCCGGCTCGACGGCCGAATAGCGAAAAGAGACAGAGGAGGACTGCAAGATTCAGCTCTCGGCGAGCTTCTGCAGCGCGCGCTTCTGCAGTGAACGGTCGAAAACCACGAATCTCGCGTTGCGCGCTAGTCCTCGAGCTCGGACGAACTCTGGCCCTCGTCGCCCTCCAGCGCGAACGCCGACAGCTGCACAAATAGCGGCCGCTGCTGCTTCTGTCTGTGCCATCTTTCCTTCTGCTGTCGTTCTATTGCTTCTAGCGCTTCTGCTGCTGCGGCTTCGCCTTGCAATGGACGTCCGTTGCAAAGGAAAGTTTCGCAGGGAAGAGAACGCGACGACGAAGAGATTCAGAACTTTTGCTCCTTCGTCGCACCCCCTCCAACTGCCGACTCTACGGCCGAATCCGAGAGGAATTCGAACACAGGGGAGTCTGTCTGGGTTTATGAGTGCGTCCGTACCCACGAGGAACAGATAGAGAGAGACAGAGGGGGCTGAGGAGAATGCGAAAGAGACATGGCGCTTTGGCGCATGCGAGCTCCGAAGCACGGTAAAGCAGCGGCGGGGGCCAAACGTAGAGGACGACAAAAACGACGAAGGGTCGTCTCATCTCTGAGCAGCTCGGGGTACCATGACTGTGTCGTATTTCTTGTTCGTCTGAAATTGCCTGGAAGTTGTGTTCGCTCCCTGCGTGGGTGCCATTTGACTCGGCTAAGACAGCCGCTCACATCACTCAGCGACTATTGTCGACAGCGGTACACGATCAGACGTGAAACGCGTTCAATGCTTACGGGATAGTCCGGCCTTGACACTTCACGCTTTGCGCGCATTTAGCTAGCCATTTACTGCTACGTGAAGAGAATTTCACGAGGCCTCGTCCGTTCAAAATGCCCTTCAAAATAGTCCGTTTCGTACGGCCTAGACACAGATGCATCCCCCTGTGTTTTCGTTCACAGCCAATCCCATATAGTTTGGCTCACAATGATTGCATTTACATCCTAGTGGTACCTATACATATATGTGAAGAACACTACCCTATCCCTCTGAGCAAATTGATATCGATTGATCACAATGAAACTGATATATATATATAGAAAGAGATCAAGAAACAATTCGTCGAAACGGACGAAATATCCTATTTCGCTATTATTAATATATTATTGTATCCCTTTATCTAATCCCCATAGTTTAATAATAATTATAATAATCCAATGCCCATAATCGTTTTTGGGTATTGCTACTCTGGCTTCATACTCGTCCGCTCATGTCACCGTCTGCTATCGCGCCGAGTGACAACGTCACTTGTAATTGTAATAATAATCATAATGACAATAGTAACAGCACTGCCAGGTGTAGTCGTCCAAATTGCGGCTGCGTAGCACGGTGCGCTTGGCTGGAGGCTCATTTCGGGACCGAGAAATTCATTTCTGCGTAAATAGTCTGCCAGAGTGCTACTATACAAGCCCAATACACATGTACATGTTTAGATGGATAGATAGACTGTCCACTTACAGAAGGTGTATGTTTCGACACAAAACTCGCTGCAGGCGAAGTTGGTACAGCGATGCCTCCGAATAAGATCAGCCAAGGCGGTCACTTGCCAAAAACTGAACCACTTGCGTACCACGGTCTTTTTTCTCTGTGCAAATTGGCAAGTACACCCAAACTGCGGACAGCACCTGTCTAGCGGCGCCGTCCAGTGTTACGTACATGCAGCCCTTAGGCCCTGCGCAAAATTCAATGCTTTCCAACGGAAGAAAGAGAATGATTTAGGAGAGCACCGTGGAACGGCACGCCGTCAAGAACGCGAACGACAAGATGCTATTTCCATTCTGGTCGCTGAGGGAGCGGCTCGAGGTTCGCGCACTCATTATAGGTGCTAAAATCCACTCATAAGAGTCCCCCAATGGCACCTCATGATATGCTAGACCAGTCGCATGCAGGCGGCGTTAGAAAGAGGATAAATGAACCTGAAAAGCACGTCTTTCCCCTTCCCTCGAGAGAAGGTGAGGTGATCCAGCGAAGTATTGGAGCATGCGTGCATATATTTGTATATTGTATGGTGCAAATTGAGGAAAAATGGAAAACCGTTGATAAACGCGCTACGGGTGTTTCTCGCTGTTTCCAATGGGCCTGCGGCGCCGATCTATTTCTGGATGACGATATCTCACACAGTCCTGAAGACTTATTGGATTCACAGTCAGATTGGAGATACGGGGATGTCTAGTAATATTTATTAATATTTGTATTCAATATTTGCTAGTATCACACACACACACCTCAGTGAGACCCTCTATCTCTCTCTGTCTCTATATCGGTAGTGCGCTGATAGTTTCTATCGTAATGTCATCGTAAACCACCAACGTCGTTTTCGTCATCGTCACAGGTCGGGATATTTCGTTGCGGTCACCGCACATTGGCTGTGTTTTGTTCCGACCAGTGCATTTCCAGCGTAGACCACACCGTTCAGTTCAATCCAACTCAGACCTAGCTATTCAGCTCAAGTGGGCCAGTGTCCTCGAAGGGCGTCTGCTTGCTGCTCAAGAGGCTCGAGGGTGCTGAGAAGATGGCTCTGATCGGTGAGGGTGCAAAGGAGCGGGTCAGACACCGGCAGCAGCAGAAACGGTGCAGGCAGAGAGACATGAGGCAGGCAGCGTTGGTTCGTTGGTTGGTTCCTTGGTTCTTCTCCGTCGTCCGCTCGCAACGGCCACCGCCATTGTAATGCTGAGTAGTTCCCACATACATCGCTCACTCAGTCAGTCACACCGTGGCGCTTTCTCCCCATCGTCCCGTCGCATTCTCCCATAGAGGTCCCCCTCAGTTGCTCCCCCGGCGGTTCTGCTTCTCCGCCTTCGACTACAACGGCACAACGCCTGCGCGGCCTGCGTTGGCCGCCAGCTGCACGGTCCCCGGCGTTCACCACCAGCGACGGCAGCGATGGTGGTGGCGGCGGCGGCGGCGCCGCCGAAGGCGCTCTCACTGCTTCGCTCCGCGCTCCTACCACGACGGCATCGACAAATCAGTGGTAGCCGTGGGCTCGCGTGAGGTTCGGATGTTTCGCGCACATCGTGCCATGTCGCCGCCATTGGAAGAACGAGTGTACCAGTGAACTTGGAAAGCAGTGAGATAGATAGATACGTAATACAGAGGAGGGAGAGGGAGAGAGAATCAAGGCAGACCATAAGATGGAAGGACGAACGAGAGAGTGAAAGAGAGACAGGGCGCAGACTTCAACAATGCTAACGGGTTCCGCTGCGGACCGTGAAGCCGGCGGTGGGAACGCCGCTCGGACTGCTGCCAATCGCCGACAGGCTGCGGTACCGCCGGTTGCGTGTACTGACATTCGAGAAGGTCCGGAACAGTCGAAGAAAATCGGCCGCGGCGAAGGCAGGGGAAAATGACACGGATCGAGAACGCCCCGAGGGGAGGGGTCTCCCAGAATATCCGACGTCCATTACACGTCTTGTCGCGCTCTTGTGTTCCGATTCGCCGCTAGGAGACGTAAAAATGCCAAGAACAACGGCAACGACAATAACAACAACAACAACAACAACAACAACAACAACAACAACAACAACAACAACAACAAGCACCAATCTACTCCGTCCACTTTCGGCCGGTTATCCAATTCCTAGATGTGTCTTAAATAAAATACAACTGCTTTATTGTCACAGTGCAGTTGCTACCAGATGAGGCGTCGCTCTTACTCGTGGTGTTCACCCGCTACTCCGGCTGAGTGACAATATGCGATATTAAGGTGAAAAATAATAATAATAATAATAGTGGTAGTATAATACAATATGGATATTAATAATACAATAAAGAAGCAGTGTAGTAATCGCAAGTAGCCAAATTGATTGAATTCCCATCGTTGTTGGCCAGCCGGTTGAACTGATCACCAGGTCAACAGCTTAATACGAAAATTCAAGAGGCCGTATTCTTCTCGTTGTGAAGATCGGTTACCGGCGCTTCCTGTGGCTCATCGTTTTCTCCTGCTGTGTCGGCGGACGATACTGATTCATTAATTTGCGATCACTTACTTTGCCATGACAAAAATACAGATCGTTTTTGTCAAAGAGGAAAAACTTGACGACATTTTGATCAGCTCGCTCGCAAAATTGGGAATTTCGCCGACTCTTAATAACCGTCTGTGGATACAGCTGCAGGCAACGTCGAGCGTATGTGCTTAAGTCATTTTAATGAACGATTGCAATTATAGCGACGTATTCCATTGTGTTCAACCAGTGAACAAGAGAGATTAATGTATTCAAGTCAAACAAAATACAAGAACAGAGGAAACGGATACAGCCGTGTCCCACGTTTAGCGGACGTCCTCTCGGATATCTGTTCGACCACTCTCAATGGTTGACTGTTTTTTTCGAGCTGACCCTCAGCTGTTCCCCTATCTGATAGGCCTCAGCTCTTAACCTTCTAGGTATTACTATGAGGACCTGTCGGGGCCACCTTTGCTCATTCTCTGCCTTACCCGCACCTGACACTCTCAATGGTTAGGCCTCACCAAATGGGCCAAACACTGAAGTCAGTATCGGGCTCACTTCGCTCTAGCTAGTTTTCGTAATGAACCGTCGAACGCGGTGGCGTGGTGCATTTACGTGCGCCTTATAATCGGAGGAGACATGTAGGTGTCGCCCTGTGTTAAATGTTGTGTCAAATGAGTTAAATGCTGGCTGTGCCTGCTCAGCCTGGAAAAATGATTATTTAGTTTTGGTAATGAAGGGTATCGGTGTATATAATCGTCGGACTGCTACAGAACTTTGACGTGCTACTCTTAAAATTCAACGGTTTCATTGAGAAAGCTAGCACGCGTACACAGAAAGTATGTTCCATTACAATGAAACTACCTGATAATTGTCTCTTCGTATTGGTTCGTCGAGACGTATGATAGTGATTACGACAGCCGGTGATCATGTCCATGAGGGTAATACCAATTGTTTGAAATAACCTACTCGTAAGATTTTTATGCTACTGCCAAGGTAGCACCTAGACCCAATGTCCACTCGTTCGCACTATGTCGAGTACCCGAAGGGTACTACGTATTTTGATGCAGTTCTCGATGGCCGCCCGTTCAATTCATTTCTGCTTGCTTATCGGCATGTTTGTATTAGTACGACTTGTCTATATTGTAGGCAATGTTCTCGTTTACTGTGGCGAGTCAATTTATGTCAGTCGACTCTGTTGACGCTTGTTGTTGCGTTACCCACAGTTGCTGGCTGGCCGTCTTACGGAGGTACGATTCCGAGGTATGGATTGTTTCATAATGGTCTCGTGCGGGTATTTCTGATTGTCCTCCGTCGGCAAACAGACTTTGATTCGGCGCATATACAACATACGCCAACGAACTAGCGCCATGACGTTGAGTAGCGACGATTACGTTAAGTGCCGCTGGCGGGCCAGCTGCAACCACGAGACAACGCGTGGAGGGACAAGACCTCGAAGCAATAACTTGAGGTAAATGAAGCTTTCGAGGTAGTGAACGGCGAAGCGGAGGTGGGCCACCGGTGGAGTCGAGCTCGGATCTGTTCGTGGTCCTTTATTCAGACAAGGATCAGAGGAGGCGGGCAGTGGTAGCTTTAGTGAATCCCACGCCCAAGTTTGCCAACACAGCAGGAGGGGGGGGGCAGCAGTTAAGCCTGGGAGGAGCCGCACGAGCAGCTAGAGCAGAAGCGACAGCCAGGAGCGGCTGAGAATTTCCCGTCCCGTCAGACAAGCGGGCTGATGCCTGCCGGCGCTGCCTCTCTCGGTAGAAACGAGCGAGCAAGGCAAACCGCGAGCCCATCCAACCAAGCCCCCCCCAGCCTTTTTAACATCTTCAAGTGGGCACTGTGCTTAGACGTGCAGCCAGAGCGGCCGCATTTGTCAGCTGTCACTCAGTCAGAAACAACGTCAGCGGACGGGCTGGTGGGATTGTGAGCCACATACACATAACCTGACGCATGCCGAATATAACCTGGTGACGCTTTTATATTAATAATGCATAGGACTAAAACTACCACCACGAGAAGGTTTTCAGGCTGACTCTCAGCCAACCTGAGGGCTGACTCAGAACTACCACCACTACTACTACTGCTGCTGATACGACACCCGTGAACGCAATACGTTGAGACACAACTCGAATACAGCTGTCGTGTAGAACTCCTTGTATAGTTTAGAAAGGGAGAGAAAGAGCGAGAGACATACTCTGGGGTGCTGAAGCTGTCTCTGGCGAGCTTCATTCAGACTTACACTCGGCGAACATCATCGCATTGTACTTGAATCAATCGCAATCGCCAACTCGTAACTGTTATATATATATATATATATATATATATCGCATTAATTGATTGAATAAATATAAGATGTAATCATGTATGCGCGCGCTCTCAATCGAGCAGGAAAGTGGCTGCGAATCGTTCTCCTGAACAACGCACCCTCAATGTTAAGCCATGTTATAAACGTTCATCCCAATTCGGGAAGTTCGCTTCATTTAAGGATAATTGCTTGTTTGTCGTTAAGCAGCGGTGTGTTTGCCATGCAACCTTTTTGTGATGATTATATCGCAGAAACGCATCCTTCTACATCTTTCATTATAAAGAACCCGATGTGGCTCGATCCGGAGCAAGTAACGTAATGATTCCAAATTATTATTATTGTTATTGTTGTCAACTTCCATTGCAATGATAATAACAATGTGTCTGCACAGGCAGACGAAAATACACACACACGCACACACCCTGAAATTATGATAGACATGAACGCAACGGATGGCTACAGTTATGGTATCCTAAATACGTATTTACATCGAAAATCACCGTAACGAAGTTGAAGAAGCCACGGTGTAACGGTACCAGCCGATTCCTGGACATCACCTGAAGTGATGTTCACTTTTCCATTTAAACTGCAAGATCGATATATATATATATATATATATTGAAATTAGTGCCACCAGAAAGCATTTAACATTCAGCGCTGGTGACGTGATTGAACCCTGATTTCTGTTTTGGCTCGGGTGTCTCTGACATAGAAGACTCGCGTGCCGTTGAAGGTAACAAGTTCGACGATTTGATTAATTAGAAATTATATGAAATGAGACGCTTGTCTGGACGGCAAGAGGTCGATTTCGAGCAGTAGAATTTTTGTTAAGAGGAATCATATTTGCGCTGCATTGCACATTAGACAGATAGATTCTTAGGTCATTGGAATACAAATGGGACAAATGCGCGTCCGCCTTTTAATTGGCGTAGTTCTCCAATTAGGCAGCTTCCTCCATGAGGATTATCCGTTTCGTTAGGTCAGGTCAGGGGTCTGGCGGAGCCAATGCGGCCAAATTAACAAAGCTGCTCGAAGCGGTCCCGCCAACTGAACACTACTCGCTAGGCCCACATACGTACGTCCTCGTCAACGTCCTGGAAGGACAAACACCACAGGGCAATGCCGGCAATCGGCCTGCTCTAGCCACCTCTTCAGGCTGATTAATGCCCCGAAACAGGGGTGATAAAAACAACAAATGCAACAAAAACGACGGTAATAGCAATAGCAGCAGCAGCAACAACAACAATAACTACGACACCAGCGTCATCACCACCATCAGCTACGGTAAAACACACACACATACATACGTATGCAACGTGCAAAAACAAAAAAAACTGTGTGTGTGTGTGAGCGCCCACGTTCGGTTGGGGGCGCGCGTTCGCGTGGGCAGCCAAATGCATCGAGGACGAAGGACATCGAGGCGTAAAGGCGGCATACGCCAATGAGACTCGACGCGGCCGGACGAGAAAAGGCCACAGGAGACGACCAGCGGGGCCGTTAGAGGACGTAAAATGGGGTAGTTCTCCTCACCAGAACCCCTTCGGCTCGCGTTAGTATGTTGTTGTTTTTGGAGTTTTTACCCACCGTTGGTGATGCTCCTGTGCAGCCTGATACCGCTGTCGCTGATTACTGCATATATCCCCCAAAGGCCGACCGCTTCTCTGCCACTTTACGCCACTCACCATGTTTTTTTGCTCTACAGTATATCTAGTACAGTATATCTTCAGTTTCGCTGCCGACGTGTCTAATCTAACCAGCGGTTAATCTAACCAGCGTTATCGATGTCATCCAGTCGAGGATGACAGGATAGAACGCAACGAGAAGTTTTCTAATATTTACTTCCTCGACCGGTGTATGAGTCGCTCAGTTTACCAAAGCCTCAGTTGTTGCACACATCTCTCTCTCTCTCTCTCCCTTCATCTATTTTTTTCTTTGAGTGTGTGGGTACATACGTGAGTCCTGACACTGCAGCAGTCCGCCGATTTATTTCACAGATGATCGCCTCTGGCCATCACTTCCACATCTACACGAGCAAAGTAACAGAAACAGCATGGGCGGCGGCGGCAGCAGCAGCACCAGTACACGCAGCCGCCACAGCGTTGGCAGCTTCGACGGACAGCATCCGCAAATCAGATACGCTCAGTCGTCTCAACAAAGGCGCCCGTCATACAAACTCACTCGGGCTGTCTACCTACAGCTGCCGACGCCGCCCCTGACGCCGACACCCCAGCCAACGGCGAACCGCCCCTGTGTCAATCGAGAATGATCGTAGCAGGAGCAGCCAACAGCGGCAGCGCCGAACGAACAGAAACAAGTAACTCCACGCCCCAGCCTGGGGTCACCCCGTGCTCTATGCTCTGTTTTCAGCGCCCAATTTGGTTGGACTTCTTCCTCTGGTGCCATTGTAAATTTCGACAACTATCCTCTCCATCGTATTGATCCTTTGGGTCCCACTACTTTTGACCTCGACCGGCTCGCTTCATTACGTTTGTTACGTCGCTGTCTTGCTTATATGAGATACACCGGTAGAAGGATTTATGTTCGGGATGTGAGGTAGATCTATCTCTCGATTCATCTGCCTTGTTTTGCAATACTCCGTTTCATTAAATGGATGCTCTTTTGACCGTAGCACCTTGCTATATTTCGGCTCGCTAGAGTCGGAAAGCCTTTAGGTTGATAATGCGCACGGCGTTAGTTTCTCGTCCTGTCGGCGCCCCGCCGTCATTTTCTGGAGCCTCTCGCCGAGTGGCCCTGCTACGGCATATGCTGCACCAGTCGTGGACGTGTGCGGCTTCTTCAAGATCCATCTACTCAGCCAACAAGGGACTGACGAGCGGGCAGCTGCATAGCTGAGCTTGGGCCCCGATCACGGCTTGCCTCGCTAGCCGGGATAGGCCACGAGTGAATGCGCTATAGCAATTGACTTTCTGAGGTAGCAAGCAGCACTTCATGTCAGGGACAACGTTACTGTTATCGAATCGACGCCGAACCAAAGCGACGATTGAAACGCAAGAGGTTTCTGTCCATTAACGACTTGATCGCCATTCAGCGAACTTGTGGGCAAGCTTCAAAATAAAGAAGGTGCTCAAGATTATTGTTATGCTCCGTGGAGCTGTCAGCGTCGACAACTGACAACAGCGCACGGCTGTCCTGCTCACCCCTCTGCCGCTTCGATTTGACAATTAGCACTGACTGATTGACTGACCGATCGAGCGAACGATTGATTTGAATGGTGAACGCGTCCGCGATCGATATCTACAATGTGTTTGTTAGTTCACAGTGCAATTTGTCAAAGGCAAGAAGGCGAGCGAACGCAATTCTCCATACGTGAGCACCATAATCTCTTTACATCGCAGCATTGATCGAAGCGCCGCGAACAGGCAGGTTGATGGCGGAATCACCACCGCGTGATGAAAATGTCCATCAGTCGGCCTGTCAAAGCCTCATTCATGAGGGCCCGAACGAAAGACCAGTAGGTTGATGATAGCTGACTAGCGGCGACTAGCCACGGGCTGCGTTCGTCGACGTCGAGAAACATACGTACAGACACTAGTGAACATGACGTGAGCTGGTCAAACGTGGACGAAAATGTGAGTTCTAACGTTGTCCAAACAACGCTTCGCTCATAGGGGCAACATTGTCTGCTGCGATGACACGCCACAAAACACCCTTTTATTATGGTGTTCTCCTCGACTTGGAAACGCCTTATGTCATCGCTTTCTGGTGGTGGTAGCATTGTAACATGTTTAAGCTAGCCGTCTGGTTGATCACAAATGGCGCATGTTTTCGATGCTATTTGTATATCCCGTGTACATGAGAGATGTGGGTCACCAAGGTGGTCGACCTTCAGTAGACGCTTGTCGCGTTATTTTTAGTGAAAGCGTAGTATTGAATGGTATCACTCGTTTCTCGTCTTATATATATATATATATATACAAAAAAAAAATATATATATATATATATATGCATATGAGGTTAATGAGCTAACAAATACTTATTCTGCGTGAAGAAGACGTGCTGTATTATAAACCTATAAACCTGGCACGGCCTGCGTGGTGGCCAATTATTTAGCTCATGTCATTAGGCTCTCTTGCAAACCCCCTTTCGAGAAGTGGATACGGAGCGATAATCGCGAATGAACAAATGGCGTTCAACGGAGAATAGATAGATCTACCAGGTCTGGCCAGGTTGCCTTGGCCGTGTCTATCTTATTCTGTGTATAGTATTGTGTTATTGGCGTCTATACAGGCTGTAGGAGCGAGTAGTACTGACTAATTGTATTCGTTGTTACTGTGTACCGTTTTCCTTGTATCATCATGCAGGCAAACAGACAGAGAGACGGACAGACTGATGGTTGGATAGATAGATGCCTTAGGCAAATTCTTCCACCGCCTAGAGTCTGGTCGTACATCGTCTGTGTTAATGTTATGAGGTTCTTCCGCCCGGCTTTAGCCTGTCCTATCAAGCAGAGGAAACATTATGTATATATATATATATATATCCACCTTGTTTAAATCAATTGCAGAAGACACAGACAATAGAAAGCCTAGCGACTGCATTGGATCCGCAGAAAGAGCCAGCCTGGCAATATACGCAGTAAGCCAAAACTGCTGACTATGGTCAAAATTGTCGGCTGGAAATATCTACACCTTAAATGTAGTAAATATGCAATCTGTGAAATGTATGCCAGTTAAGGCACATATTACCTCGCTTGTTACGGCTCTTCAGATAAAAAAAAAAGGCACGCCTACTGCTGTGGCAGTCACTATGACAGATACGTTTAAAAATGTCACGAAAGGAATGTCATTATGCCACTGCACAAAACAGTCGCAAAAGTCTGGCATGACTTCAACCTTGGCCGAGGCGAAAACAAGGATGAGTATAAGGCACGGACCGCATCGCACTACCATTCACCACGAAGAGGTAGGGCTCAACGATACGAGTTCTATAATAACGCCGGTATTGTATTAGTCGGCAGTGTACAGTAAATTGGATTCCGATTATAATTTCCCAGTAGAACTTGTTGACGTTGACAGAACAGAAACAAAGTCCGCCTTACCATTACTATTCATTGTCGAACAGCTCGACTGAAATTGTTTTAGCGGTAATAGCTCGCCGTGGCAACAGACAAGTGGATGTGATAATGCAAGGCGTAGTTGCTGTGAATTCACCTGCACCAAAGGGCGATCTGTCCTCATCGCAGTGTTTGGAAACATCTCGAAGGAGCAATATAAAGCTGCGTGCAAGCCTGCTTTTTTTGCCGCTGCCATAGTTCATCTAGATCAGATATAGTTCTTTAGTTTTTGTTTCTGCTTGTCTCGCTTCGCTGTCGCGCGGCAGCGATAATTACAGCGTGCGATAGCTATTATGTAGCGTGGAAAAATGTTTGTCTCGAATAGTGTGTCCCTTGTTGCTTGCTATGCCAAAGCATACCTCAGGCCAGTGGCGGGACAGGAGGAACGGGCTTGACGGGGTGAGAGAGTGTGAGACATTAAACAATGACGCCAGTCCCCTATAGATATTGTGGTACCCATCCACAAACGCTTGGGATCTGGCATCAGTCCACACTGAGAGTGCCGCCACGGCAGCCATCACTTCGTTCGTCTTTCGTCTGAGTGAGAGGAGCAGAAGTGGCCGGGTCTCTTGTGGACCCGTTTCATCGGGCAGGGACCACTATCACGATCCGGTCACTGCCACAACAGAAACGGATGTTATATAATGCAACGCCGACGGGTTGCTCCGCACGGGGGCGGACGAGAAATAGGCCGCCACAGCACGAAGCGCAGATGGACCGTTGGACACATCTGTCGTGCGTCAACAACGATGACAACGACAACAGCAACATCTCCAACATCGTCCCAGAGGCACTGCAGCAACAGGGCACCAGGCTGTTGTGCGAATGGCTCATGGCCACTCCTCCTGCTTGTCATCGACGCTTGGTTATTCTCTCGTTGCTCAATAAAGGCAAGCGAGCCAAAGGCCCAGAGGCCCGGAGACCCCCCAACGAGACGTATGGGGGAGGGAGGGGTGCAGACCAGAGCAGAGCGAGAGGAGTCTGCGCGGTCAGGCTTCATCAGTCACTCAGGCTAACGACTGATGATGGATACACGCGTGGTGCACTCTAATACTATATAGCGTATGGGAGAGTACAAAGCCGCCGGCACACTAACGCTCGCTCGCTCATTCGCAGGCAGGCAGGCAGGCAGACACGCACACACGCAGTTCGGTAGACGTGTATACGCCTGTGGACTTGGATGCCGGACCTTCCTTCTACTGGTGGCAGCCGAAGTCGCCGTATTGTTGGTCTCTTTGATCTCTCTTCGAATTGCAGTTGTTTGTCGCAATACAGTAACTACTACTACCACTACCGCTGATCCGCTATTGCTGCTAAAGTCGTATGGCTTTCGTTGCGTTGTCGTTGTGCTCCTGTTGAGTTGACCGACTGCAACTACACTGTGTAGATGGTTGCTTGGCTTTCGCTGATCAGAAGAGAAATGCGCATTCGCACAGGCTCTCGTGGACATGTACAGTGCCGGCTACGACCTCATGTTCCATCAGTTAACTAACTCACCTCATTGATAGTTCACTCATAGAGTATATCGACAGCAGTGGGCAGACACAGTATGCTTTGCTCGCTGGTTTTTGTGTTGTCAATAGAGCATATATGTGCTAATAGATTCTTGCTCGCTCGAGGCACGACTGCTATGTGATTTTCTTACGGCGGCGGTGGTGGTGGTGGACAAGCAATTCCTCCAGACTGACACTGCTGGCGTCGGCGGCTGACCTGTTAAGTCACAGAGAAATGCTGCCTCACCCTGTACACATAGACACGCGTGCTCGAACAACCAGATGAACCGCAAGTGAATCACTTGTGAATACATAACATTGCTGCTAAACGTAACGGCGAACAATAGACTCGATAGTCCATTTCGAACAGTTACAATTCTTTACATGTTCTGTCTGGGGCCGGACGGCTCTCACAGCCGTGAACGCCACCTGAAAAGTTCTCAATGTCGGCTGTTTGAAGTCTCCGCATTAATAAAAGGCAGCTACACAAAGCAATGTTCTCTGTCGGTTCGTGCATACGACCGATTGGTGCCACATAGTCTTCTTCATCATTTGACTGTTGTTGTTGTTGTTGCTGTTATTCTTCAGCCCTGTGAACGACGCTTTTGTTGGTGGTTGACCCTCCTGGATCGTCTATGCAAATATGGGTGCTGAATACTCATCAACCCGTTATCATGACACGCAGCTTATATTTCTATGTAGACACACTACTACAGCTCAATGTGGACTCTCAAATGAGCACCGCGCCGTAGTCAGTAACATTAACCAAGTGGTCCTTATTGAAGTGCCAGGGACGAAGATTCATTGACGTAACGACTCTCTCGGGCGGGCGGTACTAGCCAGAGATCTCTCTGTTGAATGTGTTGAGTTTTGTCAACCGCGCATATAAACCAGCTAAGTGATTCACTGTCGTCTACCGAGTGGCTGTGTAACGTCAATACACACATGTTATCCACTACGTATCCGCAGCACAGTTCTATCGAGAGTTCGGTAGCAGAGAGATGGACTACAAACCGGACATTTTACGCGTATTAGGTAAGGTAAGGTAAAGGTTCATTGGTTTATTGAAGGAGCTGCAATTTTACAATGCTTAAGCTCTCTTATATGTCACACGGCAGGGCTCGAACCTGCGGCCTCTGGCTATAGCCAGAGACTTGGCCGTCCAAGCCACTGCGCTGGTATTGTGCAGGATGTAGTAAGGCGAGCCTGTCCATCACGAAAGATCCCTAGTATACGTTCTCCGGTGCATTTCAACTAGAGGCATCCTTTCGAGGACAACCTCTCTAGTTGTTCACAGTAGCTATACAACCGTTACCGTGCACCCTCTGACACCGCGCGCAGTGAGCACCTGGCGTCCGATTGCGGACACCCGTGGCTGTTACTTACAAAGATGTCAAATGATTTGAGCACCAGGACACTCAAGCGCACGAATGTATTCGATATAACACATAGGTACGCCGCTATCGCGCGCGAGCGATATGTCAAATGGGTAGCAGCACAGTCCGACGACTGTGCCTGCTATCGGTCTATCGACGGGATGCTCTCAGAGATCTCTGATCGTTGACGAGCTCTCCTCCTGTTCAGCTTCCCCATTTGTGAGTTTACCATGTCAACGGTAACAGCGCGTCAGCTTGCCAAGTCTGATCGCATCGTCCGATGATTTGCGGCACACGCACCTCGTCTGGCGATGCCTCACAGTGGGCACTTTCAACTGACGTAGAATGTCAATCATCACCGGGGACTCGATGCGATAATCTCTGTCCATTGTGCCTCAGACAACGGCGAGCCCAACAGCAAATCGTCCGCGCCTGCTACCGCCGCCCGTGGTGATTTCTATGATGACGATGATGTTACTGCTCTTGTGCGATTTCATGGTTATCATGGTTGTTATTTTCGCTACCGCCGTTGTTTAGATGTGTTGCATTTGTTGTTGTGGTCGGCGCTGTCCCCGCCGCTGCTGTCGAACGGAGCTATAATTGAAAGAGCACCACTACAGTGAAAGGTAGTTAAGTAGAGCAATGACAATTTAACGGTTGGTTGTTCGTGCGTCTTCTGATTGCGCGAGGTCGCCTAGTTCGCTGGCAGCGTCAGTAGAGGTGGCTTGCTGCAACTGACAGTGTTCAGTGTCGCGCCCTGCCGGCGTGTGCTCTCTCTCGCCTAGTCTCCGCCGTGGTCAGCTCTGCTGTTGCTGTTGTTGTTGCTGCTGTGTATCTCTATCATGAGCGACGTGATGGAAAATATGAGAGATCCATGTGGTGACCGATAGATTTTTTGCAGTAAAGCGCGTTTTGCTCGTTTGCTCAATTCAATTTTTGAGAAATGACACGAATAGAGAATTCCAGAGATCTGCGTCGGGTCGGTGGTCGCCGGCAATGCGTATCGGTCCTCGTTAAATCGCACTGCGAGGTAATTATCTAATTAACATGCCCCGATATTGCTAAACCATGCGAATGATTTCACTGGGAGTTATACCCGTTCCCTCCGGTGGAGGTCAACATAGATTCGAATTCTGGAAGAATCTCCTTCGCTTGTGGTCTACGTTATCTGATGATAGTATATAAATATATCATTCAAATCGTTGTTTTACCTTACAGCACGCGGACATCAGCGTGCTGCTCCTATTCTGCTAGACCAGTGACGCTTTATAGAACTGGCGAGCATCCAACGGTGTCGGCAGAACGTGCGACCGATATAATGACGTACAGAAATGTAGTCTTTTAAAAATTACCTTGAGCTTTTCTTCATTTAATTATACCGCTAAGCATTCCGGAAACTTACCTGGAAAATGGAAAACGTAGTACATGTTAGCTTTGATGGCTCCCAATCTCTAAGATGTGCGACTTCAATTGCAGTTTATACAAGAAACAAAGCTTTTTTAAGATCTAACCACTAACATGAAATATCTAGACTATTGTTGTTATCTGCAAAATCTGTATCGCCTTTGCCAATATCTGATCACAGTTCAATGGTTCATAAGGAGTCCAGTCGAACAGGGGCCTTTCTGTCACGGAAACTCAGCAGAGGGTCAGCGAAGAGATAAAAAATAAAGCTATTATAAAACGTTTATAATTTAATAAAAATATGTTATATTTATTTGTGGTGGCTCATAATTAGTACTAACCATCATATCTGTTTCCCAAATGCAACGCATTAATAGTATACATTTACTTCGGGCAACCATACGCCTTCTAGACAAAGGTATATCGATATATTTCAAAGCTAGAAATGCAATTCAAACAATATATATATATATATATATCACAGTAAAAAAATACCACAAAAATAGATAAAGTGAACTCAATTGAAGAAATTGACACTAGCTACTATGAGATGGCTCAGCACAGCACTGCCGCCGCTAGTGTGACACTCTCGACTAGCAGTAATACATAGTAATTAATATAATTATCATGATTGTTTTCTATAGTAGTGGTAGGAGAAGTGGTACTAGTGGTAATATAATTAATTCGTTACGCCAACGTCAGATATTCCGTCACTCCGAAACGGGGCAGTGATGGCAGGCTCGCACAGATTGCCCATCGTTGCCTGCCAGACTGGCCTATCTCTCTGCTACGAGGTCGCTTTGTCGACTCTGGGTCGGCTCTGTGCCAACGGTTGGACCCGTCCGTGACTGCTCCCCTTCGTGACGTCCAATTTGGCCATCGTCGCATCCCTCCTATCTCGCCGCATCTCCCGCTGTGTGTGACTTCATTTACGCGGATGGGTTACGCTGTCTGCCAATGCTAACTCTTGCACTCCATATATATATATATATATATATATATAATATTATTTCCTCCCTGTATGGAAACGCAGAGATACTTATAGAAAGCAGTGGTGACTAACAATTATTAGCTTTTTTTACTTGTGCACAATCTAAACCCACGTTTATTGAACTGCTATTATTCCTTTGCCTCCTGATAGCGTTCTTCAATTACTTCCATTATTATCATTATTGTCATTATCAGTATTGTTATAGCCGTTACAGCTGTTGTGCTTGGCGGTTATTATAGTACGAGATTTCCTTGTGCTGAATTTTTCACCTTCGCACACCTCCATGCATCTTTGTTGATTCTCTGCTCATTATCGCCATAGTCAACGCCGTCTCGGCTCATTTTTTTTTCTGTTTTTCATGCATGTTACTGCCGTGCTATGATGATCCCGTGGTCCGCAGTAGGTGATTATTTCATAATAGTTTATTGTTGCCAAGAGCGGTAGCAGCCTTGCACCTAAACTGTGCAGTTAGCAGTAGAGAGTTAAATAGGAGGCCAAGGTCAAGATTATGGCGTCAGGTGGCATCACACTTTCCAAGGTGCACCCATTCATTCGAGATGTGTAGAGATGTGCAAAGTACAGTGAACGTGTTTCAATGCCAACAGGAAGAGTGGTTCTACATTGTGGTTAAACAACGAGCGTAAATTTTTATAATTTTTCCTAGTGCATATCATTGATATATAATAATTAAAACCACGATATTGTATAATCGTTGAGCTATCTACCATAGCCAAGCACAGACAGACAGCCAGTTAGAGGAAGTTATTTCGGGTCGTTCATGGCCAAGCCCATGAACCTGTGTCAGGATAACTAAGGACCCTGAAGTTTTCTTCAATAGAACCCAACCACGGGATATAGTCCCCGTACTACTATATTCCTACAACAGACGGGCATACATAGCCTGCATTGAGTGATATTTTGTTCATACGCCCTCAGGTTTTTCGAACGCAACCCGTCAATAACTATTACAGAGACACCGTCAAATTTAGACGGCTTCTTCGAACGAATATTTTCGTACACGACACTAATTACCACCCGCTCTAGCGCAGTGGGCGCACAGTGCTTTCTGTCTGGCGTCGTGGAAACGATAGTGTTCTTCTAGCCAATGCAAAGTCGATATCTATCTCACCTGCCCCTCGTGTTCGTTCAATGCAACGACAGTGGCAACATTGAAGATAGAACGCCGACTCGGCCGGCGAACAGCACTGACACAGCGTTAAGCGAGGGAACGCATAGCTATTCTACAGTCCCACCTGGATATCTCAGAAAAGGGCACGAATCTTCGCCATCTCGACGTGTAGACCGCGACCCAGAGTCAAACTGCCGCAAACGCCGCTTGGACGGCCACGTTCAGCAAAAAACGACGGCTAGACTTTGCTCTCGCATTCGCGCTTGTCTTTCCCCCATGCTCCCTGTCTGGTCTCCCTTTGAAGCAGCTATGGCAGGCTAAATGGGCAATGTAGCCTTCTCCTTTTTCTGGTCGTCTCCTTGGACGGGGGTTTGCGTCTCTCGTCGTTTCCTTCTGCCATTTCTTCTTTTTCCCTCTATTTCCTCCCTTCCTCTTTCTCTGACTGGCACTCGTTTACCTTCTTCGTCTGTCTCTGCCTCTCTCTCCCCTTCTCTCTCCCGCTGTATATATATATATATATATGCCTGTATTCGAATCGCCGGGACGACGTTCACTGCGGTTCGTTCCATATTTCCTTCGCTTTTCGCGGCCGCCCTCGCTGCTCCGCCGGCAGACTTGACTCACTTTTCTTGTTGTCGTCGTCGTCGTCATTTATTCGTCGTCCTTCCTATCTCGTCGTTCATAACTCAGCAGCACTGGCTGACTGCTGCAGCCGTTTACTGTAGCAGTCCTGTCCCCCCGCACCTCGAAACCCCATTCATGCATTTACCGTGAACTGGGTCCTGGACTAGACTATCCTGACGATGGAGGCAGTCACAGAGGAACCAGACCGGTGCCTCTCCTGTTTCCGCTAGCGGAGCACCCCAGACACCCGATACTGCTGCTGCTGCTGTGACGATGACGACGACTGTGCATCTGCTGTCACCGCCCTGTCACCGCAGTAGTCAAAACAAGGTAACCGTATATCCCCGACATGACTCTCATTATTTGGTTGGGGATGAAAGTGTAGCTCTGCGCTAGTCCTCGTGGAACCTGACGAGCGGCTGCGACCGCTCGCGGCTTGGAATAGCAGAGCATCGCAAAGGTAGAATAATGTTTGGAATACGATGGGACCTAGAGGGGAGAAGCGAGTGAGGTCGAAAGAAGGCTCCATTTGTGTAACATCTAAGGCAATTCCGTCCTGCTGCGCTCATGCTATAGGCTCATTCTGAACAACGAAAACAATACAAATCACATTCTGCTGATCTATTCCCGAACAGACACTTCGAACGAAGTGGTTCCTCATGGACGAGTTCTAGATGGTATACCGTCGTCGCACATCATTGAGAGCGATTTTCCACTGCACCAAGTGACGCTAAGTCGCCCGTTGAAGCTTTCTAACAGATTTTTCAAGAGCACAAAAGCGCGACTGCGCTGGTGGCAGCGGTGACGGGGAAGATCGGCAGCGATGGCAAGTCTCAGCATCGGAAGAGCGACCAGTGGCTAGAGTTTAACAATAAACGTTATCGGGGTCAGACGCCTTCGTAGCCGATAACGCCAGAGGGCCAATGGCTCTGGAGGCCCAAGGGACTCTTGAGCTCCCACTTATCTCCAACTCTCCTGGTAGCCCATCTATCGTCTTCGTGTGTAGCTAGTGGCACCAGGGGCCGCGGCGGCTGCGAAAGTCGCACAAGGGCCGTTAAGGAGCTAGTCGAGAACAACCCTCCGATCATTCGCTTTGGCGTGCTGCGTTCCCAGTCGGCGCCAGACTACTCCAGCTAAGCTCACAGCAGCCCATACCAGGCCATCGCAACCATTGGCTGGCGATCGCAGTTCTGAACCTCTGGCGGCAGCCTTCAAGCTTTCATCGATGGCCAGCCGGGAGGTGGACCTCCGTGAGTCCCCATCGTCGTCGGCCATTGCCGTATATGCGCAACGTACGAGCGACGACGCGAGACCCTTGTCGCGCACCTTTCACCAAGTCCACTCCGCGCAAGTCCGCTCCCGTTCATCCAAAGGTCTACCCTATCTCTTGTGTTCCTCGCTAGCGTATAGCATGTCTATGACCATCTGACAGCCTATGGCGCGAGTGACAAATCGACTCCTGAAGGCCGACCGACCAAGCTCCTCTTGCACAGGAGTCGGACACAGAGAAGAGCCTCAAGACGAAGGGCTATGGGCTAGCGTTGATGAGGAGCTTGAACGAGCCCTGAATGAAAGGACGAACTAACCAGGAGACACATGAGCGAAACGACCTCGGCCGCGGACATTTCATCCGCCGGTGAATACGCCGTGATCGATGTGTTACCAAAAGGATAAAACGAAATAGCCTCACGAGTGAGCCTACATGCCTATCCGGATACCTCCCCTCACTAGAGCATCGATCAAACCCCCTGTACAAAAGAGACGGATAACTTCGATCGCCATGGCATGGATAAACACGCTATTTCGTCATGACGCTTGTCTCGATCCGTTGACTTGTGTGCAATTGTTTATGGTGGCGCTTCCTAGTAAGCGCGCTCTGTAATAACAAAGGTCGATAGAGACATAGGAGAGGTCGCACGAGTCATTCATATATTTTATGCTCCATTCGAGGTTCACTTGCGATCACCTACCTCTCTATTTACTGACCATGGCCCCACAATGTAACGGGATGCAATTTGAATTCAAAACAGAGTTGATATTAGTCACAATTGTTGTGGGCTTGATTGGTAAGGTTTGTTTAAAGCACATAAGAGACTCTCGCACTCGCATTCAGTGGATGGGCTAAAGTGATTATAATTCTTCCTTGTAACATATCCACGATACATAGCAGGTCACCTTTCAATTGATTCTTACAACATTTCACACGATACAGAGACGAAACAGAGATTCGCTTTAATGGATAAGTTCAAACTAAGATTTATATTTGACATGACAGGAGGTACCTGGTATAACATGCGCACGAGGTACTTGATATGGTACTTCATATCTGCCAGCTTATAGCAGCTACAATGACGCGTGAGTTTTCGGCATCAGCAAGCCCGAAATAGAACCGTAAATCTACATATAGCTTTAATGGTTCGGTTCTCGCCCTCAAATGACATCGGTGGTACAATCTTAATTGGGCTATGAATCATCAATCTTTATTTGTTCCGCTAAAGTGCGGCAATCAAACTCAGAGTATATTATCACATATGAAGGGTATATGTCCATTTGCTTAGGGCATACCTCATTTTGAGTGGGAACACTTCACATATGAAATATCAAATGGTGTTCGGCGGGGTCCTATCAGAGGATGAAACTTAATAGCCACGTAAGGTAAACGACTCCATTTGGGTTTAGGAGACAACTTGTCAAATGTTTAGTTAACACGTTCGGTTCGGCTACTCGAATCGGCAGAAGTGGTTTCCTACATTCATCCTAGGTAACCACATAGCCTATTCTCCTTGTTCCTGGTGACTGTGCCACCAACTCTGTTGGATGGTCCGCTGCTCATATTGTACACCGGTTTAGCTTTCAGTGACTCCGACTGCTCACGTAAACGCTGATCATTATCACGTCAGACACTGCTCATCCACAGAATCGAATGTGAGTACTCTGAGGATTACCCTTAGGCTTCAAGGATTCTCATGATCTAATCAGGTAGGGGAGTCAGATGAGATAGGTAGATGCTAAGCCAGTGGGGCGACCTTGCGCCATAGTCTTGATTCCACTCGATGTTGGTTGTGCAAGATCACCAATCTAACTAATCTATCTTGCACCCTAGCCAGCTGGCCACTGGAGCCATGCTTCGTATAGCCAGATTGTTGCCTTGTCCCGTCGTTGCGTGCTGATTCGACAGGTTTCGGGCGGCGATCACGTCGACTACATGCAGTACGTCCGCCAAATAAGGTTAACTAAGGTGTCGTAGACATAACCTATATATATATATATATATATATATCACATATATATCAGTAACGGACGTCACGGTAGATGGTGAACGAGAAACGCTTACTGCCAGCCTGCTTGCCGGAGAGGACCGTAATTGAGGTATAGGCTGCCCGAGGTGATTTAAAGGGCAGCGAATTGCGGCCGAAGCGGTTGAGAACCGAAGCGGCAATGGAACGCGTAATGTACGTGTAATGCAGCGATGGCGGTAGTGGCGGTGGCATAGAAGGAAACGTAAGAGGATTAGGACGAGGGGACCAGTGGCAAGTAGGCTACGACATGCAAGCAGAAAAGCCCGACCCTTGTCATAGCCTACCGCTAGTTGCGTGAAGGTGAGCTAAGCCAGCAGCCTCCAGCGGTCTTCTCTAGATGCTGGGGAATTGAAGGAGCTGTCGACGGAATCGGTGATAATAGCTCAATCTGCATCAGTGGAAGGAGCGGACAGAACGCCGGCATGAAGGACCAAAAACGAAGTCTGAACGACAAAGAAAACTAATCATAAACGAGATAAGGATGAACCACGAAAAAGCATCGGGAATTAATGCGCCAAGAAGGAAGTCGACGCACGACACGAATGACGATATGTGCCGAGATGTGTGATGCTGTGTGTTGATGTGGGAAATAAGAACGCGAGAATACGAGCGAGAGGGTGGGAGCAGCACGATTCGCGTGATAACGCAAGAGAAGAAAATATAGCAAAGCTTCAAGTACAACGAAACCGTATGTAGCGCACAAAGTGATAGGATGTGGAGCAAAACTGGACAAGCATCTCGAATAGCGCCTGACGGCATCACTAGAGTCCTTTTGACTAGGCTTGCAAAGCTGCCAGTACCGCTGCCGCCTACAGCACCGCTACTACATCAGGTCCGCATTTTTGCCCTTCTTGGACCCAACGGTCGGCTCCTGCTGCCCGACTCTCGGCCCCATTTCCATCGGGCCCTCTGCGTTCGTCTCCCGCTTCGTCCTTAAAGGCTCTCCTTTTGTCCGCCACCCAAATCTCTCACCACATCCCTCGCACTCTTTCTCTCTCTCTCTCCCTCTCGCCTTCCTCGCCGTCCGACGCAGGCTGTTGGCCTTGGCGTTGAGAACCCAACGTCCGGAGCGGACTGAGAGCAGAGAGCCGAGCAGCGAGCCAAATGAACGGCTTTAGTTAAAGCTGCGTAGAGGCGAGACAGCGTTAGAAGCTCCAGCAATAACAAGTGAAGGTCCCCCTGGATAAATCCTCTTAAGCTAGCAGTCAGCTGCCGAGGGCGGTTCTCAGGACGGCAGCAGTAGTGATGCTAGTAGTAGTACTAGTAGTAGTGGCAATAGCAAGTAGTCAGCTGAGAGAAACAGCCTGAAAGAGGCGAACCGAGCTAGGAGGCGAGGTTGGAGGAACCACGAAGGAAGCAGGCCGTGGGAGGGGCGGCTGCTGGGGCCGGCTGTGCCCGTGAGGCACAGACGACTACGGGTGGTGGTGGCCGCGGTGGCGGTGTTGGTGGCGTTCGCCACTCAGCTATTTGCTTGATGGTTGTCGCCGGTGGGATCAACTGGCCGACCCTCCAACGCCTTCGAGACACCCAAAAAGAATAGAGAGAAGGAGCCTAAAAAGGTGCCTTGCCGCTGAAAGGAGCCGGGTGTCGGCAACGGAGGAACGGGAATATATATACAGCCTCTTCTCGGGTCCTCTCGAACAGCACCGCTTGACTAGGTGTAAGTATGCTAGCCAGCCAGCTAGCAACAGATAGTTCGTTGGTGGTCACGACCAGCAACCCTCGGTTGACCCTCGGAAATACCCCTATACGGATCGATCTCTCGCTTTCTCGAGCTCTACACAATATATATATATATATATATATATATATATATATAGAGGAGTGAAAAGAGGATTGAAGGTCACTTTCTCACACATGACGGAACAAAGCAAATTTCGAATCAGCAAAAATGCCAGTTTCGCCAGCTACAACGCCGCTGTTAACCCTCTAGAGCATATTATGCGTAGCCGCTCCGCTGGAAGTTGTACGGCATACGCACGCTCGCGTAAGAGGAAAATATTGGCGTCGTTGTTTTCTCATTCTTGTTTCGAGCGGCGAAACGTCAACTTTCTGCTTTCATTAGGAGGCTCTTTTTTAGTTAGCCCCGCTGAGAGCAAGTTGTGGCAGAGTAATTAGCATATATAGCTATACGATAGTATCGTATAGCATAGGAAGAAGCACCAACAGTCACCACCCGTTCAGCCAGCCAGATATTTCCCTACTTCTCCGGTCTTCGCCCAACGCACGAAGGTATCTGTGTGTGTGTGTATGTGCGTGCCAGTCGGTATGTATAAAATACTGGCGTTTTGAGACCCAACGGTAGTTCGTTTATGGCCAGTCGGAAGCTTTCTGCTATCGCTTCTGCCTTTTTCTTTCACAGTTGATGCCTCTCTTCGGGTTGTTCCTAACAGCTTCGTTGCGCTGGCGTTTCGAGTGCTATGGTTGCTGGCTGACGGAACATTCCACATTGACCTCGGCGTGTCCCAGTGTGCGGGTGTGTACGCCTGTACGCCGAGGTGCTTCTGTCTCAGCATGCAGTCTCCGTTTCTAGGTGACGTGTCCTTGCACGGCAAGGACCCCACAAGCGAATGGGCCGCTCTGTGAACTTGGCTCTTGACGCAGCATGTGGTCGTTTCCTTCACCTCTCTAATACTGGCGTTCGTGTCCACAAGGCGCCGAGTGTCTCGCCGGCACAGCTCTTTTACTTTTTACTCATGGACTTCACCATTGTCTGTTTTCTTCTTTTCTTACTTTCCTGCATACCCTGAGTACACTTTTTGGGCTCGCGTTCCGGGCCCATCTTTGCTGGCGGCGGTGGCGGAAAGAGGAACAAGCGCTAAGACCATGTGTTTAGAAGACCATTTACTCAGCAGAAAGAGAGAGGACCTTCTTTTCCCAGACTGTAAAATAGCTGCATCGAAGTACCGTTCATTCCATCAAGGGCATAAAAATGCGGTGGAGAGGCCCGGTGTTCGTAAAGCATTTGCAGTAGCCCCTCGTTAAAAAATACAAGACAAAAATAAAGTTGGGTTTATCTACGCCTCGTAGTGGCGTTCTGATGTTACGTGTCGACAGGTGCTCAGTTATACATTCGAGAATATGTAACAATTTGTATAACATTTTGCTCCCACTATTTGATACGGGCCTATGGCATACTCTTATTATATACTTGCATATTACCTGCTCCAAAAACGGTGGTATTGTTGATCTATTTGATCCTGGATTCTTTCCATGGAATGCTTTCAGTTGCCCGACTCCATTCACCAGGACCCCGAATGTCACCTCCTGTTATAGGTGTACATTTTACTTGATCACATATCTGCGTTGTTGCCGTTGTTGTTGCTGGCGTTGCTGTGTAATAAATTACCATAGGCTTGCCGCTGCAGGAGGAGGCAATTGCCTCCGTGGCCCACCCTTGGCAAGAGGGACATCAAGTTATTTCTTCTTCTCCTCTACATATGTCCACATGACTGCCTCCTGCTTGTTTTTCTGCTAGACCCGCATGTCAGATAGCCACCTACCATGCTAAAGTATTGCAGATGCCTTCGTCCGCGTTATTCTTGTCACTAGAAATTCTCATAAACTTACTCATAGGTGAGATTCGCAAGCGTAAGAGAAACTTCAGGCTTACCCAGACACTCAGCAAGTTCCCGATGTCAAAAGGTTGAATGATACTGCGCAGCTCCTTCAGAAACGGAGGGACAAGCGTTCGCATCGTCCCTGTTATCTTCACCGTTTTGTACACGTTCTTCCTGTCTTGTTCCTATGCTCTCACAATACTTCGCTCTGTGCGCTTCGTGTTTCGGCCTTTGCGAATAATTACTAGCTCAGCTGACGACTGCTGCCCGATAAAATACGATACATGAATGGCATGGCAATACTCCACAACTGGAGCAGTTCCACGAGCCGACTTCATTCAGTTGCTGAGCCCGTCCCGGGTGCCATTGCTCCCAGTGGCGCAAGCTGCCTAGAGAGGGATAAATATGAGGCGAACGAGACGAAGACCAAAAGCAAGTGTCCCAGTTACAGTCGCACTGCTGCAACGCATCCGGCGCATGACAGCGATGAAGGTGTGAGAACGCAGTACAAGCGGACCACTAGTTACCCAACGTAAAGCTACCACCCGACCAGTTCATCTCCTGGTACACTGGGCGTTAGTACACTGCCGACGTCGGCTGAGGCAGTGGCCGCTAAGGCGAGCTCAACGTCCGTCCGTGCACGCTCATCTTCCGCGTTTACAACATAAACTACAGGGGTCGAACAGAGTTTTTCGCCCCAGGGGGAGCGCGCCTCGTCCCACGCCGAGCCAGGTCAGCATCACTCGTAATAGCCGGCTCCTCGTCGACCCGGCTAGCGCAGGAGAATACCATGACGAGTCCGTGGGCCTGAGACCGACGACGCTGACGAGACTAGGTTAATAGGAGTTGATAACAAACACTGTAGCGTAGGCCAGTCTTGTGTGAATGATGTTCAGCGGATCGTGGTGGATGACTCTAATGAATCCATACCATCATATGGGTTTTGTCCCCCCCACAGCCTCGTACCCTTGCTGTAGCACACAGGTGCCGAGAACGAATTCGCTGCTGTCAAGCTATCTTATAGACAGCTTGCTGCTTGCGTGTCTTTATCCCCCTGTGTTGCCGAAGGTTAGGCGCTTGCGCGCTTGGGTCAACCTTCGAGCTGAAATGAGCACCCAATCTACGAGGTCGAATGAGACGACTCGGCGAAGGATACCAGCGAGGGGGTAGCTATTAGGGATGCCTGCTTTAAACGCCGCAGGACACAAGTGCAATCGATGCAATACTGAACTTAAAAATTATGTTAACCATGTGACTGCTCCCAGGTTTTCGTCTCACTTTGGCGGCTCAACAAGACACGATGTCGACAGAAAAATAAACGTTGTGGTTTGGTATACCCCCCAACATCGTACACTTATCTATTTGTTTGTTAGAATGCGGAAAACTGCGTCGGGCTCACCTGATTACCCGATCGTTTTCCCTGTCGCATCGTAACATATTGGGCACGCCCATGGCCACTTTGCAAGAACCACTACCTCTTATGTGATCAGGCACTTGCGAAGAGAAGGCATTGTCTTATATTTAGCGTCGATACGATAATTGTCGCATATAGATCCCATAGTAGTTCGTGTAATCACTCCACCTGCATGTCCCTGCCCGATACTTCCGCCAAGATGTATGGACGCGCCCAGGCACCGAGGCCTGGCATTCGAAACTCTAGATACCGTACATGGAATGGGTTAACAATGAGCTGCTCTGGCCGGAATCCTCTTCGTGGCCTGTTAGCTCGCTTCTATTTTGGTCGATGCGAGACAGGCACCCTTGGACGAAGCTTGGGTATCGCTAGGCCTCCTGGTGTCTTCCAATTGGAACCGCCTCCTTTCTGTTGCTCTCTCTCTCTCTCTCTCTCTCTCTCTCTTACCCTTATTCTCTCTGCTGGCCTTCTTCTATATTTCCTTCTATGTCCTGTGTTCTCTTTTCTGGTCGTTTTCCTGCTCAACGTTGCCGGACCGACGATAGACAGCCGGGAGGTTTACGCGCGCCAGCGTCGTCATAGCAACAATCGGACTGCAATTGGCTTCTGTCTCCAATTACACCTCCTAGCGTCTAGGCCCATCTAGGCAGGCCATCAGACAACGTTCGTCCTACACGTTGAGCCCTGCCCCCCCTCCGCGGGGCTGTCCGACCTCCGACATCCCACGGTTAGCCCGAACCATACCGAATCGGCCCTTCGCGTGGCTGCCTGCAACTGACGCAGCAACTACTATTTCCAACCCTTCAAACAAACGTTTCGCGAGCAACCTTGTATCCAACCAGCTAGCAACTGCACATACCTATAATAGCAGCTACGGCCATCGCTATCGGCAACTCTATTCGCCTGCGAACAGCTGGGGTCTCGCATCGCGGGAGTCCCTGGGCGGAGCAACGCATCCGACGGTAACCGGAGGATACGAACATCGACGGATGAGCAAGAACAGACGAAAGGGAAGGAACAATTTCCAGTGGGATAACAGGAGGCTATTTGCGAACATATATGCTACCTTTATTTATAAAAATAATATAGCATAAATGCTCTACGTTTTTATGAAATACCGAAAGCATTCACTGTAAAAAAACGAAAGTAAATCGTTACCCGCTCACTGAAACCTGTACAGCATTTCGCCTAGGCAAATCATCACGGAATAGAGAAACAGATCGCAACCGAGAAGTCGCTAGAAACTTTTCCTACGGGTTTATATGGATATGCGAGGGGTAACCAGGCACGTTGTTCTTTCACAGATGCCAAGTCGCCCGAAGTCGCTGAGCACGCGCGCAGCCAGGCCTACAAGCCGTTTTCCTGTACATCGCAATGACAGGGACGAATTTGTTGCGAACGTCAATGTTGACAGCGTTTCGTGTCGAGATGAGGAAAGTGCTTCTACGTTGGTAGATCGCCACGCAACAAGATATAATAGGTCGGGCGGTGGCTGCTATGCGTCACAAAAAGCAGCAGGAGGATCAGGAGAAGGCATATATATATATATATATATATATATATATCCATCCATGTATCTATCTACTGTTGGCTGTTGGCGAGTGCTTATCTTGCTTGATGTTGCGCACGTGTTGATCTCGTTGTATCCGTCTCGGCTGCGGCATCTCCTTCCATATCCGCCATCGAAATGGTGGGGGGGGGGCAACTTTTTGGTAACAGCTTGGCACAGCAGTGTACTCGAAATATATGTGAACCGTGACCGAAATGACGTTGCTCGCCACCTACCAAAGAGGAACTGGACAAAACAAACGTTCACTGGAACTACGTAAACCGCATTCACATATCCGGCAATATTTGGACACTGAATGTTATACAATGAAACTTCTTGGACGACGACACGCGAACCCTCAGGAGAAACACAAACTTAGATTTGTTTATGCCTTCAAAGTTCACATTGTACATTATTCAGTACGCGCTTGCTATTGGTGAAAAGACTGATATAGTCAGCTTGGCGCTGCTACGAGAAATGTCGTGAGGAAAAATATACACAGCCCTGAGGCTACGGCATGATTGGAACTTGCGATCTGGGACATATCCCAGTCCCAGTATATTCAGACAATCTGCGTTTCTTGGTAGTGAAACACTGCTGCCTTAGCCAGCCTCACAAATACCTGATGGCATTTTGGTGTGGGCATTATAAGCTGTAGAAGTCACGTTTTAATAATTGTTTTTCGAGCTGACCCTCAGCTGTTCCCCTATCTGACTGGCGTCAGCTCTTAACCTTAGAGCGTAGAACTCACGTCTGGCCAGAGCTAAATATCATATATACATCACTATCAATTCGATGAGACCTCGCGAACGATAACGGCTTTTGATTATTGATTTAGAGATTCAGCAAAATATGAAGATGAAGCTGTCATTGCCGTTTGCACAGCGAGCTCCGCCGCTATGATTCGACGATTTGGTGCTGACGGAGAAATTCTAATAAAACAAGATAGAGTTAGCCTTGCCCTGGCGGGCGGTGGCCAACCCTAGTCCCGCTCGCGATATGTGCATTTGAAGGATTTATGCAAAATTTTGTAGATTCAATGGTTTCTGAGGCATCAGTTGAATGGGCGTCGGCAGTGGCCTGCGGACCCTGGCCGACGTCTTCACTCTCTCCTGGCCTTCAAAGGTTTACATTTCGGTATCAATCCTTAAAATAGCGGCTTTCTCTGACGTTATATGAGGTTATCCCGCTCGCGATATGCTTATTTGGAGCATTTGTGCGAAAATTATGCGACCAAGTTGTCACTGAGATGTCACCTGGACCACTAATGGGGTCATCATTGCGTCACTATCTCGAAAATTCTCATATCAAAACGATCAATTTTAGCTATAGGAACACACTATGCGACCTTGTTCGGAATATCGAAACCTATGATCCACGTTGAGAGAACAATCTGTCAATTTTTTACATCAGCAATATGCCTTGCATAAAGTTCACTTAACTGAACTTTGGAGAACATTAAGCGAAATTGCAGCCGGTGATACATATACAAACCAAGCAAATTTCCAAAATTGTGGACTTTGATAAGAGAAAATCAGAATTTCACGGCTGTGAAATCCACGAAAAATGGACTACCTACATATAATCAAATTATTTGAATCAATCGACAACTGAGTGATAAATTGCTTGTGCTGGCCTCGGAAGCACAAATTGACACTGTCTCAAAAACGATCAACTTTAAGTATTGCTTGCTTGTTCAGCTCACCCAGACGAAGCAATTAAGCCTAAATAACAGCCAGTCAATATTGTGCACAAGGATAAGTCTAACACAAAGCCTATTCAATTAGATTTGTCTAATCAAAAGAAAACCATAGTGAAATCAAATGATATCCACCCACCAAGACATGTTGCTTGTTCGAATTAACAACTCTTCAATTAACATTGCCGACGCCATGACCCTGTTGTGGCTCTTAAAAGTTTTAAATTTTGGCGGTAATGTTTAGAAATAGCTTTCTCAGACGTTGTATAAGCCGCGTCGGGGAGCGCCTTCGGTCTTGGCCGACGCATTGGCTTACGGCCGTACGGAGAGACAGGCAACACAGTGCTCTTCAGCATCTCGACACACGATCGTCACCACCCCGAAAACGATCGACCTCAGTTGCCTGTTTGTTCCCCATATCAAAAGCTATCAACTGAGCCAAAATAAAAGCCAATCGATGTCATGCATAAGGAACAACATTTACACGAAGTTTAGTGAATAAAAATTTGTATAATTAAAAGAAAACATTACCAAAATAACAATATATGTGTTTATTCACCGGTATCGGTAGTATATAACAGGTCTGACGATGAGTGCAACATGACATTGCATTCTGCAATGTTTTGTATATATATATATATATATAATAGAATATAGCGGCCTTCATGGCTGTCAACCCCCCAGAAATTGTTCAACTTAAACCAAGAAAAAGCGTTTTAATAAAATGAAAAGTAATTAAAAAAATAACCCCCTCGGAGTTTTTCGGTCGCATACTTTAGCCTCATATACAACACTTTGCAAATCGACGGACTTCGTCGATACATATCGAGAAATTAAAAAAACCACCCCTAACATAGACCCAATGATATTCAACCGACCGCCACTTTGACCCCGAACTCATGGCAAACCCCCATCCCGTTGTACGGCCTCCATGCGTAGCTACACAAAGGTACCAAAAATAACACCACCTTTGAAGAAAAATAAACCCAAATCGGACCCGGGAATATAAAGACAACCCAAAGTCGGACAGACGGATAACATTTCTTAAAATATTCCCAAAACAAATTAAAATGATGAAAACCGAATTAACAAGTAAATAGCATTGTTCATTTGCAGATTTTTAAATTTACTGAAGTCTATCAGGCTCATCTACTGGCCGATGGTAGAGGGACTGACGACATCAGGTTGGCGACTCGATGCCGGGGGTGAGTTCAACTTACGCAAAGTGTCACTTGTTTGGTCAGCGAGCGTATCCTCTGTCCGTCATCGTCAACCTGCCGATTGGTTAACTTACTAATGGGAGGTGAAGGGGCGGTGTCCAGGCAAAGAAGACAATAACACTAGGACTGCGCCACCGCGATGTCTATTGTGGTGGCGTAAACATTCACGGCGATGCGAATGCGCTTGTAGTGTCCTTGTCACTGGTCAGCTGAATGCTTGGTTCGTGCAGGCGCTGCATTGGCTGTGTTGCTCTGCTAATAGCCATAGCAGCCGCAGCACCTCGACCGCCATCACCATCACCGTCTCACATCTATGTCTCTATTCACAATACGAAGAAGTCTTAACAAGAGAAGATCAGTGGCCGCAGATGCCACCAGCTGTTTGCCGTTGGCGTTGGTGTTCTTGTCGCCGGCGAGTCATGTCGTAAAAGCGGGAACGCCATTACCGCCGTCGGCAGCGGCATCTGCAGCGAGACTTTTGCCTCCGCCAGCGAAAAGCCAGTCAGCTCTTCTCTCTCCGGCCGATGTTTCTTCCCTTATACCACAGCCACAATATAGCCCGGGCCACAGCAGCAAAACCACAACCACCTCTATATAAGTGTCGCCTGCGTGTGCCGGCTGGCCTCTAACCTGCTTGCGCATTACCCTTAACCAGATTATCACCCCCTGACGAGGGCAGCGAGGAGGGACGAGCCAGTGGCCTAACCAGCCACCACTTAGTTGGGTTGGGTCGAGCTGCGCTGTACTTGTAGACGTGCGCAGACGCTTGCCAGAAAGGCCTAGCCGACCATCGAACAGCTAACGGCCACCCGCGGACGCGTGGACGCACGACGGCGACACGCTCACGGCAGGTACAATGTTGGTACGTTCACATTGTTCGTATTTTTCTTCACGTCTTCTTCTGTTTATCCCTATTCGTCTTCGTCTCTGTTCGCCGTCGCGGCGGCGGCGTTGGCTTCCAGCGACCTGCTCATCGCTATTTATTTCTATGGGGAAAGGGCCAGTTGTAACTGGATCACCAGCAGCGGCAGCAACTGCCTGACCCACCTATATCGCGATAGAATGACAGTCGCCGACAAAACTGGCCGTAGTACCGGTCGGGCAGAGGGACCGACTGATCGAGCAACGGCAGGCGGACACCACAAACAGATAGCGAAGTCAACGGATTTGGCGAAAACCATACCAGCGGAACTTGTATCGCCGGCAGTCGTGCGGGTCAGCAATATGGCAAGACAATAGCGACACAGCAAAGTACGCCGGTTGTTGCCTGCAGGGTTATGCTGTCGACTGCAATCGAGGCGATGGCATAGTTATGTTGGTAAGCAACGTGAAGTTATTCGATAGTTACAGTTTCCGAGTGCAGTTATCTCTGGTAGTGCGATGACTCGTCTTTCCGGGTACTGCAGGTCTGCGTTTTTCAATTATTCGAACATTGCAGCACGTGTTCGATTCTCTCGAACTCGGATATAGCTTTACGGACCCACCGGGGAGGCACTGCTAAGCGTAGTAGAATTAGGAAGATTAAAATAATACCAATAATATAATAATAACAGGTCGTATTACAAAAGTATTACGTCAACACCAGATTCGCCAGACGATGGGTGACGGCCATTACTCCAACGACGTAGTCTGACGTGGTGGATGGGGACACCGAGAAAAAGAAAGAGCCTATAATGCATATAGAAATTGGTATACTGTCAAAAATATCATATGTATAATTTCGTCCTAATCGTCAGCGCAGTGGAGGCACAGCGATGACCATGACGGTTGATCGCACGGCAAGACTAAATGATCTGTTCTCCTGGAGGGTCGCATGCCTGGCTCGTGACTCAGGAAGCGACCATGGTGACACCAGGACACTCACAAATTAATTGCACCCCTAATAATTCATTTAATCGCTCATATAACTCTCTGCCAGCCAATTTGGTCAAGGCGTCTTTGTGTTGTATTCTACTCAACGTAGGAATCACTGCAGTCCTCAGTACGAGTTATCGCCATTCTTAACTTGCCTTAAATAACTTCAGCAAAACCTCGACGGTAACAAACGACGTGATGATATCCCTGGCGTGATATCCCCGATTTACGTAGGGGAGGAGTTCGTCGAAGCTCCGAGCAAATCAGACAGAGTTCGTCGGCAACGGGCATCAGTAGCGAGTTGCTCCCAGACAATCTCCTGTGCGCTCATGCTCGAGCCCCCGGCTGTGAGCTCGAAAAACGCTTCGGTAGCGGCGATGGTGGCATAAAAGCCGCAGTCCTTCCCTTGGGCGTCGAGAGGTCCCAGTGCGATACGGCGCCACCGTTCGCCTTGCAGACCACCCGCCGTCTTGGCTCAACCGTCCCCTGCCCTACAGTTTCTGGACACCGAAAAGGAGGTAGAATAGTTGATGTTGGGTGCTTGCTATCCTCGCGGCGGTCTCTGGTTGTAAAACGACAAGATGTCGCAGGTTCGAGCTCCCTAAAGTGACATATCCCCTTGAACTAAAAGGTGCTCTTCTATTGCGTTGAATGTTCCTTTAAATTGTATTGAAAAAGCGGCAGTGATGGCCAGAAACAGTGGATCGGGAAAGGGTGCCACTGAATCAGATGCAGAAAGGCAAAGAGAGCTAGACGTACGAGACACGACAAAATCAACATCAACGCCTGGACGGCATATGCTGTCGAAAGTGGCCGTCGTTGTTGCCATCGAAAGTCGAGCAGTGCCAGCCGACGCCCAGGCCAAGCGCGCTACGGCGAGGGCCGAAGTACCTATATAGGGGGAAGGGTGGAGGCCGGGCGGAAGGGGACCTACCCAGAGGCGAAAGGCGATGAGACCCAAAGCGAGGAGAGCTTGCTTGCAACTGCTTGTGCTGCTGCTGCTGCTACTGCGTGCTCTTGGTATGCAAATTCGCAAGCGCCACGCCAATGGGCAGACTGTGAGACGACCGTAGGCGCGGGGCTTGACTATCGCCATCGCCGATGCACTGATTTGAATACCCAGACAGCCTCGATTCCCCTTCGTGTTCCGCCACCGCTATTGCACTGGAGGCTGTTTGCCGTTCGCGAGCATTCCTCCAGCGACCGGCCATGTCCGTGCTCGCATCAGGCAGCACCAATCTCCAGTGCTATGCCAGCCTCGTCCGCTGGTTGGGCCCTGCCGATAGCCGATGCCTCGATGCCGCCACACAAGCCCCGACGGGTGCGAATGAATGAATGAATCCGTGCGTGCAAGTCAGTGAGAATCTCTCGTCGTCCTTGGAGTGCGGACGGGGCCGGCGCCGCGCACCGATCCTTCCTGAGTAGACCAGGCGTCAGAATCGCCTTCCATACTGGCCGTCCTCCTTACGGCTTTCCTTCTCGTCATCAGCCTTCTCCGAAACTCCGGACATTTCGTACCGGCAATCTTCCCTGCGTGGTCGGTTGGGTTCGCTTCGTCTCGGGCATTCGTCGAAGCAGTAGAGAAAAAGTAGTAGTGGTTATCGTGGTCGTGCTAGCCATGGTAGAACATCGGCAACAGCCGGGCTGACGACGCGCATCAAGCTCTCCCACACACAGACACACGCCCCCGGGTAGACACGGGGTAGATCGCCTGTTGGATGAATGAAGCTAGAGCAGGAATTTCCCAGCGCACGTGCAAAATGCAACGTGAAGGAGGGCTCCCAAGGTCGCATCACGCCCGTCACTGACACGTTCTCGGGGCCGTTTGTTCCTGCTCGTTGGTGGTGGTGGTGGTGGTGGTTGTTGTTATCGTTGTCGTTGCCGCCAGCCATGTGCCTTGTTCCTCGTTGGCTGTTCTTGTTGCTGCTGCTGTTGGCGGCGACGTCGTGTCCGCTGGTTCAGCTTCGCCTTTCATTGTGCAGCTGGCGGCGCTACATTCGCTCATATTCTTATCCAACTGCCAACTCGTGCAATCATCCTCTCGCTTGGGCCTAGTCTTCGACCCTGCCCTGAGGCGTTTGAGATGGCTGCCGTTGGCGGAAGGGTTCCCGAGCGAAATATCATGTTAGTCACTACTGCGTCGCAAAGTATACACAAGTTGTGGCAATAGGCTCTTCCGTCGTTCGGAGCCCCCGTGCCTCACCCCTCGTGACTGGCTCCCGGCGGAAAAGGTCGGACCTGTCGCGAAAGGCCGTGTGCGATACAATAATAGTGCGTTTGAGTACATTAATAGTACTAACGCTACGTTAGCGGTTGTCGCCGCAGCGACGTTGTGGTTTGAGACGACGTTGATTGTGTGATTTTGTCGACGAAGACCTTAAATATGATTGTCTTCGCCGTTGTTGACGTTCGCGGCGTCGCTTGAAGCGCTCTTCCTTGACAACCCTATAGATATTACAGGTGGGTCCAATAGCGAGTAGGCTATTGAATGAAATATAATCGCGATGAATCAATTTGCTCGTGAGCAGGTGCATAGTCGTAGTTCTTGTGTGTTATTCTATGCAGCCCTCAGTTGTTTGTGCAAAGCATCCCCAAACAAAACGAAACCTTTAAGGGAGCGTTCTATGAAAACACTTTCGTAGGGCGAGGAGACCAGTTGTGTGTTGTCGTCCCTGTTCCTTTATGACTACAAGTGAGCGCGTACAAATTGGCTATCATATGTCAAAATGCAGGCAATTGCCGCTCAGAGACAATGAGCTGTCATCGCAACGAGCAGGCACCCATTGTTACCTATACACAAGGAAGTCAGGTCAAATAGGCGACTTCCAGTAATAGCGACACCAATTGACCCGCTGCTACAGAATTTCAGATAGGCTCCACGTACGCGACAGCGATTTCAGGGACGCTTTCCGTGGAGACAACCAAAAGAGTGGCTTATTATATCTCGATATTGGATGTGTGTGTGTGTGTAGCAAATAATACGCTTGTTAGACCAGCAGTACGATGACCTGAGTGCATTCGCGAAATTATCCCCACCACCCTTGTACGACTGGAAGGATTATGGCCGTGTTATCTATGGCAGTCTATACTAATTGTCACCCAACGCGTACCTATGGGAAATTCTCGGCCATCGTCAATGAACCCACGGCTGACATGTGGTGCCTTTTCGTGAGTGCACAGAAATAATGTGTTTTCACCGATGTTCATATTTACACAAAGATTATGATGTCTACACTAAAATGCTGTATAATTAATAGCAACAGGGTGCGTTTGTGTGCGGACAAAATTTGCAATAATATTTCTTTGGGAAATACTGGTAAGTGTAGCTCCATTACAAGAAAAAATAATATAATCAACACACTAATCTCAATGGGCATTAATTCACGTCGTCCGTTGTTCGATTGTCAGACAGGTCACGTTATTCGATCTGAGGCCACGTCAGGCCGATCGGTTCAGGCCAAGGGTGAGCCGGAGCGAAGGGAACCAACCGCTTAACTACTCCCGCCTGACTGCAACGCCCTCTTGTTAACACCTATGTGCGGACCGGCCTCCACAAATCTCGTTACTGCCCGCTTCAAATCGATGGTTGGACAGTTACTTTTCAGAAGATTGATCAGAGTAATTCCCTGCTCAGCGACCGTTCGGAGGATCCGTCCCGAGATCCATCGGGGACCCTGAGTCCAGGATCGAGTTTCGCTTTCGCAACGACTCCTATAAAGACAAGGGGCAGCAGTAACCCTGTGCCCTCGACTTCAAAACTCCCAAAGAGGTCTGGCCTCCTGGTGCTTGTGCGGGTTTTCCCGGCCCCCGTCGACGGCCTTGCCACTGTAATCCAATCGAAAGCGACGGAACACCTCTTGCGTGTCCGGTATCTGGTTGTCATCTTCCATTCGGGAGAAAAACAAAAGGTTCCAAACCACTGCTAATTCAATCCTTTATGACTATATTGCTGTAGACACACACGCTGCGTTTCTGGTCATTTCCCGGGGAATGCTGCAGCTGGAATTAGTGCGAGAGGTATCGACGAAGCTGGCGAGCGTGACGCACTCTCGTGTCTCGAATTGACAAGGTTTGTCCGCCATAGGCAGGACGCTGGGTACAGGAGGCTGCTTTCCAGGTAACTGCCTTCCAATTATGTTTACCGGGTAGAGCCACAGATGCGAGTCCATTCTATATGAACTAGAGCAACGATGCGATTACATTTTGCGAGTAATCCAATTTATTGTGTCCAATGAGGCTACTACAAGCACTGTCCTCGTCGTCTACTCGGGCTCATCCGTGGGGCTTCAAAGTGATGAGCATACACCATTTCTCTAGCCGATTGAATAATCCCCAACGCACGATCGCCGTTCCAGCTGGGAACCTCTGCGGCACAAAGCACATTCTATGCAGAAACATTTCTTAGTCTAACAAGGACAGCCTGCCAACACAGGAGTTTTTACAGACACTGCTATGTTTTTAACATCTACCCGATCTGGACTGAGAAGTGTTTCACACTGGAAACACAGGAGAAAAAAGCAGACAGCTGAAACCGCACCCTGCAATACGGTAGCGCCATCCGTGCAGTATTCGTGGTCCTGCGTCGAACAGCTGCCTGTGTTCGTTCCACACACATCCAGTGCAAGGAGGCGAACGAGACTAACTTTCCTTCACGAGTATATACATATATCTATATATACATATATATATATATATATATGCATTGTTCACCGTGAGCTACAATCGTATGATCTGAGGCGAGCAGCAACATAGCATACAGCAAATAAGAACAACAGGGATGCCGTTCGGAAGGCGAGCAGAAATAGGAGGCCAAGCGGCAGGCAGCCGACGGAAGGAACAGAAGCGGCCAACAGCAACGAGCAGAAACGGCGGCTCAGGTAGCGCCGGCAGCTCTCAGGAACTCCGTTTGTAGGCGGGCACAGCTGCTTAAGCACCTTTTCCTTCGGCCATTTATTATATTTATGAGCGGCTACAGCGGCAGTAGCTCCATTCCACCGCCACCTTCACCAGCGGCAAGGGCTGCATGCTCGCGTTTCGCTCGACCCCTGTCTCGCCCCCCCCCCCCCCCGCCCCCGGGGGTGTTTGGTGAAGCTCGCATTTTCTCCAGCCTGCCACAGGCCAGAGGCAAGCTATGTCTTCGCTTGTGCTTTTTTCTTCATCTTCTTACTTACACAGTCATCCGTGCTTGCGTTGCTACACATTGTCTCTCTCTCTCTCCATATCTCTGTATTTCTCCCTCTCTCTCTCTCTCTCCAAGTCTCTCTAGCTCTTATCCGCTACTCGGCGTTCCTATAATATTAGCATTCATGGCTGCGCCGGCGAACGGGGTCGCGCGTTCAACCAGCCTCACTTCATTCGGTTCCTTCATCTTGGCCGGTCGCTAGGAAGACGCCAATTCCAGCGGTCGAAATCTCTTCCTCTATTCACCATAGCGGTGGTGCTTGGCGTGGCCTCACTACGCAGACAGACGAACGGCAAAACACTGTACAGTGCATAGTGCAGCGTATTGTATTCAGAGGTGAGCCAATCCGTTGAACGAGAACGAGGCCGCAAATGGGCTTGGTCCAAGTGATCCTTAAACAACACACCCGCCCACGACACACGTTCACGCACACACAGACTGCTGATACGGCCACAGCAACTACCAAACTGAAAGAAATACGGTTTTAAGGCAGGTACGCAGGAGTGAAATGGCGTACTTCCTCAGAAGGGGTTAAACGGGCTGCTAAAGGAAGGTTTCACCCCGTTACGTCCAAGGGGAGATCTTGTAGACAGAGTCGGTGTTCGAGTATACTCTATCGTAATTCCCTCTATTACCGTACGTTGAATAGAACCTAATGTACGGGAAGGGCCAGGCAGTATAGTGAAAGAGGGGCGGGGCGCAAAACATGAAATCTGAAAATGCATTAATCTCTCTTTCTTTCTCCTCTCGCTCTCTCTCTCTCTCTCTGCCGGTGTCGTCAAAAGCCGAATGATCTTCTTATCTTAGCGAAGTCGTTTGAGGCTTTGAAGAAGCCCAACTCCCCACCACCTGAGGTTGCAAAAGACACACAGGAGCAATAGTATACATGGGTGTACTACGAACGATGTGAATACTCTATATGCGTTTGTGTCCTATGTTCAAGCTAGTCACTGGATAGAGATAGTTATATGTAGCTGGTAGCAACGGACTGCAAGGACTGCATTCTCCTCAAGGGTGTCCTGGTACTACTACCACTACTACTACGACGCTCAACGAATGCTCTGTCGTTTCCCTGTTCTGGCTTCGTGTTCTCTCGAGATCCAATGTGTCGCTGCTTAGGCGATCGTTCCAACCCTTCCTTGGGCTAACGTCACGGAGAAAATTGGTCCGCCTCTGACTTTGAGTACCACTTCTTCTCTGGCTTCGGTGATTGCATTCGGTCTCGACAGAGAGAGAGAGAGAGAGAGAGAAAGAAAGAAAGAGAGAGGATCTCAGCTGTCTCATTCTGCACACACGCACACTCTGTCTCTTACTCAAGCCCTTGTTCTCCGACTGCGGCTGCCGCCTTTGCGTAGCACCGAATCGAGGCCGCCACATCCTCCGCGTTCGATGCTCTCCGTTTCTATTTATTTTGCCCTTCCGATATTTCTTCTCCGGTTGTTCCACGTTCGGTCCAGTTCCGTCTTCTGGTCGCGTGCAGGTGCCATCCCCTGAGCCCCTTTGCAGGCCATCGAAATCAACCACAAAAATAGCCTAAGCCTTTCCATGCTTATTATTGTAATATTTTTTTCCAATGCACTCATTTGTTTTCTACCCGTACGCCGCAGAGGGACACGAGGAAACGAGGTCGTTCGGTTTGTCAGTAGCCAGTGAGGATTTTATCGGTGACTGCAGGGCGGAAGCAGTCGTCTCACGCAGAATAAGCGTCAATTATGCTCCGTTTTTAAGCCCAAGACCCCCCCCCCCCCCCACCCACGTCAGCCTCTGCACCCCCAGCCGCTTAGCTAAGAAACGAGTGCCCATTCGAATCGCTGTTAAATCAGCGAGAATAAGAAGCGGAAATGAAGAATCTCGAGCCAAATCGAATTCGTAGCCTCTTCTTGCGGTCGAGAGCAAACCAGCCGGTGTCGCTTCTCGGCTTCATCGTATATGGGTGGGCGATTAATGTGAGAATCACGGGAGATTGGAGAATATGTATACTCAGGCTTTTTCCTTCTCTTATGAATAGTGGCGCGGCCGTTTGTCACCGCGGTAGACTATGTCTACCAGTATCTGTAGTGTTAATCGTGCGGAGAGGTTCCACCACTTATATATATATACATATTCGTTACGAAACGTTGTGCCATTCAGGCTCATTGAAGTGGCTTTTTCAAGTTCATCGAAGCACACCCAGAGGGCCCCTTTCTTCGTCGGTGGAATCCCATCGAGTCGGCGAGGCCTTGCATACTTACATTATTCAAAACACCAGTCATACACATAGTATCGTTTCTCTCGCTAGATCAGCCATCCACTAGATCAGGACGCAACGGTGTTCGACTGAGATAAACATTAAACCTACACATTTGACTGCTACAATTTGCACAGTGCCCATTGAGCTAATGAGGACCTGAAAGTACATTTGGTTTGCTCAGATTTGGATCTGCGTCAATTCGATGCCGCTGAATCATCCGGGAACATCATGAATCATACTATGAGGTCGTTCGAGTGGAGTAAATAATTCTGTAGTTCGCTACTATATAGATATTTCGATTTCCGAATGGCGACCTCAAGCATTAATACACCGTTTTAGCGAGTACGCGTCATGCGCAAACGCGTTTAGCCAGGACGGTACAGGCAACTCATATAAACAAAAGACCAGACAACTTTATATAGCGGTCAGTTTTAGTGAGGACGGCAGCACCTCCAGCCTTTTTGGACCTCAGCCCGTGGCTGTGAGCCTCGAAGGGAGCGGCTAATAATCGGCTCAGATGTCGTTGGGCGGACATCGCTTAAGCTGGTGTCCTACGTAGGCCGCTGTTTGAGCGAGAGTTCAGAGCGCACACCGCGTGAACACAGCTGAAAGCCACTCGGTCGTTACAACCTTGCATCTTTTCCACAGTGTGATCCTAGAGCTGATAACGGGACAGGAAGCTTTAACGCAGCGCGTTGCAATGATGTCCGCTCAGCTCGAGCATGTGGGCATGCAAAGCGGGGAAAAGCTAATTCAGGATTAGGATCCTAGATCCTGCGTCCTGAACACGATGCATCCTGCATCTCAGACTCATGGCCGCTGGTCCCCTGCCGTACAGTACCATTAGTTACCACACATAGGCTTCTACTACTATTATACTACTACTACCACTACTATCCATGGAAGTTCTGAGTAGTTCCCCTTGCGCGACTTAAAGCTTTGAGGCAAAGTCAGGCCGTGGCCAAACAGTCTTTCAGAGAGCTAGGGAGAACACGAGCGAAATATACATAGGCATTCGGACAGTTTCAGAATACCCAGAGTGAGAGAAAGAGAGAGTGAGGCAGCTCTATGTGTGCCGTGTCGCCTGAGTTAAGCCTGCACAAGGGTCGACTCGCTAGGAAAACATTTAAACAAGGCTAATCCCTTGGCGGCGAGTATGCCAGTAGCCAAAGTCTCCGTTGGCTTTCTGCGCTGCAACCCCGCATTACTGAGTGCATTTCCCAAACGTTTCAACCATCTCGCACAAACGAGGGCGTAGTGCCACAGTGACCTCAATGGACTTGTGCCAAGGACTTGAACGTGAACAAAACATTGAGTATTTGTTGCAATTGCAAGATGATGATGCGTTCCACCTGCGGTCGAACCCGACGTCATTGCAGTCCAAACAACTTAGAAAACGTTTCGAGTTAAGTAGAATTTATATTAGTAAGAGAGAACGTAGCCATTTGGAGATGTGTTGCTCTGTTTCGTGATAATCACACGTCGGTGTTTCCGTGATTCAATGTGTCAATGAATAATAGATCAAACTCTGTTCGCTCTGTTTGATGCGTTGCCGTTAGGAGCCCAAGTGCCAAGCTATCCACCCGCGCAGGAGCGAGGTCCACGTTTCACTTTTATTGCTAAGCAGAATCATATTTGTTTCCCGAACGATTGTTCTTCTCTGAAAACGTTCCCGATCCCATACATCTGTGCTATATATATATATATATATATATATATATGCTATTCGCATGCGATTCAGGGAGAGCAGCCCCATCATCGGTTTATCGCAATCAGCTGACCTGAATAGACGTACTCTGTTTCACTGCAGTCTAGCTGATGTTTCTCATCGGCCAAAGTCAAGTCGTTTAAACCAAGTCGAAGTGGTCCGCTGTGTCTGTCTGTGTGTGCGTCGGTGCAAGCCTGTCCGGCTTTCAAAATGATAATGCCTTGGAAATACACACAAACACACGCGCACACACACACACACAGCCGACGCACGCACCGACAACTAAGTCAACGGGTGCTATTTCATCGTAACCCTCTTCTTGGACACATGTCGATTTGAACACGCATGGATTTATTCCGAAATCAAGACGTCCACCGCCAAAACCACAAGCGTCTATCATATGTAAATATACAAACGTGCGTGCATTCGTCAGCGTATAGATGTCGCCTGTTACTCAACAGGAGATGGTGCCTTGGCGAAAGGGACATTAGCATAACAATGGCCTACATTAGATAAATGGAAGAATGGATGGACGAACAGATACATATAATAGTATCTGGATGTGTCCCCTGGTAGATTTCTCTGCGTCGTCCGGACAACCGAAGGGAGAATACTCACTCTGCCTCTGTAAGTAAATGATGCAACTCACTGATGCCTCGTACCAGCGCTCGAGAGACTGAGCAGATCGTCGTCACCTGATCATTCTGAAGTCGGAAACTATAACGGTACCCACAAACGCTAGCGTTGCGGTGCCGTAGCGGTGTTGACACGGGTAATTCGCTTTTTTCCTTAACTCGTTTTGTTAATCGTTCATAGTTTCATCGTAATAGCCGTCGCGGTGGCCGCTGCCCGCTCAGCGGCGCCATGCAACTGCTTCCACTGCGGCCGCAAACAGCAGCACCGGCTCCGCTCAACGTCCGGATTGACTGGCCACCGCTGACTCGGACAGCATGAAGCAAGCGAAATAATTCGAAAAAGTAGCGCACTTGACCGGCTTCTTCGCGCTGGCCAGCTGCTCATCCGACAACCGTTTGCCGACTGGGCGGCTGGCTTGCCAAGTGCCAACTTACCTCTTTCTTAGGCTGCGCGTTTGTCACTCCTAACGGCGTTAAGTACTCTTGAGCAATTGCACGGCAAGCGGCTCGCTGTGGCGTCGTGCCGCGTTGGCTTGGCCGACTTCGTCAACACCCACCCCCTCCCGACACCGGCCAGAGTTAGTTACGAGCGTGCAAATGCAACCTTTACACGAACGTCTTGCTACTTTGTCGTTGCGTTTCGCTGTTAGAACAGTTCGGTGTGTGTGTGTGTTCCATCGGACGGACAATCAGCCGCACGGTTGGACACACGAGCGCCGAGCTGAGTTGGACTCCTGACGCGCCGTGAGACGAGCTGACGGGGGCGGGCACTAGCGAGAGAAGGAGGAGGAGGCAAGCTACTGTTTTGTTAGCGGCGGAGGCGTCTGCCTGGCGCTTTGCCTTGCTTCGCTTTGAGTCTCCCGGACGACGTCGACTCCCGGGATAAACCCCCCTCAACCGCCGTTCACCCCTGAAACTCTTACACGAGCAGCGACTCGACGCCGCCTCTGGCGCACTTGCTCTGAAGAACAACAACTGGGAAGACAGCAAAGGTTGAAGCATGCGGCGGCGTCGGCAGCAGCAGCAGTAGCAAAAACAAAGACGCCAAACAACAAACTGTGTCCCGTTGCTATCTCGTCACTTACCCCTTATCTCTGTTTTAGCGCCACGATTATATAAGAGAGCCTGACGAGCGCTGAACGCTATTGCGGCGCACTGTTAAACCGTTGTTGCTGCTGCTGCTGCCATTGAGGCTTACAGTTCCAGCTGTGACCATGAACAGAACCGAGTGCTGCGAGAAACTACGGGGACGTTGTCGTTGTTTTGAAGATTTACTATCAAATATAATATATCGTTGTACAGTCAAGGAAGCAGTCTTGAGCTAAAGGTGGTAAGAAGATGAAAACAAGAACACACGCAACAATATAAACGGTATTCTGTAAGAGTGGCAAATTATATATATATATATATATATATATATATATATCGTGCTAGATGCCAGTAATATTTATTCAAACATACAGTAGTTACGAATTATTTCTAGGGATTATGGGGCGGGGGGGGGAGGTGAGCTCGACAATGTCCCGAGGAAGGCGATCGCATTGCCCCGCTGCACAGCGAGGGACAGGCGCTGCAGAAGGAAAGAACCTGCACGCCGTGCGTTATTCTTTCAATTCAAACGATTAATTTTTCAAATGAGATTATGTAGAACGCATCCTGCCCAACGTGTACTGCATTCTGTTACAGTATACGACCTCAAGACCGCCGAGAATCAACGTTTATTAACACGACCAAAGCATAAACATGGATTCAGAAAAACGAAGACACACACCACAAATACACAGGTCAAAAACTATATTTTTTATTTCGCTCGCGTCGTGTTGCTCGTCGTTTGACGTTGAATGGAATCAACGTCAAAATCAATTATGATGACAGATCCGTCATTTGATCTGTCGCTGATTTCAATGAAGCGCCAAATGGGCGAATGGCTCCTGTGAAATCGAAGAGCCAATGCCAGTCATTCACGCTCACGAAACGCTCACGTTTGTCGTATGTGAATACTAGCAAGCACAAGTTCGTGTAAAAACATTTACATCTGACATCACCTCCTGTCGGTGCGTTTAGCAGCGGTGGTGGTTCGATCGAGAAAAGAAGGACTCCCTTCGGTCAGTTGCTTGTTGACGGTTTCGATGATATGACATCTCGAAATGTTTATACGTGCGTTGAGTTGCTCACGCACTCACTGTTGGGAGACTGCCGCAAATACTACGTCGGAACCAGGTTGTGTGTCGAATCTAGGTCTAAACTAAATAGGTTTGTAATTGCAAAAGAAATTCATAGTACATCGTCTCACCTATTCCACGTAAGATATATATATATATATATATATCGGAACAGATAGCAACCGCGCATATTCCGAAGCGTATCCATAAGATCATGCGTCGAGATCGTCGTAGTTGCGTAGCGATTGGCTTGGCCGCGATTTCGTTACGGGCCGTTTCACTCAGAGCAAAAATAATAATTACGTGTCTGTGTGTGTATGTATGCGTTAAAAAAAAACCGCGTTGTATTAGCTTAACGAGACGAGGACTCGCAAAATTGGATAATAAGACAATAACAAGAGGCAATATTAACAGCACGAACAGCTAACGAGGGACACTAAGATAAATGCCAAAGGAGAGCCCCAGAGAGTGAGAGAATTGAACATTAGCGCGTTCAACTCAACCATACATTTAAACACCACACTGTGACTAAATCGTCCCACGGAGCAGCAGGCCACTTACAAAACCGTTCCATTTGCAACAAAAAATAAAAAACAAGAGCATCCAAGCACGAGCGAATGGCGAATCCTCGTTCATAAAAATCATAAAATCATAATTGACAGTAAAATATACACGGGCAGGTCAGAGAGGACTACGCGACGAAACGATGATCAGCAGAACAAACAGGCAGAGCCATCATCATCACCACCATGTATTCGGTTGTGTTGTGCCTGCGTTTTTGTCATCATGCTGCGCGCCGCCGCCGCCGAACCCCACCTAATAATAACCGCGCACTTAGTTCACTGGGATAGTGTTGGCCTGTTTCAACAGCTGGCGACGAGCGACGACGATATGCAGTTTGCTCGTCATCATCAGCGTCTTCTTTATTGCCAACAGACGACGCCGACGGGGGGAGCTCCCGACAGAGAAGAAATCCGAAACTCGGTAGCGGTTCGACATCTATTATATTATACTACTACTACTGCTGCTACGGCCCCAGCGGTTAACGTCTAACCACATTAACATTTGACTACTGGCCAAGAGACAACTGTGGACGAGAGACAGAGAGAGCGAGAGTGAGGGCAGGGGGGGTGGGGGCAGTCAGCGAGCTTGAGAGCCTCAATGAAAGCAATCTAAAGACGACCACGAGGCACAGAGGAATAAGACTACGATTTGTGTCTTTGCGAACGAGCATTTTTTCGGCGTTTTCGTCGTCGTCGTCGTCATCCTGTGCTGCCAGATGAAAGCCAAGAAGGAAGAACGAGGCAGACGAATCATTTTTCTCCTCCACAGAGAGAGAGAGAGAGAGACAGAGAGAGAGAGAGAGCATGCGTGGGGAGACATCCCTGGACAACAATGCGAGGGGGACTCTGGCCGCCGAGCCATGATTACTGCGTGCATGCTGACGTCTGTGCCAGACAGTTAAACAGGCAGTGAGACACTGAGACTGAGAGAGAGAGAAATAGAACGAGAGATGCCAACATGTACGGCGTACGATGTACTCGAAAATTCATGCAGTCGCTCGTAAGTGGTAGTGAATAGCTAGTTACATCGGACAGCAGTCCGCACAAAATACATTACACTATAGGAGGAGAATTTAGCTGGCGCGTTTGTGCGACTAGCCATGCGTGAAAGGAGTTCTACGTAAAAATTGGTGAGTATGATATCAAATAATAATAATAATATGATAATAATATTGTATCTTGAACGAGAGCCCGGTCGCGGGTCCACCTCTTAGTCGACTTATAAAAAATACCCGCTTCATGTAAACGGAGCCAGAATTTATTAGCATATTATCTTCGTGTCTGCGTGCGGTGAAAAATTAAGAGCAATTATAACATAAAAAAAATATGACCAGAGCGAATTCTACATTTTCAATGCATTGGCTACGTTGGCTTATCTAACCAATCTAATATCGGTCACAATAAAGGTAGATACGATGCATAAAACAGGCGAGTTTCATCGTTGTTGTTGTTGTTGTTGTTGTATTAGTGCCGTTTTTAGCTGTGCATTAAATGACTTTGAATATGGAAATATCCCATTTAGCTCTTAAAGGTATCCAAACGCACAGCTAGCCCGGGAGCTAGAGTTTATCACAGTTATCTTGATATTCCCGGCCGAACAAAAACGATACAGAAATTAACGGGCGCACCCTGAAAGCCGACGCAGAAATATCCAATCTTCTCGTTCGCCCGGTGTCGTACAAGATAAGGCGAATTGCCGATATTTGATTTAGCTGTCGCTGTTTGCTTCCCCGCCTCGGATCAATCCGATGTCGCGCGGTGTTCGCCTTGTTTTTCAGTTATGATATTTAGAAACAGAATAACGTCAGGTCTCTTCAGCGGGTTTCGAACACGATAGCAGCTCGACGCATAGTCTCTGTCCAATGTTGCATGTCGCTGCTGCGCTAATTGTGGTGGTGCCGCCGTTCGACGCAAGCAACAGCTTGATCCTGCTGTAGAGCCAGCTGTTGATTCGGTATGTACATAAGTACAGCGTTTCGCTTTAGCGTTCTCCATCGATTTGATCTATCTTGAATCGGAGATGCCTTATCTGCATCGCTTGTCGTCCTTCTATAAGAGCACATATAGAATATCATAGATATTGTATCGGCATCGTGAGCGTGTGTCCTCCATAGAATATCATAGATGAAATGCGAATGGACCATAATAACGGTTGATGTCGTCGATACTTCTACAACGGGTACTGCTATAGCAATCACAGCATTCATTAGCATGTTGCACCGACGGCATCTTTGAGTGCGCGTGTTATCCGAGTGAGCGCGAGTGAGTACGCGTTTGCCGCAGCATCATTGACTATGAGAAACGTATGAGCAACGCTGGTGACGTCAATAGCAACGAGAGAACTCCGTTGTGGTGATGTCAGTTGAAACTTCATCTCTCAACACAATATCGCTCAAGGCAGTAAGTGTAAGCAAATGACGGAGCCGCATCTTGTTGAGTGGCGGATGCGCATCTCGTTGAGCTGTTACCATTGAAACCATTAAAAGCAGGACAATTTGTAGTCACCGGTTCGATCCCTACCAATCGCGGTTTAGCTGATTTATGATCAACATTGCCCTGTCATAATATAGGTCCATTGGAGAACGCCCAGATAATCCCAGCCAGAGCGACATTATAGGCCCTTAAAGCAACGCCACACAGCGGCATCGAGGCCATCCATGAAAAGTCAGCTGAGTGTCAGCTAAGAGAAAGAACAAAAAAACACGGGGCCAATCAGGGATGTACTAACTATTAAACCACTACATTAATAAATCCGCAAGTACAATGTCAGCTCAACTTCGGTTCAACGCTGCCGTTGTAGATTTTAAACGAGAGGGCCCATGGCTCCCTATCCCGGCGCAGTGCACCCCTGCTCCATTCCGCCTCATAGAACCCTACAACACTGGCTCCGAACTCTTCTAGACTCCTCCGCAGCAGCCACATCGTTCTTCTTTTTCCGTGCTTGCTTCAGCTGTTTAATCCCGTCGTAATCTATTGGGCTGCTTCCTCACGTTGGCGTTTGTTGGTCGGCCGACCGCTCGCGGACTCCATAACGAGGCCCATTTACGCACCGGTCATAGATTTCGCATGGCCAGTAGTGTTATCGGTCAACCAAACTGCTCTCCTCATCAGCTGAACTGGATGAGGGCTAATAGCCGCTAGACGGTTTTTTTTTGTTTAGATTCTGATGAATACATAACATTGCATTGCAAAATAATGATAATAATAATAATAATAATATAAAGCTCATGATGCAATTGATGATTCTGATGGTGATTCAACTATCTTGTTTTCATGTACACATACTGTTCCTGCTCATACGAAATCTCCTCTATTATATTATTATATATATCTGGATTTTTAAGTCATTTGTACCCATGGCCAAGGGGGCTGGGTTGACTGTGTCGCAACTATGACCTGCTAGTTGAAGTAATGCTCTAAACTTTCCGAGCCATCTGGGAAAAAGGAGGAGGTACGCAGGTTTAGCGCGGCCTTTGTGAGTTCCACGTTAGTGTTGCTCGTATGGACCGCCCAACACATATATGCATGATGCATTCCCGTAATCGCCGCCTCCCCCCGCAAGACAAAAAAACTATGACCTGCTGCAGCTTGAGCCGTGATTCCCTACGATCGATTTAATCGTTCGGAGTCTTTATTAGCTTACATAGGCATCAAGGCACACGCTGCCATCAACATCACTGCCGCCTCAGTACCTCATTGCACATTCTCTTCACCATCAACCGTTGCCGTTACTACGGTTAAACCGCATGAAAGGTAGCTAAATAATATTCGAAACACTGTGCTTTCAGAGACTGAATGATGCCTATAGATAGGGATTTGAGCACAGATGGGGAACCGGTCGTAAAGGCGAATCGTACGAGAGCGATTCAATCGATGGTACCCGTGCTATGATTCTGGTTCTAACTCTGATTAATATTAAAGCTCTAACAAATCTGTACGCACACGCATCGGTTGAAGTTAGCAAAATGTATTTATTTATCTATTTATTTAATTTCTAACGATCAGTGCTGTTACATTGGGCACCATCATGGCCATTGCTGCTATTATTATTGCTGCTGTTAGTGCCGCCGACTGGCCCGCTGCCCCCGCTCGGGCGCTATCCGCAATCAAGAAGCACAAGTTTCAATCAGCGACGAAGTTTTCCACTTCCTGTTCAATGAACGATTATTGCCGATGGTTGTGGTGGCGGCGACCACCCGCCCCTCCCCCCCCTCCATCACTGCACAGATATTTACGAATGCGAGCGAATGGTGCGCAGGACCACGTAAGGGTCATGTAGTTCGTTTCAGGATCCACAATCCCTTGTGCTCTTGCAGAAGTAAGTCGAATCCTCGTTGAGGCACACTCTCTTTTAAGTCCTCTGCTACGTATATGGGTATTGGAGCGCACGACCCTCCCCCCAGCCGTGCCCTCCCAAACGGAAACAACGATGGCGAAGTGAAACATTGAAGCCTCAAGGGTAATAAGGGAACGGTGATGCTGCTGTTCGTTTTAGTCCGGGTGCGACTTCGACCGACTTGAGTGCCGGCAGGATGCTCGGAGGCGGCGGCGGCGGAAATGTCAGGGGAAGCGCACTTTCGAATGGTGATTTGATGGCGAGTCGCTGTTGTTGCGGCGCCTGGACACACACACACACACTTCGTTCGGCGTTCGTTCCATTCTTCTCGTTGTGACTACTTTACAGCCGGCCATCACAAAGACTGCCTTCTGCTATCATCGTAAGCAATAATGTGCCGATTCAATCATGCATGAAACCCCCAGTCTGCCCTGCTCTCGCCGCCGTCCTCCTCGTTAAACCTCGCTTAATCCGCGCCCGCTCTCGCGTACACCATACGTCGTCGGTTAAATAACGAAACTTGGCGATTTTCTCAGTCAGACAAACGGAGAAAACTCGCCGTTTGCTTGCAATGGCCTTTGGAAAGGTGGTCGTTTTGTTTTTTTTCCAAATGTTTACTATCTCTCTCTCGCTCTCGCTCTCTCTCTGCCCTCCTGATTCAGTAATTCTGTGTGCGTCCTTTTCGTAGAACATGCTCAAATTTGAATGTTGTATGTATAAATCGAATGTGATTTTCGGTTACCTCGAGGTTTTCAGCTGAGGCAGACAAAATTCCCAGATCACGTGACGGACATCTGAACGCCAGCGATATCTCGTACACGGTGGTATTCGTCCAACAGCATTCGCCGTACACATGTGTTGAAAAGCAAACGAATAGCATACTTTGCTAGAGTCAACGAAATACATTTGGAACAAGCCCAAACAAATTACACATGACGTCGTGTCTGTATCCGTGGTCTATACGCGACAAAAAATCATTCCGCCGACAAGAGAGATAAGTTAATCACACGGTACGAGGCTACGAAGTTCGCTCTCGTCGAGTTACACATATGTCTGATATGCAACGAGCGCATCGGGTGCAGCAGCTTTCCAAAATAAGAGCAAAAAAAACGCCCGCACTGCAGAACTTGTTTGAAACTTGTTTCACTCTCTAGTCACACCCAAAACTCGTTTCTAAGTAGGCATACATGAGGATCTTCCGCGAGCCGTACGCGATGAAAGCGTGCAACTGGAGTAAGCAACAAGTTTAGGACGAAGATCAGAAGATCGCTCGTCGTTCGAACGAGTTAAAAGTAAACTTTCTCACTGCATCTCCGCCGTGAGGTCGGGCCCTCGCCCGAAATTAGCAAAATTCGAGCGCATTTTCCTGCTTTGCATCGCTCACCTGGAACTCGACCGAATTCAAAATTGCCAGTTCACTTTGAGGATCTATCGCCAAGCTCAGTTTGCAGCACTTGATATGGATAACCACGGCGACGTGGTTATCATATGGATCGGCGTTTGATCGCTGCAAACCTTTCCAATAATTAACTGCCGGATAGTGGCAATAACATACCACCTATGTAGATGTGTTTGCATTCATCTGACGACAACTGCTGCATGGTAATTGCCGTTGTGTGACCGATCTTGAATTTTAATCTAATTGCAAATTACATAAATTTACGATTTCTTTGTGCATGTTGTTTTCAGTATTCTCTCTTGCCTATGGACGTCCATGATGTGGTTCTTAGTGGTTAGAATGTCACTATTGGTGCGACTACTATACTATTGTCAAAGTCGGCTTGAAAAGCTCCTTTATTTACACAACGGGACGAGTATGTATCAGAGTTGGACGCATAAACCCAATATGAAATAAATTTTCCGGGCTGACCCACAGCCAACATTTAACGTCCATGGTGCCGCTGCTTCCGGCATAAACCCAATATACCTAGCCCTAAACTATCATAGATTACATGGAGAAGTTGGGCGGAGCCTCATATGTTTGGCGATTGACTTGACTACGGCAGGTATCTGCCCCTTGGATTGTCAGATCTCATATCGAAGAATTATCGATCTCAGAAGGAAATCGACTATGTCTGCAGTAGTTCTACTATTACAACTACTGCTACAGTTTGATATACCATAGGACAATAACAGTAGCAGCAGTATTGTCATTGTAATTGGACTCTATGGGTTGTGCAAATGACAGGTGCATAGTTGTATAGACAGTTAGCATCTATCAGCACATACATAACACATACCTCTCATTCTATATCGACGCTCTCTTATCTCGTTACATTAGCTCGTCGAGTCAGTGTAATACATAGTTGCAGTGGGCTTCCGTGCAAGCCCACTGTACTGCCAGTTCCTAGCTACCTGCGAGGCCTTAGGCAGTTATACGCGAGAGTCGTGGCGGATCCAACCCCGAAAGCGTTGTCTCGCAAAACCCTCGCATCCCCGCTGGCCCCACACCTATTAACAATATATTGAGCGTATTTCATTAGGCACGGCAGGCATGGTTCCCCCTTGGCATGGTTGCCGTTATTATTGTTCGTTTTCATCTCCGGAAGTCGGGGCGTGTCGCCGGGCCGATAACTGCAGGGGGCAATGCGCGAGCATGACCCGAACGAGACGGCTATCGCCGTCCACGACCACGCCACACCATCGGCTGCTATCACTACCGGAGGTGGCGGGCCGAGTCAGCCACTCGTCAGACCCGCCGTGGGGTCTGCCACGGGCGACTCCACTGCGAGTTGGCCGTTTCGGAATTGTCCAGTCTAACGTGTGCGCTGCGGGGATTGGGACATGTTGTGTTCACCGGGTCGCCGAGGTAAGAGACTAATTCTATTTGCATTGTTGCGGCACCATACATACACACACACAGCAGCAGCAGCACCACCACCCGCGTCAGCAGCAATGGAACATGGCGCCAACAACAGGCACTGGCCAACAGTCGCAGGTATTAATGTTAGTGCTCGTTGCCACTGTCCCATCGCGGCCGCTCCCACAGTCGTATTCGCTGAGATGTGTTCGGTGCTGGTCTGCGACAATGGGCGCAGAAACGTTTTCCCGGCGATGCAAGTGACGTTGCCGCTGATGCAGGGATGGTGCACCTATAACTGCTCTGTCTCTATTCTTGCGGATCGGCACCGACGGACCCCGTGCAAATTCGTGGACTCGGCAAACCCGGCCAGTTTGTCTGATGTGCACCACTGCAGCTGCTGGTGACCTTTATAAGTGCTGTGATCCTGTGGTCCCGAACAGTTCGCCTTTGGCTTGGTCCTGGCCTGCCCTATAATTAGATTAGATGTTTGATAGCAGGGTGAAGATGACAATGACGCGGCTAGAATGACCGAAGGCGGTATAAGAGGCTGCTGATTTGGATTTTATTGTTTCTAGAAGTGAACGATGCTGCTGTCTCCGCGGTCTTCTCATATGGTTCGGCTGAAATGGACCCATAAAATGCTAAGCTTCGGATCCCTTGCACGTTAACATTCATCATCGGATTCATCAAAGTCATGTTGGAAATTCAGCTCTGAGACGAGTATGACGACGAAATGAAATATCAGGCGTGCTCAGTTGATGTTGAATGTAAAGTTTTCCATATATGCTCATGATTTTGACCGCATTGCGTAATGAAATTATAACAATAATCACTATCATCCTCGTCGTCACAATTTCAACGCGCGTTGTCATATCTAACCTAATACAGCGCTATTACACTGTTATCGCAGCATACAAACTACAAAGTGGTGTAAGGCTGTGCGAGTATTCCGTAAATGCTCACTCCATTTATCTCCCCTGTCTTGAGGCGACAATGAGAAAAGCCATCGCCTTCATTTTGGTAGTAACAGCTACATCTTTCGACCTTTTTGTCGCTAACCTGCCTGGACCGACACTGTCCAAGTCCGCCGGAGCTAGTGCACCTGATGAACGAACAGTCCAGCGTTCAAATGCCCATTGTATAATTCGGTCTTGTTGCCGATTTGTCTAGGCAAAGAGGCGACAAAGCTTCTCCTCTCGCACAGTGAGGGAAGCTATATTATTTCTCAAAGCTTTCCTCGGAGTGTCTAGATATCTCCGATCTTCTCCCTCTGGTATAACTGTTCCCTGCATACGAGCGAGTTGCTACGATACCTCGAAGTAGACGTCCCATCCATCTGTGCATCCGCATCATGGTCAGATGTCTCAAGTCACCATTATGATACTCATCATCAGTGCTACCTGCTATCTGCGCGTTAACCTGACTCTAATTAAACCATTGGGCCAGTAGTTGTATTTATCGCGGACGCGTTCCTCCAAAAGGGGAGAGCGTCGGTCTATTACAAGTCTGGCGCGGCGAAGATCCGGCGGACGACGAAACGACGATGGTCATCGTCGTCGGCGTCTTTTATCCTCCGAAACAGTCAGAGTGAGAGAACGAGAGAGAGAGAGAGAGAGAAATAAAGTGGCCAGAATGGAAATATCAAGATCATACATCTTCCTCTTCTTTGCCAGCTACCACCATCCACTGCCACTACTACAACTACTGCTACTATTCCTTCACCGAGTTCCGTAGCCAGGCCGGGCCCACCCGTACGGCGGCGCGATCACCTGGACACAACACACACACACACACACACAGAGACAGACAGACACAATACGAACGGAACGGCGACACGCACAGTCGCAAGCTCAGGCGGCGGTGACACACACACACACACACGATATCAATTGGGCGAGGAAGGCGCTCGCAGCCTGCTCCGGCTTCGTGCACGATACGAACGGGCCTGTGCTTCATCTTCATTTCGGCGATTGACAGATGGTGAAGATTGTCTTTCTTTCTCCTCCTCCTCCTCGTTCTCCTTCTCTTCTGAGCGTCTGATCTTCTCGCGTGCTTTCTTCGCCGCAGTTTTGATTCGTTCCCTTTCTACCAGTTCTCCGTAGCTTACTTGCTTCACTCACTCATGATTCCCTCTGCGCCGATCCCGAGTGTGGGACCGATCCTATGTCCCACTTATTTCTGCCGCCACCCCCGCTATAGCTAACCCTCCCTAGCCCCCCCCGGGCTCGTCTGGCCAACGCGAAGGCGTTGCCCCCGATCAAGTTCGGCGTGGAATTTTTTTGCCTCCCTTTGCCTGCCCATCGATGAACGAAGAGATGAACGAACGGGGGAACCACAAGTCGACTGTGCGGATAGCTGAGTATCAGGCTTTTGGCTAAAGATACGCGGGGAGAGGTGTTCGTTTCGACTACTTCGTTTCGCCTCTGAGTTCGGCCTCTGCGGCCCGCCTGGCTCTGATATCGATTAATCATGATTTTAACAACAACAACAATAACTGAGAGGCCCATGAGGGCCTCGGCCTGAGTCTCGTCTGTGTCTCCAAGACAGAAGGCCAGGGCACGGGTCCCGCTTGAGTGTGTGTTTGTGTGGCTGCGGAACGTCGGGAGCTGCATTGGGTGATGGTGCTGCTGCTGCTGGCGGCGGTGGCGGCAGGGTAGTAGGTATAGCTGTGCCCCCCCGCATCTCTCTGTGTGTGCCAGCTACGGAGCGAGAGAGAGAGAGACAAGATTTAGACAAAGTAATAGATATTGTTGATAGCCACATAGAGATACGGGGAGCACTTTGCCAAAAATAAGCAGTTCGAATGATGCCAAACAGACAGAATGGCGGGACAATGGAGCACGAACACAGCCGCTGAGACACTATAGCGGATCCACTCCGAGGACTGAATCGACAGAACGACAATAGTTAAAAATGGGGTAGTGTAAAGATACGGTGAGGGGCTGAAGAATCTATTATATTTACGTGGATGCGGCAGCCTGCACATGACGTCCGAGATCCGAAGACTCGGCGCTTTCTGCTGCAGGTGGCGGCAGCAGCGGTAACGGTCAAATGCCTGCTGGTGGCCAAATCCGAGCCAACTAGTTTTGTATACACGCACGTATACTTGTGGTTGAAGGGCTGGACATGAAGCGATTCACACAAGACAACGGCAATGTGTCTGCGGATTACGTGATAATTAATGAATTCACGCATTGCTCATGTGCGTGTATATTCATTGAATTGGATTTTGACGAGTGATTCGAAAGTGGCAGACGTTGCTTAAACTGGTCCCATTGGTGACCGTGTATGTTGTAGTGTTGATTTATATTCTATAATAGATGTTGAGACAAGCAACACAGCATGAAGTAATAAAATGGAAAGAAATATCGTCGTCGTCGTCACTCGATTTATCATTTTAGGATATATGTCAGTGATGTTTGAAATCGAAAATAAACAGCCTGTTCTAGGCTTGCACGTGGTCTGTTCTCCGTTGTCGGCAGAATCGAAACAGCAGGCATCTCCGTCAGTTACGTCAACGGATGATTGGCTCTAGGATGAAACATCTGTTTTCTCCTTCATATATTAAACTACCACCTTACGCCGTACAGCTACAATAAACGAAATATACATATATGCGTATTTTTTGACCTTTCAAATAAAAACAGTATCTACCGGTACCGGTACGCTGATAAGTCGACGCAGCTTGTGTGAACACGCACAGTCAAAGTGATAAGCACAAAGTGATATCACAAATAGTGATACACACACACACAGATAAAGAAATCGGACAAAATCGAATTCGTCGTCGGTCGAACTCGCGAGCAGAAAACGGGACTAGTTGCAACGTCAAACTTGATCTCCGGCGTGTACGTGGTCGATGCTAACCAGAGACGCATAGTAGCAGCAGGAGGAGTAGCAGCAGCAGCAGCAGCAGAAACATAACACACACACACAAACACACAGGTCCACTGAGGGATTGACCAGCACTATGACTACGTAGAGATGAGACGATATTGTGTCGTCAGCGAAATACATTTCCAGGCAGAGATGGATGGGCATCAGGGGCGCCGTAACTGCCAGTGAACCGGGCGAGCCCTACAATGAGCCGGGTAACTGACTGACTGACTGCGGAGAGCCAGCCTATTCAGAATTCTCGCTGTTGTTATTATTATGACGATCCATCAAAAACGATTTGGCCGTCTCCAGAGGTTTTGTTTTTGCCGTTATTTCGTTCGTAGCAGATCCACGAGTGGCGGTATCCATAGCCGTGGTGGTAGTTCTAGTATCAAACTTGCAGCGATACCGGGACTCATTATTCTTCATAGATATCTATTCTCCTAAACGTGTAGCGAGCTAGCGCAACAGCCACGCGAGTGCATCCGGATGCACTCGGATAGGCGAGAACGCAGAAGCCGACGCAGGCCATTTTGTATAATACCAGCATCGTTTGACTGAGCAGGTGAATGAGTAGCTCGTTTGTGGCTTTTGCTATGAGCGAACGTCACGTAATCACAGATTGTGTTGTCTAATAACAACGACCCTCACTGTGAATTTATTCTGTGTGGTCTGCTCGGTGGTCTGTTGTTCACTTCGTCAATCGACTGCGTGTCAATTTGCACGAGGCTGGACCCCCAAATATGGCGCTTGCTGATTGGAGACCAATGAACATATTACCTGCTAGCTAGAACGGAGGATATTCAAGAGGCCTAAACCTGTATGACATCGGTAGCAGCGACCGTTCGCTGAATATTGCACCACCGCATAATAGAGAACTTATGCTTTGCGGAAATTGCTTTGTTACTTTGATACATCAGTATACCAACCTTTACCTGTACCTTACGGCACGCCTCATAGTTTGTATGATTCATATGATGAGTAGGCATTGCGTGAATCACTTAGGTTCAAGCACTTGATTATGCCTCTATTGTCCTTTTATTACCACAAACTGACAGAAAAATGCCACCTACTTACAACAGAATATCCGACTGATTCGAAATATCCACGGGGTGCCGCAAGGCGCGCCACATCAAAAGTCATTCAGAAGAATCCACGTCAAAGCGATGATTCGTTTCATGCTTTCCTTATACTGTGCGATCGATGTGAGCTTACCCCTAGTCAAAGGATATCCAATCGTTTGATCGAAACTCTCTGCCGGCTGTATTGATGTATAAGAATGTTAATGTATGTGAATAATATACGAGTTGCTTGTACTGTATTTTATCTGTAGTCATTTCACGTTCTATTTGTTTCCCTGTATTATTGGTAATATCCGAAGAAGCTGGTGGCAAGGCGCACAAGCAAAAGACTGCTGATATATATATATATATATCCATGTGAGGCAGATTAAACAACCAATGATTGTGGAGGACTTTGAGATCGTTTGAACAAAAAGTCTACCACCGAGTGGCAGGGATTAAATTTGTCTCTTGGCTTATTCTTATTTTCCTTCTTCTCTAGGATTTCTTTGTCTTGTTTCATTTCATTTTTGTCTTTTGTGGTCTGTCGCTCAGCCGCCGGCCATTGCCTAATCGCGAATACAGAAAGAGCTAGGTGCCCCCCAACAGCGTGTACCCACGTTATCTCGTGGCTGCGGCTTATCTTGGAAACGAGCGCCGCCTCTTCGAACAGGACGGTATCATGACCATGATCCGCATCAGTGCGAGCAGCATCTAGCATCCGAGTCCGGCTGGCTGCTTTGGTTCCAGGAAGGCGGAACCTGATCCAAATGGGATGGTCGGCTGAGGCAAAGATGCGGCAAACCTTGCCTTTGCTCCTATTACTGCTGTGCACGCACCGTTGATTTTTTTCCTACTTCGATACCCAGTCGCTCCTCAATCCTAAACTCCCGCCGACACTCGACGTCGACGACGATGACGGACGAAGAGGCGACAGCGACTGTGGTGGCGTTCATTGCACGATAAAGATGTGTACGATAGAAGAGATGGTACAAGACGATGATAGCACCACACGAAGAAAGAGATAAAACAAAATAAAAATAAATAAATAACAACGACAAAAAGACCGGCAGCCCGCTAATGTTTAGTGATTTCGGCGAATTTCACTCGGTGCTACTGCCCAGCTTGCGGAGTTGTGTTGCTGTTATTGCTGATGTTGTTTTGGCGGGGACAATTCTTTCGATGGGGTCCTCGCTCGTTGGCTGGTGCAGATTAGATCACTAATAGGCTCGGCATTCAGTGCAATTAGACGAGAAATGGTTTGCGTAAACTGTGTACTATTGCTGAACGGACATTGTTGGGTAACCCAGCGCAAGCAATGGGGAAAAAAGCCTCTTTAGACAACGACGCTAGAGATGAGTCGAGCATAGCTCGTTGGCCACCCGGTGTCAACTTATACCTCTTCTTCGAAAGTCCCAATCACTATTGTGCGGTGCTGCGGGAGACGGCGGTCTAGAGGGCGTCCGGAATCACGATACGATGATGGTCATGATAGTCGCAGCAGCAGCAGACCCCGAAACTGCAGAGCCGATTGTCGATACATTAGGTACAACGAATTGCTAACACACGACTACCAATGTAGCCATATTCTCATTCTAGCCAGTGGCACGATGACAGAGTAGACTAAATTATAAATCTAGGGTGGATCGTAGTTGTGCGCATCAGGCGAACCCCGATCTGAAAGCGTTTGCTGCGATATTCCACCAGCACAAAAGGTTTCGGCATGTGTTTACTTCAAACAAGATTGTCTATACAATATGAATGCACACACGCAGATAGGACATAGTCACTATGATGTTATTGATGCTACTAGATTCGTTCATGTGTTCAAGTGGCTGTCGTATATTTGTCCACACTTCATGCCATTAGCAGACATGATACTTGTGGCGAATTTCATGTCCAACAACTCGTCTGGTTTCCTCTGCTAGATATAACAGCTATCATTGGCATGGATGGGTGTATGCACAGAATCTTCAGCTCTTTAGTATCTAGCAAATTCAACGGAGTCAATCATCTAGTCGTCACAGCCCCGTGTAGGAATACACGACACGTACTATATCTATCGGTGTGGTCATGGGTTATATGTTATTTAGCTAGAATAGATAGATCCGTTTTGCCACATTCGAGTCGATCACATTGTCCATTACCTCTAAAGTATTCGACGAGGTCAATTATAGTAGCACCGCTGGACAGAGCGTCTTCAGTCGATTTGAACCGTGTTAAATGGACCAAAGAGAAGCTGCAGTATTGCTGACGAAGGTTGATATGGAGCTCCGTTTTGACGGCCAAAGCGTATCCTAGGCCCCAGAAAACCGCAACGGATCACGTTTCTCTCACGGTTTCAATGGTTTGTTGTAGATAGTGGCGGTGATGCCAACAGTTGTCGTAAGATCAGTCGCCCTCTTTGTTTCTTCGTCTCGGATGCGAAGCTACTGATGGTAGATCTGTGACTACCATTCATTCTTAACACAAAGAACAATCGAATGGATTGCTGTCTGACATCACGAACTGCAAATGACAACACCCCTCATCGTTATTTTTTGCCCGTAAAGCTGACTCGACGTCTTCTAGCTGATTTGTAAGCTTGGGCGAACGTTCAAAACTGTGCGGTTATTTTATCCCGACACATGAAAGCCAATTTGGCTAACAATGTTTTATATAATACAATGTGCTGGGAACCATCATATATATATATATATATATATATATATATATATATAGGGGCATCTGTAAAAGAGCCTTAAGCTTGCTGCCAAACCGTGCGACCCGTTTTATGCTGCGCATGGCTGGTAGCAGCAGCATCAACGATGATAACGAAAATACACTCAGCTCCTAAAGGCGACAAAAGTATATATATTTGGCCTTTGTATGTTGTATAGGTTCACATCAATGCGGTTCCGCTTAACATGAGTGGCCACATCATACTCCAACTGCAACTACGTCACGTGAAGTCATTCCGAGCCACTTCAGAGCCAAAACCATGTTGATTACTACAATAGATGAAGTTTCCCCCGAACAGATTCTCCCAGAGGCGTTTGGGCTGATCTTCAAACTCGTTGAACTAGATCAGTTACGTTGACGTTCTATTCTTTCATCATTATCATCATAATGAGTACACCCTGTATGATAGGAGAACTATTTAAGTGCACTTACCCGAAACGGTGGATGCGCTGAGACCGTGCACCTTAGCTGAGACGACCAATAGAATTACGTAGATCACATATGCCAGCGAAGAATAGGCCATGCTTCGATTTCTGCTGCTGCTGCTACATAAATTTGCATCCCATTTTCTTCTACTGATGCTGCAATTATTGTCGTAGTTGTTGTTTTTATTGTTGTTGATGTTGGTATTATTATTATTATTACTTGTGGTAGTATTGTTAGCGTTTGTGCTCGAGCCGTGCTGAGGCTCGACCCTGTGTTTTCGGCTCGTTGATGCCGATGAACTGTGTACGCCTTCGCGTACCACTGGTAACAGTAATCTCGGCGGGCCTGCTGAAGCCATCTTGTCTGTTGAGTTGCTTGGGCAAGTACTGATTCACTGATTCAGCGAACAGCGGTGCCCGCACAGTCTTGGTTTAGGCGCAAGGCTCGATCGACCGCTGATCACCTCCAGCTCCTCACAAATGCTGGAAGATAGAGCGGTGGCTCAAACGGAACTGATCGCGTTGCTGGCGCCGTAGAACCGACAGCTACTAGATGATGGTGTTCGTTGGCCTTTCACACTGGCCGCTCGCTGGGTGAGGACGCCGCATTAGGCCGTGGGTGAGTTCACCGCCAGCAACGTGGGCACCCGAGAGACGTTGGAGATCATGGTAAGGCTAGCTGGACAGCCATCTGAAAACTCGACGCTGGGCAACACCTGGAAAATCAGAACCATCAACAACAAATACAACGGCGAGAAGCAAAAAAAAAACACCACACGAAAGAAAATACGTTAGTCATTGCGAGCTGGCAAAATATCGGAAAATTGTGACGCGGCCAATCGAAGAAACAGGACTTTTCCACAGAATTAACCTTCACTTAAAGCTACGCAGCTACCTCCATGCGAATCGGTGCGGTATCCGTCGCCAGTGAACGCTCTTGATTCGAAATTTCTCGTTACAAATATAGGCCCAGCAATCCTCATACGATGAGGCGGCTACAATAATATAAGGCATCTACGTTCACCACTTTCGAGTGGGTTGTTTCAGATAATAATTCTCTGTGAACTGAGCAGGGAAATATAACTTCTTGGATTTTTTTTCATTCAAAAGTATCGACAAGACCAACAGTCCCCAGATGACTGGACCCCTTTGGTAATTATGTTGCCACTGAGATAGGCATGTACGGACTTCGCAAGTATAGGTAATGCGAATTTCAGGACGATAACCGACATGGGTCTAGTGGTGTTCCTCTGACCATTTTCTGTCCAAGAGTTCACCCGTTCGTCCGTTGTGGAGGTAGAAGTATCACATCAGTCGTTTTCGCAAAGTCGCGGGAGATAGAATTTATAGATCGGCTAATCGGCAAAGGTGTCTGTTCTTTTGCTATTTCCTAACTACGCGTACACAAATCATTAAACATAACTTGGTTTATACTTTGGTCACATTCGTTAGGGCCTTGGAGGCATTTCAGGCGGGCACCGGGTAATGTTCATTGTTTCAAAGCAAGAAGCGCGTCGGCTCGTTCATCTAGAAAATTCAAGGCTAACGCTCGAACATGATTATCAGCGTCAACTATATATAATAGCACTAGCTGTGGCGAACTCCAGCATGTGACAGTTAACTAAAAGTCACACGCATCTCTGTAATGCCAGATAACTCAGCTATAACCAACGGCGCATTATCTTCCCGTTTTCCTGCGAGAAGGGCATTCATTGAACTTCATTCATTGAACACCTCAATGCTCCGTAATTGCACCGCACCCTGTCCATTGATAAATTCACCCTGTGATTTTATTGGCAGGGCAGTCAAAACTTTCGTCTTGCAAACTTTCGCCACACTATCCGCAGTGCAATCCACTTACAGGTGGATTTCACTGCATATAGGTCGATAGTATTATCTGGTACAAAGAAAGAGTCAATCGCAACCTCCCTTTTCTGAGTGTTCGGCTTCGTTCGGAACATGCATTAGAGATGTTGCCGTCGCTCCATGTGGCCAAACGTTAGCGAATGCTTTACGTTATAATATAATGTTGCAGAGTGTCGGAAAGACATTTCGATGTTTGAGGCCCGCATGTCGCGATGCAAAGTATGCGGGCAAAAATGTGTCGCAATTTAAAACAATTACGACGTGTTCAATATATCTATATGAGGCAGGCTCATCTTGCGAAGGCGTTATCTTTCCTTGGAAATTAGGGCGAGTCGATCATTAATATAACAACAATACGGCCGTTAGGCCCGTATCTCTCGGGGAACACTTTAATCAATTTGGAGACAGAAACCTCCAACGTAACGCCGCCTACAGGTGGCAGGCGGCGCCGGCTCATTGTCACGGTGCCGTATATATATATATATATATATATATATATATAATGTAATCGGTGTGTTGCAATTTGATCGATTTTTGTCTGTAACAGACTATGCATCAGATGAATGATGCTTTGTTGTCCTCACAGAACTTAATGTACAGCGACATTCGGAATATTAACTACCTTCTAACATCATTGGGGGTGTTGGATCTGTCGATGGACTGCTATCAGCTTTCCCTCCGGGGTTTCGCGACTTGTTTTTAGTCATTTGTTCGAAGTTAAAAATGTGGCTTCAAGTGTTAATGAGCTTCAAGGGGAGACACAATTTTTACAAAATCAGCGTTGCTTTCATCGTACTCATCTCTAGTAAAATAGATAGACGGGCAATGTATACCACAGCATAGTTAATGCTAGATAGTGAATATAGTCTCCTGTAGACAACGATTCGAATTGGCAAAATCGAGGACCTTCCGAAAACGAGCATTGAAAGATGCCATGGTCGATTTATCTACGTTATGCATATCATGCATAAATTTTCCTTATTCAAATATCGAATTGTTGTCGCTCATGCCAAACCCGAAAAAAATCGGGTCTATCTATTTTCTATTTGCTTGATCTCCTCATAATTATCAAAAAAAAAAAAAGAAAACAGATGTCGCCCGTTTCGTGCCTCCCTTCCAGATATCGCCAGTATTCCAAACGTGCACACCGGTATAAATCCGCGCCAGGAAGCCGGTCCAGGCCGAACGAATGGAAAATTGACCGCTTTGTTCTCGAACTACGCTCGTATGTATGTTACCGAAGCAAGCCGAAAAAAAACAAATCACCACATCACGCTGTGGTCAGCAGAGCAGCTGACTACGGGCCCTCGAGCAACTAAAGTTTGATGGCCCATTGAAATCTGGCAGGATTGATCGCAAAACGTTGCTTTGATCGTGGCAATCCGTGAAGGTCACCCTTTCATCGGCATTCGTCAACGTCAACGCCGAATTCATTATTATAAAGGAACACCCTCAGAAAAGCAGGGCAAGGACCTGCCAAATGCTGGCTAGCTTCTCGTGTTATTGTTGTTGATATCGAAAGATTTATCTCGCTTCGACCCCCGTCTGCGAGCTGTACTCAGGTAAACGTTCGTGGACTATCGAAATTTAATGATCGATGGCGCCATGCTGCGCTTTGGAAAAGTGCATGGACCAAAATCAACATCATTGCAGCACGTAAGAGCTGTATATTTCCAAAGCCTGTATATTGCGCTGTGCATCTAGTTGTGTTTGAGCTGTACACGCAGAATGCTCTATATGCTTGCGTGTAATGATGCAGCAGGTCGACTACAGAAGTGCCCGCCAATAATGACCCTAAACATTGAACTTGAGCCGATTAGTAATAGCTGCTGAGAAGCGCAGCGCAATATGCGCCATACGTTTCAACTGCCAGTTAACATGCCCACTTAATAGCAAAGACTCTCAAGGGATGATAAGAAAATAAATTTATTTGCTCGCTGTCAACGCCGCCTGAACGATGGGAATTGCCATATATATATATATATATATATATATATATATGTATATATATATATATATATATATATGTATATATATAGTCTCTATCAGTTGACGTAACGTTAAGCGGGCACACGTTTCTTTCCTGCTTGTTGGCAAGCGAGTACGCAGTTGTTTCATTGTACGATCATCATTTCCGCGTTGGATTGGGGTTCGCTCGATCCAACGAACATATAACAGCATGTGCGTGTCTGCTTTCCACGTTACGTTTGCATTGGCATATTCGACCGTGAACAAAAATGGAGTCGGCCCAAAACTCGGAGCACATTTGTAACATTTTCGCTCTTCAGCTGTCTCATTAGAATAGCGAGCAGAAACCGCTAGGGTTTGCCAGTGATTGATGCGGTTGCCTCATTTGCGTGTGCTCGCACTGTGAACACCGTCTCGTAAGTCGCTTGTCGAACCCAATTGAACGATTGGATCACACTGGTTGCTCGTTCGGCTGCATGGCTGACTTGAATTTGATATCCTCAAGCATGATGAGAGTGACCTGCCCGCTGGCCTCCAGGGAACGAGGACAGCTTTTCATCGGAATCAATCATTATACTAACTGTTCGACGATGACTAGTGAAGTTCGTAGCAGTAGACTAAATAATTACCACCGTTTCGACTGCTGACCACGCGTCGCAAAGGTCGATTACCAGGACGCGTTTGCAACACATGTTTCTTGAAGACACAGATATTCATGGAGAGTATGTCAATACTATGTGACTGTTTCAGGTGAGATGTAACCCGTACTCGTAAGCCCGCACATACTATCCTATATATATATATATATATTATGTTTAGATATTGCTCATATTACCCTCGTTATGAAATACGACTGCATTACTCTGTTCGAATACTAATTACAGTGCGTGCCGAACATATATGCAGCTACCAGTAAGGTAGCTGGCATTCGTTTCCATTCGGCATGCATCTGAAAGTGGCGGCAATTTCGTCACATAGGTACGTCATATAATCATAATACATGTCATGGCATGGCTAATTGATGTGCTTTAGAAAAATCAGTTGGAATTATGAATGTCATATGGATTCAACGGCAAGGCACACGGGAGGCGCATCCGATCCGATGGCTGAGTAAGCAAGTCTTCATCTTCTCCCTGTCACAGCTATGTCATTTTGCGTTTGTCGCTGCCGTTCGCCGTGACGGCCGGCGCCGTCTTGCTGCTCGGACCCGGGTGCTCATCGCTCTTCGACATCTGAGGGAAAGAGCTTCACACAACCACGAACACAACCAGAGATGTGTTTATACGTAAATACGAACAGAGAGCGAGACATGATGTCGCAATCAATGCCAGGCATCGGGTACCGGCTGCCGGGTGTTCCAATCGTTGCTGGGCGATGTCAAGCAATAAACGACGGACCCCGACGGACGAAGTCAAGCAACAAGCGGCGTTCTGCTTTGCAATCCAATGAGAAGAAAGTTGGACGCCCAGTCGGTTTCCGTCTGAACAGTTCATTCACTACATAGCACACATATTGGCGGCTGCAGGTGAGCTCGTTGCAGGCAGTTCACCTAGTCTCGCTTCGTAAATCAGCAGTCTGTTGTAGTTGTAGTGCCTTTGGCACAGCGCCCAGGCCGATACGAGACAACAGCAGCAGCAGCAGCAGCATCAGAAGCAGCACCAGCGATAATAACAACAAGTCAAACACAAACGAGCAAGTTCAACGGGAACGCGATGGGCTGAACGAACATCGAGCCGACTGCGTCGGGCGTCGGGAACGAACGTCCAAGATCCTTCGGCCAGATATAAAGTCGTATATGGACACAGACAGAGGAGCTGCTAGTGCGCGAATAGGTGAGAGACAGCTTGCTATGAGCATTTCGTAGGTAACAATACAGAGCCCGGGCCAATACACTTCGCTTACATGAGCGGCAGAGCACACACATACGAGTGAACACAGATCGATCCGGAGCCGTGGAAGTCAGCCGAACTGACGGGTCGGATCGGTCGGCTAGCCGGAACATTTGCCCGTAACGTCCACGTCAATTCTGTCCATCTGGCCCATCCGCGATGCAGTGAGTGTCTGTGTTTTAGCGATTGGCGCACGTGTTAACGTGCTCTCCCATAGGGGGACAATGTCTGATCTCATCTGATCATTGTTGACTATGAGAATGAACAGAAGCGCCCTCACCCGTTCCTCACCGTTCGAGTTCGACCTGAGCCGTCATAAACATGTCGCTACAACAGTGTCACGGACACTGTCATTGTTGGCCCGATGGATCTGACAAGATGGTACGGCGAATGCTGCATGCGTATGGCAGGCGCAACGGGGAGGACAAATGGTCTAGGTTTTCGTAGCATACTTTACTCGTTTAACCGCCACGGCCACCAGCATCATCATATCGTTGGTGATCAATACTAACAAAAAGCAAATCGTAATATCATCTAGTCCAGCTAGACGAGACGAACATTGGGCCTTTATCTCTATCATCTATCTAGCGACAACAAACGAATATAATAATGTCAACAAACAAATAACCATCCACTGAGATGTCGGATTATTCATGGCGTCCTTTTTTTTTTTATATATATATTGTCCCTGTCTTGAAACTGAATCATCGGTAGTGTAGATGCGTAGGGCTTATACGGCACCGAGACGAGAGCCAGGTTGCCCATCGATGCTAGATCACTGGTGTGAAAATTGGATTCTCTGGTTTTCTAGCACCAACACACTCAGTTCGGCATAACAACTCCGGGGAGATGCACCACATATTCTGATAACTGCGTTCGCATGCATAGATACCTTGGCATAGTCACGGGCGCTGCTTGAAATTAAAACCTGGCCTCTTCGACAAGCAGGAGAAGCTTCAACTGGGGCTTGATACAGTGCTGTGCTTATTGTTGTGTACGACACAAATTAATTACACACTCAACAGTGTAATAACTTGACCTGTGAAGAGGAATATTCATCCACTCTCTTGTAGACAGGTTACGCTATCGTGCAGCTGAGAAGTACATTAGCTGAAGTAAAATATTTCGTATTGAATCAATATTCAACCTAAAGCTCAGCGCAATTAACACATTTTTTACACGCCCCAAAAAATTCCAGGCGCGTTCTTACCAAATCAATAATAATAAGACAATAATAAATAAGTAATATATATATATATATATATATATAACGCGCCCTGGCACAACGCTTATTTTCTGGGTGTTCTACGGTCCCCTAAATGTTCGTTCTGGATAGAGTCTAAAAAATAATCATCATATGTTCGTTGTGGCTGTAGGTAGACGCAACAGCATGGCGAGACACAGAATTCTAAATACAGGTCAGAAAAAAGTTGATCCCCTTAAGTCAGGCTGATATTTACTATCAGCAGCAGCACGCGACAGTTTCTTACGAAGTGGAACTTAGGCAAACGCGAAATCGCGAACCACGTCAAAGAGACATCATCCACTACGAACATACATAGGTACATGCGTGCATACATGCACGCACGCACAGCCAGCCAGCGGACACACACGTTTGTGTTTAACCCGTGTACACCACTCGTAGTGGGTAAACAAGTTCCCGCCGCGGTCAGTCTGGTTGCCTGTTCGAAGACAGGCCTGTTCGCCAGCCTGCTGGGGTATGCAACTTGTGAATTTTGCAATTTCCAAGCTGGCCTTTCGAAATAACACAGGTATAAATCGAAGTAAGGGGGCAGCAGAGCTGAGCGTAGCCCGGCTCAGTAATGCATTCAGCGCGCGCTTGAAACTTCTGCCTCCTGTTACAACCGGGTCAGCGTGGACTGACGTTGAGCCACCGCATGAGTGAGTAGGACAGCGTCGCTACTCCCCGTATAGAACTTTACTGTTCTGCTGTGCTATTTATTGCGGCAAATGCGAAAGTTAGTGAGCTTCCACCCACGCCGATCACTTTTCCGGTGGACGAGGACAGCGGGAGGAAGGGGGGGGGGGGGGGCGCAACAAAAGCCAGAAAAATCAACCCCTAGATTAGGCGGACGGCAGATAAACACTGTGCAGTATCACACACAGTGGTCGCACTACCGTAGCAATACGGCCAACATCCGACAAGGGTAACGACCAGCTTGATACAAGCGCCATTCTGGCAAATCATAACTGGCATTGTGTTGTACTCTATGTTTACTACAGCTTGCTGCTGCTGCTGTTGTTCTTGTTGTCGCTGTAAGGCTTTAGCTGTTTCGCTATTAGAAAGGCCGAACCACGATGCATCCGATATTTATATTTTTAAACATTTGCTAAGTACTCTGAGCATTGAATGATCGGTTGAATGCTCCATTTGTTGCATAGACTTTCGTTTTGAGCCTGGCCAACCTGGCTGGCCATTGACACGTTTCATTGTGTACGAATACATAATATATATATATATATTGCGAACAACTTTTGGTCAACAAAAGTTGAATACTGCTACCGTGTGTTACGTGAGAGTAGACGCACGTACAGTTTCTATAAAACTTCACACACAAACACATACATACAAACGTAAAGCCCATCCGCAATGGGCTATTTCGTGCTTACAGATCGTAGACGTGACCTGCTGGGTCAGTAACTCCCGCTTGCATCTATCTAATCAGCAAAGACAATCCGATGTTCTTCGGGGGGGGAGGGCCGCGCCAGAAGGAGTCAAGGCATACACACGCAACAATAATACGTTCTAGCAGCAGCAGCAGCCGATACACAATAAAATGGCCGCAGCAGCAGCAGCAGGGCGAAAATACCTCGCCAACTTCTACAGCTGCGTGTACCAGTAATACTTAATAGCCAGCAGTAGTCGTAACAGTCAGGCAAGCGAACAACGTTCTTGCATGTCACCAGGCTGCCCTTGAGTAAATGTATGTACAGGCATACACAGATAGGTGGTACATCTGTTAGGAAGGGCGACGCCTGACGTTCGACACTCGGGGCACTAAGGCTGCTTACGATAGCTCGTGGCTTCATTGACATTGAATACGACGAGAGACCATTATGACTGTTCCACCAGCGACAATATCACCGCCGAAGCAACCGGCATCGGCCGCAGCAGCAGCAGCACTGTATGTTACGACGATGCTGCTGCTCGTCTGTGTGAGCTGTGTACATGTTTGTGCACAGCCCTGTCACTGGCGCGTCTGGGCGCCGACTACTCGACGCGGCCGTGCCTATGTCAGCCGCGACCTTGCCCTCTGCCAACCATTCATCTATCTGTCCATCCATCTATGCATGCAGGTATAGTCAGTGAGTCAGCCGTTGGCTCGACGAACATCTTCGCTGCTGGCGCCGTCCGTGCTGGCGGTGGTGGTTGTTCAGCAGCGACAGAAGCAGCATCTGCCGCGGCAGTAAAAGCTGGCTGGCCGGCCCTGTGATATTTTACACCACAACTACACTTGACGCGGCTAGCTGTTCGGCGAGTCATCACATCGCCGGCACAAGGGACCCACCAATCAGTCGCTCTGCTTGCCTACCTCCTTGCCATCGTCAACCTCATCTTCGTCTTCTTCGCCGAGCCAATTAACGTTGTGCTGTGTTGCAGGTTCTGCCATTGTTGCCTATTGCTGTTACTGCTCGTTCTGCTGCTGCTGATGCTGCTGCCGCCGCTTTTCTAACGGGACCTTTCAGCAGCAACGCGGAACTGGACGGATCCGACAAACGGCCGCTGGTGGACCGCGGTGCTCACACAGCGCTGCAGACGTGGACGCGGAGATAAGGCCAAGAGAATAAAAAGGAAAACACATGCAGAAGGCGGACGATTCGAGAGGAGATATATTCATAATCGGCGAAGACGAGAGACTAGCGAAAAAACAATCTGGAGATGGAGATCCACCCTTTCATTCAGAGGAGAGAACAGTCACCGGGGGTGCGTTATGCTTTGACGCCTTATTCCTATTTTCTTCTATTCGCGACAAGAGAAGAAAATATGAGAACTTAAAGGAGGAAAACTTGGGAAAGTAGGGCTGTGTTGGTAAATACTAGAAGTAGTGGCAGCTGCTATGGTAGTCGTTGAAGTCGCGAAGCTGAGGGCGAAATCGAACGCTGCATCGGGGTTGAGGTGGACTGGCCAAAGCGGAAGCTACTGCTGCTGTCGGCGATGCCGGCAATCACTTTTGTATGGAGAGCGCGTCGACGGCCACGGGAGTAGAGGGAAGACTTGCTGACTAATAATCTAATAGCGTTGCATAGTCTTGCGGGAAGTGGTCATGGTAGTAGCAGCAGCAGCAACAGCGGAGTTGAGCAGTAGGTGTAGAGCTCGAGAAAAGAAGAAAGGCAGCAACGAAAAGCGAGGTATGCAAGAGAACGCAGGGAGGACACCATCCCACCGAGACGGTTGCTTCTGATGACGATGATGCAGGATCTGGTGATGACAACGGTACTCGAACGGTACATAGTCGCCGTGGTGTTGGCCGGTAATGGCCGTAGACGAATTTGCTTTGCATAGCTTTACATCGCCGTGAGAAGACACGGGGGAGCGATGGATAAAACTGGTCGGTTGTGATACCCGCTTGGAGTGGAAAAGTTTGAGATCCGTGAACTATGCGTACGAAAAACTAGTGTATCATCATAGCACAGCGGGATTGCGGGAGCGGAAGCAGTCTGTTATGGATGGGGGATTACGTACATAACTGCTGTCACAATTAAGATTGAAAAGTATATATATATATATATATATATATATATATATATATATATATATAGATGTGTATGTGTGCTTTTTCTGACATTCGTGTTCATCAGCACAGATGAAAAGAGCAACGCAGCTGATCTTAAAAATACAGGGGTTAGGCAAAAATGTCGACCATCAACACACAGCTGTAAATGGGAATCACCGACCACAAGAGAGATCTTCGACTCCCCATGATTTTTTCTCTCTATTTGAACAAACGCGTCGTTCTGAACAGCATTTTGATTGATTTCATCCGAGTGTGTTGGTGTGTGTGCCTGTGTACATTTGACTGCACTATGTGTTCTGCCCAGGCTCTGCTAGGATGCTATTCTAGCTGGATAATTGCTCGATTATATCGATACACGGTTGACAACTATGCCTCTGCTTATGGTATAGTTGTTATCGCCCAATTGTGTGTCCATGCTGTATAAAACCCCATAGAGAAACGTATATACACACCAGTTGATTAATCACGTGACGCTCTTTCCACAGCGGTCCGAACTTTCGCACTTAGACAGGATGAGTGGAACCGATCGGAAAGTTAGGTGTCACACTTTTACCACATATCCTTGAAGCGATGAACTATGAGGAGTGAAGAAGCTACCTGATTACAACTTGTTCACGCGAACTTGATGACGAACAACAGAACGCAAAGCCAAAACAAAAATCCAGAGTACACTGGGCGCCCGCAGCGGCAACAGCAGTTGAGGTAGTTGCTGTCGTTGCCACACCAGTCGCGTCGTAGACGGTCGAGTCTTGTTGCTGATTCGCACACACCTACCAACAGTCTGACATAGATCGCAGAGCAATTGCCATTCGAGTTCGTTACATCAGTCCGTTACGGGGCGACACAGCGATGCTGGCCTATGCTCGGATTTGCCTTCATTTGTTGTTGTCTGGGGTTCTTCGCTGGCAGAATTTCAGTTCACTTCCGTTTACGCTACTGCTAAAACAACACCTCTCTCGTTCCATGCGAGGTTAGCGATCGCCTCTCGATAACGCGTCCACCACAAACATGCGAGTAGGGAAACGTCATGTGTATCCAGGCACCATTCGCGCGCTTGCAGTATCCATGAACACGGCGAGATGTTCTTGTCCGAGGCTTCTCCGAACTCCGATAGGGAATCACCTAGGTAGTAGACACCACGAGCAGCAGGAGCCAGCACGGAACTCTCTACGACACACGTACGTGTGTCATGTCAGTGAAAGGACACCTCATTCATATCGCGAAGTGACTGCACTCATAGCTTACTCAGCTGTCGATGTCGTACGCGTTGATATCGAATCATAAAACGAGGAGCATTTCCCTGAGACCACGGCGGGTGGCCGACACAGCAAAGTCCCGCAGTTGATCACGACCCATCCGCGTAAAGGACCGCGTCCGTCTGTTGTGGCCCGCAGAGGAGCACGCTGAAGAATGAAGTGGTGAGGGCGAAGGCGATTGGGAGAGGGCTGGGAAAGCGAACGCCGCCGCCGCCGCCACCGCCACTGCTGCTGCTGCTGCTGGCGGGGGTGCTGATGTTGGACGTTGGGGAGGGTGGGCGCTGAAGTCGTCGAGCGGTGGCCTCGCGAGAACCCCGAAAAATGGGAACGGCGGTGTATGGGAAAACCGGGGACTCGCGAAGCGGCCAGGTCAGGCGCCCATGAGGCGTCGGGACCGGCCCCCGGTCCCAGTCAGACCCCGAACGCACGAGTGTGTGTATTGTAGTTACGAAGAACACACAGCGGTGGACCAAGCCTGACCGACTAGCAGTGCTCCGGATGGAGGAACAACGATTCGATCCCTCCCCTTCCGAATTCGCTCTGCTTGCATTGTAAATACACAGACGCAGTACACAACACTGGATGCTGTTGCTAATAGTTCCGTATCATCAATAAATAATATAGTGAAAGAGAGAGAGAGAGAGAGTGATGGAGGAGACGGAAGCAGGGTGAGCGGGGTTACTGGGGCCGGCAAAAGGGATAAAGGATAGCTGAGGACGAGGACCGAATAATAGGACATATACAAATTGGACGGCTGGAATGTCAGACGAGGCGAGCGATAACAACGGGTTGGTTGGCGACAGGTATTGAGTAGTCGACAGTCATTGAGCCAGGAGCTGCTACATCATCGGACCGAACGGCGTATACACCTGTGTGCGCATTTGTACTATTGTAGTAGTAGATCGTAATTTGTGAACAAAAAAAAAACGATACTGCCGTCAGTGTTGTTGATTGAAGTGGGTGTATTAAGAATGAGTTATGAATCTCGGGTAAGAATGAAGAGAGAGAGAGAGCAGCACTTGCAGACAAAAACAAACAAGTTGATCTTTTGTTTTCGGGGGCTGACTCTCAGCCCTAAACATTTAACGTTGACAGAATTGCTTTTTGCATTGCTTCGTAAGACGCACCGCTAAAGGCAAACCAAGGAACGGTGAGATCAAACCCGTGCAGCGACAGGTTGTATCTCCGTTTGTAAGGCGCTCACACTAATGCGTGCGTTACCTCGACGAGGGCAGTCACTGCAGACTATTTTGCTTATTTAAATGCACCTTTTTATGCAATGCGTTCATTTGCAAATATCAATACTAAGATTTACTCGAACCACTGAAAGAGAAGTATGCACGCACATTTTTCAATTTCAAAATCAATGCGAAAACACTTAGCCAAAATGCCAGTGAACTTTGCCAAAATAGCAAGATATGGATTTTCTGTAGGCAATGTTTAACTATAATAGTTTCCAATAGGTTGCCAGGATCCACTAGTAATATATAATGTGTGTATACCAAGTAGGAGTAGACGGTAGAACAGGGAGGCATCTTTAACATTAATGTTATGATAGCTCGTCCCCAACTGGATGAAGACTTCAACTGCTGTGGCGAGCAAAGCAATCTGTCCATTCAGCTAATGCGCGATCATTATGTCATGCTTTCAGAATCAATTCTTATCATAAACATCAGAAGAACATGATATTCGAGGGTGCTTCCAAGCAGATAAAGATCATGTCAATAGTGAGAATGCATCTTTCAAGTATCTCTACTGCTGTCATTGAGAAGCACCCTTTATCTTCCAAAACTTGTCTGCTGTAATAGTTATTCAAATATGACCCTCATTAAACAACACAATAAATGAACACTAAATGGACACAATTCCGTTTATGGAAAATTGCCATTATGGCCTCAGCAGCGTTATATTGTAATCTATCGAGACTCCTTTTGGTTGCAACATCTATATGACAACGGACTTGTGGGAGATCCTCCCCCGAAGGGGAATATGAAGCAGACGTTAATTATTCACTGTACGTGTGGAAACAACGTGGTACAGGACGCTATAGCCCTGCGAACCCCATCAGACGAAACAGCCTTCCTGTGGAAATATTGAACTCAAAAGTGTATTTAAATGCTTCTCTCGCTTAAATTATGCTGACCAGCCCTGGGGAGCCAATATCGGTCACCACCACAAGGCAAGTTTCAAGGAGAGTTCCCACATATGGACGCATATCGCATATGACATCTTGCTAAGTCCACACAAGTGTTTTACTTCAGAGAACACCAGACAGAATGCTGGACATCTGGATGACTTAAGAACGAAAAGTTCGTGTATGAGAACGTCTAGGCAAACAGGAAACTCATCAGTGGCAACGGTCTTGCTCATTGAAAGCGAATCGTCGACTGGAATCGTCTACTTGTTTAAATATTAGAGACAACATTAGGATCCGAGGTCTATGTATAATAATGATCATTCTGAAGAATGATTTATTCAATAAACATACATATGGGAGCAAAATTCGTTGTGCAAAACTGCTACAAGCCGTTATGCTACAAAGGTTAGAACGCACACTTTCATGTCACATGAACCTGCCATATAATGATACATCGGTAAGTTTGACCCTCCGTCTTAAGGAACATGTCGTAAATATCCACATACGTAAGTGGCTATTCAAGGTGACTATTCTCGTGGTGCAGTTTCTAGAATATCAATTCCCCTGGCAACAGCAGTCGATATTGATATTTACACGACCCATATTCAGCTGTAAGTTAAGGGCGCACAAAAATACTCGATTTCAAAACCATCTTGGCCAGAAGTTCGGTTTCAATTGAACGGTCTCTTATTATTAGCGCAATCGCTCTGTTCAAATCCTCTGAAGAAACGATTCCTCTTCTATTTCTGATTGCCATATACACTCAACGAGTGCAATCCACCTTGAATAGATAGCTATAATGCTCGAAACGCGTTCGGCGGTATGCGATCAGCGTTTTCGCGATTACTGATAAAACATGGGGACGACTACGCCACACTAAATAGCGAAATTCAATCTATAAATATCCACCATATTCCCCCCTCCTCTCTCTCTCTCTCTCTTTCTCTACCTTATCTTTGTGTGTCAAATTCACAACATTCGACTTCTATACAGCGCGGACAACCGCGTTGCCGGCTGTCCATGATGCTATATTTAGCGAAATTATGGTCGTTCAAATAGTCCAAGACATCGTTTAACGGAGCTCAGAGTAAATGCGCTGGTGATTTCATTGACCGTCGTCTTCATCATCTACCGCTCAGTTCATCGCAAATTGTGGAAAAGGCAACATAGCTAACGGCTTTTACGTCTGACGCAGCCGACGTCAGCGATGTGTAAGATGAAATAGCAACGAGGCCCTCAGGTCGCATAAAGAGTCAATAGGCCCCTACCCCCCTACCCCCCCCCGCTCGTCTCCGTGGATGGCACCAAACTCTGCTGTACAACGACTGCCACGCACATGCTCGCAGAAATGCGATCTGGACTATAATAAACGCTAACATCATTTTTAACCATGTATGAAGGCAACAGCTACTACATCCCGTGAACCCACCCGGAACAAAAAGAGCTGCCGTTTTTATACCACAACGATGCTGATAGTTATTATTAGGGTGATTGCTGCCCAGAAGACGGCAAGGGAGATGCGGCGGATGTGTGCAACTATGATGAAATACAATTGTATTTTCTATAGTATAAACGAATGGTGAGCGTCGAGGGAAAAATAAATAAAACCGAGCCAGCTGTGCAATAACACGGTGGCCACTGTAATATATAATATGATTGGCTAATCGTGGTGCACTATAAATGAATAGTAAATAGATTTGAAGATGTATCTAATACGTATAAAACGTATTTGAAGATGTAGCTTATACGTATAAAAAGTAATATAGTGTATATATATATATATATATATATATATATTGGCTATAGTGGCTTGCCAAATAAGCCGCTACGCTTGGGAAGGGTTTTTATCTAACTGGATAGATTGGACGGTGATATATATTAAATGTGATTATTATTATTATTATTATGTGCATGATATACTATATGGTATATGTATATGCTGTCGCTTTTAGGTATTGATAATGCCTTGCTGTTATTTTAGAACATTTTTCAAATTTTCAAAATCCTAGTTCGCACGGTATTGTTGACACTGTGATGTTTAAATGATATTTTTTGTGTATATATGTATTAGGTAGTCCCCAGCGAATTGTCGCGCCTTTCGGATGGCGCACAGCCCGAACTACGCCACACAATGCGTTCATTTTTGGAGTGGGCACGCGGTAGGAACGTGGCTTCCTTTCGAACACTGAGTGGTTTCGATACGATCAGAAAGATGGACGCTGCAGCAAAAAGTTCAAATTCCCCCAAAAATCAACGGGAAATCATCAAGTTTTTGTTTCTCCAAAAACACCCTCCAGCTGAAATCCATCGACAATTAGTGAACGCGTACGGCAGGTCTGCCTTATGCCTGCGAACGGTGCAACGTTGGTGCGAGCGATTTAACAGTGGAGATATGGACACCGATGACCATCGAGGTGGGGACCACAAATCAGGTGCGACAAGGGACGATCGGATTGACAGAATCAAGGCAGCTTTTGAGCAAACTAGAGCTTGGTCCATGGAGTCTTTGTCGGCTGAAACTTTGATGCTTCGGACGACGTGTTATAGAATTATCACCAATATACTGAAGAAGAAGAAAATCAATGAAAAATGGGTTTCCCATAAACTGAGTGCTGACCAAATGAAAATGCGTGTGGAGTGTTCGACATCTAATTTGAATACTTATACGCAACAAACCAGTCGCTTAGAGCACACCGTGTCGATAGACGAGACATGGGTTAGCCTGCATAGACCCCCTGAGAAGGACCAAGCAAAACAGTGGCTCCGACAAGGTGAAGTGGCGGCGTCTGTGGCATTGCCAGGTAGATTCGGACGAAAGGTGTTGATTACACTCGCTCTGGATAGCAAGGGTGTTTGCTATTACGAAATATTAGCGGCAAACGAAAAACTCAATGCTCCCCGATATCTCGACTTTTTGAAGACATTGATGAACAAATGGCGTGGGGATCGACAGCACCGAGTGTGGTTACTCGACGACAACGCAAGACCTCACCGCACTGCTGAAATTACGGTCTGGATGGAGGGGAACAATATTGAGCGATGGCATCAACCCCCATATTCTCCTGATTTAAGCCCATGTGATAATGGTTGTTTCCATGCATTAAAAAGGGCAATAGGTGGGGTTCCATATGCAACCGTCGACTTACTCGCAAAAGCAATGGATAATGAAATTATATATGGAAACGCAAATGGTAAATATTTGGCTATTTCAAAACTCCCAGAGCGCTGGAATCGGTGTGTCAATAAAGCTGGAGAGTACCTCTAACTCATACCAAAAGATCTTTGTTCTAACTCATTTAGTTCAAAAGTTATTGGCATTTAAAGAGGCGACAGTTTGCTGGGGACTACCTAATATATTTGTTTCGATATCATCAACTGTGTTTAATTTCATTTCGAACATCGTACACTTATATGTATTTTTTTTATTTTTTTTTTATATTTCATCGAGAACTAAAGCGTATCTTATTGCAGTTCCAAAAGTAAACTTGATTTTGAAACTAGAAAACTTGAAATTTGAACGGAGCTTTCAAAGCTTTGCCAGAGTTTCAAAAAGGAGAACACCGCAACCAGAGCCACCATCTTGAGAACACTTTTTGAGCTGACCCCAACAGTGTTCCGCTATGTGACAGGCCTCAGCATTCAACCTTTAGGTATTACTATGAGGACGTATTGGTACCACCTTTTGACTTATTTTTTCACCTATTGTGCCTGGAATCAATCCACAGATTAGTAAGTATGATAAAGAAATTCAGAAATTCTACGAGTCTAGCTGGATCAGGTCCCAAAACCATATGTGCTTCCTGTCTAGCAGTCTAAGAGGCTCACCACTAGACTAGGATCAATGGGACAGGGTCACCATCTTAGGAATGACCTGCAAACATAACTATATGTCTCTGCTCAGAGCGGATGAACCGAATCATTGGATGACGTTGGTGATATCGTGTGGAACGATCCTCGCGAGGCCTGTTCCTGTGATGGTCATGACAGTAACGCTGGTAGTGCCCAGGGAGACAGCCTGGATAAACAGGCCGGATACATGGCGCAGGTTTCAATACGATACAATAATAACACAATACGAAGTTGAGTTCTATTGACGAAACTTCGGTCTTGGTAGCGCTTAAGTTCCAGCAGTGGTGTCACATTTTTGCCCATTGACTTTTGATAGTTGCATTTTGTCAACATGAATCTTTGCCTCTTGGACAAGATGTTTCACCGAGCTCAGTGATCGGTGATTTCGCGACGACCGGAGACAGTCCCAGAATGGAGACACACGGGTGAGGGAGCCCACATCCACTGGATTCGTTAGTAATAAAAAACTGTATTTCAAACGTGGCCGCGCGACGGCTCGAACGGTTGACGATGGCAGCATCGAATGGGAAAGGATCTCTGAAGGAATTCTACCCTTAAAAGTGAACAAGAGAATAGCGAGACGTACTCCGTAAACATTCTCAACTGAGAGCTATTAGAGCGAATTGAGCAGGCAATCAACCGGAACTACGCGGCTTCTGCCAGAAACTGCTCTCAGAGCATTATTGTGAATCATTTGAGCTTTGCACGCCCTGATACGCCCTGATAGAAACCTCGCTATATAGGATATAGGAGGTTTAAAGCTTAACACTAGAAGAAGCAGCACTTTGTACATCAAAAGTAGACCTCACGCTTCCCACCAATTTCCTCACGGCCGCTATAATTGCGTATCACTATCATTTCGGTGATAACCTCTTCCCATGTTGACTCGATAAGACCGAACTTGACAGCCTAGCGTCTTCTGGGCAATGGTGATTAACATGTAGACAAGACACATCACTATTTGCACAAAGATTGAGTGAGACTTACGCAGTTGAGGGCGATTGCTACATCTAACAACATCCCAAGACAGACCCTCTGTATCGACGACTCTTGCCAGCGATGAGCCAATGCAAGTTCAGTTGATTGCGACCTTCGAAAAACAAAATGTTGGCACTCTTAGGGTGTCCCTCTGGTCAACTAGCGTCTGTAAACGTTTCCGACACCTAACCGACCATAGATATCATGCGATAGTCAACGTTCACCTGTCTTGCAGGTTTAGAACAATGACGCTTACTTCATCTGCTAGATAGGTGTTAATTCATCGCGGGCGCCCTTATCAATGACGAGGGAAGCCAATATACTAGGCCGAAATGGCGGAGTGTCCATTTAGCTATCAGCATTTGCCACTATTGTTGCCACTATAACTCCACTATTGTTGGCAATGCAGTTTTGGACTTCTCGCTGCCACAGAATTCTCCAGCGAACTTCCACAAATGTAAGATGTCATCTTGAAGCACATTTGCGCTCGGACAATGTTCTCCTGCCCAGAGGAGATCTTGCCGTGGTCTCGCGGAGGTGCGGGCTTTCCATCGCGATACTTCTCGTTGTAATGCCGTGCATATTTTATGGAAGACGGCACAAGGGACTATTATCGACCAATGAAAACCACGTGGCACTCACGAGGGGTGCCTGACGTCACTAGGTAGCGTGTGTAATCGATATCTTCTTGTGGAACTTTAGGTAATTTACGTTCAAGTTCGTATTTGTCATTCTAAGTCTTTAGAACGTAAGATCGGTAGTGAATGTCAATATGTCCACTTATCAAATATTAGATCGATTCCAGCCGGAGATTCAAGAAGCCATATGCCGTCTTCGGTGCGTTGTTTTAAAAACAAACATAAGTGAAAGAAAAAAAAATATATGCACTGCGTAAAAAAAAATATGTGAGAACACAGCTAGTGAAAGTTCGTCTAGACAAGTCTAGACGGGGATTTCGACCAGTGGATTTGAAGAAAAATGAGAATCTAGCCTATTCCCTTGGAAGAAAGATGTTTCACTAAGTTCGCTACGACATCAATATTTATGACAAAACATAGTCAGATGGCTTTCCTAGAATCAACCTCATAGGAAGGAGGTGCAGAAATATTTGATTGGGTAACGATGTGCAACTTTCGAGAACTTCAGACTGAACGACAAAACGACAACAGATTACCTCTACGACGCGAATACTTGAGCCAACTGTGACGGGTTCTTGTATTGGCATTATGTTTAAGGTACACAAAGGGCATTTGTGGAATACTTAAGTGATGTGGAGCTTTCGACTTTGCACAATTTTATTCTCTTCGTTAGCAGTAAAGACACAAACTCAGGATCTATTTATAACCAACTCACCAAATGAGCGAACGCTAAGTAACAAGGGCTGCAAAACAAATGCTCGAGATAAGAACAGCTTGTTAATAATTTGTATGTCTCTTGAGGCACATATGTGATCACTGTCCTCACTGGTCGAGAGCCTAAGTTCAATACGAACCCTTGCATTTGAGCAACGAGCTACGACGAGCTTTTGTGACGTCAGCATCGTCAGTCCAGGAGACAGTATATGTACATGTTATATTCTTGCCGTCAAGCGACAAGAAGCGACAGGAGCGTAGCAGAGTATGTGCTTGTCCCACTCACTCAGGTATCCAATAGAACACAACGATAATATGATATTTTTCAATCTAATACAGCTCATACGGTAAAAGGAAAGACATATTAAGCCAATATCGGCTTCCACACGCGTACTGTAATTATCAAGGCGAAGCAGTTGTCGATGCTGTTCCTGCTTTTACTATATAACCAAATGGGTGCAACAGTGTTCGCCTGGCTGGATGACTGCACGCTTGCCTAAACGCGCCGACATTCTATATGTATTTACTACACATATATACGTCCTGTCCTACATCCGTATACACATCCATACTCGTGGGCTCGTATATATATATATTTATATATATGTATATATCTAAGGGGCGCAGACATATATTGCAAGTAAGCGGTAAGCGACTTGTTCGCTGTTTCGGTATCAGGCGGCGATAGGCACGGCGATGGGTCACACACACTCGCGCTTGTGCCCTGCGGTGATGCGGACCAACGTTCGGGGTACTGTTGATTAATGGTGAGTGAGTGAGCTCAGCCATCCAGGCACGCGGATCATGCTGGCGATCGGATAGCTTCGCGCCAAACGCTAGGAGACAGGAGAATAGAATGAGGACGACGAAAAGGTGGTACAGGTGGCCTGCGCTGGGGTATCGCAGCCAACGGCAAGGGGGTCCGCACTGCTAGTCAGCCACTTCCTGGCTTTTATGCCTTGTACGCCTGTCCCTGTCCCTGTAGAAACGATGGTGGCGGCGGCGGCCACGGCAGGTTCTTGTCGCTACCTGCTTCTCTTTGCGGCAGATATCTCATGAGGCACAAGTAGTTCCTTGTGTCTACCCCCGAGGGACGTAGGGGTCCAGAGGTTTCCCCGAGTTTGCGTGGGGAGCGGCTTCCCCCCACCCGGTTGAAGTCGATCGATGTCTCGCGGACGAACGCGATGGCGTGCCTCCATTATCGCTTTTTTGATGAAGTACTCCGCCCGTCGACACTGCTCAGGCGTCCGGGACAGACTGACTGGCGAGGCTTCAGCTTGATCACTTCCGCAGGCCCACCAGTTCGCGCTACCCCTTTTATCCCGGCCGTGCCAGAAAGCCCCAGACTAAGGGGATCGTGGTTACGTCTCTCTTTCTCGTTTTCTCCTAGCTAACGAGCTTAGTGTCGCCCACCGCAGTGGTCATTGTGGATATTCGCCTACACGTGTAGACCTGCTAGGCCAACCGGTTGAAAAGGCGGAGACCACAGGGAACAGAAATGAATATGCTACGACTTCCATGAACCCAAAGTGTGCGTGGTCGAGAAGCTTTCTACTTGCGGCGGTGTCTACAGGCGAATTGGGATTCAAACACTCCTTGATTAATTCGCTGATTTAATCCTACTAATATTTTAATTGCCACCCAGGTTGGACAGTTTCCCTCTCGTATGAAAAGGCCTTGGGAATGGATGAAGATCGCAAATGCCGAACTATAATTTAGTATTCAAGTCGTACCAGCAGATGGAGGCGAAACCTGTGTAGCCCATCGCTGCACGATATAACCGTTTTCCCTGGTTTCTCAACAAATTGGCCAATTCCAATTTAAATGCCCGTCCGATTTCGATGCAAGCGGCAAGCTTTTAATCTTTAAACGGTTGTCTCGGTATTCATATACATATTTCTACCACACAGACAAAGTGCTAGTACCAAATATGATATATGTTAATCATCTGAAGACTAGAATCTACGTTATCTTGAGAGCACAGAAAGCGTTGCTTATGCTCGCCGTTATTTCTCTGTGAGGTACAATATATTCATACACCCTCGAATTTTATGTTGCCTGCTGTTAATATCCAACGGGGGAATACCATTGGTGAAGTAAGTAGGGGTCCCTTGAAATCGTCGAATCCTTTGGCACCTGCGATGGAAGCAGCAACGAATGTAGCTGGAGCAACAACGGCATCAGCAACAACAACAAAAATAACGACGACAACAGCAACGGCTACGTGGTCAGTGTTAATTCTCTGCACCTTCCCGCCGTTGCTTGCTTTCCCTGTTCGCCTCTTCGATAGCCTCCGCCTGGGGTCTCTTCTCTCCCTGTCTCTCTCTCTCTCTCTCTCTCTCTGAAAACGTGAGTCGACTTCTAAACGACAACGAGTTGTTTTTTGGGCTCGGCGTCCGTCCGTTGGGCCTCGCCTTCGTTTTCCTCTATCACCGCCCTTCCTGCTGGTCCCTGTCGTTTCTTTCGACCGGGCCGCCGTAGACTGTACAGCAGCGAAAACGAAGCGAAAAAAAAGCCTGATGATGATTGTGATGGTGATCTCCTTTTCTTCTTCATCTTCTTCGTCTGCTTTCACCAGCACTCCTCCAACAGAGATACAGAAGGCAGCAGGCGGGAAGGTGGCAGTTCTCTCAAGATATACGGGGGCAGGCAGAGTGGGCTGTGAACTCGCGTCCCCTTAATGGTAAAGGCATAGGCCGACTCGGAAAAAGGCCCGCAGGGGGGCACTCCGTGAGGCCAACAATCTTACGGTGGGCCTTAGCCATAGCCATCTCCCTCCTTCTTTTCTCATCGTCGTTATCTTCGTTGTCTCGACTCAAAGGTCCAGAAGGAGGGAAATTCTGGGAAGAGTGGCAGGCTGCTGCTGCTGCTGGGGTTGCCACGTGGTGATGATCATCGCCTATCACCCCTTTCTCCCTCCTCTCTTCCTGCTGGTGTACGGCTCGCTACCGCCTCCCATACAAATCTAATGGTCGACAAGGACGAGACGGTAGCCCTGACTTGCTGACTACCTTGCTTTCTCTAGCTGCTGGATGGCAGGCTCGTTGGTGTGTCGGCTGCTTGCTGGCCCTGGGTCGGTCCTTTGTAGCGGAAGAAAAACCTAGAGAGTCACCAAGGGAGATGAAGATTACGTCCTTTACAGTTAGACGAGTAGCAAAGAGGCGAGCTGGTACGAATGAGAACAAAAACTAGGAGAGAACAAGACGAATATGAAGGACGAAAGTGAGGACAGCCCATCGGCTTGAAGCTGGAGGTGTGGCGGACGGTAGGTCGGGAAAATGGGGAAAAATCAGACAGAGGAGAAAAGGTAACCGAAACGCGAAGAGGTAACGGAACTTCGCAGTGGATAGCGGAACAGCGAAAGTGCAATAGAGAACACTAGTAAAGAAAGAGACGAACCCGGACGAGTTTCATCCGAATGGTGAGTTTCTCAATGTTACGTTATAACGAGTGAGGAACACAGGACGAAAGGGGTTGAGATAACGTGCGCGGCGAAAGCGACGCAGCTAGGTAGTTGGTCGGTGGTGGAGCCGGTGGTGGAGAGAGGTGATGAGTCGCTGCATGCCACTGGACAACTAACCAGCGGTTGAGACAGCGGTGTCGAGGCGATCGAACGGCAACACCCTACAGCTAGCGGGGGACAGAAACGAAAAGCGGGGAAAAAGAAAGAGGAAACGGCGGCCGAAGTAGATACGGCGAGGTTAAGGGGCCTGGGTGAGGTGGAAGGGCGCAAGTGTTGGAGATGAGGAGGGAAAAACAGCTAGAAGAGCGAGCACAAAGTGCCATAGAGGGCAGAGGCAGGCAGGCAAGGAAAGGACATAACAGCAGAGAAAAGGACGAACAGGACGACAAGGTCCGAATGCAGCCGGAGCTGCGCGGAAAGGAAGAATGAACGAACGGGCAAGAAGTGGAAATGGAGAGATAAAATTGAAGAGATACAATCAGAGTGTATGGCGATGGCGGGGTTTCATTGTTCATTGGGGGGGCTCAGCTGCCTCATAAGGGAGCGAGCTGCTACGGCGGAGGCGGCCGCGGTGGCTGTTGTTGTTAGGAAACGAAGGAGCCTATTCGGAGCACAAGCTGATGCTCTTCTCTTGAGGTAATCCTGCCAGCGCACCCAGCGATATATATATAAGAAGCGATGGGCCTGGAAGGATAGCTACGAGGTAGCTACGAGCACCGTAACGGCGTGCTGTCATCTTGTTATTGTCAAAAAATTAAGAAGAAAAACAAGAGAGAGAAAGACGACAAGGCTATTGCAATTTCGACTCTCTACTAAATTGATGTTATATAGCTGAGATTCAGTGAACACAGTTGAGTCGCTTTTAGCACAAAGCAATAGTCAGATAAAATGACATACCCGCGATTGCAACGTTGCTATCGAAACCAAATACAGTATGGTTTAATCATCCTAACGCCGTAACGCTTCTTCCAGTTTGATTTCGGCATGGTGCGTGATTGGACGTCACCCGAACTAACGAAGTGATAGCGCATCGAATATTAGGATAGACAACTGATCCCGCCGGATTCGATCTTATGTATTCTATATCATTCTATAACTACTACACTATCTACCAAGGGAGATACTCGTCTTGTTATTTAGTAACGCCGCAGCTGTTGTATTATACATGTTCGCACTCCCGACGTTCAGTGACTGTGTGTGTGATAGAACGGGCGGCAGATACCCTCGCTGACCACCGACGTGCCACTGACTTGCCTCCTATGCTATGTATCTGTGGTCTGGCGTCTCGCAGATCCCAAGACAACTGCGCTACGCTCCCTGCCATCTAGGCACAGCTCGTATATTTCGTATCGAGTCCACCCCCGTACAATGAATAGACTTTGATTACGTATGTACGTGTGTGACGTCGATGGAGCGGGTAGAGATTGACTTCTTTCCTTTTCCGACCACCTCCTATCTCTCTCTCTCTCTCTCTCTCTCCAATATGTTGCCTCGTCCTCCTTCACGAGATGTCCCAGCCTATACGGCCCGCTAATAGGTCACGGGGGCCTGCTTCTGCTAGCGCATTGCCGGCCGACGTCGATCACGCTTGAATTTCTTCTCAAATAATCGAATTCTATTTTTTTAATTAAACCCAATCGGCCAACTCCGACCGCCCCCCGCACGCCCAGCCCTCGTCAGTTCTAGCCCTCGTGCGCCAGGGGACGAAAAGGCCTTTGAAGCTCGCTCTACTCTACCGAGTTCCCTCAGTGGCGCAGACCTCGTTGACGATCCGCGAACGCTTCTGAATGTACCCGGATCGCTGCCATCGGGCAACGTTCTGTCGGCTGTGGCCACGCTATTACCACTACTATTACTGGTAGTAATAGCAGTAGCAATAGTAGTACTGGTGGTAGAGTTTTTTACTTCCTTTATTTTTGCTTCTCCTGCTTCTTTCGGGGGTGGTTTTCAATTAGGCGGAGCATTCAAGTGGAATCGAAGGGAAATTGGCGGAGCCGGATCTCCTTCGATAACGGGGAAGTAGCAAGAGACTTAACTGGAATAAAACAAGCAGCCCGTTCCCTCAGTCGCAGCCATCACGAGGACGACGTTCACACTCCCCGCTATCCTCGGGCAAGTAGTGAAATCGGCACGCGTTCGCTCTCGTTTGCCAGCCAAGGTCGCAAGGCAGAAACAATGGCTGGCCGTTGCACACCCTACTGTGTGGCTGACCACGATTCGCATACCGACGGTGGTGCGGCAGTTGGTCAGCGGCTTCGCTGACGACGTCCCGGCCTGACTGTGCAGGAGGAGTTGGCCGTGATATGGCGCTTTCCTCTATATAGAAGTGAATATAGTGACTTATACGTTCGTAGCCGGAACCTTCAGCGCTTGACGAACACCATCCTCGTGAGAGATTCTCTTTTTGAATAATGAAATTCTATTTTGAATAATAATGAATGTGCACGTTACTTTCGATATCTTCAATTGCATATGATTGCGTGGCACTCGTAATCAACCTAACACCATTAGCAAGTACTGATTGTGCCCAACTCGTATCAGAGGCTAGCTGGCCACCGAAATACACGCTGAATGCTCAAACAAGTCTATTCTTCAGTAGACTCCGAATTACGCTATTAAACTATCCGTTGCCGCACAAAGCACAAAGGGGGCCGGGAACGCGAGGGGGTAATTTGCAATATCTATTCATCGTACGAGATTGCCTAACATTTCAACAAACGCGTGGGACATGTTGAAGCAAGCTGTCCGGTCCTGGGGAACGATATTTCTTCGTCGGGTCGGCAGACTTTTCCGATCACAGGAGTGTATTGGCCTCCATTGCACTAAGGAGTTGCTTCCCTTCGCAGCAGCAGCATCGGACAAAGCAACACACCCAGAAATAGCAGGAGGCCGATCGCGACATGATTAGGTTTGCCAAGAGCCACGATGCAATGTCGATGTCTCTGCTTCCGTCGGTGCAGCAGGCAATGGAAATGACGGGACAGCAGAAGAGGGCTAGGTACATAGAATGTTCGTTCCAAGAGGTCTCCCTCCAATAGCGACTAAGGACACAATTTTCGTGCTATGCTCGATGCGGTAGACGATGAGGTACCGGAGTCGAGTAGTTTGGCGACCGAGTATATTCATCTGGTCTTGGCTATTGTTGTCTCTCGGTGTCCATCTTCGTATCGTCCTGCATGGCCTGACCCTTTCGAGTCTAGTTAGCTAGCGCAATTTGTTAGTCGGTGTTGGGAAGCAGTTTGATTCGGGAAGAGCCCTGCTCGAGGACGTCTCGCAAGGCACACCTGTTTTGTTTGGCTGCACACTTCGACAATCATTGTCAGCAGGAACTTCAATATTATACAGGTGTCACACAGTTGAGTCAGCATTGATTTTGTTTGATGCAGAATGTTATCAAGGCATGCATTTATTACCACTTTTTTAACTTGACACTGAAAACATTCAAGAAGTTTCATTTATTTTGTATAATAGATCAAATTAACTGTAACTGCCTATATTTTCCGTATGTCACCGGCTTTCCGTACTATTAATTGCAGGGCAACCAAAAAAACATCAATCACAATTGAAGCCCGCTGTCGGTGTCAACCGTTTCCTTTGTCGGCAGATTACCTCTTAGCAGCCCACAACGTTGATTTGCACGTGGCCCGTCGTCAAATGTTGTAATGCTCACGTACACGATTCACATAACACAAACAAATAAATCTGCGGTATTTGTTTTCAATTTATTCCCGAGCGAAGTATGATAAACTCTTACCAGAAACTGGGTCTCGAATATTATATATGCATATAATCTCCCTTAGTCGTTGTACGCTCCCAAGAGGCTTACAGTCATCAATTTGTACACAAAGATATGGGTTCATTACTAGTTTGTTGGGAGCACAAATTTCGCAATCTAGTGTTCTATCTCGTGACTAAATTGACGTTGATATAATGCACGCCACAATGACTGTCTTTGTCTCTCTCTCTCTCTCTCTCTCGCTAATGCATGAAAGCTAACGGAAGCTGATGTGCCCAACGATTCCACCAATTGTCGGCATGTTCTAGCGAACGTGAAATATCGCCTATAGAGTTTGATGCTTCTGCACGTCATCACTGAATGATGGACCAACGAGCCTATGACAATAACGATGGTTGTAAGATATCCAGCCGCCTAATAATCTATCAAATGCATGTATTATATATATATATATATATATATGGGTATAGATTTCTCTCGACTTGGCTGTTCGGTGACAGGAGGGCTACTTGTGACTTCGCGTGTTATCGATGTCATCCGAGCCTACTTAAGCCACAGATACAGAGAGCCTATACAGGCTATATAAATGTGATTGATTAATTAGTCAGAAAAATTGATTGTTGGAACAGAATATAGTGTTTCCCACTAATAATTTGTTCAAACATACAATAATGAGGAATTGTTTCTAGAGATTATTTGGGGGGGGCTGGGGACCGGGGCTGAGGCCGACATTGTCCCAAGGAGTGCGATCGCATTGCCTCTCGGCACAGCGAGGGACAGGCGTTGCAGAAGGAAAGATCCCGCGCACTTGTTCCCGGTGGCGTGGATCAGCCTATGGTAGACCCCTTCGAGGAAGTTCGCAGTGAGGGGGCCGTGCCCGCCCAAGGTTTCAAAAGCAAGGGGGGAAAAGAGGTGGGTGGCCAGGAGTGGGGCGTACTTCCGTAGCTTGGCCCGCTCCGCACGCGCTACCTTGTAACCGGGGGTGGTTGTACAGTGGTTGACAAAAGAAGGCGCTAGAGTGTCAACCACCGTGCCGTTCCAAATGAGGTGCTGGAACAGAATGGTTTCGGTAATGGCGTAGCAGTAGTACCGTAACATATGAGGTGCAAGGGGGATCCTCGTCCCGCCACAACAAAACTTCCTTGAGAAACTGTTCATCGCTCACAACTGCGGGACTCTATCTCAGGGCTCCACGACACCACTGATCTGTCTGTACGATAACAAAATATACAAACACGTGGAGGACTTTGAGCAGGTCCAAGTACACGCAGTGATACAGTAGATGGGTCAATTGTGTTAAATATCTATTCTACGTAGAGAACCACTAATTAATAATCGGCTGCATGATTATAATCGCGGAGTCACATAGCTGAGGCGGCATCGGAAGCCCCAAGAATAGTTCTGTACAAACAGCGCGGCGCGTATACTATAACGTAGGTCCATTAGTATTATACCTAATCTAGTATTGTTTGCACAACCACCAAAGAGAGAGAGAGAGAGATCGAGCTTGTGCGTGCGTGCTTCTCATTATGTAGCATTTACATCATGTCGATAAATGGCAACTTCCGAAAAGACGTACACACTACAACCTAACCTGGCACTCGATAAAGCCAATCTGTGCTGCCAAATCAGCAGAATAATCGGCATGTATAAATCTGCCGAAGGGCCAAACTGATGCTAAAATTAACGTGCGCATACAGTTTTTCATATACCAGACACACGCATATATATATGATAATACATTTCAGCGGGGATATATACATATGTATAGATCTCCGTTGAAATATATTATCACTAACACTAGCACCACATCGAGCCAGCACAAGTATTTTCATATCCTATTATATTATTACCATGCTCACTGTGTCGTCCGCGCAGCGTTAGCCATCAGAGTTCAGTCATCAGATTAGGGTCGTGTACCGCGTCCCGTCTGCCTCTTATACCTGGTGGTCGCCACTTTGGCCACAAGCGTCTGTCAATTTGTATCCGCTCATTTAGCAGCAGCCATCGGCACACGTTACCCCGTTCAGAAACGCGTTCATCAATTCGAGTGGTCAGACAGGCGGATCGAGGCGCGAGCGCGGTGGATTGCCGGAGGTTGGGTTTCGGGGGCTTTGGCCCGCACATGGAGCAGGCTGTGCAGCATTGGGCGAAGACGGGACGCGCTGTTCTTTTCATTGTAGTCACTCATTCATGAACATTTGTCGAGCCGCCCCTCCCTATCGAGCGGCCGTGCTGGCGTTACCTCCTTTGTGCATTGTTACTACGAATGGGTTCAAGGTCGTCTATTTAATTAGTGACTTAATATCACAATAGATAGAGTGACGGAGGAGTCGGGGCGACGGTGGAGGAGCGTCAGGCCAAAAGAAGGCGGCTTCCCGAAGGGAAGACACGGGAAAAGGACTGTGTTGGCCTGCCTGCCCCGAATGGAACAACTGCAACGACCGAGGCCCAAGTACCGCTGTACGTCAATCACCGACGGCAGGCCAATGCTAGCAGATCTTTTGTGTCGGCTACCCGTAGTTGCACATGTATGACACACATGGAATTGTTATGTATACATATATATATATATATATCTGTATATACGTAAGATAGTATATGCGGCGAATAAATGGGGACGCACGCTCCCATGTGATGAGACCATTTTTAAGAGTGTCTTTTTCTCTCTCATTTTCATCATATGCTTGAAATTTGTAGCATCACCACTGGCATCATATGTTTGCTTTCCTATTTCATAATAAGCTTTTCTCTAGCGGCCAGGATTAGTGTAGGCCCTGTGTAGGTCAATTTGTAAATGACCACCGATTTTAGATAGCCACATTCCGTGTAAACAGGACCGCGTTCGTGCATACGTCTATATAGACCGTGCTTAACATATGCATTATATAACTTATATAGGTAACCTCGATAATACTTTGGGGCATGGCTTACTTCAATGGACAAGTAGTATATATATATATATAATATATATATATATATATATAGGGTGTTCGGAATATCACGCAGGTCCGTAGGGTTGAGTCAGGTGCTGAACGCGTTCGAAAAAAAGGCGCAGGCCTCCGAAGCTGAGTTTCTTTTTCAACACTTCGCGTGATTCTTCTATGGCGAGTTCAATAACAATTTTTGAACGCCATAGAGCGCTTCCCAACACGACGTATATTATAAATATATATATATATATATATATGCAACCCGTCTGGTTTCAAGGTGCTACATCGATACGCGCATCTTGACCCATATTTTCCATCATTGCTAATTGATATCTCGGTTACCTGCTACAAATATGTAGAATGGCATCAACCTCACACGGCCTGGAAAACAACAAAAAGGGAAAAATAATTTCTGGCTTATCGACTTTAATGAAAGTTCCGTTCATCATTTCTAAGTGCACTACATCTTTGGCCTGCATGACTCTGTTAACTTACTCAAATAGCGGCGACTTCTGATGTGCTAGTTGTGACTAAGTGCAAGAATACAATACGACATAAAGATACTGTGAAACACCGAAAATTACCGTGTAAAATTTAATTTTTTTGTAAATAAAATTTTACACAGTAACTTTCGGTAAAAATCAATCCGGATAGTACGCATATACTATGGGTATGGTTAAAAACAACTATATATATATATAAAAAAAAACTATATATTTCTATTTATCTTATTTCTCTCTCTCTCTCTCTCTCTCTCTCTCTATATATATATATATATATATATATTTGTTCTTCTATAACGTAACGTTTAACAAATTGTAATAATAGCATTATGCGTGCCAGGGATGATAATTTAAGATGCTTATTATTATTATTATTACTATATGGGATACTATATGCAAACAGCTGCATAGCAGCTGTCCCTCGCAGAGATCGAGGTACAGTCTTTACCGAAATATACTGTCCGCCTTGATTTGAAAGGCGTCCGTTTGATTTGTGCTGAAAACGACCAACGGTGCATTCCAGGTGTTCACAAGCAAAACATTCTGCAATCAGCAAGAGTAATTACGATTGCAGCTCGATGCGAATTCAACGGTGTGTACTCTGCCCAGCTGCAGATGACCTTCCTCCGGCCAGTGGCTCAAAAGGCCGTCATACAAAGTTCACCGTTTCGTTTGCACGGGCGCTCCAAATCGTCTTTTGATTAGAGCACTTCTCGTAGTTAAACCTATGGTCGCATTGCTACGAGGAATATTCGCGAGGAAAGATTCGCACTGCCAGGGCAAGGTTTGAACTTGCCACCTAGAACATATCCCACAACCGGTCCATTTATGCAAGCTGTGCCCGTACGCACTGTGATCTTGTCATCACGGCGACACGTGGAATCGCCGTCGAGCTGCGCCTCATGTCTCGACTTGCAACGCTGGGGAAACTAACCGATTCCGCGACTAGATCAGATACCTACATTGATTATGACGACCTCGCTGTCAACCCAGGCGACCACAATCACTGCTTACGACGAAATACTTGACGCAGACGATATTTGGACATCTGTAGCGATTTTTCCTGAAGCCTGAGCAATTCAAAACAACATTCATCGAGTCTATGCTGATGCCATATGTTCGCAGTGGTTTACGTTTTTTTTTGGTTGTCATCAGTGCATCTGCACAGGTGAAAACTTGGTATAGGATTGTATAGAGGGAAACTCCTATAGTCAATCAAGGTCGGCGGAATTAAAGGGTCCCTGCCTGATTCTCACTCCAGTGATGAACTACGTCAACGTCCGCTGATCGGGTAAGAGGGTTAGATCAGCCACTGTTCTAACTGTTTCCCTTCTATGCCATCCCCATTCAAGCTCTCAATCTCGTCGAAGGCGTGTGCCGTGAAAGTTTGTCACATCTTACCGATGCTCTGGGTGACCTGCAAAGAATATAGCCAACGCAGTGTACGCGGCTACGTGTGCTAAGTATGCTTTGTAGGAATCATTCGGTGACCCCATCAACGACGGGGATGTCTTCTAAGTCAAGATCTAAAATACCCTTGAACGTCAAATGCTATTTTCTCTAAAATAGCCTGCGTGGCCCAATTACTCACAAGCGTTAGCAAGCGCATCACCCAGTGGCTGCAAAAAGTTGAATCTAACGCGTTGCTGTGAATGTGCGTATTCAAGGCGATTTGTCAGCCGTTGCGAACGAGTTGGTGAGGTTCTCGAAACGGCCTCATGCGTGACCTCGCAGGTAGCATCCCTTGGTGAAGATGTTGAATTCCTTACTAATGCTACTGTTCAAATGTAATAAAATAGATCCGTGTCGCTTCTTCCTCAACAACCTGATGGTTCCAGTGGGACTCCTCATTTTACTAACTCTTGCACACCAGTATGACTATGTGACCGATGTACCTGACGTTCGCTTTGAATCATTTTCGGTATCCGATCCCAACCAAACACAGGTGAGTTTCTCTCGTTCGTGAGATTACGCGATCATAGATAGGCTCGGAAAGTCGATAAAAAAAGAGACTACATACTTATTTGCTTGGTGGTTATATTGCGTATCCAATACGGCCAGATACCACTATGGACCGCCTATAGGATAATGTGTGTATAAGGATTGATGTGAAGCCTTTCTAAAATGATTATAATACAAGTAAACCTTTGTTTTATTTTTAAAACTGAGCAGCTATCTAGCGCCCGTCTGGGAGCTCTGGCCGTAGATGTGTACGCAGTAGACGACCTTTTTACCGGTCAACATGAGCGAAGCAGTGAAGATCATGGATTCCCCGTTGAGGAAATTCGTCTGCGCATTGAGAATTCGCTTCAAGTAATGAACATACGTTACACGTTATTTTCTCTCATTGAATAATCATAAAAGTGTAAATCATAACGAAATGGAAGAACCCTTTCATAGCTGATTAAAACGGCATTTTTGTTGAAAGTCTAATGAATCGAAGTGTAGGTTATACCAACGAGGTTTTTCTTCACATTGAATGTGAACCCAGTCATTAATCAGTCACGAAGTCGTAATGAAATAGATAATATAACATAACACGGAGTATAAGATAATATAACATCAGTTCTTCGGAATAGAGTTCCCAAAGTAAATATGCGCGGCTGATCCTAGCCGGACACGGGTCTCTCTTGTAGCTGGTATATATAATATATATATATATATATATATATATATATAGCGCGCAAGTTCTTTCTTTCTGCAGCACATGTCCCTCGCTGTGCAGAGGGGCAATGCCATCCTCTTCCTCGGCACATTGTCGACCTCAGCCCCTTCCGCCCATAGCCCCCCACAATCTCTATAAATAATTCCTAACTATGTATGTTTGAATAAAACAACTATGTATATATATATATATATATATAACCACGATTCGTTATTTGCATAGAATTTTGGACTTCGCCGATCCTTAGGCGGTAGTACTGACGACATTCAAGTGCTTCTTTACCGACTCAACGGGACTCCGCACGTGTCAATACTGACCCTGCCTACTCTTGACACGAACTCGATCTTCCCCTTCGCCGGTTTGTTAGTACTTTGTCGTAAGCCACCGTACATGTGTCAATGTCCTATCGATGCATGACTCTTGCTGCTGTATCTATAGCGGGTTTTTGTTTTTGTGTCATTTACACTATTTTGGTTAGGGTATAAGGTATTCCTGAATTTCTAATATTTATCCAAAGCGTGTTGGAATATATTAGTTAATAGAGAAAAAAACAAACCATATCTGATTAGATAGTCACAAAAGATATGGTATCAAATACTTCAGAAAGGAACGTGAAATATTCTCCACGTGCCTGCTTTCAACGCTAGCTATCATGTACAATAGCATTTCGGATATCTTCGACGTTCACTGTTCTTTTGCTTGCCCAATGACAGACTGCTTTCCGACGCTCTTTCCCCGATTCAAATTCGAGATCTTGATCTTGTTCGGGACGGATCGATGTTCATCATGGCTCAGGTGGCCGGTACGCTGGCAGGCATGAGTAACGTTACCAATCTGCCCGATGTGAGAATCAAAATTGATGATATCCAGCACAGGCGAATCCACTCGTTCGCCGAGGTATTATGCTTCGTTCATTCCTATCTTCGTAAAAAATTCTTCTAATGACTCAATAGAAATTGATTGGCATAACTCACTCTGTGACTGGCGCAGGTGTGCGATTCGTCGGGAAAGAAAAAAACAGCCTACTCGAACCTACTGTAATACGACAGAGGAATGGCTCTATGTCTTAGGTTACTTGGACGTTTCAACCCACTTACCGATTAGATCGCATTTTCAAAAACGAAAACAATTCGATTCTCCAGCAAACGTGAAGTGACTCAGCAGTCTATACAATGTGCAGAAGAACGACTCAGCCTTTTCTCAGCGACTAGGTTATCCTCAGTTATTGTAGCAAAAGTTTACAAAGCTTGCACGTCGTGTTATATTTGAGGTTTAGGTTTGTTCCCGCGCCTACTGGCTTAGGTATTATTTCTTCTCTCGCTCTCCTTCACTCTGTATCATTTCTATATAGGAATATCATCGATTGATCCCGTTTGTGGCCGCCGTCCTAGTGGCCTTGCGGGTTGTGGGCCTGCTTGCGCGAATGGAAGAGGAGCTCTACCGTGGGTCGGTAACTGCTTTTGACGCTTACGGGATACCACACACATTCAATACCTTCGCCTGGATAATGACGGCTCTATTTGAGGTACGCTTTTTCTGCGCCCTCTCGAAATTCTATCCTATCGTCTGTGTAGCGCACGACCATTGCACATATAACCCTCCTATATGTCATTCTATGATTTTATTGTGTGGTAATTACAATCATAATAATAAGCGTTATTTATGAATTAGTTAAACAAAATGTGAATATACAATAATTGGGGATAGAGTGGCAGGCCGAGGTCGTTGTCGTTAAACATCGTGCAGCGCGGATGGCGTCCGGCGTTCGTACGATATGCAGTGGTCGACTGTCAACCAGGCGATGAGCACTGGATGCCGAGTCCTCCGGAGCGAACCGGCAGAGTAGCTTGCGCCTCCGCTACCTGGGGAAATCGGAGGTTGAGGATCGTCGTAAGTGCGTCCAGCATCATATTGTCGTGGAGGGCAGATCTCTCGGTGCCCGCGGGGCTGGTCCTGAGCAAGTGCTGCATACGCGTCCGTCGAGAAAGAGGATTGAAGGAGGGAGAGCTCCTGGTTAGCCGTGAGAGGGGCGCCGAAGAGCTCAAGTGACGACCTTGGGCTGAGGCGGCACACTGGGAGTAAGTGCTGAAGATTGGGGTGGAGATCCAAGGAGAAGACCTCGCACTTCATCGAGTTGAGGGCAAGGCCGTTGGACCTCTCATTGTCGAGGACTAGCTACACGTAGATAGCGACGGTGGCCGGATGACCCACCAACGTTCCGTCATGCATGACCACAGCTGGACGCGGACCTGGAAGGACGTTACGTTAGGCCGAAGGACTGGGCGCTCACCCCAGCGGGTCCCTTGCTGAACCCCGCATTCGGAGCTGATGATGGCGTGGTCCACAATCACCCCGTTGAAGGCGTTGCGGAAATCGAACTTCACCAGGTCCGTGGCCGGGTGGGCTGGATGGAGGCGCACGCATGATCAGCGATCGTAGTCACCAGACGGCTGGCCGCACCCGAGTGGGTTGAGCCGAGCAGGTTCTCAAACGAGCTCCCTCGTTGGCCCACGCTACCTTAGCGGCAACGGCCGCAAGAACCTCATCAATGCCCATCAATTCCCTTGCTATCATTACATTGTTCTTGCTGCATGCGTTCGCATCTCTGTGGCGGTTGCAATCGACGCTGGTACTAATCGATGGCATAAATCGCAGGTGAAGTATGTCACCAACCACGCCCTGCTGCTCGAATGGTATGCCCCTACGACGTAAAATGTTCATTTGTTTAAGAGAGTGGTGCCCTACAAACAAACTCCTATCCTATCCGCTTGAGTCAAGTTAAGCCTCTGTTGTTTGTACCAACGGTATGCTTGCCACCCGTTCACCAGCTACCTCCCAATGTCTACTTGCGCACTTGCATTTAAGAGAGATCGGTCTTATTAAGCAATGCTGAAAGCACTCCCGTGGACGTTCAGTGTTGTCTGTGAGTCCGCCCGGAAAACCTACTTTTAGTATCAACTTAGCATTCCGAAGCGATAGGCCAAATACAATATCCTAATTTTATATGTTCCTTTTTCGGTCATTCGCTAATGACCATCATTGTTGACGATTTCCGCTAGCTCAATGGTGGGCGCGTATTTAACAAGCATTACTTCTGTTGTTTTACAGCAGGGAAATATGCATCACTTCTCTCCCGATGAATTTCTAAGCGGTACCTCTAATCCTTCAGGTGCTGCTACTCCAAGTCTGGATAATGGGACCTCTTTTCCTGAGTACCTACGTGACGCACGTTCCAAGCGAAACGTTTGCTGGATCAATCAGCCTTACACGTCTGGCTCTCATAATCATGTTATACTGTGTGAATGAGGCGATATCAGTTGTATGGTGTGTTACCCTGTTCGGTGAGTTTACACAAGTCGTCGGTCGCCTCTGATTGAGCGCACTGATTGATATAGATGCATACGTGCAGGGTTCTTTTTCAATCCACACGATTGTTTTTTTGCAACACTTCGAGAAGGTAAAATTATGTCACTGCTGAAAAACAGCTCTCCGCCTTTAATTTTTTTTTACCTCAGCGATCGGCTCCTTGCAAGTGCATGACAAGTGAACACATTTACGAATTTATATATTAAAAAAACTCGTTGTACACATACGCAACTACTTTGAAGAAGAATCTCCACAGAATCTCGTATACATTTCAAGTCTCGTTAGGTATATGCTAAAGCTGTGTGATCCAGGTTGTACCAGCCGTCTGTTGTACACTTCCAACACGGAAGTGTAGAGAGCGTGTAGGCCATTTGAAGTTTTCGTTTTATTCAACGCTAGTGAGGAAATCAGTGACGTTGGTTCACCTTTCAATGGACAGAATTATCTGCAATCTCTTTCAACAGATGTCCGATGTGCTGTATGGTAAGTGAATAGTTCACCCAGCGATTTGGAAATAATCACGGCCATCCGATGAAGGTTGACCTTGTCTCAATATTAACCCTAACTTGGTCTGTTGACACGAACTTCTACACACTGCTTGCCCTAAACAAATTGATCTATGTCATAAGCACATGTATCACGAGGGCTGATGTCGGACCCTGATTGCGTTTCAGGCAGGCACGCCTCAATCGTTTACGGGTCTATAACTTCGATTCAGCTCCTTGTTAACATGATGCATCTGCACAAGACGCCGTTTCTTTGTCTCAAGGGTGCTACAAATGGCTTCGCGCTACTATCCGGGCCCTATGCACTTCAAGTTGGCATCAGGTTCGCCAGTGCGTACAACCTGCCCATACCAGCCGGTAGGTGAAGTATCTGATCTGCTATGGTTCGGTGTTGTTTTTATCCGTTTTCTAAAGTGGACCTGAATCGGTTTCACTGGAATATGGAATATATTTGCATGGAATATCTGCACTCATGCGTGTGGGTGATCGTGTGATATATTCCTTCTTAGGTGTTTTTACGCATAAAACTATACGGAAAATAGGCGTGTATATTCTTCTTCGAAAAATTCATCACGACTCAATAAACTAATGACGACAGTACATTACATTCATCGCGGACATATTGATGAGTATGTTGTTGACTGCTATTGTTGAAGACACAATTGGCTTCATGGCGTGCTCCGGAAAAGGCCACGTGGAAACGTTAAATTTTTGGGCTGTATCATGCGCTATGCTTGCCTGGGCCCTGTTTTTCTACACGGTCATTGTCATCGTCGATTCCATACCTGTTCGTGACGGAAGTTTTCGACCTTTATTAGCCTCAACGATCGCTGAGAGGATTCATTGCCGTGAGCAAACGCCCAGCATCGATCCTAGCGATCTACCTCTGATTCAAACTTTTCACAAAGGTAAGATTGAATCAAATGTCAAAGTGCATTAATTTCCCACTTATATTCCTTTTTAAATTATTATTATTATTATGCTGTATAAAAAACACATTCTGAGCTGTTGTCTCAGACGTTTTCTGTTGGATATACCCCTTTCATTTTTATTACTCTAACTTCGCACATTGTGCTCACACAGATTTACATAAATATATACAGTATATATTTATGTAAATCTGTGTGACTATCTAATTCTCGCGATGTTTTCATCAAGTTAGCTTTGCCCTACTTTGATACTGTAGACTGCTGCATACTCATCAGATCACCAATAGGTGGTCTAGTTAATATTCTATGGCTGGCATCCATTCACAACAAAACGAAAAATACTCATCCCCTCAGAGAGCGAAAAGCGCGCTGAATATATGTGTTCTTCTCTACTCTATGGTTTGTGACAAATAATGGTCACCGCACGGACTAGTGCGGACTATCGATCGTTTCATTGGTCTAGGACGTTCTGTTTATATTCACTATCTGATAGGCACCAAGCTAACGATGACGATGGTAGCGGTGACGTACGTGAATGCCGAAAAGTATCGGGTGCTGAACAATTTCACACTGGTCATCCCCCACGGCCAGGTGGTCTCGCTGGTGGGCGATATCCAAGATGTCGGTGATGCTGTCATGACAATTCTATCCGGGGTATGCACAAAATACAAGGGACTGGTGACTCAGTTCGGTCGACCTGCGGACACGGATTACCTCCGCAACAATGTGTCAGTTTGTCCTGTCGACTTCTTCTTGCTGGAACAACTAACCATTTCTACCAATGTTAAGCTATTTTTGAGCGCTCGTGAGGTGGAAGGTACGTCAATCGTCTTGCAGATTTGTCAGAATTAAATCAGTTTATTACCGAGTGACTGATTTTCTGTGTAGCATCTATAAGAATTCGAATACTACATACGTTCTCTCCGTCTAAAATTTCTGTTAAAAGGAAGCCGGCCCGTTATCATGTAGGATTAGCATGGTGTCCAAGTAGAACAGAGGTACAGGGTGCTAATAAAAGAGTGCAATTGAATACAACTCCATAGTCGAACATGCGAAGCGTGTACGAAAAGTAAAAGAGTTCTGAAACCCCACTCAGAGTCACTGAGTAGTTAGTGTATATCTATTTTATGTTTCGACTGGGTCGCCTCAGGACTTTCCGTAGCTTTCCAAAAATTGTTCGATCTCGGTGAGGCTCGTATTGCCCCCTACACAGGTGGGTGTGGCAGTCTCAGTTGTGTTGCATTACCCCAGAAGACTTGCGAACAATATACACTTGTATTAATATAAAGCTTAAAAATAATTGATAACCGACCATGGCTGTTTCGTCAAGTTCTTTGTTAAGAGCCATTTCGTTTCCTTTTGAATGTAGATGCGAAACAGGTGTTTAATGCACTCATGAAGGATCTTGACATGACGGCACCACTGGAGACTACGTTCGAAATTCTTTCTAACAGCGACAAGCGGAAAGTGTGCATTGGCGTTGCGCTTCTTGGTCTATCAGACGTCGTCGTTCTAGAAGAACCCACAAGGGACCTCAGCCCAGAAGACGCCAGAAAGGTATTTATTGTATAATCCAAGTTTGCCCAACCTTATTCACTTCTACGTTGTCTCTGGGATATTGGTATATTTCACCACGTTCTGTTGCGATTGCAAGGTCCCACCAAGATGTTGTTGAACCCAAGAGTCGACGGAGCGGCAACACCAGTCAACTACATTTCGCGTCGCTTAGTCCGACCGTACAGATCAATATTACGTCTCACACGGTAGTGTCATTATTATTGTTCAATATGCCTAGATGCCTGTTAAAAAACAAAACGTCGTCTACACGTCATCTGGGCTCAAGGTTGATATAAAAATATTTAAATATTTCAATATTAAAGAACGGTTCGCTAAAAATATCGGCGCGCAATATATGGTAAGCAATTTTCCAATAAATAGAGCAAAAAATGTTGCCCCCTTTAATCGTCAGATTCATGGAAAACGTTTATTTTCCAGCTCAGGAAATGCGAGAAGTTCCAAATTTAAAAAATTGAATTCGTCAAATGCTGCAGATAAGATAAATTTTTGTACCGTTATGAGCCAATTGTTTTCCAACCAAACAAGGTTAGGTGTTTTTCGTTAAAAACAAGGTAGTCATTCACATTTCTACAGCACCTGCTCGTATCTTAATGATTGGTTTACTCGGGTTGCGTATATTAATGGCGACATTGTTGGCCCCCCAGCCCGCTAGGATTTTATTGGCAATACTTTAGTTCCTTTTATAATAGCAACAACAAAATGTTTGAGCTGACCCTCAGCAATTTTCCTATGCGAGAGGGTTTTTTTTTATAATACCGCCCCTAACCTGCCCGTATCCTCATGCAACTAGTTTAGATAGAAATAATGTCAGATTTGTTGGGGACCTCTCAAGATCTTGCTCAGCAGTCTCCGGTCACGCTCCTTGTATCAGACACACGCTGTTCATCAAGTTCAACCTCGAATGCACTCATCAAAATGTTGGAGAATTGCGAAATAGAGTGATGTTATTTTCGAGCATATTATTTACAGGGTGGGCGGGTGGGTTTCCAAAATCATTTGTTTCCGAAATCCTGCACTCTGATGCAAACGGCTGATTTAAATATTCTCTTAAATGAGTGACCACCATTTGAATGCTCCAATTACAGCTCGTGATTCTACTACAACGTGAAACTCGAGGGCGCTCGATATTGCTTATTACTACAGATTCCGAATTTGCTGAGTCCGTTTCGGAGCGTGTAAATGTTTGCTTCAATGGATCAGTTGTCTTCAGCGGGACGGTCACGGCCTTAGTCTCAGTTCTTCTAGGTTAGTGAATTCAAGAGGTTCTCGAATCGAGAGGACATTTCGGCAGGGTGAAATTAACAACCATTACAGATGTCCTAGATAAATGTAACTACTGAGTTTAGTATGGTACAACAGCTACCTGTATCATCAGATAGGTTTAAATAGGTGGCCCAATCATATGCTTAGTCGTTTCTAAATGTCAGTCTTCGTTTTCGGGTCCAGATTTGCCGTTTACTCTACTCTTGCACCTTCGCTTACCTCCAAGGGACGAGGCGGATCGTGATCGACGCCCGGGGGGTCCTGACTACAGTAACTTAAAGCTGCTGAATCTAATTCGGACGTTTCCTTCCGGTGTGCAGGCCCTTCACATCAGCCGCCAAAGTATCGTGCTACAAGTCCGTGGAACTGACAATCAGGCATGTATATAACGATATAGCAACGAACTTAAGCATTGTAAAATTGCAGTTCCGGAAATATAATAAACCGCAAATGTTATGTTATGTTATGGATAGGTAGACGCTTAGTCCCGCCTTGAGTTTCTTTCATATGCCGAAGTATACATAATTCTAACGTCGTATTGTAAGTACCTCATACAATATATGTATATTCAATAGTTCCATTTTAGCAGCTTTTTTTACTTCTCCAGCGATCTCTTTTACTGAGGCGAAAGATCGGATGTCGTTAGGGAGTGAACCCCAGATTTCAGGCAGGCGGTAACCCAGGGCATGGTGGATAGACCCCTTTAATAGTAAATGGCCTTACAAATTCCGTTTTTCTTAGGATTGTGTGCGATGCGAGTGATGGCAAAGTAGATGTCATTCGGTACTTTTCCTCTAAGTATCTTGAATGCAAGGAGAGCAGTCTGGATCGTGGAGAGCTCCTCTATTCGAGGGAGGTCGAGGCTTTCCAGGGCATCCGTAACGGGGTTCCTCCGGTGCCGACCAAAAATAACTCTAAGGGCATCATTTAGAATGGCATTCCCCTTACGTAGTTCCTCTAAAGCCTCCGCCCCAAATTGTTATACCATACCATGATAACGGGACGAGCAGCATTTTATATATTATATCAGAAGCAGACCAGCAGACTGGTATTCCCAAATTCTTAAGCCGCATGGTACCTAGTAGTCACTCATGTGATCTTTCCAATAAGGTGTGTCCCGGATAGTTAGGCTCAACCATTTGACAGTCAACCGGCAAACCACAGAGTTGGACCGACTGAACCTGTACTAGCCTCTGCGGCGCCCAAAATAGAGTGATGACTGTCCTAATTGTCTGTATAGCAATCTCTCAAAGATTCTGGTCACATCTTCAACTTTTCGAACTTCTTCTTGAATATTCCTCTGAACCGAGGACGCGGAAAGCCGAAACAAGAGACGTATTGTCCGCGTACGCTGTAGTCTTACAAAAGTTCCCGACTGAGATTTTCAACAGATAAAATGGGTCAGCATTATGAACATGCAATGGGTTGCACAGACCCCTGCGGAGTTCGATATCAACCATTTTGCATGTACACGCCACCTCACCGACCTCAACTGCCTATTTTTGATCCGACAGATGCGAACTTAAACCACCGAACAACATAGGGCTTACAAGCTAGGTGCCTTTGTGCCTTCAAAAAAATATATTCAATTATCAATAGTCATCTACCCACCTAATGAACACCATGTTCGATTGGATTATAACGAATACCAGAGCTAGTGTGCATGTTGTACCCGAAGTTGCTGCAAGTAAGAAATGTGTTAATGATCTCCTCCCGTGGAGAATCTCCCGGGCCTCCCGGTCAGGACGTATCTCGTAATATATAACCTAGATAGTAACCGACAGCTCTCTACTGAACGCCCAATAAACACCTCTTTTACGTTGAATAAAGTGCGTTTGTATTGTATATATATATATATATACTCCGAACACCCGTACATTTATAATGCTCATCGGCTGCAATGACGTTGGTCTATGCAACTATTACAACTAATTGAAGTTTGCGTTCGGTTTGATCCACCTCTGTGAGATATATTGCTGTTACTCATTATTAAGGGTGAGGTTGTTTCGGGTGAATTCGGTACAGTGGTTCGTGCTCACGCTCAGTTCAACCTGGCTACCCTGATACGGTCACATCGTCATCGAGCAATGCAACGTCTTCGAAAACCGCATTTCAATGCGCCTACGATGACTTGCATCAAGCAATCACGAGTGTCGTCTATATTCACTCATGCACTCAAATGTCACATGATGTAAGTGAAAATGCAGACTTCATCTCATTATGATAATATATAACCTTGTCCACCTGCCCTACCAGGTTCAAGAAGTGTATGATACGTTCTTATCGCGTCAGTCAGAATTGAACATCCAGAAGATCACCATGGCAGAGCCATCGCTTCACAACGCTCTCGCTGCGGTTCAGAACGAGAAGGTGAGCCGTAGGGAGGGGTCTAGGCGAGTCGTCGAACATGGACCTCAATGAAATGCGAGTGTATGGTAGCGAGACTTATCCACACGCATCGATTAGTATCGATTTTTGGACAAATCAACAAGTTCATTTTTGCAGGATACATATGGCAAATATGGTTATAAGTTAGGGACAAAGTGCAGTGGCGCATTTTCTATCGATAATTCCAATGTTAGTCGCGCAAATTTCCGTTATCTGTAGTAAAAAGAAACAAAAATCCTGAATGCACGAATCGACTCGACCGACCAGGACTTTGATGTGACGATATGCATTCCGATTTCCAAATTTCTTATAATTACTAACGAAGTATTTCCGAAACTCGTGATTTACTCTCAAACAACTTTGCCACGTGTCTCCCAATCACAATGAGATTTTCTGTTCATCTTTAAGTTAAATCGTAGTCCAAAGCGTTATTCTGTCTTATGTTCGCCTTAAATATTCGTCTGCAGGTAACACTGGCACTTCTTGGCGAACAGAGGCAAATTCACCGTAATATACGAGATAAATGGAACTCTTGCAAGAAGGGCCTTCGCGATCTGGGCGATCGAATGCCGTTCGAGACATTGCTTAGCCAAATACAATGCATGGCTTGTAAGTACATGATTAATACTTTCCCCTGGAAGAAACAATTTGACATCGTATTGTTTCGGGCCCTTCTGGCCCTTCCGATAGATCCGGAATAAATAGCCATTAGTGTCAGCGACCAGCAAGATTACTTGAGCAATAAATCAGGTCAGCCATCACCGAATGACCTAACGAATGAACAGAGAGGAGCACTTCCGAATGCGATGCCATTGAACAATTCGCAGTTCATACATTCTATAACATAACGTTTTCCATACCATATATAATATAGTTAGCTACCCTTAATTTATTACCACACGTCGTTAGCAGTCTGTTCATCCAGTACATGCTCTCACAAGATTAACCATCTCTTTGGAACTTTTCTCCAAAATGGAATAATTCTGAAACGTTGTGCTGTTGCGAATCACTTTTTTTAGTTCGGAATGAAAAAGCTTGCCAAATATATTTTGCTTACTATAGTTAGTGCAACCAATCAAGTGCGTCTCGGCTTTTGAGTTCTATTTATCCTGGACACATGATCTAGCCAAATATAACAGTGCAAAGTACTGGATAAAAGCAAGAATTTAATTATAAAGCAATAGCAATTTTCCTCGTCTTTTAGGGTAACTTTCTATACCTTGTCATGATTCTAGTGGCGTTCACGCATTCATTCATCGTGGGAAGTGCGATCTGAGAATGTTTTAGTTCTCGTTTTTTAAAAAAGAAAATATGAAGGTGAACGTTTTGTTATATATATATATATATATGTATATATATATATATATGTATATATATATATATATATATGTATATATATATATATATATGTATATATATATATATATATATGTATATATATATATATGTATATATATATATATATATATATATATAATGTAATTGTGTATGATCGAAGGGGACAATTCATAAATAAATGTGTAAGGTGGTTTCCGGCCATAGTCGCCACGGGTGGGCCGGTCGCAATTTATATATATATATATATATATACATTGATGTTTGATGTTTTCAGAACAAAAAAAACATCAAACCTCAATGTATACAGCGCTGAAATGTGTTGAAAAGTGTCATACTTTTAGAGACCTGACTTATTCTTCGAATTTGATATATTTGTCTCGACAGACATGTGGACGCTCTTATATATGCGGCGGGGTCTTCTTCCAAACATAATCATCCTTTTGTCGATCTTGTTCATGGTTGACTGTATGCTATTTCCAACTGGACGCTATCTAACCCTGGTCACACAGGTTAGTTGCCCGATTTTTTGTCATAATAAAAAATTCGCGACAAGTATGTATTTTTCAATGTTCGTGCTCATAAATATATACACGTTAAACATATCTAATTGGATTAATAAATTACATACGTTCTGCTGCATATGTTTACGAGGTTCACGTGTTGATACTGTTGTGCAGTCTATTTTTATGCTGTTTTATTATTTCTACCGTTACGAAACCATTGATCGTTAACTGGACGGGATGCCGTGTTACCTCGTCATCATATATAAATATGTATATATATATATATATATACCATTCCCTCCGGAATCCCTTTTGCACCAGGGTCGCACCCTGTGTACTGTGCACCTGTTCCATTATTTAAATAATTATTGTTCTTATTTCATCTCCGGCCCATATGGTTGTTTCATATTGTTAGTCGCGCCTTTTTTTTATTTCGTTCAATTATTTCCATACAAATACATGTTCTGTGAAAGCCTTTTCTATATCCACTTTTCCCTTCCCTATTACGTCATAATTCAGTACTATATATTCTATTGTTCCATCTCCCTCTTCATACATGTATGTGAATGCGTGAAATACGACCATATTTGATAACCGTAATATACGTTGCCATCCTGTTCGGGTCCGATACCATTATATTGCAATGATCCCGAGCTACTGAGTTATCATCACAAACTTGCGATTCGCTTTACAGATGCACAGCTTTCACAAAAAGCTGTGGGGCGTGTTCTGCAACAGCGATTCTTACGCTCGCTCCCGCAATATAGATCAGATCATCAGCGTTTTTGAAGACATCAAGTAAGCCACGATTTCGCCCACCTTCTACGAAACTTATCAGCAATGTCCTTAAATCTGTCCTTAAGTCCTACTTATTATTTCAACAACACGGTGACTTCCCCAATTAAAGTATAAAGGCGTTACCAGTATACATTAGCGAGTCGTTACTGTGTACACAGATTTAAACCCACTATTAGCTTTCTAATTAGAATACAACGTACTGAGGAAAATTAAGATAATGTTGCAGTGCTATTTGTTTTTGTCTATTGCAGGGCGCCGAACGTTTCGTCAGAACCGGATATGCTGGGGCAGGTATTTGCAGTTTACTTATATAATAGATTCCCAGCTTAATTAATTTCTCCACATATGTTTGCTCTCGGTACCCAACAAAATGATAGTCACCCTTATTAGTACTACTGGTCAACTCACATGTATTATATTATATTAATTTCCTTCGTGTAATTCGAGAAGAATGCTATTCTTGCCATTTTTAATATTTCTTAATATTTCATTTTCGTCCGGCCCCGTATTTCTCATCGACCACCGTCGCTATCATATAATTAATTTTTTGGCAAGTATACCTGGCTGCAAAAGCTTTGCTCACAAAACCATTATTGGAAATTTTAAACCGATTAATCATTATAAGCTAATTTCTAATAATTAATATCTAAGGTTGGTATATCAGCGTTATGTGGATATTATCTGGATATCACAGTCTGGCAGACCGGACAGTGACAAACTGGCTATTGAATTTTCCATCATGGTGAACACATGAAAGCTTTATATATCGCTGTCAGTGTATGCAGCTGGACGCCCCAGCTAAATAGACTGATAGTGCCCGTGTCTCCCATTGCCGACCACTTAGTTTCAGTTGATTTGTAATATGGCGATATGAATCATCACCGCGTGAGCTCTCCTTCTAGCTGCCATCGCGCGTACTAATTCTGAACAGGTTTGTTTGGAGGTTACAGCAGATAACACTCACATTCTGCATGCACCCGTAACGAATATCCACGACCTTGCTGTGTTTCTTGGCCGCCTGTACAATGCCTTCCTTACGCCGGAGGACCGCATCAACTGGTTCTACCACGAAAATTCACACAGCCACCTGATTCGGCTGCTGTCGAGTGCGTGCGCAATTAAAACAAACATTAAATTAACTAGCAAATCGGAAGAGGTCGTTAATCTAGTTTCTGCTACTTCACTTGGTAGTGAGTTCATGCTATCAGAGGCTGTGTGCCCTGTAGTGCGCCACAATGAACAAATGATTAGTGTATTTTTTTCAAAACGAATGAATTTGTCTGCGAATCCGTAGCTTTGAAATTATGCTAGTGGCACGCGCAATGCCGCTCCGTCATTAGACTGTTAATTAATTCGTTAGCCCACGTAGGCGCGAGCGATCGGTGCCGTTGCTATCACAAATGGGCGACGCAGTCATGAGCAATGTGAATTGCGAACGTGTAATGCTTAATGTTACAGATAATCTGATGGTCGTCTTCTGGAGTTCCCAATTCGGATATATGCTCATCACAACGACACTTGTTACAATCGATATATACTGCTTCGTTTGCTCGTACGACTTTTTCGAGAAGACACGCCTCCTTCAAGCTGGACTCCGAAAGTGTGCCTTTTGGGGCGGTATAATTACTTTCGCGATCGTCAAAAGTGCGTGCGAACGGACCTACCATCTTGGCGTAAATGGGCTGTTTGAATATGATAATAATAATAATAATAACAATAATAATGCCAAGAAAATATAGAAGCTGTTAATACGGCACCACTTTGCTAACAAGCATTTAGCGATGAGTCTCGTTCAAGGGACGTTTGGACTCATTAGGTCTACCCAAGCCTTTTGAGTAGCGCTTTTTCCTCAATATTAACTATAAGCATTTCAACTAATTTTCCGCGATGATACTATTATTACTCAGCAGTTCTACATTTATACTAATTAATATAAATGTAGAACTGCTGATAATTATTGATAAGAAAATCAATCAAAATCAGTCCGCATTCACATTCGTCGATTCGCAGTTGCGAACACTGGACCTCACTCATTCGTTCGTTGCCACTTAGTTTAAGTGACTCTCATTTCGCCGGCCATTGTTCCAGCTGTGAGCGATGGTTTACGCGTCGTCTGTAGCGGGTGAGCGTTAACATAACAGAACAGGCGTTGATTTCCAGACGCCCTCATTCTTGTCTTCTTCCAATTCCGGATTCTCGCCCTGCATATGCCTATCTTCCCCGCGCCTTCGTACGCTGACAGGCTGCATGACTTCCCTATGAAGGTTTGTGAATTTGGTAACATCTGGCCGTCTCAAGAAGCAAATCATGTTTCATGTTATTCCTCCATCGCAAATAGGGACGGGTGGGGTGTGTGCTCGGGTGCCTGTGCCGCTGTTCAGCTTTGACCGAAAGCCCAATCACGTGTGAGCGTATTGTATCGCATTATAAATTTCAATTGGCGTCGCCCCCTCATGTTTCCACCTGAGGTAACAGGCCTATTAGCAATACGATATTAGCGCTGACGCTTTTCGGCCCGGACTAAATACGACAAATTTCCTTCTGTTTCTGTTTTACCTTGCTGTCGCAGATTGGCACCGTCTTCCTGAGCTGTGGCCAAGCCGCCATTATGTCAGCGCTGATCTCAACGCTACCTCTAATACGCTGGCTGCGGCGCGAATTACTCGCGATGCTTCTGCTGGTCAATTTCACCACCAGCCTCCTGCTGTTCTTCGTCGAGATACTCATCTATGAAATGGGACACGATGTTCCACTAGCTCTGCTTGCAATATCAGTACTGATGCCGGCGTACCGTTCGTAAAATCTCCTTCGTCTTGCTCTGACTGTGCTAATGCTAGTTTTGTGTCGATTAAAGAAGGCGGCACTATAATAGCAATTGCACCATTTCATGGCATCGTTCAGCGCCACTGCATAGCATGATCAATAGAGTCGTATGGGTACCATGTGTGGGTGGAGCATCAGCCCGTTGTAGATTAGCTATCACCACACTCAACATTTTTAGTGTCCCAATATCTCCTTTGTAAATAAACGACTTTAATTAACTTGAAGCACTTAGATATAACAGGAACATTCATGCCTGACCTTAGTTGGAGACTATGGTCGGTATGGAATGGTGAACACCTTGTTGATTCTCGTATACATTTTGTACTCGCAAGGTTCGCAGAAGTATCATATCTGTATAGGAAAAAAATCCAATGCCAACTAAATGGTCGACAATTTAATCCGAATTTTATCTTACTCATTATTCGATGTTAATTAGCTACGTCATACTGTGAATGTTGCTCAGATTGGTCACTCCTCAGATTGGAGCATTCCTCTACGAGCGAGTGCTAATCGTTGTGTGCGTATTGTGCTCATTGTTTTATTTTGGCCATGTATGCTGTCTCGACTCATGCTTTACCGCCGGTGGAACTATTAGACATGGTGTTCGTTCTTCGTCGCCTGCATCTGTCAATATTCCTCTCGGAGGTGTGCGTTCTGCCTGAGATTCTCGAAATTGTCTGTCCGCACTATCCGGCCTTAGCGAGGTACTGCTGTGTGACCACATGCAATAATGAGAATTCGGACTGTCCTGCCTGGAGTATCGACGCGTACAGCCAGTTAACCAGCGACAAACCAGGTAACCAACTCCCTATTAATATAGTAGGTAGTAAATATTGCCAAGTCCGTCATTTGGCAGTTGGAAAACAATACGTCCATGATGTTGCCGCCTCGGTCACAGCTTTCAGGGGGCGTGAGGCTAACGAAGATATCGCAGGCTGCCACTACCCAGTGGACAGTAGGAAGGGGCGGGTAGTAGATATCTCGGGGCGTTGATCCATCAAACCTCTACTCTCAATGATTATGAATAACTGCCGGCTGAATTTGAATTGCATTATTTTAATTCATCATCGAATTGTTGGCTGGAGTTTATCACAACTCCAGCCAACTTTGACTTACACAATATACGATAGTTGTACATGAACGAAGTGTTTGAGAGGGGCCGCCTTCAAGGGACCTTCGCGCCCTTCGGATGTCAAGGTGGAACTATCAATTCCCAGCTGTTAGACTACGCCTGTCAGCATTTGTGACTTGCGCGACCATGCCTTTTCAGTGGTCCGCGGTGTTCTTATTGATAGCACGTCGAATCAAGTATAGGGTGATACTAACGATACTTTAATAGATAAGGGATAACGTATATATATTATATACGTTTGGATACGGATACGTTTGGTAATGGTCTTAGCAGACTAACCACAATACCTACCAAATAACGAATGCCTCACTACCGAGTGCTTACTTCAATACCAGCGACGTTTCGGTACAAGTGATTCTTTCTTAGACATTAGCAGACACATTTGTCGGACGTACGAATATATATATATATATATATCGAAATAACAACCTGATGTGAAAATAAATATATTGAATTTAAGTACATCCTGTATATATAGCAGAGAGGCGCACAGAGAAGATACTTTTTATTGGGGTTCCGACCGCTTATAGCGAAACCTAGAAGTTACTCAAACACAAGTTTGATATTCGATTTACAACATCTGTACACCGTTCGCTTAGGAACGCCATCTGTACTTTGTGGCGCATAATATGAGATATGGTGACCATTAACAGGCTAAATACGGACATGTCCGCTTTTCTCGAGTGGAAAACTTGGCAGCGAGCATTTTTTATTGCTGTTGTTGTTGCTGTTGCTGCCACTGATCAAGTAACCCCCAAGGTTTCACTCCCTCTCGCTAATGTTACACGTTATGCGTTGTCCCGTTGCGTTGTGGAGGCTTTGATCGCTTCATCAGTATCGGCGTCCTTCTTCTCCTCCATGTCACTTTCTACAGCATTCAATATATCATCTCAGTGTGTGCCTCGCGAAAAACGAACCGCGGCGACGATGCTGGTGACCCCGAGGTCTCAGCGCAGATGCGTCTTCTGAGGAGGCAATGCATCGCGGATCACTTCAGTGTGAGTGAGAAAGAGGGAGTGAACCTGATCAGGCCGCAGTCATGGGACGGATTACTCGTCCGAAACGCGTCCATCTACGAGGAGGGCCACTACGTCCTGAAAGATATCAGCTTCTCGGCGAAGCCCGGCGAGCTCGTCGTCATTCTCGGAAAGAACGGTTCGTTACGTCAGTTAATCAGCAAAGTTGTCACAGTATTTGATCATATAACTGAGGGGAAAACGTTGTATGGAAGGTATTATTGGGCCATCTTGTTCTGCACGCAGGTATATATATATATATATAAACGATTTGAATGCTTTTGACGTTTTGGATGACGCTAGTCCGCTTTTATAACGTTCTCCCACAAATTCTCGGGTGGATACGATGGCGCGTCTCCTTATTATTTAAGACCATTGCGAGTGTAAAAATCTCAATTACTCTCGTATTTGTTGCGGACTAAAAGGTATTATATAATCTCCACCGCTGGTTTGCGAAGAAGCTCCCGAAATATGGGCTTCCCTGTCGCGACCCACTTGACAAAACACTGCAATTTACGTAAGAATTTTTTACCCACTAGGCTCCATTGAACATCGTCTGCCCTGCTTTAAAAAAATGTCACTTCTAGTGTCCTAGGGTGGCATTGTTTCAGGGAGGTGTGCATGTTTCCTCCAGAAGATAAATATTCCCTCGTAATAACGCCGTACTACAGATACGCACCGGCGAATCTCTGATGGGTGAAGGGTTGGAGACTTCTGAAACGAGCGCACACTTTCGGATTTACAACGGCTAGCCTTAATCCGACATCACTGCCGGAGCAAAATTCCCAACGGCCAACTATTGGGACACATTTGCTAGTTATTTTTTACCATAAACTGAAGGTGTCTATAGGTTAGAGGAAAACTTAACCCTGCTGATTTTATATCAGAAAAATGTTTTGATTTTACCTTTGTGTCTTTACCTTTTAGGTTATAGCCGCAACGCTCTGCTGCAAGGCATTGGTGGCATTATCGACTTCAATGATGGCAGTGAGGTGTTTATTTCGAGGTATCGTGTTCCTTTGTCATTGAAGCATCGCGCGCTCATCGGTATCGCGAACAATGTAGAAACACTGCCTGGTCAGGCGGTCGTCGAAGACTACCTAAATCTATTCAACACTATCCGAGAGGTTCCAGGTCCCTGGCAAGCGTACCACCTCGAGCTCGCGATTCGAGTTTTCGGCCTTGAGGATGTCAGAACTTTGTAAGCCTGGTTATCGTCAGTTAGCATATTTCATTATTTTACCAACTATTTCCTCCTGCTGATTGAAGCTTCAGTCTACAAACTTGATGTGGCATTGTTGAGCAGTTGTTGGGCCAAAATGGCTTTGCTCAAATAGTCGTTAAGTGATGCAAAGTACGAATTGTTGTTTAGTTATTCTCTCTTAAAGGTTTCTAGTTGGCCTGGCAGAATCCTTTATTTGATTTCGAATTTATATGAGCTACCATGAGTTTTATGAAGCTACGATTACGGGTGCAAAAGGGGTGGCTATTTCATCAATTCTGTGGTACTGTCCCGATTCGTATGTAATATTATTACACACATCCGTTGAGTATGGTAGTCCTCCAGGTGTTGACACGATATCTCTGCATCTGCGAACGCAAATGAGTCATAATTGTTTGGCGCTTGAGTTAGATAGATTGCACTAAGCCTTTAAATGTTGGCTGAGAATCTGCCCAGAAAATACAGTAATAAATATAACAGATAAGATATATACAGTCTCACCATATTTGATCTGACTTTCACTGTTTGCAGGGCCATCGAATCATTATCGTACAGTAAGCGAAAAGTTGTGACTATTGCCTCGGCGTTTATAGGAATACCCGCGCTGACAATTTTAAACGAGCCGTTTGATTTGGTTGAACCGCACGACAGGGATCGAATCTGCAACGCCATAAACTCGTTAAAATCCCGGGGTTAGTATCATTCCTGAGGATATTTCTCCAGAACGAGGAACCTGTTGCAACGTTTATGTTGCAAGCAGAACACCCAACTGATATAAACTGGACAAATTGTGGTTTTTCTAAGACTTCATTGCAGCGTAATATCAATACCTTCCCAGTTACAGGATGGTGCAAATAATGGTCGGTATACGAATGTAGGCGGTAGCTGGTCGTTCTTCGTCCTTTCGCAACCGAGAACTCATAGATCAAAGAGCTGCATTTTGCACTCGTCTTAATATAACGTATTGTGTATTATTATTCTCTATAATAGTGGCATGTGTTGTACTTGATCGCTGCGACATGCTTAGCAATAGTAGTTCCCCCTCCCCGCCGTCGGCCAGGGAGATGTGGATGTTTGTTCCCGTAGTAATGCCACTGCCGTATAACAATGTAGCTACCGAGTGGGAAATCTATTTGTTAGGTCTGTAGTGGAAATTAGAAATGGGGCCAGAAATAAGCATTCGGCTTTTCTCCATTATATTGTATCCTAGTATCAATTCGCTGTACCGTAGAAACGATTGCATGATTCCTTGATGCTATCTAAACACAACCGAATAATAAGATATATATAGATAGTGGAAACACAGTGTTTTCTTACACTTGGGATCAGTGGGGTACTTTAATATATTATTATTATTATTATAACTATTTATTGGATATGGCACAAATCGCCAGTGGAATAATCACATCCGTATATTATGTCCGTGTTGCGACAAGAACAGCTCCGGCTCTCCCCTTCTCTGATTTTCTATTGCAAACCTATGACTAATTACCGCTATGCTACCCGTATTGCATCGGGCTGAATGCTTGCTCATGGCATTCAGTCGTCGTGCTAACAACTAGACTATCATGGGATGCTACTCTCTCAATAAGAATCTAGTTGGAGCTTACTAGATTCTTATTGAGAGAGTTGCATCCCGCTCATACTATATTAAGACAACGTGTTGTTCTAGTTATTATTTGTTATTACAATCCATTAATATATCTATATTTATATATACGTTACCATCGGCTGCGATGACAAGGCTTGATAGAGCTAGACCCGTTGTTGTCATTATTGTTGTTAACCAATGAATGACCATTCATTATGTACGATCAGACTCCGTTATTTTGGTGTTTTCGTCGTCTCTCGACGATGCTCTATCACTGGAACTCGATCGAGCTGGCGTCCTTACGGCGGGAGAGCTAGTTACGATACGAAGTTTACCTGACCTATTGGCTGTCGACATCGGGTATCATATCAGTGTCCGCCTGAACGCCCCGGACTCAACTGACGCTAAGTGTACGTATATATGCATAGAGTTGCACGAAATATATCAGCTGTATCTGTGGAGTATCAAGATACAAGATTGATCTGTAACCATTAACTATCAGCATTCATTCATAGATAATCATTCACAGGTGATCAACGGTGTTCGTGTTAATTTCAATTTCGAAATAAGGATTATTGACGGAAGTGCAATTCTACAAATGCTTCAGTTTTCATTGAAAAAAAATGAGTTACGTTTGAATCGCACATTGTGTGTGAATTCTACTATTAATGTTTACATAATAACGAATTATAGTGCTAAAATTGCAATCTTAAACCAGTCATCAAGGAGGAATAAGCGTGCACGGAGATAGAGATTATAACGACTGCCCTTAGCCAATAAGTTCTTAAACTTATGTGCAATTTTGGCAGAGCGGACCTATTGAGGAGACGCGTCCCAGACATGGGATATATTGTCTGTCCCATTTTTCCTAATGATAAAGAGCACGACTAAATATGAAGATCTCTTGTAGCCGTAAGCCACAATACAGGTTTTTTTTATTCCACAGATTCGAATGTTATGAAGCAACAAAGGGACTTCGTCTTTAAGGTACTAAGTGCTAAGTTTCCACTTGCGAAGCTCGTACTTCAAGCTGGTTAGTAGCAAACAGTCATCTACGCCAACCCGCTAAATATGTGTTTCTATCTTGGAGACATCTGTAACCACGAAAACTCGTTCCAGAATAACCGCCGGCTCCCTATTTTTCCAATCTTCATCTCATTGACGATTAATGCCTGCTCAGCACTAATTGGAGTGGGTTTTTTTCAAAGCGACTGACGCCATAGAAAAAAAACAATCATATACAATTATTAATTCAATAACTGGCACAGTGATTGGGCTTTACCATCGCGTGCTTTACAAATGACCGTCGATACTACCCGCGTTTTTGCAGTCACAAAAGTGAGTCTAGTTATTTCTTACACTACAAACTTCTCTAACATATTATACCCTCCTGGTTCCTGCTTTTATATTGACGAATTCACAATTGTACTGTGAATTGGTGTATACACACAAACGTATGCGTGTGTGTATATGTATATATGTGTAAATTTGTTACGTTTTAGGGATGCTGTGCGAATTTCACATACGAGGAAAAAATGTGACGTGTCGAAGTATCAACGAAGTCAAACGAACTATTATTGAGACCCTCACTTCGGCGCAAGAGATCAAGATTGGCTACGTGTCGGGAAAGCGACGTCTGCTCTATCTCATTGACGCCCTCGCGAATGCAAACTAGCAAACAGGCTGGCTGTGCGCGCGGCAGCTGGATCCCAACGTTGCTTGACGCAACTTGGCTGTAGACATTATTAACTCAAGTTGTGAGATTTTGTGTTGTTTATATTACCTTATTGCTCTCCATACCAATCAACAGGCAGGCCCGGATAACATAAGAAGGATCTGGACCATATGTTTATTGTGCTGTACAGTTTTTAAATAAATTATTGTTGACTCGGCATTTAGATGTTTGTTCGTCGTCTTGTGTTACGCTTACGTGGGCAACGTTTCACTGAGGGGTCATTTCTGCTTCTAACTTCTAATTAGATAAAACTAAGGATACCATCGTATTGTAAAATCGCAGTTCTTTTAATATACCAACAAAAAGCTTTGCCTATAACATATGCGTATATAAGCAGAGCGCTCAAGGTAGTCTCCACATAATTCACTTCATAGTTTATTCACGGCAGTACAATTTTACAACGCGTACACTTTGATGAATAGGATTTGAAAAGAGGTCTAGCAATCATAACAGTGGTCAGTAATAGCCCATAAATTAAATTATCCATATAAGAGGGTGTATGTAAGCAACATATGGCTTGTCCGGATTGCATTGCGCGTAGACTCAACGCTAACGAGCGTTCAGGGGCAATTCTAGCTCCAGCCACCGGGCCAGTGAATAGTTTGTTAGGCTAAATAGTGACCACCATGTGTGGTACCATCGCTGTTAATTTTGATTGCAGTGGTATACAGAGCGGCTAGTTTAATCTACTGTCAGGTGAGTGTCACCTAAAACAAGGAAAAAATACAGGAATAACGGTTAAAAAAGGCTAGAATATCGGTAGAGGCTGGCTCGGTTAACGGTTGAGACTGTCGTCCTTATAGCGTCATATTTACATACCCTCTGATTCGAAAAGCAGGCAGCTTACAGTTCTAACAAAATATAGTGCTAATGAAAAAAAAACAAAAATGCCCACTAAAGCGCATTCTGTCGTCCACTGCAGTGCCCCAAACGAAATTCGAAGGTAGAGAACCGAAAAACCGTGTTAAAATGAGATGCTTAATGAAAAAGATGCTTAACTTCCACGTACTCACGTGCCACCTAGGCAAACAATAGGTACAACTAGAGTTCCCCCCAGCCACTTACCGACCACGTCTAAAAATGCTCTTCACGACCATCGAAGCATGAAAAGACAACACTTGCATACCTTCTGTTAATGGAACAATGTCTTGTTTATTTTATAAAAATAAGTTACAGGGTGCTTTTATGCATATTGCTATCAAGCCCCTCTATTTTTTAAAAGCGCGTCGATTAGATAAGTGAGGCGTCGTTTCCCCGATAAATGACCAATCTTGATCTCTTGGGCTTGTGTGAGCGTCTCCACGATCGTTCGTTTGACCTCGTTGATACTTCGGCAGGTCACATTCTCACCTCGAATGTGAAACTCGCACATACATCCTAAATATATGACAGCGGCAAGAGTTAGTCAATATATAAAAACACGTTTAATATCGAATGCGAAAGATATTCGCGTACGACGACCCAATGCGTTTGCCAAAATGGAAGGACGCTATTACGTACCAACTTGCAGAACGAGCCTTGCATCAGTAAACTTCGAGGCGAGCAACTTGAGCACGACGTCCTTTTGTTGTTCGTAGTGCTTTGGTCCAACTAGACGCGAAGGAGAGGTGAGGCCAGATCATAAAAACATGTGGACGAGTGCTTCCGTTACTAAGCTGTGTACAAGGCCAATCTCCTGCTTGTGATAGGCATTAAAGAGCATCTATCGCATAGCTACTTAGGAGCTTTTAAGCAACTTATTATAAAATATACATTTTCTGTAGTCTACTTCGCACCCACGTATGGGTATCCTTGCACGCAACCACATGGTAAACCAATAATTATGGAATATGACAACAGTGATACCGCCTGTATGGACGTACGCGTTGAGAACAGTGACACCGTCTGTATGAACGTACGCGTTGGAGGCATACGAAATCATTGCTATTATGCCATTATGGGACGGTCAGGAATACTATGCCATCACGATAATACGACGCGTGTTCGTGGGAGTAAAACCAACAACTATCCACACCTTTTTGATCCGTCACGGACTGCAATCGTACAATGATGTGGTATCCGGTATCGAGCATCAGCAGATCGGGCAGAGTTCGCATCGTTACTAATTCTGATCCAATAAGTACGCCAGCCCGGTCGACGTCGACGAGCGAGGAGTCCTCGAGAGAGGACGATGAAAACAGGATCGCCGTATCTACGAGAAGATACGTGTGTTTCCCATATTTATCTATGGCTACGCGACGTACTAGAATAATATACGAACGAATGGCTGAGTTGGGCAACAAGAAACTAATAAATCTTAGCTTATTACGTACCTCTTGACTTCAGGGAGTTTAGAGCGTTGCGCATACGATCGCGGTCTGCTCGATCAAGTCCATCCAGGGGGTCGTCCAATATCGCGATATATGGACAGCCTACGAATGCGGAGGCCACACAAACCATTTTCCTCCTGGGGTAATTTAATTTTCCGATCGATCTGAAAGCCGAGAATGAGAGGATAGAAACCTTCTTGGTCTTCACTTGACACAACCTCGTTCATTTTCACACGCAATTATTGTAAAACAGACGGGTTTTTATAGAAAACTCTGTGCAATAGTCAAACTGGGAGCATTTGGAGCCTAGTAATGATCGTCATTATCGATCGCTGTAGTACGGATCCATGCATAATATAGTAATAATAATAATAATAGTACAGGGTGGGCGAAATGTCTACGAACGAATGTGTAAGCCAGCCTTGCCAAACCTGTAGCATTATCGCGTAGGACGAAATAAAATACGAACAATTTGCGTATGTCCTCGATACCAAAGATTCTCAATGTTAGATCGAGATGATATTTTTGCCATCCTGCTGGCACATCACGAATCGTATTGTAGATATCAAGATAATCCTCAACGGTAAGATCTGTAGGAAGCTCGTCGAGGTCACATGCGAGGCCAATGTGTCGGCGTTTACTAAACGGCAGTGGAACGCGACAACGAGCCGCGGATATCTCGGTGCTTTCTTCGACGGCTTCGATTCCAGCGATTGCTCTCAACAGCATCGTGCGGGCTGGCCCTGTGCAAGCAAACAAATGCCCAAAAGACAAAACGGGATTTCACTAGACACGGTCACCATGCTCGGGGGAGGTGTTGTTATATGCATTTATCATGTTGAATCATTGCTCAAAAGCTATGGATGGAAATCCCACTTGACGAAATTATACATGCAGAATTTTCAGCGAGCAAGCAGCTATTGTCTATGATGGAAAAACCGTCTTCCTGTTCGAGAGAACACTTTTACTGAAAATAGCTCTAACAGCGGATCTGCCCGCGTACGTCAGGAACGAAAGAGGCTGGCACGCTTTTCCGAGGGCGTGGCGATGGGGTACAAGGCTGAGCTTTGACATCTGACTGCCGAAACCAGAATATCGGTACCATCCATTTCCATTGCTAATAGCAACGAGAGACATCCACAGCTCATACCAATATCCTAAACTAGAAGAGCTATCAAATTGAGTGTAAAATATGTTCCATATAAACGAACGGGGGTCCAAGTAGAATGCAGATAGTTTAGTGCTTTAAATGATGAATTTCTCACTTGAAAGATCATGAGAAACCTGGACGACATAAGCATGAACACAAATATAGAAGAGATCAGTCTACCTTCTTTGCCGAAGATGGCAACAATCTCACCCGCAGCGACCGAAAATGTGATGTCTTTAAGCACGAAATGATTATCGCTGTAAACGCACAAGTGCCTGACCAACAGTCCGTTCCACCTGAGCGGCTCAATATCTTCGCATGTCTCTCGTTCCGCAATGCCGTACGAGTCAATGAAGAGCTTGCGCTTCTGAAGCCGCATTTGCTGCTCTTTCTGCTCACCCGATGTAACTGATAACTGCAGTGGATGGTCAAACAGCTCGTAGCATAGGAGCATAATTACAAATATGAGATGAAGAGCGAATAAAATGCCTAGAGAACCGAAACGACCAATACCTTAAACAAGAAAAACAAATAGAAGATCGAACTCCTGTTGTTAGTATCACTAGCATGTTATTCGATATATTTGAAGCTCGTAAAATATAACGACAAGCACAAACCTTCCGAGGCCCCTCGGTAAGGTGGTCGACTGTATGGCACGGTACCACCGGCGTTACAGCCGACACTATTCTTTTGCCCGCCTTATCGCCCTCAAGAGGAAGGCAACGGCGGATCGTGCTTCTGGAGCAGGCCTGCTTCAGTACGATTCTGCCCCTCGCACTTCATTGTGGACCACGCCGTCCTCAACTCGGGGTACGGGCCTTCTCCTTAGACTCCCAAGTCGACCTTCAGCATTTGCTCCGTGTGTGCCGTCTTACTCGTCAGTTCAGGTCCTCGGCGCCCCTCTTACGGAAGAGGTCATCCGGCCCCTCTTCGACAATTGTCTCAAGAGGACTTCGGTACTCTCGACCGACTGCCTCTGCTTGGGTTTCATCAGAGGCTCCTTCTCCTTCGGTCGTCCTCCTCGGCAGCACGCATGCAGCATTTGCTCAGAGTTAGCTCGACCGGCACCGAGGCTACGGTTCTCCATGCCTCCGACGATACAGCGCTGAATGCTCTTACGACGATCCTTAGCCTCCAAATCCCGGCGACGGCGTCGTCGCAGGTTACCTACTGCCAGTTCGCTTCGGTAGCCTCGACAACCCCAGTGTTCACCGCTTGGCTGCCGCTTGCTATGCCACCTCGATCACGTCAGTCGCCGTCTTGGTTGCGATCTCCGATGTTCTCCTCCACTACTCTGCTTCCCTTGACCAAACGGACGTCCGCGACCGGGCTGGCACAGGGGCGTGGCTCCACACCCGTGGCCCTTGGATGTGCCGTCCTTCTGACTACCTCTCTCTTCAGTTCTGTGTAGGTCCCCATCAGGGGGCAAATATGGTTGCAGCCCACAGCTGCAGCCGTTGCGGGTACCCTGTTGCGCCGAATGCCAGCCGTGCAACATGATGCTTAATGACACGCTCCTGAAGGTCCTGCGCTCTGCCGGTATTTCTTGAACAAGGAGACCGCAGGGCCTCTACATTGAGGATCCGCCTCACCCTCATCCTCGTCCATCGAGGCTAGCACCTCGTCTGGGACGGCACGGTGGTTAACACTCTAGCACCCTCTTATGTCAACCACTGTGCAAGCACCTCCGGTTACACGATATCCCGTGCGGAGTTGGCCAAGCTATGGAAGTGCACCGCCCTCCACGAAACACACCCCTTGCAAAATCTTACCTTCGAACCCTCCTCCACTGTGCGGAGGACAAACGTGCGGGTTACTTCTTTCCGCAACGCTTTTCCTTCGTTATACAAAGAAGCAATGCCATCGCCTCCCGCGGGACAATGATCGCCCCGGCCTCACACCCTGTCGCTAACTGCGTCACTAATTGGATAGATTATATTAACTAAGGGTATTTTTATAAACATACGCTTTTACTTACCAGCGGATCTGCTTCGAGAAACAGCGAAAAAAAAATGTCTATAGATTTCGGAGAATAGTTCACTGCAGCTCATGTGTCATAGCTGTACATATAAATATGTTGATTTGGATGAAATCATTTATCTTACCAGTTCTTGCGCTGAACGCATCGATGTCCCAGAACCTGCAACGGTTGACAAGAACATGACAGGCTTTCTCGCAACAGAGTGGAGCCAACGATGGATAGCGTGGGCAGATATCTTCAGTTATCTCTGGGTAACCGCATATACGCGACAGGATATTCGATAGCTTCAAGCGACGTAACGTGAAGACCAGATCTGTGTTATTCAGTTTACGAGATGCAGTTTAGAAATTGCAATCAAATAGAGAATTCACCCATCGGTCACATTACTATCTTAGAACTTTCGGACGTTTGCGAATCTACCTGATAATGTGTATCCGAGGTGTACTATTCATTTTATGACCTGTACCCACAGGGGGGAAACTGTCCCAATATCGTGCCTTTTAGGCTCTCGTGAATTAGAATAGGATTTTACAAAGAAGGCGTCATAATTTTCGCCTCTCCTTTCAAACGTGCTCAACTTCTTAAAAATGCCGTTTTCTGTTCCGCTTATTGTTCAGTTATTCGCTCGCCTTATTTATTAAGAACATGTTATAGATACACCCTGTTCTACATGACGAAAGTCAAATTCAGTTTTTTGAAAATTATGACGCCTTCCTTGTAAAATCCTATTTTAATTCATATATATGTACATATATGTTGGTTGTGTGTATATTGAAAAACGAAGAGAAAGTTGTTGCATTCAAAAATATTCAGTCACTGTCAAGGTGATGATATTCGCATTATTCGCCCAATATACATTATAATCTATGGTTAAAAAGTAAAATTTGGCGTTATCTTGAGAGGTGTATTCAGTTTCCCTTTTACGAATTCCCAAATCCAAAAATTTTCAATCAGACTGATATAATTTCAACAAATGTCTTGCCCCGGCCACGAGATTAGAACCGCCAGGGTCAGGATTGGAGTCGACCACTCTATCTCAAGTAACAAACGCACGCTTCAAAGTCAAGGACACTCGAGGGAGACTGGTAAAATATCGAGGCTAAACCTAGTTTCTAATTGTCAAAGAAGAGGGGGCGATATTTGGGCACTTGTCTAGACTGTTGCCGCTGGACTCTTCTAGTAGATACAAGTAGGCTTTTACATAAGCTTATCAATTACCAAGGTAATAAAATATGAAATGTAAAACGAATAATTTTCCTCGAATTTTGAGCATCCACGAGAGGGGAACGTGATCAAGTAATATGTCCTTGATCACTTGCACCTTCTGCACCGTTGCATTGCGTTCTATAAAACCACCGAGTTCCACAATAGCGGGATTGATTTCAATATCAGCTTCTCATGTTCACGAACTTTGCACGAGGTTTGCATTTATATATATAAGTGTGTGTGTGTGTAAGCCTTTATAGTTATTTAGAACCGTGCTCTATAATTCAAGGCAATCTCTATTTCTCTGTTTCTATGGAGTTCTAATATCATATACCGGGTAGTTCGTAGAACAGGGTTCGTATGTGTACCACTTACGGTATGCTGGTAGAAATGCGGCAATTAAAATGAGGCGGTTTGCTATCTGATCATCGCCTATTTCAAACACGAAGCTCTCAAGGAAGAACATAAATGAACTGCTCATAAGATTAGCTAAGAACAGGGACGTTAACATCTCCGTCTTGAACCACTGGGTCACCGGAAGATTGGCTATAGCACCTGTCACCATAGCCGCCTGCGCTGTCCCCAATACGATCGTACCAGCCTGGCAAAACATGTTGAATTAACATTAGCTGACAGGTCATGTCAACACATGCGGTGAGTTGTTTTCTAAAAGCCCCTGAAGAAAAGTACTCATTCAAAATGTTCATACCGACGTATATATCGACCGATGTATACAGTCTTGCAAAACGTAATACATGCTAATGAAAAAGTTCTACTCAACTTTTTTATAAAAAAATATATATATTCCTTTTTTATATAAAAATTATGTTGTCTTTGTGTAAGTTCGTGAAATCCACAGGTCACGGCTAAACGTACATATTGGGTCACTATATTAAAATCTGTTCATTCTTTCAAAAAATAAGGCAATTGAAAATGAGAAAAAAAATTTTATATATGAATCAATCTAATATTTTTGTTTGGTCCTGGATAATACCGCATACCTTGGTGCGCATAAGAACACTTTGGTCCACTGCATCCGCGTAGGGTATAACAAGTGCGTACATACGTAGATCGTACACAAGTAGAATAATCGTATCTGGAAATTGTAGTAATGGTGCTTAACATTACCACCCATCCGCTTTGGTAAATAGAGCCAAGCCACCCACACAATGCAGCGCTGCGGGTACTCGCCAGTGCGAAGTACGGATTATTATATAATGTACAATAAATTACCTTATGGTGCAATATAATTTGAAATATATCCAACGTTAGTAACAAAAAAAACTCGAAACATGAATAGGCTCCATCCCCCCGGAATTATGTGCTGGCACGCATCCTTTTGCAGTACTTACTTTTAGTTATGGTAAAGGCAATAATACCGACCCAGAACGCACATTTGCGTAGGCCGGATTGGACCAGACGTCCCCTCGTGAAATGCACACGCGAACGGCCGAAAAAGTACATGTCAGTAGTGATTAAAATCGTGGCAAGGATCAGATAGCCAAAATCCAGGGTCCAGTAGTAAAAGCTCAGCTCATCTGAGGAGACAAAGAGAACAAGCATAGCTGAAATAGATCTTTCACCGTGCGTAAGACAGACAGCCGTTTATAAACGCTATCCACACTGATCTACATCTGAGTAACAATAACATAATAGCGTAGACAAGCGTCATATCCGCTTTTCCAAAGAAAATAATTTAAAACGTATCAACTACAGGGAATTTCGCTTGCCTGAAAAATGAGCTGCGCTGGTGTAAAACCAAATAGCCCAAGCACCTTGATGGTTTTGTCTATTTGGTTTTACACCACATGCACTTTCCTTAGCGGATGGGCCCCCACTCCTTCTTCCGCTAGAAATTTCTAGTTAACTACCCGTATTATGGCATTACGTCGAGAGGAAAATCTAATACCTTGCTGCGGTCACGGCAGGATTGACGATCAGGGACATATTATGTAGGCCATAATACGGCTCAACACCACAGCATGTACAGTGGGTGTTGAGTTTGATTTTTTTAATCGAAAAAACATGATGCGCATGAAATAAAGAAAATACTGATTTCATTGACATTTTGGTTTCGAGGTGGCCACATGAGGAGACGCTTGTCGGTTTAGATCGGTTGACCAGTTCATCAGATAGCATTCGGAGGTTCGAAAAGCCTGTATCAAATACTACATTTTCCTGGTACGTGGTCAAAACCTTGGTAAGACAAGGTCACATAATTCGCTACCCGGATGCATACGAGCACACTTAACTGTACCTAGCTTTTCCTCACAGTAATACCATAGGGAACAAGTAACGAAAGATTCCTAATGGAAGACGGTCTGGAGGCGCTTCAGCCGCAAACGAAGTTCCACCACCTGAATATGAGGACAAGAGTGCCTGCACGCTAGCCTCATAATGTGAAGCCTATAAGACCAACGTCGGCCAAGAATTGCTTCATCTCAGCAGTCAACTGCAACAGGTTGAATGACTAAGCCGCCAAGGGAGACAAGTCAAGCGTCGGAAAGGAGCATACAACAAATGAGATAATGGGAACTCACCTGACACAAGTCGGACCAGTATGGCTTGTAGAGATTCACGATAGTACCAATAAATAGGATTAGCCGGTGCAATGAACGCGTTATACAGACGAGAGAGAAAGACAACGAAATCATGCACAGCCGTTATCGGCGTGTGAATCATGTACGTGATCTCCTCGTCGGAGTGGCTCGAATTGACTTGAACTTCTAGGCAGATCTAAGCAGATAGCGAGAGAAACATCATTAGGAAGCGTTTGAAACTGTCAATTTGAGGTAAAATGTTCCTACGTTCTGATTGGTCATCATTGAAGTCCACCGTGTGTTAACGAGGCATCTAAGTTTACACCGGAACATGAGATTTGCCCGTAGGCCCCGAATTGGAAAGTAGTGTTCGCGCACCGAAGGGCCCCAAAGGAGTCGGCGTTAAGTAGTTTTTCACCCTCTACAAGGAATTTAAGATATCTTGCCAAATGTTATCAGAAATCAATGATGATGGAACAAAATTTGAATGAATGAGGTCCCCAAGCCTAAGGTGTATTTCCCGAACGTCGTGATTTATCTAATTGTAATAGCTGCCCCGTTCCTAGGGGGCAATTCAACCCACGTGCTATCGTCCGCTTTGTGTGAATGGTGACCATTTTCCGCAAGTGGTTATCGCTTTGGCAAAGCCGAACACAGACAACACTTCTGGTCGACAACATTGTGTAAAGAGCAGCGCTTGATCAAAGATTTCTGCTCGGCTAACGGCTGCGAGCACCTAGTTCATACGCTTTGCTCACTATTTAAATGATCCACTGACGCATCATCAGGCCATAATTATAATAATGAAATTAAATAATGCAGCTTTTCCAGCGAGCAAACTGTCTCTCCCTCAACGGCCAATGCATACACAGCAGGACGGGACGTTAAACGACATTTATATTAGCCAAAATGTAGCTAGTTACCTGCCCTAGCTTCCCGGGCGCGGTGGAGACGGCTGGCACGCTGCGAATATACGATAGTTAGTCATTTTCAATATTTTTTGCCAAAGATTGATTATTGAAATAAATGTTGCATATTAAAAATGTCCGTTATTTAATCACTCATGTTGAGGATCCATGTGTCATTCCACGGGGCCCGAACTTACGCCCTCCGGCTTATTTACAATCAGAAATTATACTAAAACAAATTATCAGAAGTTCTAAATATGTCATCGTACGTATGGGTTCATTTTTCTACGTGTAGACTTCACGCAATCAACGCTTACAATATCACCAATAAAACAAGTTCCATGCTACGTACCTAACTCAAAGAGGTGTGCCTATCGAAGTATGCGTCACACAAGCGAACAAACGACATTTAGCTAACACTTCAATTGGCACAAGTGCATACATCATAGCGTATATGGATATATTCTATTATATATATATATATGTATTTTTTTTGTGAGCAAAGAAACACACTCGATGTCGCTCAGGGCGTTAATGATGAGGCTTCGGGAGAACACCGGCGTGTTGTTATAGGAGCTGCTGTTACAGAAGATTCCATAAATCCTCTTGTGGAACGAGCGCATCTGTTTAACGTAGACATTCAAATAGAACAAGAACAACAACAACACTTATCAATAATCATTCGATATCTTAACTAATTTAATGGATGCCTGATAACTAATAATTGTGAAAAAATACAAAACTATACAATACTATTACAAAAACAAAGTCGGCACTGAGTCCAGAGGCTAAAGAGTATTGACCTGTGTTATGGGTCCCTCCGGAATGATGGGGTACAGCGTACAGTCAAGCAAGAACATGAACATTGCACACACGATGCTCACCGGTAGAATGCCTCGTCGTATGGAGTAGTTCCATGCCATATCTGAATGATGTCATAGAATGCACATCATGACTATCAACAATTCGGGAAATGCCCAATAACACCAAATGAGTTCGTCTTCCTAAAACGATTGGATAAAATTGCATTCGTTTTAGTTGCGCAACTGTTCAAGAGGGATCGCATCGCTAGCCGAGCATTACACCTGGTGAATCCGTCCGCATCTACTGATCGGCGCTGGTAACGCCTTTGATACTTCTCTAATCACTGATTTTACTTCCGCGCTTGAAACCGCACCTCTTAATACGGTCGAATGACGTTCATTCAGGTGATTACTCGTACACTAATTATGCGATATGAGATTGAGATGAGATCGAAAATGATGAAAAACAAGTTACACACAACACATTCGCTTCGTTTGCTTAAAGAGTGTTTCGAGACGAAGCCGTTCACCCTGCCTGCGTAGCCCGGTCTTGCATGAATCCCACTTGTCACGTGTGCCACGATGAATTTGGCGCTGTTCGCCTACCAGTGCCAGATTCACCTGCGAAATATTATCATTACTACGACGACGTCGTATGATAGATGTGCTTATTGATTACGCACAGAACACGGATTAAACTGCAAATGAGATCATCATGGTAGTAGAGGTACAGGGTATTAGGTATATATTCAATACTGGACTGTATTGCGGAGTAAGCGGTGGGAACTGACGCTCGAACCTGTAAATTCCAATCAGTGAGTAATTACAATGAAAATTTGATAGTGCCTAATTATAATAGTATTTGCATGTGCAGCTTTTAATTCATGTATCATACGAGAACGTTCAGGATATTGAATAACGCTCCACCTTTTTATCAAAGGCGAGATCGATTACGTTGCGGAGACTCGGCTCAGTGATGATAATTTTCTGTATGTTCAATTCCTGCTGTCGAGAAGTGAATGTTTCATACACCTCCAATACCTGAAAGGAATAAAAAGAATCGTAAACGAATGTACATCGCTCACTTCGCACGGACTGATTTTAACTCACAGACAGAGAAATCCGAGGCGATGATGACGAGGACGATTATTTTGCATCATCAACCGCCTCATCTTGTTTCATCTCAAAAGTCACGGACAGCAATAGACTGGCAAATAGAAAAATAATGCCATCTCTTCGTAGCATACAGCAAAATGACCAATCGCATCTTGCAGCAGTTACGAAGCTTTCAATGGGGGTGTGTACCCTATCCCGGGAACTCCATCCTCCACATGGTCAATACTGCAAAGAGTACGCTGTGCCCAATAAAGGCACTCTCCACACGAAAGCTCGAGTTCGCGTTAGCTCCAACTGTTTTATCTAACTGTATATATGGTGCATATATGCTAGAATATATCAGTCGTATCATAGGCGATAAGACAGAACGATCTCGCTCTCTCAGTCCGTTGCCAACGAATGTAAACTACATCGATAGCAAAAGGGCTGCGACAGCATTAGTAGTTCATCCCGACAAGGAACATGCAACAAATGGCTGCTTACCAGTTCGTCGCTACCGCGGATTTGTAGGACAACTCGTTGACGACTCACGTGGATAACGTTTACGCCGTCATGCAAATCTTTAATCACACTCAACAACTTCATGTTACTGAATTCTGCATGCTCTTGTACTCCGTCCTTGGGAGGCAAGCGCAGGTACATGACCATTGAAGGCGGTAGTTCTAGTTAACGTACAGATCCATATATGTAAAATATATGAAACCACTATGTGAAGCACTATATGTAACACGTTTGCAGTGGCGATCGTTTTTGGCTTATATATGTTATGCAATTATCAGAATATGCAATTATCACAGTTAACGCGAAACAGGGCATTACCTGAGCTAGTTATTCATCAAACTATCCTTACAAGGGCATTTTATTCAAGGTAAAAATAGGTATTTGCTGGGTGTTCAGTAGAGAGTTGTCGGTTACTATATAGGTTATATATTACGAGATAGGTTCCGTCCGCAAGGTTAATAGCTTAGTTAGAACAACGGAGACAGAGCAGAGACTAAAAACATAGGGATGAATAGGCGATTGCGTAAAGGCCTTAGCTAAAAATGCATGACCTTTTTGTACAGATACCTAAATGGTGTAACTCGCTATGTGTACACTATTCTAGATTCTCTTGGTAAGATGCAATACATCTACTCGCAAGATGATTGTTGGGAATTTGACAATTTGCTTGGTTATTTTGGCCTCGTAAAGTATTGTCTATCCGTTAGCACAAGTATTATCCTCTTTGGGTTTCCTTTGTCCTCCATAATTTCGCAAGCGGTATCACTATTTAAAGATAGGGACAATCGAGACCAATTGTTGACCAGTTACGGTGACTCAACTCTGTGTTAAACGATCTGAAAAGCGTGTCGGACATGAATCTTCTAGCACATCTTTCGTCATGTGATTAGTTTAGATTTTACCTGAGAAAGTGTTTATAAGTGTACGCATTGCTGAAGAGGGTTCGAATGACGATCTAGCTAAACGAGGCATTCCCCAGGGCTCATTCGTATCCGTATTTGTCTTTATCGGTAAATGAACTCCCTATTCACTCAAATCTAGTCCCGTGAGAGTGTGATATATACTGTATGTTTTTCTCATTATGTAGGTCTCATAAAGCAAATTCGCAAGTCGTTCCCTACTGCCTTGAACTCTTCAATATATATATATATATACATATATAACTTCAAAAGATTTCGGTGCTCCATTGATATATATTTAGCAGGAACTATTATATTTGACTAATGATTCAGTCAAGATCACTGGGACAGTCGTTCCTCTAAGTTCATCCCAAATCCTACGCCTGCGATGGAATTTTGCCTCGTTACCGAGCTATGGGTTTCCACCCAAACAGGTCCCTTCTAGAACAAACTACGCAGTGGTTCGGGTTAAAATTCTACAGTAGTTTTGGCTCACCCCGCAGCCGTTTGGATTCTCTACGTACGCAAATATTGTAGCAACTCTCCAGTGTAACGGCATTAGGGCAATTCCTATAATTATCTTTGCCCCTTGGCGCCTGTTGCCATTCATGGTACTCTGACATTTTTCAATACAGCTATACTCGTGTTGCACAGTGATTTGAAATCGTAAATATTAGAAATCCTAGATGATGATTATGCTGCTCAATTTAATTTCTTCAACGATGAATTTTTCTCGTATGGTTTACACATATCTTAGACACTTAAGCCAACACAGGTAAGGGTGTTTGTTTTAATTTCAGTTTAATTTCTGCTCATACGCCGTTTGTAAGCTAACGACACACAGACTGCTCGTGGGATGTCCATAGTGATGTTCGAATTGTTACCTAGCCACTCGCATAATAATCACAGGAACTCGCTGTGGTCCTTGCTCATGCCTCGGAAACAAACAACTTGTACAAATCCCCGAGTTTACCATTGCCTTTAACACAGATGTGTCAGTATTTTCTGCAAAATCTCCTCCAGAGGAAAGAGAGACAAGAAAGGTTTGCTTGCACAGCCGACTTACCGAGAAGGTTTTGCACGACGCCGGTAACCGATCCGCTATACACGACTGAGCCATCGAACATAATGTTCACTCGCTCGGAGACAGATTCAGCGAATTCCGCGTTCGTCGTGATCAGTAACATGCCACGCTTACGTTGCTCACGGTGTAGTAATACGGCCAACTGGAGAAGTTTTTCAAAACATACAGACAGAAATCCATGTTACGTCGAATGCGAAATACGCCTCTGTTAGAATTTGTTCCTTGTTCGATAGACGCTAAAAATACTACTGCCTCTCCCGTTCGCCCGTACTCTCGTCGTTAGCTTAGGCTATGGAAGGGAAGTGCCCGTTGGTGTCTGTCAAGCTCATTTCAAGACTGGAGGCTCGATTCGTTTAACTAGACGTTAAGATGAAAGTCAACTGTTGTAGGTCGACCTGCTCCTCGGAATATGGAGGTAGTCGATAATAATGGACACACTTATGTTTCGCTAGTTCCATGGTACTGCATATTTTCTTCCCTCAGGGAATTCAACACCCGTCTCTCGCTTGACAGGCTGGGATCGTATATTTACCACCATACTAACGAGAACATGCAGGTACATTACCTTGCCTATGTCGTCAAGGTTAAGATCCTTGGTTGGTTCTTCGAGTACGACAACATCCGATGCGGCTAGAAGGGTCATCCCAATGATCACTTTACGCTTATCACTGTCAGAAAGCTTATTACAGGGAGTGTCGAACGACAGGGACATTCCCAGCTCCTTCATGAGATTGCCAAAGTACGTCATCGTGTCTATATTTCATGCAGAAAAGTACAGGTTAGCTATGGTTTTCCAATGCAGTTTCATAAGGACTAATCGTTCATTGCTGTCCTTTTTACTATAATCATTCATTTAGAAGCAGTGCAAGTATCGTACACGTTTGTACTCATGTAGAAAATAACATCTTGATGAAATGATGTAGTGATTTTCTCATTAAAAGCTGAATCTGGTCAATGGTATGAGGCAGACACCTATGTATTTACCCATTGTGTGGCGCACGCTGAGAAAGACTTTGATATTATGCTTAATCGACATTGCTTCAATTAGAAAAGGCTCCGACGGGCACACGGCAACGCAAGTGCTGAGTATGTCGGGACTGACAAGCGAGGCGTAGTACGTTACTTGGCCCAAGTAGGTCGTGCAGATGCCAGACAGTATAGCCATAATTACATCGCCGGCGTCTTCGACATCACCCACTAGAGATACGATCTGGCCGGAAGGTATGGCCAGATTGAAATTGTCCAAGATCAGTTCTCCGTCATGTGACGAGTATGAAATTTCGCGCATTGCCATTACAATCCTTGTACCTTATAATCCGAGGGCAAGAATTCAGAAAAAAAAAACGCAAGGGCATGGTCAAGAGCAACAATTAGGAATTGCCTATCGTTAGAAAAACACTAGGAATACTCATTCATAGAAAAATTCCTAAATCATATTTGTTCCCATTGTTTTCTGAAACAGGATTGAAACGGTGTAATTACCGCAGACTTGGTATTTTTAGGCAATTTGTTGTTTTCTCTGTATATACAAACATTTGTGTAAAATGAAACAGCAGCATATAAATACGTTAACTGAATGAAATACTGACCACTTACGAGGGGATATGACCTGAATTAAAGATGCGTCTCCAGTCTCTGCAGCGCCTCCGGCCTTACGTTGACCGCATTGACTGGGTACTCGTCGCGTTGACGGATACTGATACCTAGCCCAGCGGTAACTCTCATTGGTAAACGGGATAGCATTACACAGCAAAATACACGCCAAGAGAACCATAGACCAGAAGATCTGTATACACATCATGCCCGGGTAGGTAATTAGATCGGTCGCTCCCTTCCCGACGCATCTCATAAAGTCCCTGAAGTCTTGAATAGCGAAAAATGGCAACGAAGCAACGATCAGCAATAATGTTATATTCAATAGTGCTCGAACAAAAGAATATAGATGTTGGATTTCTTACCAACAACTATTGTAATTGACAGTAGATCATTTCCAGTTATATTTCTTTCTATCAACTCATGCATCCATATCTTAGGTTCGATCTGAGGCTAAATTATGATTTCAATATAATCCCGAGACCTTCACACAACCGCGTCCGTAGTTACCTTGGACCAGTGTGAGTAGTCTAACACTCCCTATCTGTGATGGACTAACATTAGACTTCCACAGCGTCACGAGCAATTGAGTTCACTGGCAAAAGTTTCGGTGCGTTAATTTTTAGTACAAATACATCGTTTTTTTTACTTACTCACATTATCTAAATTGTCTCTTGTTCTATAGACTTGCTCTTATAAAGAAATCAAGAACATTGATTTAGTTCATAAATGTAATGAAGTGCAATAAACTAAATCGAAAGGAACAGCAGAGGAACGGTGAAAGATCGGTCTCTGGTCAATCAATGGGCAATAATAAAGCAAATGACGATGCGTGCAGTTAGATCTTTTGAAACGACTATAGACTATTCCATTGATCCTTCGGATTTTTACGACTCTGATATTGCACTATCCGAAAGTTTGAAGCCGCCTATGTATTGTCTTTAGCCCGAGATAGAATTATTGCTAAACTGCGTCTAGTTCGAGGTTAAATCGTGGTCGATTCAAGAAACTGATGCAAATAAGCTTATTATTATATAATTATATATTATATTATCACTGTAAATATACATGGAATGATTTTAATTAATATACATCCAAATTAATATGTAATACTTTATCAAAACATTTAGTTTGACGCCCTTAGTTTATCACAAGGAGACAAACTCATCAAACCTATGAACTTTGTTGACTTAAGCTGGTTCGAGAAGGACTTCACACTAGCCGCCCTAGACGTTATCGCTGATCCCAGCTCGCGACTCTCTTGTTCCATATCGGCAAGAGTTGCCAGACACGTCACAGGCGGCCAGGTTATATTTCCAACCCATCAATCATCGATCACTTACCGGGGACCAATTATGTGCCACTACCCCCTGCACATAATTGGATATTGCAAGTCAACTGATTATCTAATACTACTTTCTGCACTAGTATGTATATAACACTGCAACTGTTCTATCTCATTGGGTAGAATGTGTTCTATTATACATACATATAGACGCCCGTCTCATGGACAATGGTGGCCCCTTCGGCGAAGGCCGATCTTCCAACAGGTTAACCTTAGCCTCAATACATTTGTGGATGGCGATATTTGTAAGGTTGACCTATCGACAAAGAGATAACCCTCCCGAATATCACAAAGTGCACATTTTAGCGATATTCGTATACTGTAGGATGGATACTTATCGTTCTAGGGAGCTAAGTTCGATGTCATGATGGCAGAGTAATGATTACTAGACTGGTGAGGCCAAGTTTTTACTTGAATTAATATAAGACTAATCCCTAATCCCTGTTCTAGTAGTAACAATAGCGCAACGCTTCAGAGAGAAAGCAACCAGCGATGATGGGTAGATTTGCAGGGGTCGACAGTCGAAGTGCAACAGCCAACGTAAACGGTCCACCGAATGTCACCATGAGGTTTGTTGTACCCGACAAACAGAGTCCCTGACTCACTTTAATGAGCCTCAAATAGAAGAGAGTATGGATAACGTTCATACCGATGTATATGTAGAACGCATATTTGCCTGTGCAAGAGAAACAAATTCATAAGGCATACACCATATCAACGATTCAACAGCAGCCTACCGCACAACATGTTTTCTCAGATTGCGTAGCATACACGAGTATTTCCTCCAACGAAAACGGCAACAAGTTCGGTCAACAAATTAGCATATACAGTCTGTTGTATTCATTCGCAGTTGAATCTAATCACCTGATCACATCGTTGTTGGTAACTGATTTCAATAATCACTATACTATACTGAAGACGAGGAAACTTGAACTTCAATCAAAACTCAAAGATCTTCAAACAAATCATTGGCCACAACTCTCATCTTCTCACAACTTATTAGGTTGTAACTCAAGTGGGAAAAATAACCGACAAATTGGGAGGCAAGCCTACATTCCCTCGTATCGATTTGTCCCATTGCAATCCGGACCTAAATCACACGCCACGTAGAGCTTTTCTTACCGAAAACTAACACGCACAAGATGCCAAACAATGCATGCGTAACGGAAAATCCAATGAGTGCGATGAAAAAATGGAAATACGTAGACATATCAGTTAGAAGTGGGTCCTCTTTATCACCAGCGATGACTGCCGATAGTTGCAGAATGACCATAATCCAGATTGCATTGAACACCACCTAAGCAATTCGCCAAAGAAAGTAGGCATAAGCCCAAATTAGATGATGAAATTTTGATGCGTTTGAATCATCGAAGCCACGAATCTGCTATTAAATGCTCGTCTCGGAAATTATTTTCTGTGCTTGTATGCAGGAATACCTAAAGGTTCAAAGCCGAGACCTGTCACATCAGGGGAAAACCTGAGAGTCAGCTCGAAAAGAGCATAATACTCTCTGTGATAATACTTATATATAAGTACTATCACAGATATATATATATATATATATATATATGGCCTCATTTATCCTATCCGAGCCATAGGCATTTCAGTCCACGCCGAAAGTATTGAATGTTTCATTTAAAATTCTGTGAAATATGCCATTTTTTTTTCAAGGTGTACGAATCCGGCAAGCGGGTACGTTAGATCGACTACAGAAATGATCCTGTGAAATATGCCATGTTAACAAAACTTAAACAAACAATTAAACACAATAGTTGATAGCATAACTAGAGAAATTAATCGCTAATCGTCGAACCTGTTTGACATTGTAGGAACAACATAGAAACCCAAATTCTACACAAGCTATACCGAGCTAAAGTTAAGTCTAGTGCAATTATACGCGGGCAGGGAGGATGAGGCCGTCGACTCCGGTATTTTCCGAGAAAAACGAAACGCCACCTCAAGGATAGCGACGATAATCCACGCAGTTGAATTGAGTGTTCTGGGTATTCCGTAGGTGACGAGTCCTAGATGAACCCTACGCATCCGTTCGTCCATCATTCGATTAATGATGCTAAGTACACGTAACGCGGCCAGCATTGTGACGACAATCGGTAGGAACCGATGGTATTCCTTGAAAGAAGCATCAAAGTGTATCAACAGATCATTTCGTCAAATTAGCGTAAGACGTTAATCGCGCGAACGTTACGTTACTGAGAGATTTTCGAAGGGAAATAATTGAAATCATAAAAATAATAGAAAATAAAAAAAAAAACAATAAAATTACGTTACAGAACTAACAACAAATACATTTGTTTCCATTTGCGATTTGCGGGTCACGCACTTGCGAAGTTGTATCGGAAATCTTCGGTGGAGCTGACCGCCTCGAGACCAACCCGCTAGAAGGAGTTTGTCAGCGGCTTGAGGCATATATGGGGGATAAACTATAATGACTATTCACATGTGTACAAAAGAGGCGCAATTGCATTATCAGGTACTGTAGCCACGCTAGTTCAGAGAAGGACTGGAAGCAAGTGTAGTGCGACCTTGCTCTTCAACAAATTCCAAGAACATTTGTTACTTCTAATATATTACATAATAAAATAGTAACGATTAATAATTATAAACTAATGGGAGTTTTCCACTTAGCATTATTTATGTGCACTATGTTTGTTCAAGGTGCTTAGCACGTTGAATTGCGTAGGGCACGAAGCTGAATACGAGGCTGCAAATCGTTACTATTATTATTATTATCATTACACAAAGCGAAGCATCACTTTTCGTATTCAATTAATGTGTACCTCTACGAACGCGTCGACGGTTCTCCCCTTGAGGTCGTCGATTTTGATTTGGAAGTTCGGCAGCATTGGGGCAAAGGCTGAGGCGATTTGGTGCATGACGAACACTGTTCCGTCACGAATAAGATCGAGTTCTCGAGGCAGGACGATCGAGCGCCTCTGCCAGAGAAGACTGCCAATATACATGCAAGGTTCGAAGTGGGATGTTACTAGAATACACGCTGACTTTTTGCTTGTTCTAATTTGAGATGAAGCTCACAATGTTAAGTGTCGATTTGCCATTATTATAACTGCGAAGCTACGCGTTCTATACGTCGCATCAGATACGATATGGATTTTTATCGTGTGCCCATAGACTTCCGGTGAGAGTTCGATAGAGCATCTCAAAAGTAACTCGGGAAAAGTTCTATTGCAGTAATAGGAGGCAACGGTGATTTTAGCCGCGCATTGTGAGTGTTCCGTGTCCAGTCCACAGGCTGTGTGGCGCGTCGTGGTACTGAAAGATTTTGGATCAAGTAGCTAATGTTTGCCACTAACCCATTCAGTGTAGGTGGAAGGGGATATACAGGGTATGTATACTCGTGTTTACCGTAAGCAACAAAAGAGGTATCAATAATTAGCCATGATGGCTAAAACACGCTGAGTCTGAGAGAGTAATCAGGTAAGTGCGTTCATCTGGACGCCACTTTCCGACTACAGGGAAGCCAGGGAGCTCCAGTCACCTTGACGAGTTAACATCACCTAATAATAAGTGCACTTCATTCAAGGTAAATATAATAAGACAATAAGCAGTCACAAAAACACAAGCGTACTGCTATGGTGTCGCACTGTTGCCGATCGGTTTCGCCAAAGCACGACTGATCCGCCACGCAAACAGATCATTTACTGACCGTATTCTGGCGTTCAACTTTGGTAAAATGTTTCTTTCTATAGATATCAAGCTATTTATCATTAACATTTGAAAATAAAAATGAAGAGCTAAAATGTGTTTACGGCCACACCCTTCTTTGTACACTTATCACCTTGTATTTAAGGATAAGTTCTGTATATAATATTGACCTAACGCCTCTTACCGATTTCGACCAGTATGACAATACCGTTGAGAACTTCGAGAGAAATCAGCAAACTTCGCGTACGGTAAACGGCGGACCGTTTCCGATAACAATGTTCTAGCCTCAAAGGCTTACGAATAACAAATAGTACTAACTAACAGGTTAGCGAACTGGAACGGCGAATTCTGTGTGGAAGCCGGTAGAACAGAGATGGCCGCATGCGGAGTTCCATTGATGCGGGAGAGGTACACTTCGATGTCATTTGTTCTTGAATCCAAAGGACTCCGGCTGTCTAAGGGCTGTGAAAACTCATTAGCATTTGTCACTTACGGTGATTTACCAGATGCATCGATTTAGTCATTCCTCACATTCAGGGTTGGAGAAAAAAAAGGCACGAGAATTAATAGAATGAGCACTGTCCAGCATTCAAACATTGCCGCTTGCGAAAGCTGCAATATGTCGGGTAGCGGCGATGGGACAGACACCATTTCCACAGTATTAAGAAAGGGAATGTATTACCCGAACCCATTTCGTTAGAATGACGAGTCGGTTTCACGGTCTGGCTGCCCTAGTTATTTTGTGCCCCACCATCTTAGAAAGGTAAGAGGTTGCACTCGCTCATTTTTGGGTCTGTGAAATTTTCCAATAGAAACGTCCCACTGACAGCCTGCCATAACAACCTGGCACAGAGTCCACATTAATCACCTGGGCAAAGGCCCCACAACGTCGTGCCCAATTTCGAAATGCTCTCAATTCGTTGAGGTTTACGGGTCGATTATGTATTCAGGTGGACCCGTATTTGATAGTCACATTACAAAGCGCCAACAATTCTTGCGATAATTTCAGTAGTGACTCACCGTAAGGTTGTCGATGATATTTTTTCTTATTTCCTCAAGATCGAAGCCGTGATCGATGTTGCTAGCTTTCATATCTCGTCCGAAGAAATCATCTACCGCGATCACTTCCACAGCAACGCTAGTGGACCGCGGATGGACAAGCTGCGTATAGTAAAAGTGTAATCATATAACGTACCAATGCTTAGTTACAAGAGTAGTGGGCTTGACGTGATTATCGAAAAATGTTGTACGTGAATACATAAACAAAAGAATGAAAAATTCGACAACCCACAACATAATCTCGTTGATATTCTCTTGTATTATTATTATTATCCGTAAAGAAAAAAATGAAGAACAACTACGCTCTCGGACTGATGCAAAACAAATGGAAAAAAAAACGATAACTTAAACTACTTACAGGTGTGTGAGCAAGCCAGCTGGTCAGACAACATACGATTTGGTTATTTAGAGTGTCTACTAATGCTTTTAGTGTTAATTATTAATTGTTTTCGAAATATTTGGTTGTGTTGTTATTGTTGAACGAATATTCAACGCGAACGACTTTCGATTTGGCGCTGGTTTTTGCTTTGAGCATTTCGCAGCTGGAAGTAATTGGCAGAGGATAATTGTTGACTATATTTGCAGTGAACTCATTAATCAAAGTACATGACTAGCCAACGAATTAACATAACCATCACTATGAACGTATAACCACAGATAGCCATAAATGGCCAATGTAGCTTTTGACAATGTAGCTTCGCTATTCATAAGTGCTTCATGTACGTCACCTGTTAGCACGTCGAGTGCTCGCAAATAAGCGAGCTCCGTGCCAAAGCAAGCTGTTAATTTTAGTTTTAATAAGAAATTGTGTGATGTGAACAACAGTGCCAGAAATGCGTGAAGAGTCTTTGGGGATCTGTTAGTGAAGTCTGTAGACAGCCTCAGCCTGCTCAGCGACGGATTCTCATCCAGATATGCGACATTAGCCGATGTGGCCCAGTCAGTGGATGCAGGAAACCAGTTCTTATTAAGAAGTAGTGAGACTCAGCGAGGCAGGTATACCGATGAAGACCTGTTCGATAACAGGATACTACATGTCATCGACTGGCCCAGCCAAGTGTGCCGCAGCTCAATTTGCACTCAATTTGTAACCCGATCAGTCAGCTGAGACCAAACATCGGTACACGCCTATCGGAAAGAAGCTCTTCTGAGCGACTTGATGGCACTCCTGACGATTTACTATAACGGGTGCACAGGAGACGAGACTCCGAAATGGAGCTCGACGCTCGCTGTAAGCGGTGCATTGTGTCTTTGGGTGCGGTAAGTCTAAATTGTCATGTTTGCACTAGGCAATTTCATAAAGATGGCAAACCCCATCTGTTGACCAACCTGAAATGTTCGCAGAAATAAGTTTAACGGAGACACGATGTTCGCCGATCGCTGTTTGTAAATAACTAAAGGAGATCGTTAGCCACTGCAGATACGACAAATCTATGCAGTTTAACAATGACAAACTGCTGAAGAGAAAACTACAAAAGAGCGACGTTCCGACTGTCCGTGGTCAGTGGTCACTCTCCCCCCGATTCCAAAGAAATGCAAGGAAGCACATAAATGATGCGGTCGTTCGGGACGAGGGTTGGAAAATCAAGGTTGTCAACATGGTCCGGCCACACAGCGCGCCAGTGCAATGAGGCCCTTATTCCTACTGAGGAGCAATGAAGACTAGGGAGGGTCTGTGCCAAAGCAGTAGCATGTACAGCGTGCTCCCTTTTAGCCTTAAAACCAGTGCATATATAATCGGCAGGGAAGTACGAAAAGAGATGACAGTTCCCTAGAAAAGTCTCATCAGGCCTAGGGTGTATACCTCAGAATGGATGGTCGGAGGGAGATGGCTGCAGTGGAGGCATTAGCCAAAACATGGAGCAAATGCTCGCGCCAGAATCAGAAACTGGGTGGTTCATACAACCGTGGACCTCATAGCGGCAGGGGAAGAACGAGAGCGAACGGTACAATAGGAAGTGATTAAGGTAGTACTGTGGAACTGCGCAAACCCGGCGGCCTCAGTAAAGCCAGTACCGCAGTCAGCCTTTCATGACGTCGATGCCATCTGACCTGACCTTCATTTAAGCGTCCCTTCAGCTTCCTAAATTCTACTCTATGTGCTGTAACGCTAGCAGAGTAAACCTGACAGAGCAGCTAGTGGTATAGTGCCAGTTTTGTACAATCAAAAAAAATAAACTTAAGATAGTGTTAAGTGAGGACAAATGCATAGTCATGGAGAGCGAGATCTGAATCTGGTGCCATGTATATTCGCCCACCGTACGCGGAGTCGACTGAAGTGCTGGTGAAAAACTATCGAGATACATACAATGGTATATGACAAACGTACTGACTGGACGGAGGACAGTGGAACAATGGCATTTAAAAACACACTCGGTGATTTCGGGTTCTTGATATGAGCAGATGATTCTCATTTTCTTTGCAATGAAAATGAGAAGGCCCGAGCTCGAGCATAGAAGGGAGAATAGTCGGCTTAGAGAGGGAGCACAAATAACATGGCATACCTCGCTGTGTCTTGGTGTATCCCTGTCTTAGGTCAGGACCCATCGACAAATCGGGGCGTTACCATCTTAACTTACGTCAAGTCAGCAAGTCAGTTGCCACCACCAATACATACTTTGGGAACCGCGACTCCAATACATTCTTCGAAGAATTGTCCGAAAAACTGCGAGGCTGTGCAATCCCAAGAAAGCCCACAAAAAAGATGCCATCGTGGATACCACAGTGTTCCGTAGTGGGAAACCGGGATATGCATCTCGCAGGGCAGGGATATTTGAAGGCGCAGATCACAGTGCTAAGTCCATTTATCGGAGAACGCTGACAGAAGGCAAAAAAGAGATTGCGCCGGGCCACCTGTACAGTTCAGCGGCGGTTATAAGGACCCACCTCCAAGGTATTCTTGCTGCGGTAAACTCAGTCCCCGATGAAATCCCGCTACACATCAGTGTGTGGTCTAAAGATGAGCAAGGAGTGGAGCAAAATATCGACGAGAGCTCTGCAACCTCTTCCAGCAAGGAAGGTATGCGGACTAAACGCACTCTTCAATGAACACCCTAAAGGGTCGTCAAGCTGCTTCTACACATAGCTAGAGACATACCAGTGAAAAACTAAATATTAACTATAAAAACCTCCATCTAGTTTATGGATAGGATATCGGTACCGCTGAGTAGAACCGAGACATCAATGCATATATTCGTCGACTTCAAGGCTGCGATTGGCTCCGGATGGAGGAAGTGCGTTCTAGAGAAATTTGCTAGGACGGCCAAAGACTCGTTCCTGATGAAGGCAATGTTGCTTACGAATCTGTCTCAATAGATGGCGTGGATGAGGTTCGAGAAGGAATAAAGCAAACGAAGGGCAGATTATATAGGGATATAAGCTGTCACCTTCACTCTTGTCCGTTCTGGTCGGTGACCTTCCTGGAAGAGTGACCAAAAGCCGTCTCTTTGTTGAAGTGATTCCCTACACGGACGACCTTTTCATTCCACATCAAAAACACGACGCCGACACTGACCAAATACACTGGGGGAACAGGTCTGGGGGTCTGGGGGTCTGGGGGTCTGAAGCAATAAAATTCTGACGAGGAGTGAGATTAACACCCACGAATGCGATCCGGCTGAGAGGCGAGGCAGCGCACTTAATCCACTCATTAATTTATCTGGATTTAACGTCACAATACAGGGTTCTTCACTTGGCACATATGTAGAGGAGCGAAAGTGTGAAAGGCATTGGTGGCTTCAGCGTTCATTTCATTTTCTTCCCCCGCAAACGATCCCTTCATTCCACCATCTGCCTCTTCAACATTAAAGTAGTTCACCCTGTCTATCCTTTAGGTTTGTCGTTCTATTCAATCTCTAACGGTATTAGACAAAGCAAAGAGGACACAGGACGTCGATGCGATAACGCGGAATAGACGAGAATCTGCTGGCGGAAGTACCGTTGTTCTCTGAAGACATGCAAATCATGTTTAACCTAACAGAAATGAAGGTATTCAAGACATCCATAAAGCCAAGCAAGACGAGAAACTGATGATAATCAGTTTTATTAACTAAAGATATGACAAAGATAGGGACACGGGAGACCTGTAGAGCTAAACAATGTTATCTATCACTAATCTACACGTGACTCATGGGTTCCACCACAAAGGCTGCACGACACAAACACATAGCGAGTAACCAGGCAACCATCGTTTTGAAGTGTTTGTTTTCTGAATTGCACAACATGGTGTCAAGATATAATAAATAATATAGTATTTTATGAATAGTTCGGCGTTGGTTACCTTAGATGCTGTTATGACCGAACTAAACTTAGCAGCGCCCAGGTTGATCAAGATTTCATCTCCTGCTAGTAATGAATTGATTGAAAATATTCCTTGGAGATGCGAAACCCGGTGCAAAAACGTATTTCGAGAGAACCCACCGTACGTCAAATGCTGGTACCTCAAAGTCTATATTTTTGGCTACCCACATTCTTACCTGCGTGCGACTGGGGTCGTTTACACGAACGGGAGAAAAATACATATCGGGAAAGTAGGTCTTGTAGTTATATGAGCGCGCTCCGATAATCACAAGGAGAAGAATCAGTGGCAGAATAATGTTGATTAGGATCAGCCTCCTGCCTTCATGCTGGAAGCCTTTGAAGGTCAGCAAACTCAATGGTATAAACCAGATCGTCATCAGGATCGACGGTGCTCACGCTCAGCCACTATACTAACAAGTCAAGGGCAATCCGACTCGGCGGAAACGGTGTTTGTTACACACTGCAGTTGGGTAAGCCGTCGCCGAGCTTGTGAAAAACTGCTATCTTCACTAGGCCACTACGCGAACTGCACTCATCAACGGTGATGACATCAAACCAAAGTGAAATACAATATACAAACAAATGATTGAGACGTAGCCGATGCTAACGGGCGATGAAACTCGTTGTTGTCGTCGTCTAGTCGAACGATAACTCTATGCGCCATAGCGGTTGGCCTGTGGTGAGCAGCCACAGGAGCTGCCTGCAATAGGTTTGTTTTTTGGGGTTAAATGCGGTTCATTCAAGTTGTAGTCTACAATTACTGTTGATATGTAAATAAGATTAGCATTCATTGTAAGCCTTCTCCAAGGGCAGTTTTATACAAGGCTGTTTATATTTACTGTCTGTGCTGTCTACCAGTAAAACAAGTTCATAGTATTGAGACGCAAAATCGACGAATCCAAGACCGTTGCGTATATACCATTTCAGTGGTATAATACTGGGACCGTTGTTTGGGTGTTTCTGCAAATATAATATATACATTTTCTAGTTAGTAACAGCTCCGCGCTCATTGTTTTTTCGTTGGCGGCTGGCCTTCCGCCCCCTTCTCCTATTGAACAGTTATTGACATTTATACGTATGACAGCATTTGTACGAAAAATACCAGTGGGTAAAATTCACACCCACCTGAAGCAGAATTTGTCATTGTCTTAACGTCCGACACAGGCACCATAGACCTTTTCTTCTAATTGGTCGAAGTCCGATCACAAAAGCATAACGTTTGAATTGAGGCTAATTTATTAGTAGCATTATGTCTCTCCTAGTTAATTAGTCTACTCTGCAGTTTGAATGATATCTATGTAGGCTACGCGAAATATGGACGTCATCTCGTCTTCACCTGCATGATCTTGCATACGGTCAGTCCAAGTCCCAAGAGGCTAGAGAGTATCCCGGCAACCTGACTCATTTGACGGAGAGTGGCCCTTCCGTTAATGTCTAGACCCGTATGTGAGGCGCGTCGATAAGACCAATAATTTGGAGGAGCATTCTTCGTCTTTTCATACCTAAGACTTTCGTATGATACTAACCGAATTCGAGGCGGAATTGGTGTGATTAGAGTCAATGAGCATCTCGCTTCCGGTCATACTGAAAAATCGAATCTTTGTGACGATTTCTTTTACAGCTCTGGTGATCGCATTGATTCGAACAATCCGGTGTCTAACTGTCCACTGTCTAACTGTTCGTCACCTAACAAAACGGCTGAACATGCCACTGATAGAATTGGGCCACTTCGGCTCAATGCTCACACCTGATGGTGTTCCCCCAATGCTTAATAAAGCCACACCCTCCTCTTTATTCTTTGTTACTCGCCAGTGCTTCTGATATTCCGCTACCACCGGTGCGGATAGTCCGCAACCACAGAACAAATGCTGAAACAAGTGTTTCGATTTTTCGAGGGCATTCGATACGAGTCTCTCACCCACGGCTAATTTCCAAGTTAGATAATCTTGGTATAAAGTAATAGGAAACCACTGCGTTGGCTGCGCAGCTGTCCAACAGACAACGTTCGGGATTAGGGCAAATGGAAGGACAGGTTCACTGGGTGTCACTTTGTCAGGGGAACCCCAAGAATCCTATGTAGGTGACCTTGGTGTTTTGCATAGTTAGTTCGGATATTAGCCGTCCAGCCGCGGCCCTACGGAAGTGAGTATTTCACCCTAACATTTCTCGTAATGATGCGGTATTGGTACGGGCTGAGAAGAAGTCTGATGGGATAAGGACTGGGGCCACCCGCTAACCAAAGCAGTTTTTTGTATGGATATTAATCCATACAAAAATAATGGATAATCAATAGTGTCATCATCATATTTCGTCCGAATCTATCTGGCACCGCCACAGCCATTGCTGCTTCACCTTGTCGGAGCCACTGTTGTCGGAACCTTGCCGCTTCACCTTGTCGGAACCCATGTCTCGACTATCGACACTATGTGTTCTAAGCGACTGGTTTGTTGCGTATAAGTCTTCAAATTAGATATTGAACACTCCACACGCATTTTCATCTGCTCAGCACTTAGTGTATGGGGAACCCCTTTTGCATTGACTTTCTTCATCTTCAGTATATTGGCGATAATTCTATGACACGTCACCTGCGAAATCCCAGTTTCAGCCGACAAATACTTCCATGGACCCAGCTCTAGTTTGCACAAAAGCTGCCTTGATTCTGTCAATCCGTTCCGTCCCTTGTCGAACCTGATTCCTGGTCCCCACCTCGGTGTCCAAATTTCCACTGTAAAATCGCTCGAACCAATGCCGCACCGTTCGCTGTCATAAGGCAGACCTGTCGTACGCGTTCACGAAATGTCGATGGATTTCAGCTGGAGGGTGTCCTTGGAGAAACAAAAACGTGATGATTTCCCGTTGATTTTTGGGGGAATTTGCACTTTTTGCTGCAGTGTCCATCTTTCTGGCTGTATCGGAACCACTCTGTGTTCGAAGGGAAGCCACGTTCCTGCCGCGCGCGCACTCCAAGTATGAACGCATTGTATCCTATGGTGCGGACTGTGCGCCATTTGATAGAGCGCGCAGTTCGAATGAAATGCCCTAATGTTATAATGAATACGTTTTCTTTACGGCCACCGCTGCGAGGATCTAAGCCAGTACATGCTCAGCAGCTTCGCCATGCACTACATAGATAATCGGACTTTTTTCGAAGAAATACCCGTCTCCGTGTAACCTAATCTCGTCTTCGCGCAAACAGGATAACGGATTTGGCCTACAAAAAAAAGATTTGGCCTAATCCTATATATAATAAACTGGGTAACTATTTATTTTTCATGAGCACATCGATTAAATACAGAAGACGCCGTTTTCCTGATAGATGGCCAATCTTAATTTCTTTCGCTTGTGTAAGGGTTTCCACGACTGTTCGTTTCACCTCGTTGATACTTCGGCAGGTCACATTCTCACCTCGAATGTGGAACTCGCACATGCATCCTATATCGGGATAGAGACCATACGGAACAGAACGGATGGCACTAATAAGAATCATCGCTCATTCTTACGTTTGAGTTAACACGTCGATGTATACTGTTCAATCTACTTTTCAGTGTAATACGGTGTAAAGGAGAACTTCGATGAATGCTGACTATTAACAATGACTAAGCGAACAACGAACAATAAACGCCGTGCATTCTGTACTATTAAATTAAAACAAAACAGGTATCAACGAGGTCGAAGTTCCGATATTAGGATAGTGACAACGTTGCCACTACAATTATGCAGAGGCAAGCGCGCAGATCCGCGTATTCATATCACCCAGAGCCAAGACGAGAATCGATAACATGCGCAACATTATAAGTAGGAGGATTATACCAAATCAAGACAACATATTTCGAGGGTGACAAATCAATACACAATCGTCGTCGAAAAAAGTCACTGTAGCCTAACCTAATCTAAAGTTCAATGCGAATGTTCACTGCCAAACTCAGCCAATCATCTGCGAAATAATGGCGCCCACCCTTCTCAAGACTGAGAGCCGATATTCAACTCTCATAAATAAGCAAACAAACAACCGAATACCGTATACACACCAACTTGCAAGATGAGCTTAGCGAAGGAGAACTTTGCAGCGAGGAGGGTGAGGATGACATCCTTTTGCTGATCGTAGTGTTTTGCGATGGCTATAGAGATCAGCACACAAGGGTTAAATCAGGACGCATTTAGATACATTAGGTCTCCTTAGATGAGCAAGGTATGAATGGTTACTATACCCTAACACACACAGTCTCGTGACGGGAATCCATTAGGCAGGTTGAAGTGGTTGAAATAAACAAAAGCAACCGGCAATCGCCTATTGAGCGAGGGGAAATACAACGCGCCCATTATTAATCGACTCCTATCCAAACGGCTCGGTGTTAGGCCCGCCAATGTTTCCGACACCTAAGACAGCGTCATAAAGCGAATTAAGTTTGAAGGTGATAGTGAATTACCTTTCTGAAATGTTGCATGACAGAATGAATGTTTCACTTGCCCAAATGATGAACAGGCTTCTCGCTCACCTTTCGTCGAAAGGGGCCGATCTGATGCCAATTTCAATCGGACCATAATATGGTATCCCGTATCGACAAGCAGTAGATCAGACAGATTTCGGACCGTTGCCAAATCACTCCCTATAAGAACGCCTGCCCGATCCACTTCGAGTAGTGAGCAGTCGTCGAGGGACGATGATGAGAATAGAATCGCTGTACCTAAATGAACATCGACACCAAAGAGAATGCACACAAAGTTCGATCCCTCCAAATCTCATATGCGCCTGAATGGCATTGTGTGTATTGCACAGTTCCTAATTTTCCCTTAAGCAAAGTATACACGCGTGTATAAGCTTCGTTTGACAGTCAGCGGCGAAGCACAGGGTCACGCAACATTGCTTAGTACGTGCTCAGAACACTACCTTCGTTGTGAATGTACCCTAGTAGTATTGTGCTATTCGTCTGTTTGTAAACTGTATGTATTAATTATATTTATTTAAATTATAACAATGTCAATCCAGGTAGGTTGACCTGCACTGGACATTAGACGATTGAAATGTATATCAGGCAAATATATCTTCCTCAGCAGTACATGCAGTATACGTATTTCATGAACAACACGACTAAACGTTCGAAACGAAATTAACTTCATATGCAACTGGAGTATCGTTTTTCTTGTTCAAACTCATTGCCAAAGATACAAACCTGAGTGGAACAAAATGCGTCAAAGCTCAGTTGTCTGGCTGATATATGTACCTATCTGCTGCTGGATGCCCTATTGAACTTTTAGCGGCCAAAAATGCATCAACATACGTCTCGCAACAAGGATACATATATGAATACAGCGGGTAACAGTGCATACCCACCTCGACACTTAAATGAGTTGATAGCGTTGCACATGCGATCACGGTCAGCTCGTTCCAAGCCATCCAATGGGTCCTCCAAAATCAGAAGTCGTGGACAGCCTATGAATGCGGAAGCTACGCAAACCATTTTCTTCTTTGGATAATTTAGAGACTCGATAGATCTAAAACCAAAAGTTTGTACGTGGCAACTTAAGGTTCCTCATATATATATTATATGTATAATACATAATAAAAAAAAATATATATATATTAAATAGCATAGTGGTGCGCTCGGAATATTTGAAATATATTTTAAAATACTAAAGCTCAGTTTCTGAAATGTATAACATATTCAGTTGAGACACCTGGCAACTATTTATGATGATAGTTGATTCATTCACGCGGACGCTCACCGAGTCATCGTATATTGCTCATACGGATCAATTGAGAACGAATAATATATGATCGTTCATTTCTAAGAATAGATCGTAGATTTGTCGAAATGATTTATCTTGAAAGGGGAAATCCCAATCCAATATTCTCTTATGATGAATCTTAAAAAGTCGAATTTTCCCCTGACCAAATGAGCTATTGTATTTATGCCGAATGCATAATAATGATAATAATAACAATAGTAATTATAAAAGTAAGAGAAAATATTAAAATTATAACGCAAGCACGTGGCGAGACTAACAGTTTGCGAATATCGTCAATGCCAAATATGCGCAGCGTGAGGTCGAGATGGTATTGTTGCCAGCCGCCAGGAACGTCACGGACCGTATTATAGATGTCAAGATAATCCTCTACAGAAAGATCTGCAGGAAGTCGACCGATGTCAGATGCGAGACCAATATATAGCCGTCTGCTAAACGGCAACGGAAGCCGAAAGCGTCCTGCGTATATCTCGCTACCATCTTCGACATGCTCGATACCAGCAACAGCTCGCAATAATACCGAACGTTCTGGCCCTGTAATATAAAATAGAAAAAGGCAAACATATAGGAGCATAGAATGTCGGAGGATGCAACTGGATTGAAACGAATTACTCAGGGTATGATTTTCCCCTCTACAAACCACGCAGACAGAACTGAACAGAGCTGTCCATTAGCTGTTGTCCAAAGCCAAATCGTATACATACATGGTCAGGAAACGTTTATTCAAAACAGAATCCTGCCTGCTCGGGCGAAAATGGTTTCCCGAATAAGTCACAAGCAATTTGATGACATGACGCATTAATGAATTGTGACATAGTTTCATTTACGACTCAAGTTCGAGACTCCTGGTGGTAGATACTCTTCTGGCGTTCACAGAATCGATTTAAACATTTGTTGTTATCGCACAAACATGGCCGAGTCACAAAAATGTCAAAGTCTAACCAGCGGAGTACAGACAGATCGAGACGAACCTTCTTTTCCAAAAATGGCCACCATTTCGCCAGGAGCCACCGAAAAGGTTACGTTCTTAAGGATAAAATGGTTATCGCCATAAACGCTCATATTCTTCACCAGCAGACCGTTCCATCTCAGAGGGTCGATATTTTCGCAAGCCTCCTTTTCAGCCAGGCCATACGAGTCAACGAAGCATCGACGTCGCTGGAGGCGCATCTGTTCGACCCTCTCTGGATCGACGCTCGAGATAATCGACTTTCGATAGACCCAACACTGGTAGAACAGTATCACAATAACGAATAGGAGGTGTACAGCGAATAAAATCCAGATCGATCCAAACCTGCCGATACCTTGAAACGGGACAAACAGAGACATCAGGACATTTTACGATAGACGATTACCAGAAAACTTCTGTTTTCTAAATTACTAAATGACAGATTACTAAATGTTCGACGCGTTTAACTCGGTACCTACATCAATTTTTGGCATTCACTGTACCACATCTTACTGCGAGATCAACAGCTCGATATACAATCACTTACCAGTACGTTCATTATATGCATCAAGGTCCCAATACGGACAACGTTCAAAGAACGTCGAACACGATTTTTCGCAGCATATTGGAGCCAGGCGCGGGTATCTTGGACAGACACCTTCAGTAATCTCAGGTCGAGAGCAGATACTGGCGAGGAAATGCGACAGCTTGAGACGGCGCATCGTGAATAAGAGAACTGACCCGTGAGCAGGTTTCATCGAAAATATGAAAATCAAGTTCGCAATAACAACCGAACAGATACAATGTTTAAGCATGCTTTTTGCAATGTTTACCTTACATGCCAATATATAGCATCTGGGACAAATATGAGACAAGCAAGATACCAAAAAAAAATTTCATGGTGGTCTTATGAGAGAAAGGGAGAGAGAGAGAGTTAGAAACTGGACACTGTAATTGATAACTTAAAACGCTCTATCCACTGTTAAACCCTAACGTGGCTATATTTCAACAGTAAGTGCACAATAACTGATTTTATTTTATAACGATTTAGGCTGATGCCGATTAGGCGTTTCTAGCAACGAACCAATACAATGCATGTTCTAATGTATAATACTAACGATATGCCGGCAGTAACGCGGCAACGAAGAGCAACACGTTTGCAACTTGATCATCGCCGATCGTAAAAACGAAGCCCTCAATGAAGACTAACGAGATGCTGGTTGCCAGGTTAGCGAGAAATAACGTTGTTAGCATCTCCGCTTTGAGCCAATGATACATCGGAATATTGGCCATTACCGCTGTTATTATCGCTGCCTGACCAGTGCACAACACGAGCGTTCCAATCTGGCAGTATAAACAAGACGTTAGTATGAGTGGAGAAACATCACACAATTACAAACATGCAATACTGTTCACGGCATGTTCCCTAGTATGGAAAACGCATGCAAACCTATGGATATATTAACTAGGCTAGGTCCAGCTGGTGTTATTCAGCTGGCAAGTCATCATCGACACCATGAGGGAGAGAGGCGTCTCACCATACATCCAGAGGATCATCGCATCGTACCTGAGCGACCGCTCGGTCACATATGGGACCACCTCCTATGCCATGACCGCCGGCGTTCCACAGGGGTCCGTCCTCGGACCTCTGCTGTGGAATATGGCCTACGATGATGTCCTAAAGGTGGCAAATTCACAAGGAGTAAACACCGTGGCCTACGCGGACGACCTGGCGCTACTGGTGACCGCACGCAAAGAAGATGTCCTTGAGGAAAGGGCGCAGAACGCCCTCCGCCTCATCAGCGAGTGGATGGACGGACACGGCCTCCAGTTGGCCCCAGAAAAGAGCGAATGTGTCATGCTGACCGGGAGAAAACATCACCGAGCGATCGAGCTGACTCTTAACGGAGTCCGCATCGAAGTAAAAAACTCGGCGCGATACCTCGGGGTAACGCTGGACAAACCGCTGACCGGCAGCGCCCACATCAACCGAGTCACCGACAAAGCAGCAAAGGTGGCAAACAGCTTGGCGCAAATCCTCCCCAGGACGAAAGGGGCATCAGAAGATAAACGCAGGCTTCTGGCAAGCGTCGCCGAATCAACGGTGATGTACGCAGCACCCACGTGGGGCCCCGCAGCGATGAAGCTGAAAGGAAACCAAGCCAAGCTGCTGAAGACCCAAAGGCTACTTGCGGTCAGAGTCGTACGGGCCTACAGGGCGGCAGAGGCCCAAGCGGTCATAGCCATAGCCCGAATGATCCCATGGCCCAGGCTGATCAGGGAGAGGGAAAGGCTAAAGGAGGACCCGGGGCTAGGAAAGAAGGAGGCTCGAGAACGAACCATTCGAGAATGGCAGAACGAGTGGAGCCACCTCCCGGAGGACTCACCAGGGGCCTGGACACGTCGCCTCATCCCCGACCTTACAAAATGGCTGGAGAGGAAGCACGGCGATACCACGTACTATCTGACCCAAGTACTCACAGGGCACGGGTGTTTTCAGAAATACCTCAGCAGGATCGGTAAGGCCCCCGACGCGAAATGAGTCTACTGCGAGACTGGGGCTGAGGACGATGTTTCACACTCAATCCTACACTGCCCAGCCCTCGAAGAAGCCAGGACCGAACTCACGCAGGACTACGCCTCAGTCAGAGACATGATTGAAGACATGCTGGAGAGCGCAGAGAAGTGGGCTAGGGGTTTACACAGGGTTGAAAAAATCATGAGTAGGAAAATCGAACTAGAACAAAACAGAAGGAATGATACATGCAGAAACATGTGAGGTGTATATAATATATGTTATGCTTATGTGATGTGCTAAAGTCACCCAATGAAGAATAGATCCGCTGATGTAGTATGTTAAATGGTTCCGGCGGATCTTAAAATAAATAATAAAAAAAAAAAAAAAGCTGGTGTTATTCACAAGCATTCCTGTATATAATAGTTTGCTCCGTCAAAAGAGATGTCTTCTCGACGATAGATAGCAACAACTGAAAGCTGCGCTTTTTAATTCCCGAAGCCGTTTACTCTAGGCGCGAGCTCATTTCAATCGCTGGCCGATTTAGCATATATTCCGCCTAAGCGGAATGTTGATATTTTTACGTCGGAGTATACGGCCGCGGCTAGTGATTATTTAACAGGTCAAGTGTGAAACTTGAGAGAACATGTTCATCATTTTGTTATCGTGACCAACGAAAATCGCCAAGCACCATGATCACGCATACTGCCGGTACTGCCGTGTCCTCTATTCTCGCTAATGGGGAACTCTGGGGCAGAGGATTTCAACGATCTTTCAATCTTTGGGGTTGCAACTTTTTAGACAAATGGTTCTCGAGTGGGACACGGACTGTAATGACTTCGCAGGGTGACAGAGAACGAATTCGCTGCTATATATGTTTCCGCTTGATTCTTGCGGTAGATTAGAAATTGGATTTTCAGTTATCAACTGGTTTGACTTTTTTTGATTTTCTCCAGCTTCACCCAAATGTGTTAACGCTGTTGGCACAGATTTCCTAGAGGTCAGTGCTCGCTTACGTCTGTCTTGGAGAGTGATCGACTTCCACAACGGCTTTCAACAACTCATTACCGCACTTGGCTCGCGCGATCCCTTCGATTAAGTATGTGGGAATCGAAAATGCTTTTTTTTTGTCCTATGACGATACTATGAGAATATTTTTTTTTTGTGTTGCTATGATGATAACTAATACTTTGAGAGGAGGACAGCCAAACATGTGTCTATTGTACACACCTGAATACGCAACAGTGGATCATATTCCCACCTTGGCTTAGGCATCACAAGCGTGTACATTCGTATATTGTATATCGATAGAATCACCGTATCTGAAAACACAATACATACACAATCGCTATACGAATCGAGTAGGCAGTTTATGATGACAGGTAAGCAACATCTGCATTTGCGCGCAATATTCGAATTTAAGCACTCCTTAATTTTGAGCCGAGGGATGCCCATTCGTAACGGCAAATATTGTTTTACATTAAGGGTTTGTTACTGTATTTAATGTGGAAGTTGTTCGTTTTTAAACCTTACCAGCCGTACACATAATTTATGGTGCGCTCAGTGCGCTAAACCTCGAATGCACCGATGATTTGACCACCACGTAAGTTATTTCTACATAATGCAAATAAGCTATCAATCATGCCCAGATTGTATAATTTATTAAACACGCCGATGTCGGCAGCATCATGCATACATCTATAGACATGCGATTGACAATGATAAATTCGTTTGAAATTTACGTTCCATCTACTCTATATTAATATTGTACTATCCATCTATTGTACACCATCTGCGACTTTGACTGGCATATCAGATGAGTAGTTTTAATACTAAATAGGTATTGGAAGAATTAGCGAAACAACACGAACTAGATGGTGAGCGTTAATGGAACGTATGCACTGTAAACCCTATGATTCCAGCGAAACTGAGTTTGTCTTTGGGTGAACATAAACATTTTCACTAAACCAAGGGAGTTCGTGCATCTTAAAATCATATACAGATATATTCTACATACATATGCCATTAACACATTCACTAAGTGTCGTTACAGATCAAACTATTTGTACAACTAACAGAAAAACATGTAACAAACATATATAGGTTTGTTGTGGCGATCGATAGCCAAACATAGTCACAGTCTTCCATAATTTTGATTTTCGCCGTATCACTTCAGTGTGGTCGCTGAATCACATTCAAAAAGGTATTTAATTAAAATCTTGCTTCATGGACACAACGTCGTGTGTACGGGCATAGCCGTCTCGGGTCATGCTGAATTCGAATGACGGCCCTTGATGTTAATAGAGAGACACCACTTCTACTGTCTCCAGCGATGATTCTATGCAAAAATTGGTCATGTGGGAACGTGTTACTCTGTGCCGGGCAAGGTGTTGGGAGATAATGATCAGCTGATTTGCCCCGTTCACTGCGGTCAGTTTGCAGGGAATCCAAGCGCCAACACTTTAAATGAACCCCGTCGGATAAAGATGTTGAAGCGTGCGATGAATGCGGCCTATCTGCGCGGCCGATTCTTGGCTTGATTGACGGCTGTGCTTCTTGAAAAAGGCTTTCAGGCGGTCCTCGTCGAAGGCGAATGGTCTATCTTTGAACTTTGCAATCCGCTCTCCGGGTAGTCCGCTCGGACATTGCACCGTCTCTGAACACGGGGCAACTGTTCCGGCCCGCCTCGGCGCCCCTTTGACCTCGACGAAACGTAGAAAGCATGGAACATCCATCTTCAAGAGAGTTCCCGTGGTATTCTCAGCGTTTAACCAGAAAAAGGTAGCAACGCTGCCGTTTACTGTGTGAATACAACGCTCTCGAATGGTTGGTCGAATCTATCACGCAGCGAGAAAGGCGAATGCACCTCATAGAACCGCAGCAACGTTCTATCCAACCTGGTACATATAATGTATATCACTGGCACTAAGCCTCCCATCCAATGATCGTATGTATATAGTTCAACAAATCTGACTACATCGGCGTCATACTTACTCTTGACGATTGTAAAAGCAATCGCACCAACCCAAGACGCAGATTTTCGCAGCCCCGATTGAAAGAAGCGGCCATTAGTAAAGAAGATACGACATCGGCCAAAGAAGAACATATCGGTCGTGACTAGAACGACCGCAAGAACCATATACCCAACGTTCACGCTCCAGTAATACTCGTTGAGTTGATCTGCGGTGAGAAACTACGGTTAGATGCTCCTTCCTGAGTTACTACATATAAATAATATATATATATATATATTTAAACATCGCGGCCAGCCAACGGAAACGGATACCATGAACAGCGATGCGTGAACAGCTAACGGGGTTGAAGTTTACTCTGTCGATTCGTAGTATTCGCTTTAATTTGGCCGGCCGATCGTGTACTCACTCACTGAGTTGCGCCGCAGTCAGTAGTTCGTACAGCGAGACAAACCGTGGTACTTACTATCCAGAAGACGAAGAAGTGATGTACGCGGGGGCACTCGAAGGTGCCACTTGATGCGGTCAGCTGGCGCGAGGTAGGAATTCAGAAGCCGCGAGACAAACGCAGCAAAATCGTGCACTGCTGTTACTGGGGTGTGGATTCGATAGGTGGTGGAGTTTTCGGTATGGTCTCGTACCTCGAGACAAATCTAGATAAAGCCATGAACCCATACGCGTGAAAATGATAGTTGCTACCACTAGATTATGTTGCGTCGTTTAATTAATTACGCATTTACTAGGCATGCGCCAAATAAATCGCGCTCAGAAGTATAATAGAGTATATCTGTATATAACCGTATTGTTAGTAGTCTTAACGAAAAAAATGAAAAAATTTACGAAAATTATCGTTGTCACTAAATGAGGGCATTGTCCTTATTACCTGTCCCATCTTGCCAGGCTTTGTCGAGATGTATGGCACGCTGCAAAATGATTGCAAAAAATATATATCAGTTTTATATACATGCATACTAATGGAAATCTACTAATGGAAATCTACAAACAGAAAGGAGGATCACGGATATAAATATTTTTGAAAGCCGGGTACCTACAGTTAACTAAAATACGACAGGTTGCTAAGGTAAAGGTATAGCTTTATTGGTTTATTAAAGGAACTGCAATTTCACAATGTTTAAGTTGTGGTGAATGTGTAAGCCTGCTGACATAGCTGCCACTAGGAGATCGATTTACACAGTGTAGAAATCCCTAATGAATATATAATCTATTTAACAACTGAGACGGATAACTCGTATGTATTAATACAGGGACAACGAAATCATCATTACACCTAATAAACATAGAAAAAGTAAATACTCGATATCGCTGAAGACTTCCATGAGGACATGAAGGTCGCCCTGAGGTACATTCGTGAATGAATCGTTGTCGCAGAAGATTCCATAAATCCGCTTATGAAATGAGCCCATCTGTTAAATGCAGACATAGAGCAACATACCACGTATGTCATCATATCGTTTATTAATAAATATTATGTAAAACGATAATTAGCGATCAGCTAGCGAAGGTTGATAAAATCTTAACTTCGGCTTACAGTAATAGCAGTCGTAGTTCGGTTTATTTCTAACTCCTCATTAAACACAGATCTCTGTGTGCTCCTAACAAGCGCCACCTGTCCAAAACAACACACGGGTTTTCATACTGCTTGTAAACGTCAGAAAGTAAGGGACATCCTAGTCGCTCGAGGTTGTCTCCTCCGACCTCTTTGCATCTAGGCAGTATGTTGAGAACTGTTTGCACTAGGGTAGAAAGATCTGCAGAGAAGGTGAAGACTTCACTTTTGACTGAATTTGTAAATAGGTCAGATCGAGATTGGAATGCAAAGACTTTCCTAACATCCGCTAAAACGGTCTGAAATGCCTCCGTCTAAGATGCAGTCGTCAAGGTATCAGAGATTTGAAGGAGGTGATAAAGAGTCAACTAGCGGATAGATGAAATAGTTCGTGTACATTATCCCTCGCCGCTCTCATGGCGTAGAAAGTCAAAGCGTCGCGAAAGTCCAGCTTAACTAAAATAGAAGGGCATGAAGTAACAAGGGTGCCATGAATGGCAGCTTTCATGTCACTTAAGGTTCCAAAGCCAAGCTGATGTGCTTCCTATGCGTGTAGCGATTTTCGCTTTACAGGATCTGCAGTTAAGTTTAGCTGCAATACTACGTAACGTTGGGGAACACTAGATAGATCGTAACGAATTGTCATTTTTACGTGGGGCAAAGAGGCGGGAACTATATAATATAGATTTCATTTCAAGCGCAACGGAACTCCATCCTATAAGATTAGATCGAACGATTCGAGGGCTAACATTCCATTTTCTTCGCGAGTAGGCATTTGTAGCACAACATGAGCAAAAGCTAGAAGATCAAACCAGGATCGAGAATCATTTCTCGATTTTACTGTAAGGAATGCATCCGGTAATGCTTCACCAGCTATCGCACGAAGACTTGGGTACTATTCTGAATATACGAACAGTAAACAGTTGAAGATATCTCAGGCAGGATAAACAATCAGCCACAATGGGAATAGGGTACTCCTAATTGCATTGATGGTCCTGGAAGTGACTGTCATTTTTACAGGTTGAAGGTATGGTTCTAGCAATCTCGGGGTTGGCAATCTTCAAAACAACTATTACAGATGATAAACTAACTTTGTTGTACTGTAATAGTTCTTGCTTTTGATGTCCCATAAGAGTACCATTGGGACTGAGGTCTTTTTTATTCAGTGGTCATACCTCGAAGTGCAGCTATATAGGACTGTATCTTAAGTGACAGAGACGAAAAACCAGAACTCTGTTCAGGGTAACTTTGTAAAGACGTTATGTTTCAAGGAACCCTTAATTGTCCTTAAAGCTGCTAATCTATGAACGCTAATCTTCTAACGATCTGTCGAAATATAGGGGTGACCTAATTTTTTTTTTTTGCCATACCTGTGTGACGAGCCCTTCGTGATAGCTGGGGAATAGTAAGCAGTCAACCATGAAGGTGAAGGCCCCGCCGACGATGCTCAGTGGCAGAATGTTACGCCGCATGTAGTAATTCCACGACATATCTGCGAGTGCGCGAACGCAAACGAGCATAATTGTATGGTAACCAAACGCGATCAACGTGGTTACGACTATTTAACAGCCTACACCCTCATATGCACGCCGTCGAAACTCATTTCAGTCATACACTCCCGCTTATGATTGCCTCTGCAACATTGGCCTCAGCATCGATACTTGCAAAGGAAAGGAACCGGCCACATTCGAGGGGCATATCAGAGTAAAATCACTTTCTCAACATTTACTACTAGCGTAATATAGAAACGAATCACACGATATACTCGTTTCGTTCGGAAAGTCCGAACTTGCCATCATCTCATCTCACATCATACAGAAGGACAAACAATGACGATATATGTCATTGATAAAGGGCTGAAAGACAATGCAACCCAACACAGGAACCTCTTACTGCTACATACAGCACATTGTTTTCGTTTGGTTCAGTAGAGTCTCTAGACGCAACCTCTCGCCCTGCCGGCGGAGCCCGATCCGACAGGAGTTCCACTTATCGCGTGTAGCGCGATGAAGTTGACGTTGTTCACCGAGAAGCGCCAGATCTACCTGTAAGGAAACGGCGTGGCGCCTCTATGTACTTCGGGTACTGACGACACTCACAGTGTATTCGTGAATCAGTAAACGTATGGCATGTCATAGACGCATGGCTGATATGTGACTCGATTCAAACACTGATCACTGAAAATGTCATGTATGAAATGTGCGGAAATACGCACCAGTCCAGAGATGCTGCTATCTAGTACCTGGTGTAACGGACAATAGAAGCGGGTGCGTGTGGTCTCCTCGGCGGGAGACTCTCTACAGTGGTTTTTTTTAAGTACAATTACAGGGCGATAAGATATGAGATCATCATCACAACATTCCTTCGGATTGGCGCTTGGGCGAGCGCCACTATGAAGGTAAATGAGTAAGGTAAGAATAACAATATGGTGGATATGCGAAGCTGAGACAATACGCCAGCACAACAAGCCACCCCTTCGCGTTATTCTTTATGAGCGAAATCGTTCTTCCACATAAGTAATGATTGAATCGCCACCCACATAAGTAATGATTGAAAATGGAAATTCTTTACTATTCGTCACTACGTCGGTAGCCTCGCGTCGTCGATTAGGCGCCATGCGCGTCGACAAATGCTAATATCTGACAGCGCTATTTCAATCTGGGGTAATCTTCGTGGAGGAAACCGAACGAAAGCGCGGGTAAATGTAAGACTGCCCTCAGCGTTTAGAGACAAGCTAAAACCTTCGTTAGAAACGCTTAGTTGTGCTGGGACTTTTGCTCGCAGAGGCCATCTCCACGACATCACATTGCCATTACTGAACACACGTGTTGTAGTTCGACACAGATGCACGTACGGTACTGCTGAGGATATGAGATGCTACCCAAGCTTGCGAAGTCTACACCAACAGTTTTCACATGCGAAGCGGCCCTGCTATTTTGTGCCGGAAAAGGTTCTCCGATGGCTCCTGTAAGGGACACCGCTGTTGGGACTTGATGAAACGTAAGTGCTATGTCTAAGGTTTGTTCATGTGATAACTCACCGCCGATTTCTAGCACCGCACACACGATGCACAATTCCAACGGATATATATATGTATATACTTAAATATAAATGATAATATTTAAATCTTATGAACCTTTTTGTCGTAGGCCACGTCGAGCACGTTACGGAGGTTCGGCTCGCTGATGATAATTTTTTGTATATGTAACTCCCTTTGGTTATTCATCAGTGTTTCATAGACATGCTGCACCTGAGCGGGAACAGATGAAAAAGGGCGTTAAAAGGGCGGAGCTCCGACATTATACGTATACCGTCCATGTGGTATCTAGCAACGTTGCCGAGCAGCGCCAAATTTGAATTCGTACAATGGGGTGCCACTTCCATTCGAACTATGCGTTTCCAGATCCACAGCACGTGTACTACTTTTGGGCATGCCGAGGTCCTGTGCGACACGCGAATTTACTGTAAGATCTTATTCGGCAGACTAATTCGGTAAGGTACGTTTGTCATGTTTAGTATCTTGACTACCCCATTCGTGGTTTAATCTCAGTCGGAATTTTAACAGAACTGACTAACCTGCTCATCACTGCCGTAGATTTGTAGAACTATACGTTGGCGGCCGATGTGCATTGCCTGTATGCCGTCGTGAAGACTCTTGATCACACTTAGAATTTTCATCATGCTATAGTCCGCGTGCGGCTGAGCTCCGTCCTTTGGCGGTAAAAGCATATTCACAACCATAGTGGGCGGAAGACCTGGGAAATGAGCGCGCGAACGTATGAGATACGAGTCAAGCGACGATCAACGCGCATAATCTAAACAAAACTAGAACAGACATCACAATCGCCAGCCACTAATATATGATACTGATACTAACACTATATTGATACTCTGCGGTGATTGCATTGGTGGGAAGTCGTTCATTCTTCGAATCATTTCGTTTCAAATTGAAAGCGTCACCTGGGTTTCATCTACGATCAAATTGATTGCGCTAGTACACTTGGTAGAGAATTATTGATTTCAATTGCAGCATTACATTGTAGTCGCAGTCCCGTCAATAAACAGCCATTTATATCGTAAAAACAACAAATTAGTTGCAAGCTCGTTTACTGTTATCGCATATAACACGGGTGCCTATAAATAGCTGGCTTTGGCTGTCTCTGTATTTATCGAAGACAATGCCTAATATGGCCGTCGAAATTCGAACAGAAAACGCAAATTTACTCAGCATCTGACGGACGAGGATAGTGACTGGTCCGCTATAAACGACGGAGCCGTTCAATATGATATTCACTCGTTCCGAAACCGACTCGGCGAACTCCGCATCGCTCGTTATCAGCAACATGGTGCGCTTACGTTGTTCGCGGTGCAACAGGACGGCCAACTGCAATATTTGTTTTCGCACTAAAAATTCGGCAACTTCTCAGTTCTTAGCAACGCCATCCTTTTTTGGTATCTTTTCCCACACGAGGAGCATGTGAAATAAAAATCTGCCATCCAGCTAGAATTGACGGACGAGAAATCAAGCCAGCAAATAGGTCGCCACCTGCTCTCCGTTGAAACAGCTGCTTGAACTGTAAATTTAGTATCTTTTTCCACTGTGAACTTATCTGTCTCCCGAAGTACATATTGACTTACTGTAGGTCTACTTTTGTAACCCATCTCACCTCATGTGTTTCACAGTTATTATAATCTGTTATGCCCTATTGGGAGGTCTGTAATACGAGTGTTCGTTATTATAAGAAGCGTTTGAAGGTAGAGACATTTAGCGAAATGTGAATTAGTTAAATCACTCACGCCGACATTGTATGACACTCTTCATACAGATTGCTAGCATGTTGTACGAACTCATGACGTCGATTATCATCGCGGACCACTTGATTAGTATGTATTACCTTTGATATATCATTCATGGTTAGATTCCTCGTCGGCTCTTCGAGTATCACCACATCGGCTGAAGCTAGAAGAGCTATACCGATACTGACTTTGCGTTTGTCGCTTTCGGAAACCTTCCGAAATGGCGTCTCATAGGGCTCGGTCATTCCGAGCTCTCTCATGAGGTAGCCGAAATGTGCCATGGTATCTGCGAATTCGAAAAATGTATATGTGTGTTATATGTGTGCTATATCACGTCTACAAGTTTGTTTTCTTGGCCCATATAGCCATAACGTATATGTGGGCTAGCTGCAGAAGATACACATATTTTACATTTGATGCATGTATATATATATGTGCATACAGATTATATATATATAACTGTTATACCTTGTAACGTGTCATATCTGTGACATGATTGCATGACATTTAGCGCACCAATATTTAGTGGTGTCAATAAATGTCACAATAATCGAAACTTGTAACGCTGGTGAATGGTGCTACGATTGCAGAGAACAGCCCGATCGCAAACAGAAACATAGGCGTCAATAAGACGTGGGCCACAGGCTGGTGTGCGCCACCGGGGACAGACGCGCAGGATGCTTCCTTCTGCAGCGCTCTTCCCTCGCTCTGAAGAAGGGTCGCAATGTCATCGCCTCCCATGGGACCACGATAGCTTCGGCCGGACACCCTGTCCCTAACTGCATCACTAATTATTGTATATAGTAAGACACACAATTATATGAAATAAATATGGTGCAGCCAGGCAATATGTAGTGATTTAGATCAAGGACCCACATGATCTCGCAGGTTGTGCGAAACAGGTACACAGTGTAGTGTACCTGCTAAACGGCTACCCTCTCACGACTGAATCTCTGAGTTTGAATTTTCACGTTGAGAGGCACGCGATAGAGGTGAACTGTTTTCCGTTGCATGTTTACGTGGTCTAACACAAAGATAATCCATTCCATAACAGATTAGGGTGGGTGAAGTACAACCATTTGTTTGGGGTGCAGTATGTTTGTTGACTGAATGCAAGTGGACGAGTCGAATACCTCCAGTTCATCTATGAGATACAGTTTTGTACAGTGGGTTAGTCCACGTCTGCGTTGTATCCCGCCCCCGTCCCCCCACGCCCGCCCGCCCGTCTCGTACATTTGTGAACCGACGCTGACCTACTGTATGGCGCTTTTTCAGGAAGAGAATTACATTCTGCTTGATGGATAGCGAGTCCATAAGAAAATGCTCGACCGGACACACAGCCACATTTTGAGTGAGCATATACGGTTCTGCAGGCATGCCGTAATATGTTACCAGGCCGTCGTAATTCGTGCAGACACCAGACAGTATCGCCATAATCGCATCACCCGCCTCGTGGACGTCGCCCACTAACGCTATGATCTGAGCACTGGGCAACACCACAGTGAACCTGTCCAAGAGTAGTTCCCCGCCAGGAGTTGAGTAGGTGATGTCGCACATTGCCAGGACGATTCTCGAACCTTTTTGCAAAACAAATAGAATAACAGTGTACCGCAAAAAAAGATAGATTGGAGCCGATTTTTAATAGCAGAAATTTGAAGAGTAGTCGATTTCATAATATGCATATCACGTTCAATATCTGCACTTGGTTGTCACAATTGGAGTTTAGCTCGATCTGTCGACAACTCTGTTCTTTAGAGATGTACATTTATTTATAATACTTAGAGCTGGTTGACGCAATATCAAATTAGTATCATTATTATTGTTTGTATAGAGTAGATGGGTTTGTATGGAACCGACAACATAATACTCATCTAATCAAACGCGCTTTGTTTCAGACAAATATTTTGTCGTCGATGTTTAGCCACACTATCAGTGGTATGTCACTCCGAAAGGTGGTCAGTTCAAGGCCGTGGACCAAATTACGGATCGCTATCTTGCTGGACAGTCCGTGTGGCCGACAGTACCAAAGCATACATTATTCTGCGGGACTTCCTTGCTTTGATGATCAGAATGCACCACTCTCTAGGGTCAGCTGCTCCAAGTTCACCACAAGGTGACTCCATGAAAGATTTTTTTCACAAACAATTTTAAAGGTCCAAGCGGACGAAATCCTACAACCCACAAGTCGAACGCAAGATGATTTGAACAGATCATTTGCAAACGTTCGACCATCACCGAATCGTATCTGCAGATAAGCAAAATTAATCTGTGCAGGTTTCTCGTGTCGAAAATGAACACGTTCTCCTGTACACTATTTGCTATCGCGACGATATGTTTGCCTCTGCATGGGTCTGCGCGGTGGCAATACAGCCCCAATACAGGATAGCAATGCAGGAATCAATACAGGATCAAATAAACCGTTGAAAACACAATTGCTATGTCTTACTCACGTGTACACGTGTATACACGTGTACACGTGTATACAAGTTCTAGCTGACAAATCGATCACTTACGCGGTGGTATTGCTTGAACTACGGGTATGTCCCCAGCTTCGACTGCGCTCTCGTCCTCCTTTGAACACAACGACATCTTGGCAAATTTCCACATTGACGTATATCGATACGTTGACCACCGGTAGCTCTCATCTTCGAAGGGCATAGCCGTATAGATAAGGATGGCAGCCAAGAGAAGGACACACCAGAAGCTCTGTATCACCACGAGACCGAGGTAGGTCATTAGATCGAAATCATTCTTTCCCGCGCACTTCATAAAGTCCCTTATGTCTTGAATGACGCAAAAAAAAGAACCGCAACATCAACAACGATCAACAACAGTTAGATAGTTGTCAGTCCCATTTGAGTAGGTGGCATTCATTTATTATTAGGGATATTAAATACTGGAAAATTTGCAAAACGATGCTGCTGCTGAAACATAGTATAGAATCGGCACGTGCTTGTTATGTTGTCAAGCTGAGTTATACAACTCAGAGAGGTAGTGACTTTAAGGTGACTATTTCAAAAGTGAGGGAGACCTTGTTACCGATAGGACCTTATGATTACGAACTGAAGTCAACCTTGTTATTTTCTTCCCAATGCATAATCAATGTATTGTTCGTAGAATTCTCGCGAGCCAAAGCGCTAACAGAATAGTTCAAACAAGGAGGGGCAGCTCTCGGGACCAACCGGCAATTTCTGGCAGCGATGCCTTTACTGAGAATCTTAGCGCAGCCGAAAATGTGTACGGCCCACAAAGTACGGCCATGTAGTTCGTTGAGCCTGCCAAGCAAATATCTGGGCTTGTTTTCATCAAGCTCAGGTAGTAAAGAAGCTGGATCGCGCCCACGCCGAAGTACACGTGCAATGCCCATAGTCCTGCGGAGGTGGTAACATTATGGCTTTTATTGTTGTACGTTTAACGTTGTCTTAGTGTGGCTGTACAATTGGCATGCAGTAAGCAGTAGCAACAGTAGCGCTGTGGATACGGCGGCGCGTTGATATTAATTTTATGGCAAACCCGGCCACCGGTAATGCCATGAGGATCCCCAGTAATACACAAGCCTCGATAATTAGCTCAATCAGTTGGGTTATTAATATCAGCCGTGTCATAGTGGATCAGCATGAATACCATATGCACTCCCTCTCTGGAATATTTATAGCCGATTCAAATTTGTATCCATTACGTACGGCGTAGCCGGTCATTAGCCTTTCGCGGTTGTGCTTCTGGGTGTCGCGGGAGAAATTGGCTTAAGATATGTATTGACGACCGCAAGGCCTGGCTTTCATTGAAATCTAGCTCACATGCCTATATAAGATTGCGTTAGTTAGTCTGTTACCGAACGTCAGGGCGCACCAAATTCCAAAAAGCGCATGCGTAGCGGAGTACGCATACATAGTTCCGAAGATCCCCGCAATGCTGAGTTCGCCATTCAGGAGGGGGTCGCTAGTACCGGCAACGAGAAACGCGGACAGGGCGAAGACACCCATGACCCATATAACGAAGATGATCATCTGAAATCGTTTTAGAACGAGAGAGCGAAGAAATGGGATGTAATCACTCGATAAATAAGGTTGTCATTAGGGAGCCTGTCATGTCGCCGCTACAGGATACCCAATAGGACACCTGTGGATTTTGTTACTAGCAGAAAATAACGCATGGCACACAGCATCAGAGGGATGACGAGTCGGAACAATGAGAACTCATTTGATCTGAAGAAACAACTACTGAATAACACAAGAACGGTCTTGGGCACCTCGACGAGTGAAGTGATGATCCATGCTACCGTATTGACCACGCCAGGTATCAGATAGGCCGCAAGCCCCACGTGAAATTTCCTCTGTCGTTCCGCCATCATATGATGAGTGATGCTAACGACCGGTAAAGCCATCAGGATTGTGAGAATGATGGGGATTATATGATGGTACTCCTGAAACAATGTGATAGTGAAGTGTGAGATGAAGTATAGTATACATAAGACAGAAGATGTGTATATGGTATTGTGAAAGCGGCTCCCAAAATGAAAGTCGACAGCGTCATCGCTCGAACCAATCGCGGTATCCGACGATTTCTGGACGAGCTAAGCAATAGCAGGCGCAGTGAACAATTGTCAAATCGTTTCAGAGAGCGGAGGCATTGTATTGAACGCACAAAAACAATAACGTGGACAACGAGTTTGCTTACCTGCACGAACGCGTCAATCGTTCTCGCATGGAGATCGTCGATTTTGACCTCAAGAATTGGTATTGACTTCTTGGCAAACACGGTGGCGATTTGATTCATGACATATACTGTTCCGTCGCGGACAAGATCGAGTTCACGTGATAACACCACTGACGGAGTCTGCCAAAGAAGGCTGTTGAGATGAAGGAACGTACAAAATCGACCAACATGCATTACTTGACGCCCGAGAGGAATAAGTCAGGCGAGAAATATGTACAGCCATGACCGCCTGGACGCCGGATAGACGTTGTTTACATACGCCTAAACAAATTGAAATTTTATTTATAAGGCGTTTATAGACGTCAGGCTTCAGACACTTAACATTTAGGTTCACAGGCACACGGCAAAAATAGTAGACTTACAGTTGAGGAAACATCTGTTTCCATTGTATTGGTACGCGGGTTTTATCAAATTTACTACCCCTCACCTGCTAAGGGGTAGTAAGCTGATTTTTGCTCCCTGAGTGTACTATCGAAATTTCCAACAGGGCAACGACATGGCTCATATTATGTACAATTGTGTTTTTCAATCTCATCGCTCACTAATGATACTTGAAGGTAGCACTAACAGGTTGGCGAATAGGAACGGCGAATTGAGGGTGTATCCCGGTAACACCGCGATGGCCGCGTACGGTGTCCCATTAATGCGAGACATGAGCACTTGGACGTCGTTGGTTCTCGCGTCGGAGGGCGGACGTGAAGCCGGGGCCTGCAAATGCTGAGATGCATATCTGTTATGTTCGATAGGATTTTCCAAGAAGGAGCCACATAAGCCACCATAAGCGGTATTCGAGCCAAAATAAAAGCACTTGTCGCGTTGCGCCATTTACTTTGTAACGTTCTCAATATTGAGACAACAGTATTATTAAGTGCTGCCTTCGAAAACGCTTAATCCCAGGAGCTGGCAAAGCGCGCACTTCAGTATTGACACAAACAGTCTCAGACTGGTCTCAGATTAGTCTAGATTGATCATGCATTTCGTTTTGACAATTTACCCGGAGCCTCTTGAGTATACTGGCTTTGATATCGTCGAGCTTGAATCCATGGTCCGTAGTGGCCTGAGTTATTGTGCGAGCAAAGAGATCCTCTACAGCGATAACCTCGACAGCGATGCTGGTGAAACGTGGATTGGCTAACTGTCGGATTTTCAGAGATCGAAATTAAAAATTAAGAAGCAAAGTAACAGTATTCATTGTCGCCAAAATATACCCACGGTTTAATCGAACACTCCGCTCTATTTGTTGAACATATTAATCTCCAGTTGAATTTCCATCTTTCCATCTAGTCCAGTGAGGCTTGCAAACTAACTAAAAGCAAGTAAACGATATATTGTAATTCATGTATTGGATCTTTGTATTGACACTGTATTGAACATTTTAAATCAACTTAAAATGCCTGCCTAGATTTTATGTCGGATATCGCGATCTCATTTTAAAGTGTTTAACCCTATTCAACGTAAATAATTGCAATAATACATATAGAACAATAGACGATAATACAATCCATAGAACTTTATAATTTCGAGCAATATGTGCAATCGATTTCGAGAGCTTCTCTAGCGGATTTTCGTTGGATTCATTTGTTATGAACACAGCGAATATCGAATCAAGAAAGACAGGGGATCTTCTGGTTTCGTCACGGACGTACTTCGGCTAAAAGTGTCGGTAGCCAGTCATAGGTGACTTACAGAGCATTGTAGTGACTCCCTTTAAAATATACCTACTCAACTATTGGTATTATGAAATGCAATTTTGTTCATCACGAACAGCAGCAATCTCCAGACTCTCCAGCCCGCCCGCGGGGTCAAAGCTATCAGCGTGGTAATGGTAAGGGTCTGGTTGATATCCTAATAAAGCAAAACAATGAACTAGAACAACGTCGAAACGTATAATTTACGCAGCGTACCAGATCTCTTTCGATGGGCAGCAATTAAACTAGAACATTGGTATCAACAAAAGCCCTCTTACTAGAAGTTAAGTAGTAGTAATGAGCACTGCTTAAACCATTTTTGTTATTCAATGTTTCACAACGATCGTCCCAGATCGGTAAACACAGCACACGCTGGAAAACTGCGCCAATTTCGCAGACTAAACAGGGGCGATCTGTCTATGAAGATGCGATGATTGGCGGGAGCACTTGTTGCTTTCTAAATGATGTTCAGTTTCACCTGTGTGGGACTCGGGTCGTGCACGGCGAACGGTTGAAAACGCACGTCAGGCAAATCACTGGAATAGTTGTATAGGCGCACCACATATAACACAAGTAGAACCAGTAACGGTAGAACGACGTTTGAGAGAATCAGCCGTCTCTTATCGGATCGAAAATTCTTGCTAATTAACAACGGCAGAGTCGAAAACGAGTGGGTCATCTTGGGCAACCTTCCCAAAATCAGTTACACAAAGAGCATATATGCAGCGAAGTTACGCCCGCCAGCCGCTAAATGGGTTACAGGCAATGCGATGAGACTTTTTCTACCTGTTCGTGATTCGTATATGACGCATATTAGCATTTGATAAATAGAAAAGTATAAAAAAAAAAAATATATATATATAGGTAACAGATTTCTCCCGCTACCGAAACTATAATAAGTAAGTTGGATCAACATGTCAACATATCGAGGAGTGAGCATTAACATAAAGCTCTTTTACAAGCGTGTATGAGTAAGGGTCAGTATATGGCCGTCGCGTGTGAGACAAACATCCACTATTATAGTATTTTGGCCATTCTGCTGCGGAACATCAGCACCTTAGCGGACTGAGCGTACTAAGTGAAAATGAGGAAATTACCTGGATGAGTTTTGACGAGTAGGTCGGGTCACCCCCCTTTACACCCATGACTGGATGCTAACACAAACACAAAGTGGCGATCCACTGACTATCGGATTCCAAACCGTACGCAATATGAGTACCCGGGCAGAATAGTGGTGGAAATTTACACCAGCTGGCACTGCTTATTAAGGCCGACACCCCAGCGGCAACTCGAGACATCCTACTTTGTGTAGAGATGACCCATGAGTTTAGTAGTCATAGACTCACTTCGTCTAGGGTCATAGGCTGCGGGACTAGGTTCAGTTGTGCATTGTCCACCACAACAAAGCTTTCGTAAAACCTATTCGTTGTTGTCGTCGTCCAGAACGGGCAATGAGGGTACTGGCTGAGTAACGACGGGCACGGTGGCTTGTCCTCCGAACGATAGGCCATAAACAAAGACATTCGCTGGTTAAACTCTATCTAGTTAGCTGAAGATATAGTTGAATAGTCCGACAGTGGTCTATGTCCCGGGTCTCAGGTTCAAATTATACCGTACTGGCTGGGAGGTGAGCGTTTTTCTGTCCGACAGTTCTAACAAAAGTGCTGTCATACGGGTAACTGGTACCGAGATACGTCTGATTGTATGAGGGCTGTTGTCCTAGCCGCAAACAAAAGTTCCCAGTCATAAGAGCAATCTGCTTTTTCCCAGGAAGAAGAAGAATATGGCTGATAATTGCCTGCACCATCACCACTGCGCAGCCGTGTAATGCGTAGGCTGATATCAACCAACGCAGCAAGACTATGGCGAATCTTATCATCTCACTCATGAGTAGATATGCCATTAGCTCAGGCTCTGTAGCTTCCACATTTGATGCGGCCAACTTATTTTTCAATTACTGTGCCCTTATTTCTACACTAAATCTAGAATGATGACAGAACGACGATGGCAGAATCTGCGAATCCCATCTTCTGTCTTCAGCTGATTCGGGCTCGTTGCAGTGTAATTCCTCACAGTTATTGAATACTTTGTTGGAAAACTTTTATCTCACACCGCCAACCAATTCAGGATTCAGGTTGTGGGATGGGTATACACAAGTAGTTCAATCCGCCGTGTTGGTTTGTAACGCGCTCACCTACGTTGTTATAACATGAAGACGCCAGCCATTTGATGACTATAAAAGTTAGATAACTATAAAAGTCTAGTGGGTTTTAATCGTATCTAATCTAATAAATACTATAGACTATCTACTGCGATGTCGGGAGATCAGATAGCGAATATAGCGCTATCTGTCAACGTCCACAACGGCGCAGACCCGAGTGTGCCTGATCGCTGTCCAAGCAACCTAGTTTAAGTATTGCAATAATGCTGGAAATCATCCCTTGTTAATCATATCCTCCCGCTAAAGCCAGAAATATCCTTGCGTGGAAGCATTGCGTAGCATGTATACAATTTCTATGTGTCATATCTATTATATATGTAATATCTATATCATGTCGTCTCTATCAATGTCTGCAGTTGCGATCTCTGCTTCTATGTAAGAGGTCGCCCTTCGTGTGGGCTGCCGTGCCGAGGGTCGGAGGGGACATAATGATAACAACAGTAGAGAAAAACAGTTTAGCTCAAAGGATTAAATACTCAATCGAACGGAAAAGCAACCTATGCTCGTCCATAAGACACCAGGCTCTTGTATAAGTGTGACCTTGCTGTCATTTCATTTAGATTCTTAGATTTATATCTAATAACGATTTCCAGGAACCTTTAGTCTTTTGTCCTTGGAGCCGGTCATACAGGTCGCATTTATTTTGCTTGATACATAAACCTGCCATCAAACCATACGTAGACGGTTATGCATGGGCTATTATCTCGTTCGCATGTGTACATCTAAATGGAAAACTCTCTCTGCGTCACCTATATTACTAATGATGTTACGTTCTGCATCAGCATACAAGGTGCGCCGCAATTGCTACACGGGCTAGAATCTAGGAGAGTGGACTATTATACTGCCCACAAACCTGCTATACTCGGTATGTCGTGCCAATCTGACGTACGCATGCCCAATATGGCACATTGAGTTGAACAGAATTTAAACTTTTCCTTATATTGTGAACATGCGCAAATGTATGCTATGATCATTATTTGATTAACGAAAAACTCGTATTTATTTTTCAGTGTTCTTCAATGCACCTCTCGATTACAACTAGAGGCGCACTGAACACACGCCTGAACGAAACAGCGAACAACAACTCCTTCCTTCTTGTAGAAACATCAACATTACTTTCATTTTTTTGGGCTTGTCTTAGTTCGCAACCACGGAACGAGACGCATAAGGTGCGAGCGGCTACGAACAGTGGCAACTCTCGGTACGGACGAATGGCCCCAGATTCACAGACGCCCGTTCGTGTATGCCCATACACAAACATTCTGTTCATGGCAACCACAACAACTTGGAATAGCATAGTTGTATGCACATACATATTACATTTATTTAAAATAACGGTAGAAATTCGACACATAGACACGCCGCCCCGTCATGGAGAATATCTGCTTCAAAAGTTCCCGCATTCGGTATTTCGTAAAATTTTGGTACGCCCCAACGCTGCTTATCGCTCAGAGGTCCAGCAAAGCCATCCCAAATGGGTTTGCCCGCCCGAAACGTAGCCGTCTGGTTCCTCTTCACCGAGCGACCTCGGTTATCGAATAGTTCAAACACGATTTCCTTCTTCATAGGCCAGCTCTCGTATGCTGTTGGTATACGCTGAATTCTTAGAAATGCCCCGAGATAGAAACGATCTTCAATGAGCTCGATGTCCATACTAAATTCACAGGGATAGCCTGCCAAACACCAGACGGCCTGAGGCCCAATTAAATTCTTATCTTCTCCGCCAACCTTGTCAACTATCTCCTTTAAGTCAAACCAAAAATATGCCCTCGCTGATTCCTTTTCGACGCTCATTGACGTCTTAAACGCGTCAAACTTGTCAGATAGAACTCTGATGATATTTTGATGGCTTTCCGATTTTAGCGGAAATTCGATTATTTTCGAAGGTTGATGGTCGGTATCACCCTTCCATAAGTGTCTCTTAATTTCCACCAGCGTACCCTCCAAGCCGCACGTACACACGAAACGCATATCACTTAAAATGTTTTCCGTGATTTCGCTTTTCTCGCCAGCACGGATTTTCTTGCACCTGGTACACTGGAACTTGAGGACTCCCTCAGAGTTCTTATGTGAGATGCAGCACGTAAAGCAGAAGGCATGGCCGCATGATCCAACGATCCGGCGTATCGAGAACTCGGCGCATGCATCACAGGGATTTAAGATGCGATTTGAGAATCCTAGCGGCTTTAAGGATATACGACCGGGGTTTAATTGCTCCGGGAGATCCCGCAGAAACATCTGCAATAAAGGCACAATGGTAATAAATAGTGCGACTTGCGGAGTGTGCCTGTGTAGCAGGCGCAAGACAAATTCGATTATGGGTGCGATAAAAGTGCACTGGGCCTTTCGATATCACGTCATTATTATCGTGGTCCTGCGCTCTGTATCGTAAATAAGCCCACGTTACAGTGAAATAGGCCTTCATGTATGTTGTCATTTCTATTAAGACTTAGTTTCTTAACACATAGACCAGAAAGCCGTTCAATGGCCATTCGGCGGTTAGCAGTAATTCACATCGAATTGCCAATGTAAATGCCATTCACAGGATGGCGTAGTCATAAACTGCAATAAATATTCATCACAAATCGCTAATTATAGAAAGTTGTACATACGTCCAACTACGCCGCGCCTCGCCATCAATGAAACTTCGTTGCTTACCTGCAAACTGAATCAACGATCTTCCCAAAGACACGATCGCATCGATGACTCAACAATTAATTCGTTCGCAACTGCCAGTTATAGAACTCAAGTTCCACGAAGCACTCGAGAAGCATCCAATGTGCTCAGACGTTCCCGCCGGACATCATCATATTTCTTAAATTACGTCAACTTATATATTTGATGGCTCAACGAGATTTCGACCGAAATGCGCTTGGCTATGCGACGTCTACAATACTACGTCTAGCGAATATTGGCCATTGATGCGAGTTGCCTTGGGGGTGTTCCCACTGCCTGCCCCTGCTGAGCTACCCTCAGAATAAATGACTTGACCACCACATCATTGTGCGAGAATACCATAACATGTATAAAATAGTGTCGTGATGTTAATGTCAGTATCGAACTTTGTGGCCAGCGGACAAATCCACGATGGAAAAACCTCCTTATTCATGGTACAACCGGTGGCTTGCGTACCGTCGCCAAACCACAATACCGACAGTGTCTAGCGCATATTACAAATGCCACCGGACGCGACTCGGAAGGCAAAGCTAAAGGTTTATTGGTTTATTAGACGAAGGCAAGTTTTACAATCCTTTAGACCTGTTATATGTAACCAGGTCGCCGGACTGGTCGCTGGTTTTTTTACAGCCAAGGTATAATAGGTACATATTTCCTAGAGGTTTGGCTGGTTAGGGCTTATATTATAAAAAGAACTATCTTACACATTTGTGTAAATTAAGTGGAACTAAGACGGTAAAAACGCGAGAATCAATAATTTACCTGTCCTTGTGACGTTCAAATAAATATAGCGCTTTTTCTGTGTCTTGCTCTGGAGTCCACTTCGACAGCATTTGAGTTCTTTAAAGAAAAACTCTTCTACCCCTTGCCTGGGTTCCGTGAGACAATGATTTGCCTTGTTCCAGGCATTCAGCATAGTTTATGCAGGGCAATGCCGTTCCCGGGGATCATAGTCGAGCAATGCGATGTTCGTCATGCCGAGGAAAACGGGTCGATTGGAATCAGCACGAAGAGGGTGAGGTGATCACCGGTGGGACGAATTCAGTCTCGACATACACTCGGGGACACCGTTTGATGTGAACAATTCGACGTCTTAGGCCTGAATGAACTCGGGATGTGTTCATCGTTGTTTAATCTAAACAGTTAAGTACTCACAGGTTTAATTTCGATTTGAAGTTCTGTCGAGCTGACCCTTGGCTGTTCTCCTTACGTGACAGGTTTTGGGACTACCTGCCAGCATTGCCTACCTAAATCACCTATCAAGAGTGATCTAGCCATCTGGAACGCCTGTTCTGAACGAATTCAGTTGTTCTTTTTCAATGTTTCCTTACAATTATAATATAATATTGGGAAAACCGTTCTAGAGAAAGAGAGACTACCTTAGAAACGTCCTAGATATCTTCCATTATTGTGTTAGTTCGTTCATTCGAAGGGTATTTGGCAAATAACTGTATTTGGTATGCCTTAAGTAACGGCGACAGGACTTCTTGGTGTCATAGCTATGTTAGATGCCCTTACCATGCGTTCCCTGTTGCTGCGCGCCTGTTCGTCTGCTGTTGATTTTCGAAATCTCGGAAATGTGCTGTACACTATACGAATAAGGAAACATGGGTATTGCCACCCAATTGTTTCTGCAGCCATTTTTTGTACAATATTTTTAGATAACTCGGAAGTGTAGGAAAAGGTGCAGGGGTGCAGTTGCAATTCATTTGCAGTAATGACTGAACGTCACGTAGACTAGATACGACTAGTTTTTCTGGGCATATTTGACTACTGAATGTTTCTATTATAGATATAGCAGGTTTTGTTAAAGCTTTTCCCTGAGAAATCCGCCGTCCAGTTAAGACTACTCGTCGTTTCGGTTTCTGAACGACGCAAATGCATCTCGAGGAATTTGAGGCATTTCGGATGCTCACCACCCCTCACAGAGCCTTGCACTCCACACACCCCATTACCGCTCTCATATATATATATATATATATATACAATTCACTTTTCGGAGGTAACGTTCCCCTGTACGGGCGTATTGAACATGGGGCAGACATGTGAACCTCCCGACAGCGGGAGACGGGATAGTGGTGTGGGGGCGACCACCCCGCTGTCGGGAGGTGCCCCGAGCCCGAAGCAAGTCACATTCAGCTCCCACATGACAGGGGAAGACAGAGGAGCGACGAAAGCCGTGGCACTTTTAGAGGTGGATGCGTATCTCTCTAGGATAGGCAGAGGAGCCTACAGGGAGTCGTTGCTTGTTGCCACCACCTTGAAGCGCCCTGGAGTGCGGTGATAGGCGGGCGCGTTGCGTTCTTGGCCCTGCTGAAGTGTCCGAGATGGAAGGGTCTGGGAGTGTGCCGGGCCGGGTGGGTTTGGTTCGCGTGATGGTGATGACGATGGCGACGGCGAGCATTGAAAGGTTGTTGATATAAATGAGGACCCGTTCCTTCTCGCATTGCCCCGACCAAGTCCTGGCTCCTGCAGCAGGACAGGCAAAAGCAGTCCAGCCCACTTTGGACGAACGTCGTTCACGGCCACGCCTGACGCTATCTCGGTCGCAGAGAGGCGCTCCCACTTGCCTGAAGAGCCTCACGAGCTGTGGCCCCGTGCATTGCTGGATCGGAGGCGAATCCGAGCGGACGAGCTGAATGTCGCTCGAGTCGACACCTCAATAACACCTCACGGCCGTCGACCAACAGACTCACACTCAGTGAGGTGCACAGAGTGAACGGTGATTTGTAACCGTCGCGTTGGTCGCTACGCTGGGTCTATCCACTCACGGTTGCAATCGAATAAGAAGAACCTACAAAGTGAAGTATATCGCGGCGGGAAGAGGGTTCAGTCGACCGTAGAGATATGATAGAAGCAGGACATTAGATGCTATGATAAGTTCCGTGCTGCGTAATGTTAGATGGAAATATATCATGGGTATGCATAGTGAACTTCAAAACGGCAAAGCAACCAGAAGGGAATTACCGTTTCTTTCAATTGCCAAAGTGACTGTTCTGGAAGTTTGGCTATATATATATATATAGCCAGCCGTGCAGTTGGATTCAGAAGAGTCACTTCTGGTATATGTATATATATATATATTTAGCATTTATCATATACATATATGATAAATATATGTATATGATATATATATATATATATATACATGTATATGCTAAACGCGTTTCGTTGCGTCCACCGTCAGAAGCATAGTGTTTATACATAGTATACCCTTGCTCTGTGTTTCTACGGGAGAGTAGGTACGAATAAACCGCCGCCGACTGACAATTCGATATACACCAATATATAATGATTATGCATGTTTTTCCAATTGGAAGAAGCTAGAAACTGTGTATTCATTTGCAATAATCTCCTCAACCATAATCATTCGTCCCGAGCCAGGGGCTGACGTCTCACCACCATTGTACGTACATTGTAGAGCAGCTGCAGAGGTTTATTGTCCCCTTGACAGGCTGGTTGTGGTGGTGGTGGTGGTGCTGCTGCTGCTGCTGCGCAATGTCAATTAATATTATATATCTTTACCTTCGTCATTGTGTGTATGGCATACCTTAGTCCATATTTGCCCACCTGGCTCAGCAGCCGCTATCGACGCTTGGGTGTTTTCTCTCCTGCTCGGTCGGCCGCGTCGCTGTTGGCGGATCTGCGGGAATGAGGTACCAGCATTCCATCGGCCAGAGTTGATGACAGCTTCCGTGATGGCTAGCTATCTTCGCTGGCTCGCCTATCTCAGTGGACCGACAGATCCTGGTGGACTCGAAGAGGGGAGACTCAATCGTAGACAATGGCCGCTTGATGTCCACCGGTATGCCGATCTCATTTTGTCAATCCGACCCATCCTCCACGCCACGGCCCACGTGTCGGCTGTTTCCGACATTTTTGCTTGAGTTCGCTGCTGAGCCCCCATAGCACTGCCTCGCGAGGTGTTGTCACGTTTTTTAATTGTTTACGCACCGACTTTATATATATATATATATATATATATATAATATATATCGATGCCTGTCGAAGCTGGGAGTCACTCGACGAGTCCCGTCAGTCGTCATCTATTCTGTAGTTTCCGAGAGAGAGAGAGAGAGGGCACCCTCGCCAAATGCAGCTCCGTGCCAAATGGAATAAACTGCGGACCAGGTAGGAGAAATATGGGGAAGGTAGATGGGGATTTGGGGCGATATCAAAGTCCCCTGGCAACGGTCTCCAAGGAATGTCTACATTGAGGGTGATGTCGTCATAGATACGAGAACTTTCGACGACATGCCCTGCCTAACTTCGTCTTGCGGTACCCGAAATCTACGGAGGCTGTCACTTTACACAGGCATTCGTTTATGGCTTCGTTGCAAGAGTTTGCTGAGCCTGTGCTACTGAGGATGTTATGAAGTGGATATTGCTATTATTGTAGGGTAGCAGATCTTGATGGAAAGAGGTGTCTTTTCTGCACAGGGTATTTTCATTGGCCAGCGATGATGCTTAGACGGACGTCATGGGTAGCAACAATGAAGCAATCCATCGCACTATGTAGAAGGCTATGATGTGGGTTATCTGAGATTATTCGTTGGATATCTGAGATCATTATTTGTTTGGTTACGACCAATTAAGAGCGCCTATTGATTCAGGGAATGATTTATATTTAGAACTTCGATTTCAGGACGCTTAAGTTCTGGGAAAATGTTTTTTTTTAGTAAAGAGTCTGCTCACAGCGGTAAAGTTAACAACATAATGTGTACCCCAACTCCATAGATATTGTAAATGTTGTTTACAGTAATTAGATAAGTGTTTCTAATGTTATGTATGTTTCAATGCGAAGGTAGGTGCGGATACCCTCGGAATTTGATTAATATCACCCTTCCCGTATTTGATTTTGTGGGTCCTTTTTCAAAATTTGGAAGACCAGTGAGTGTGCAGTGAATTGAAAAAAACAGTGACTAACCAGTGATGAGCGACAGCAAGGACCGTGCATCGTGATCACTGGAAGTCAAATTGTCTTGCTGAGAAGAAGTTAACGTCTCAGATTCAAGTCAGATCTGACGAAAGACGCTAATTTATACATATCTGATATCAGTATGATTATTAGATAGAAAAAGCTGGAGAACCTAGAAAGGCTCGGGATTGTAATTATTCAGTACATGAATAGCTTCCTTCCGAGTCATTCCAGGTTTAATTACATCTTCAGGGGGTGTACATCTGTGTTTCTGGTAAATGTGATATGAGGAAATTGCCAGAACTAAAGGGTCAGTTGCGGCCTTAGAAACCGCTCTATGAAGGGTGATTTTTTATGGCGGTAGCAAGAAAGCATCAAAATGTATTTAGAAGATACAACTTCAAACATAGCACTAATTAGGAATTCGGGGGGCGGGGGATTAGTTGGGGACCGAGGTCGAGACCGACATTGTCCCGAGGAGTGCGATGTCATTGCCTCTTTACACAGCGAGGGACAGGCGTTGCAGAAGGAAAGATCATGCGCGCTTGTCCCCGGTGGCGCGGATCAGCCTATGGTAGACCCCTTCGAGGAAGTTCGGAGTAAGGGAGCCGTGTCCGCCTAAAGGTTTCAAAGGTAAGGGAGGAAAGAGGTGGGTTGTCTGGAGCGCGGCGTACTTAGCTTGGCCCGTTCTGCACGGATTACCGCGCAACCGGGAGTGGTTTCACAGTGGTTGACATAAGAGGTTGCTAGAGTGTCAATTCGAGTGATTATTATGGCAATGATGATAATGCGGCGATTCGTTTGATTGTCAACTCCGTTAGTGAATTGCCTGTCCGATAGAACGTTTAAAATACAAGAAAAGAAGATTCCTGAAACCTGCATGCTTATTTGGCTTGCTATGGCAGATTAAATTAGCAAAAACAGTTTAACTCAACCGTTATAAAAGAAGCTTCCCGGGCTTCCTTCCCGGGGTCAACTTAACTAGCCAACGTTTTGACAGCTATTTAATCAAAAATGAATGAACGCCAAGAACAGCCTACTTTCTATGTTCAAGAAACCTAGTTACAACACAAAATAATTAATCTTAATATTGTCTCCTACTCAAAAGGGTATATCACATCTCGAAGCTCGAACCTGCTAGTTCTAGATCTTCCCAGCCAAAGGCCATTGTATAATATAACTATTATTCTTGTTATTATACCTATAAATATTACCGCGCCTATCGTGCTGCTCTATCATAATGTCACATGCAAGAAAAGTATCAGATCGAGGCGTAATGTCTCAAGAAACGACAGAAGTTGAATACGATTGGCAGCACTACGACACATTAGAATAAGATCGATCTGATGATATATCCACCTGCTCACGAGCTATATTTTCGACGTTGTCGAGCACGCTATTCGAGGATGAGATTGTGTGCTCCTATCGGCCCGTCGAAAATAAACGAAAAATATACCGTATCAGCTATAGTACAGCGACCGTCTGTGTCGTATTTGGCTTCGTTTTTCTGCCGCCGAACTGATCTAGCTGGCACGACCGGAGCAGACTTTGCCACCTTTTTCATCGTGCAGGTTCGATCACGTCTGTCCCTTGAGGTGAGCCGACTGCACTTTATCGCCTTTCCTGCACCTTCGGTTAAGGTCACGCCATTGAGCGGTAGAAGAGCTGAAAAAAGCGGACCGGTTAGCGCACCAAGTATCTTGATACTTCCAGGGACACCGTTCACACGCTGTCTGCAACAGATTCCACCGCCTTAGGTCGGAGTATAGCCACTATAGTGGGAGCGTATAGTTATAGTGCATGACTCGGCGTGCAGCGGCTCACACGTACTGTACACGTGGCGGCGGTTCGAGGGGATCTCGACTGCTCCGCCAGTCTAGATCCCCCTCTGGCTTGCTGGCTATTGTGCGTAAATATGGGAAGCGAAGGCCGAAACCTTACCCCGTTTCGCTCTAAATCTCCCTCTGCCATTCACGTCCACATTGGCTCTTACACTCTTTCTCTCGCTGTTTGACCTTCTTGTGAAGGCGGCGGAACCTTGCCGTCCTGGTGGTCTCACTTGAGATAAAGACACCCCAGGGAGTCAGGAGAGCTTTTTTCTGCCCACGTCCAGTAACTATTCTGCAAGCACTGATAGTTAAGGCGTGTGAACTCTTAGGGTGTCGTCGCCAGCGACCACGCTTATATATAATGCTATATTGTTCAAAAGCATTCGACAAGACTTTGGCTGTAATACCTAGTTGATCGCATGTACACGCTGGGATTATGGTACTTTAATACGATGATTAAGCTATCAAAGCACTGATTCGGAAACAAAAAAAAACTATATTTGTACTAACTAGTCCATCATTATAATGTAGTGCTAATGACAGCATGTAGATCATTTCGTTTAAATAGTAACTTTTCTTCTTGGTCCTCCATGCATGAAGGACATGCAGTTTATACAGGTAGCCCCCGAAGCACAAGGTGGCAAAGCACACGTAATGGAACGTACTTGTGGGCATAACATCTTAGTTGATTCACGCGACTTTGAACAGGGGTCGATCCACATTATAATATAACATAATATTATAATATATATATTTATTACATATATTATAATATAATATAGTTTATATAATATTGCATAACGAAACCAGGCTTCATCTGTAGCTTCCAATTACGGGAAAATTGGTTTTAGCTATCAAATTATGATAAACTTGATCTCCTGATCAAGTGCCGCAGTAGCTTTTAACAACTATTAGTATGAAATGAGCTAGGACGCTTCCTCATAATGGCAAGTCTCCTAAAACAAACAATTGGGAGGCCATAACATTTATTCAAACATACAATAAATGTTATGGCATTATAATTAGGATTTATTTCTAGGAATTATTGTGGGGGGTATTAGCTGGGACGATTGGGATATTCTTAGATGTCTAATCAGTATTGAAATTCGCTTGTTGTATAAATGCATATTTATGTTTTTGCATATGTCTCATTCACAGTACAATAAATAAATCTGAAAAGCAGGTCTTAGTGTATAAGGTAATAGTGGCCACAAATAGTTCCCCTCTACGAAGAACAACACTTCATTTACACCTCAGAATTGCTCTGTGCTCCATTCACATATTCATTCCAAGGTGGACAATAATTACTACTGTTCGTGTTCTGTACCAAGGTTTTACGAATATGCAAACGCGCGCCGTGGTAAAATGGCTTACACCCATCTATTCACTGATTGATGCAACCTTTACGAGATTCGCGTTAGGTGGTCGTACTGCCCGCATGAAGTCACAGGGAATTACAAAGGTTGCTGCAAACCATACTTACGACCATAGGAAATACCAAACACAAGTGTCAAACATTTTAGTAGTTTTTTTTAATTGGAGCATGCTGTTTTCCTTCGTGCTTTACTCTAAATGCACACCACTCATCGACCTTGCCGACACATGCATTTCTCACTTTATATTTTGTTCTTTGGCTAGCCCGCATATGCGACTCCGTCCAAATGTCTTTACCGATGATTAACAGGTTGAGAAAAACGAACTCTCTGCGATTTTTTCGTTTCAAGATGGGACTGTCATGGAACGAACGCTGTGTGACCGTGGCACTCTGTCGAAACGCTGGACTAGACGATGGACTTATCTAGCTCCAGCTGTAAGCCGGGACGCTGCGATATACGTCGTCATAGTCAAGGCGAGCTTGAACATTGCAGCATTTTTTCCCACGGTCGACGATGTGGCAGACAACGTATGTTCAACGCCGATCAGCTAAGCTCGTCCCACGTAACGGAATTCGAACAGTTCTCTTACTTGCAACGGCTCCTGAACGGCGGCACCGTAGCCTCCGACGAACAAGAACGCCTCGGGAGCTTCTTTACCGGGAGGTATCACTTGCCCTCGTTGAAGCGCAATCCTATCCTGAATTGTCACTCCACTGCTATCGACTATCTGTTTAGACTGCACGGCAGAGTAGACCAATTCATGCAGAAGTATATCGACGGCTTTCTGAAGAGTCTAGAGAATCAGGGCTTCGCAAACCGAAACGGCATTAAGGGTCTCCTTCTAAAACTGAACGCTAGGCAAGACTTCCGAGAAGCTAGTAATTGGTCAACGCCAGGCCAAGAAAGCCCACAGTAGCGTGAGAGGCACACAATTTTCGATATAATGAAGCTACAATTTGAAATAATGAGATCTAGCTAGAGTTATATAGAGGAAGAGATCCAAGCGTGATATGGACGATGATTTGGTTCACTAGTCGATTTTCAAGAGGAACATTATCTATTGATATGATCTAAACCTAACATTTCATGACAATGTCAATGGATACTAAGTACCAAGAAATATCTGACAGGAGAAGGAGGTCTATTATATCGGCAAATCAAGGTCCATAACCTACACAATCTTGAAATCGAAGTCTGTTTCGTTCTAGAGAAATATTTCACTTTCTAAACAGAACGATGCTGTTAATGCGTATACCTGGGGTGCAAATTATTCGAAAAAATAATATAGCAATAAAAATACAACAAGGAGGTACTTGATAGGAAATATAAGAAGAGATGCTACTAATATGAGGAGATTCGGGGAACATAAGGTTCGTAGTAAGAACGTATATTGTTCTGTATACTGAACAAATATAGTATAGATAAACCAGTTCAGATTCAGAACCCAGCAAATTTATAATACAGAACTCTCTGACAAGAATAATAGAAAATATTCTTGAGAACACATTGCATTACTGCGTTGCACCTCAATCTTCAGGTTAAGAGCTGTTTTCCTCACTTTCGACCTGTTTTTTGGGGAACCGGACTTCCTAACAGCAGGTCCGGCAATTTTGCTTGAGAAACATAGTGAGGTAAAACAGGTATACCGATTTATCTTTACCCGCAATTGTCCCTACCCTATGTTTTTCTCCCTGTGTGTCAAACCGCTTCCGCATTTGGTCAGGCCGCCCAAAGAATCCCATCTACTCGTCCTCTGCCCCTCTCTCTGCCCTTCTCTTCTTCTCCTCTTTCACCCGCGTTATCGTCTCGACAAAGGCGGCCACGCGGTTCCACCGCCCCTCGCTCTCTAGCATCGTTGGAACCAGGTTTTCGACTGTCATTTTTCTACCTAGGGCCGTTTCCATCGCCGCTTTGCCCGTTTCGAAGTACCGGCTCCTGAATGCCGCACGCCGGGCTAGTCCTCCTGCCGATCCCGTGGAGGTACTTGTTGGAACATCCATGGCCACTTACAACTTGTGTTCGGTGGTACGTGGTTTGACCGTGCTTGCTGTCGTACCACGTCCCAACGTCTGCTATTAGCTTCCTGGTCCAGTGGCCTGGACCCTCTAGCTCGGCCTCTTCCCACTCGGTCTGCCAGTGTTGTACTGTTTCGGCTCGACTGGTATTGCGGCAGTGCTCCCTGATGAGGTGTTCTCATGGTACCGTTCGTGCGAGGCGCCGGGATGGCTACCGTGCAGTATTCGCGGCATAGCCGCTTGGCGATGGGCCTCTGAGCGGTGTTCAGTCTTCGTCGGTTTCTTTCGGCCGCAGCCAGGGCCGTCGTTCCCCACACAGAAGCCGCGTACAGGGCCACGGTGTCAGCCACCGTAGCGAGTAGCTTGATCCGCCTCTCCCCTGCTCCGTTGGTTCGGGGCAGTATCCTCGACAATTGTGTCGAGATCTTGGCCGCCTTGGCACACGCCGCTCGCACTTGAGGCCCGTAGGTCATCCCCTGGTCGAGGATGACCCCTAAGTATCTCATTTCTCTTTTCGGCTCGACCCGGTGTTGTCGCAGCAAGATCCCGTCAATCCTCCTCCGAATGCTCTTCTTTCCTAGGAGGAGCAGTTTCTCGGTCTTCTCGAGGGCCAGCTCTAATTGACGCCTTTGCATCCACTCGTCGATCCTGGCGAGTGCAGTGTTCGCTCGCTCCTCGACTAGGTTCTCGGTCGGGGCCTTTATGAAAAGGGTCAGATCGTTGGCATACGCCACGGACCTAAGTCCTTCTTCCAGCTCGCTTATTGTCTTCAGGACGCCGTTGTAGGCAGCGCTCCAGAGGGTAGGGCCGAGGACGGACCCTTGTGGCACGCCCGCGGTCATTTTGCAGGTCCCGCCTTCCCACTCCACTTCCCGCTCGCTCAGGTAGCTCACGATCATGCGTCGCAGGAGCTGCGAGACGTTCACTTTCGACCTAGGGATGTTAGACCTGCGTGCGTATCGGTGTCTTATATATTTCCTTCTCCTTGAGTTGTGGCAATTTAGTAGTAATTTGACGCACTGCTGATGAGCACCTACTATATAAACCTATGGCTTTGCCTGAAAAAAATTCGTGGTGAAATTTTGTCAACTAGTTTTTGTCGCTCGTCAAACGTTTGAGGATAGCTCATTCGGATTACATATTTCATAAAGTAAACTCCAACCACGTTTAATTTTCACAGTTCGCAGCAATTAGAGATGTTTCCATGAGACCTGATAAACTTCCACGCCAATGGACGTGAGGTTCCAGTTTTATAATCCGGTATAATTAAATTTTTTTGAAAACTTATAAACCGTTTTATAAATAAAAATACAAGGCCCGGCCTCAGCCCCCCCAGTAATCCCTAGAAATAATTGCTAATTATTGTATGTTTGAATCAAATACAAGATAAACGTAATATCCGCATTATATATATATATATATATGCATGTGTTCGCCGGCCTATATTCACTTTGGTTTTATTTGTATTTGTTTTAAGTACAAATGCAGAGGTTTGCCCTAGAATGATACGAAAGTAAACAAACAAATCGAATGACCAGTCCGTGTATAATATGATTTAGGTTAGAGGAGTTCAATGTGAATTCTACAGCCAATTTCAGCTCATTGGGCTCAGCACGAATGAAAGATCGACCATTCGAGTGTCAATTTACGTCTTCCGCACACCCCTCGCTGTGTGAACAACTGTGTGTATATAACACGGTACATACACACTAATACGCTCTTGAGCGAAAGCACGCGAGTGGACAGCTACGATGAAATTAAACCCGCTCATGGTGGGTGTCTATGAAGTTCAAACATTAGGTGGCGGTTTACGTTTAACGCATTGTCAGTGGCAGTAGTGATTCAATTATTCATTTCATATTATGTTCAACATGTGAACTCATTCATTCAACTATTCAATGTGAATGCATACTACATGAACAAAATGTGCAATATTCACGAAAATTCGTGCCCAATGGCGCAGCTACGACCACAGCTTTCCACCGAATACTATTCGTTCCTCGTTGACGGTTCGCTGTAGACGATTGTCAGCAATGAAACACCTACGTGTAGATGAAGTAATTCTGATTCTATGAGCTGTAGGCGTCATTCGCTCTCACCCTGAGCCAGATAACAATGCTCGTGGTACACGAACAACAACTTCTGTGCCCGAAAGCAAGACAATTATAATTTAGGAGAGAACACGTAAACTCAGCTAGTCGAGTGCAGCACTTGAGTGGAGTAATTCAGCGGCGGTCTATGCTCAAATCCGTTCGCGGCCCTGCCGAGGTGTGGATTTTTCCCCCCCGACATCTCCCTTAGTAATGCCGCCATGTGGACACGTGTCGAGAAACGTCTCGGGGCCAGCCAGCCGCAAGCCATAATCGAGTTTCTATAGACTAAGACATTAGCTGCTGCGATAAGCAAAAATCAACCGCCGATGTTATAAACGCGCGCTACACGCCTACCGCAAAAATCATCTTTAATATATATTCCAATCTCGAGACAGTAGCAGATCCAACGTACGACGGATGCAAGTGTCGTTTCTCCTTCTGAATCAGTCCTTCAGTTCGTTATTTTCTTCCGCTTTGTGTGCACTCGTAAACGAAGCGTAGCGTCTCTCCACAGTGCCGCTGTCCCACAGCCGTGTTTCTGACACCCGACTCCTGGCAGCGCCGTGTCGTCGCGACGGGCGCACGGCCATCCCTCTTCACCGGCTCAGGTCTCGAAGTGAATGTATGCCACAGCTCCAGCAGTTGAATTCGATACTCTGACATTTTAACGGTCCACTTCACCATCTCTCTCTCTCTCTCTCCGTCTCTCTCTGTTACTCTGAGCAAGAGAGGAAGATAGCAAGATTAGAAAAAACATGCATTATTTCGTATGCTATTCGACAAGACCACAGACCTCTGGTTCGGGTCGGACTGCAGAGGTCGGAAATGTTCGCTCTCGTTTTTCGATTTTGTGCTGTCGCTGTGTGGTCGGTCGCTAATGGTCGTCGCACCATTCGATCGTTTGTGACTCATCATCATTTGCTCCACTGATTGTGTTGAGAAAATTCAATGTTTAGATAAGTGTCGATGTGGCTCTACGTTCATTTGGAGAGTGATTGACAATTAATTCGACGAGAATAGAATTGTCATAGGTTTTTGATTATTCCATAGTTAACAGTTGGCCAAGGGCCACTCATCTTATATAGACACGCAGTGGTGGGTGAAAATGCACGGCAGACAGATGAAGCACCGTGAAGGTGGCTACTATCTGAGCAATTCGGATGAAGGTAAGCTTTGATTGTGTCCAACCGATGAATGTGCTTAAGTTCAGGGCATAGGCATACTAAATTGTGAAGTATTTGGCTGAGTAGCTATGCAAATAACAGGTTATTTTTACGATCAGCGTGGTAACTGTAGTAATGACAGTGATCGAAGTTCTACGTGGATACGCGCATGCAGAGAGGCGCACATATTCTTAAATTGGTTCCATTATCTCTGTTTGCACAACGTATATCGTAGTTACAGTACTGGTCTGATGCCTGACTGAACTGCACAAGCAGCATACGGGTATGTGCATTCTCAACGAGTGCCGCAGTATCTAAGGAGTAAATTGTTGCGTGGTAAAGATCGGAACAGATCGAAGCGATCGAGCTTCCAACTCTATTAGAGTTAAACATTTCGTGACGGTCGACTAGTACTGTTTTATACTATTTTCTTAATTACGTTGTTGCCCAGATGTACTTGTACTCAACGCGCCAGCGGACACCTGCTCTAGTAGTAGCAACAGTGACGAGGAAGGGATGCCGACCGGTGCCGCCAGCGGTGACCTCGCGAGTTTTCGTTCATTTCAGCTGCGACCTGAACTCATGAAAGCCATCCGCGACCTCGGTTTCTCCAGGCCGTCGCTAGGTATCGTTCAGCTGCTGTTCATCCGTTACAAGGACACTACCAGTTGCGAAATAACATACATCAAGTGATCGATTCTAATCGGATCTTATATGCATATAATTATATACAGAACTACCTTGTACTGTGGTTCACCGAGGTTATTACCTATATATTCAACAGACTGAGAACGTCAATTCGGCGATCGATTGTAGTGTACAATACGTGTGCTTGTTTGTGCCCAGCTCAGCAGGATGCCTTGCCGCCAGCCCTCGAAGGCCGAGATCTTTTGTGCCAAGCGAAAAACGGAAGTGGCAAGACGGCAGTATTTGCTCTAGCTACGCTGCAGAATATGGACTTTGGCGACTTCCTTGAAACGGTCATCGTTGTTCCTACAAGGGAGCTCGCTGTGCAGGTCACCGACGAATTGAAACAATTTGGCAAATACATCCCGAACTGCAGGTGAGAAAATGAACATTTACACAAGGAACATGCCACCTCCACGTGCTTTCTGCTGTACAGGGACTTTCGGGTGAATACATGTGCGGTTATTTCTTTCGATAGATTGAGATTGCCTCTTTCAATTCCCAAGTTCTCAGTCGCTTCAGGCGTCACGTTCTCAGTTCTGTGCTCCTGGGCCTACGGTGAATCTCTGCGCAGCGATACGAAATACGTTCTGATAACAAGGTCGCTGAAAGCAACCGAGCGTTTTGTCTAGCAACGATTACAAACAATCTCATACGTTCGTACAAATTCGACACAGCATTGCTACGTATATTGTACAAAATACATCGTTCTACAATACGATGTTTACTATGGGCATATCGACGGGAAACATCGCATTATGAACTCCTGCACCCTGTGTGAATCCAAGTGGCACCGTCAATTTATGATGCCATCTGGCAGCAACTTCAAACATCATACGTGTTTTTGCCGGTGGATCAACATTATAACACGATGTACATTTGTTTCAGGCCAATGGCAGTGTACGGTGGTGTACCGCAGAGGGCACAAAGGTATGCTCTATACGTGACCGTTCCCAACATCCTAGTCGGCACACCTGGAAGACTCTACGCGATGCTCGATCAGAGGCTCATTTCCTTCAGGTTTTTTTCTTTTACGATCGTCGCTTAACGAATGTTTGCACACAAATAATATTAGGCGTTTGTTTACAATAGAAAACTACGATTTATTAGCAAAGCTGAAGTCCTTACAATGGTTAAGTTCTCGTGAAAATAATAGGTATAAAGCAGTGTCACAAGGTGGTATAAATGCAAGACGTTTACGCCCATAATTTCCATGTTTTCTATATTATTCTATAATACAAATTACTTATACATTTGTTGTGTACATTATTATTCTACCACTACTACGAATGCATATGTAAGGTTCGCACTGATTCAGAGGCAGATTAATGAAGTCTTTGTGTCTTTTCTACTGTTCAATTTAAGCTGGTCGACATCTGCTAAGCTAAAATTCAGGCGATTTAATTATCACGCTCTACTATTGTATTTGCTGTTGCCAATACGTTGTATAGAACACCGAGAGCCTGAATTCAATAGGGATATGTAGCAATTACAAGATCTTTGTGACCTCCTCCATCGTTCTCGTTTCAGGCAGGTGAAGTTTTTCGTTTTTGATGAATGCGACATCTTGCTCGATAATCCACGTCGTAAGTGTCGTTGTGAGGTAGATTGATTCATCTTTCGCCTACGCGATCTAGTATTTCGCCTTCCGCTATATATATATATATATATAGCGGAAAGCGAAATATATATATGCGATATATATCGTATATATTATATATATACACTTGACATTGGCACTGCAATCATTTTAATCTCCGTTTGTCACCGAATTCCTATGCTATACTCAGTGGGACATCAGAGCCACAATTTCGATTAGCAGACGAAAATCACCAAGTCAAGTGGTATATCTGAGTGACGTTTTACGGGATCAGAGTAGGATAAATGGTCGTTTCATAGCTGTTGTATGATTACTGATTCCAAGGCGATGAAATGTATCGACATGCGACTGAGCTGTTGGCGGCATCACCGGAAGATCGTCAGGTGATGATGTTCACAACGACGCTAGCTACGACGAGGAGCACGGTTGAAAAACGTTTCCTCCGTCTTATGCACTGTGTAAGGCCTACTCACACGATGGATGATCTCGAATTTTTCCTAGACAATTTCAAATGATGTTACTGAACTATTTAGTTCATCCACGCTATTACATTTGCTTGCAAGTTTTCTTAGCAAGCTCAAAACCGAAATAGGAGAGCATAATAAGACAGGAGTGATAATTTGTATGTGGGAGTATAGAGTTGCACCAGCGTTTCGTCCTCCCCTTCAAAATACCGAGGGAAGCTAATATTTATTTCGAAACTCATGTTAACGTCGTCCACACAGAACCACTGTAACAAGTACACAGCACTAACAGTACTTAGAATCGAATTTAAGCTCGCATTCGCCGTAGTTGTACTAACGTAGTCCTCAAAATCAACTTGGGAGTTGCTTTGACAAACGCTACGACTTTACCAGTTGCCTTTCAATATCTACCTTAATCGCCTGTTTGGTTAAGACAGAGAGAGTTTACTACCAGATCCGATTGAGCCGCAGTGGAGGTTGTTTGTCCTTAGTTCTGTAATCTATTCGATAATGGATAGAGTTCTGTCACTCTTCGGATACCCTATTGACATTTTGCTAAACATTATTCCATGTTTGATCTAGCCGTACGAGGTTGTCGTGGAACAAACTGCAGACCTCACTCTGCGAGGGGTGCTACAGTATCGCGTTGAACTGAGGGCCACATCAAATGGCACAGAATTATTCCGTTCAAAGACAGCTGCCCTACAAAGGATCCTCGACCAGATCGAGTTCAACCAGGTTCGTAAAAACATCACATGTCTAACCGGTATGTAAAATAACGCGTTATCATAATGTCTTCCTTTAAAAAAATGCATGGCAACCTGGGACATGTGCAATCACAATGTCTCGTTTATCACAATACACCGCCGGTATACATGCAATAGTTAGATTGCGTTATAAATTTCGCGCATATATATATATATATATAATCCTCAAGTTGCAAAATCCGTCATAAATGACTCTGCATTTTAGGGCATTTTGAAACTCAGGCGTTGCAGTCTTTGGGGACTTGTCCGTTCTTTTTTTATGGCTAAACATATGGATACCATCTTGTAGATCAATAGTAATTGCTCGTAATAAGACATTACTTGAAATCAATAATGAAAACAATTATTTGGTGTCAGGTGGTTGTGTTCGTGAACAGGGTCGAACGATGCGAACCCGTAGCGGCCTTCCTCCGAGGACTCTCATATTCGACGACAATCATTCACAGTGGCATGGGACAGGTGAGACCGAGGGACGAGCCGAGGGACCCTAGATAACGACAACATATATGAATATGATGAAGCTATCTGCTGTCCGACATGGGCTCGTTTCAACGCATCTAAGATATGTCCTGGTTATACTTCTAGCGACATGGTCATGTTGATCAAAATCACGATCGGATGGTGGTAATTTAAGGAACGTCGGCTATACTTCAAGCATTTCATGGACTATTTGTTCACACTGTTTTATTTTGAAATATACCGTATCGCTATTCAACTGCGTATCTGCAGAAATAATAACAAAGTATGATTGCACCGATGTGTAGCTTCGGAATCCTCCGACTTTGGTTAGCCTCTCTTTGGGCTGCGTGAATTTACGAAACAGAACATCCCTGTAGACGTTTGTAGTTAGCAAGGAACATGATAGTATAATTATCCAAGAAAAAAACTTCCTTTATAGTGCTTGGCTGGCGTAACAAATATTAGCAGAGTTATGATCTCTCTTCTCATGGGAGTTCGATTGCTCCAGGGGTGACGTTAATTGTTTTTGCTCCCAAAATGTCAGCAGTGCCAGCTTAGCTGCTACCACTTTAATCGTACAATAATAAGCCGTATATCGCGACCTTACCCTTGAATATGTTCATACAAGCCAATTATAAACTTTGCCGCACAATAATAATCATAATTAGAATGTCCGCTGCTTCGAATTGTTGACATGTCCTCTCAGGTAAACAACCTAAAAATAAGTAAATTTTCAGGGTTGATTCTCCCTGAACTCTCTCTCTCTCTGATGTTAATTATATTCCATATAGGTAGAATTACCCGTCGAGCTTTTGTTAAACGGCTAGCGTCCGCAGTCAAAAACCGGCAGTTCCATATTTCCGTACTGGGTATAACAAGGAATATTTGTGATGTAAGTAATACAGCAATAATAATAATAGGTCCGAATGCGAATCTGGCACAGACGAATATACATAATGTCGGTCAATGCTGTGTTTCAAACACTTACGCCAGTTATGTAACATTTTTCTTAATTTACGTTTGCGTTTAGGACGAGCGCCTCCGGCATTTCCACCGCTTTCGACAATTCAGAGCCAGACTACTTGTCGCTTCGGACTTGATGGGACGCGGTATTGATGTTCGTCACGTCAATGTGATTATCAACTTTGATGTGCCGTTATACAAGTCAGTTTATCTTAACAGGTAGGCAAGGTTTTCATTGAATGAATGGCGACCCTTCCATGAGCGTGACTTCTCCAAGTCATAATCCTCCCTCTGCCTATATAAGCGAGGAAGTACGTGTCTGCCTCAGTGGCTCTGTTAGCTTCGTGTTGGCCGTCCTTATTCATAATAATGGCACGTTTCTCTCGTGAGTTACTGAACAGCTACATTTTTCGATGGGGGGGGGAAGCTATTAAACTTCAATAACAGATGCACTCGGTGATTTTCTTATCATTTGTTTCAACAAGAAGGTTAAACCGTGTGCGCCTTCGGTGCAGGTAGATCGTAGATGATGTATTAAATACAATTCCATGATAAATAACTATCTGCGTGTATCTTTGTAGTACATTCCGGATCATTCGATTTAGAAATATTGAGCAACACCTGCTGCTGTTGCGGATCAGGATGGTTAAATCTAACGGCCGAGTTACACCGATATATAACATTTCCTTGCTCAATTAACTAATTACTCGCGCTCCTATTAATAATAATACTCCGCGGAATATATCCCTGGAGACTACAAGCCTCCTATATAGTATTAATGATAACACGAGTATTATTTTGTCTGCAACTATACATAAACTTGTTTGTGTGTGTGTTTGTGTGGGTGTATTTGTTTGTTTAGGGTTGGTCGAACAGGGCGAATGGATCGCGCCGGTCTTGCAATAAGTCTTTGCGCAAAACCACTAGACAAGCTGAGGTTGGCGGAATTCCAACAACACTTTGACATACATATAAGCGAGCTGCCTGATTCCCTCGATCCTCAACTCTACATCGAATAAGTCCAGAAATAGTAATTCTCCATAGGTCAGAGACGCCACAATTCGTTGGATTGTAGGTAACGACGCCCCAGATGGCTGTGCAATCTCGAAGGTCTTTGAAGATCACAACGTTGAAAATGTAAGCATTGAATTTCACGTACATAAGCACTAGACCAGCACGTCTAGATCCTGCTATTTATGTTGGCTAGACTTGAAACACTTTGGCCGCCAACCTCGATTACTGTATCGTGCTACTGAGAAACTATGAGACTGTTGCGCCGCGAGAGCAGAGTTTCGGAAAATAAATACAGAAGGTCGTCGGTGTGATCAGTGATTGTGGCTGACGAAATGCGTCGCATCGAAATACGACGACAATTTCGTTATTACACGGATTGCTTGTCATTGCAGCGCTCGCACTTAGCCTGAATAGTACTGACTTGCTCGTATTAGTTAGAATTGTTTTGATTAGAATCGGCGAATGACAGCGACGGCTGTGGAGGTGGTCGAGTCCTGGTAAGCGTGTGTTTTCTGCGTTCATATATTCATACTGATTGACAATGTCTATCCAATTTGGTCTTCATAACGATTGCTCTCTTATAGTATTGCTTCCACTAGCAGTTTGTTACGAAGGAACATTCTCTAGCGGAAACTATCCAGCAACGTAAATCCTTCAATTTAACTATAACAAGCAAGCAAACCTTCAGATACCTTCAGATTCGTTTCAGCCACGTCAATTATATAAAGCATCATGCATAATATGCACAATCCTGTATTGAATGTTTGCCTCTACCGTACATGTTTACTTTGGACAAATTGAAAAAGTCAAATAAGGAGCTAATACATTCATTTATGACACGATTCCGACGCGTTGCCTACGAGTTTGGTAATCCACGCGGAAACTATAAAACTAAACACGTTGCAAATAGCCTTATGCTAATAAACAACAGCTATTTGCCTCAAGTCACTCATTTGACAGATGGTATGAGTGGACACATATAACCAAACTGTGAACAATAATAATAATATTATTAGGTACAAGAAAGTTACATCTCATACCCTCTGTCTGCCCTCAGATACTTTCTCTGAGGTTCGACTCTAAACAGTTGTCTAAACCTCAAAATACATTTGATTCCCACGCCTGTGCTTACACTTTTACGACGGCCGACCGGCACTTGTAACTTTAGGGGATCTTGGGCCTCTCTTCAAAATTCGTGCAATGGTCTATTCACAGAGAAGGCGATATTAGATCGCTGTGCCACTGTCAAAAATAATGCTAGCTGTAATTATCAGTGCAAATAATGAATGATAATCCGGCAATTTCCGCTATACCTACAATAGCGATGATGGTTCATTCTAATGGTTTCACTGTTGACCTTCACCTGGGGTAGTCATCCAGCGGCTTATGATGAATGATACACCCTTCATCGTTTAATCGTCTGGTCGGCCCTGTAGGTTGCTGCGGGGTAATCACAAATCGAAAGGGTGGGAGAACACACAAAAGACATCAGCTCGCCAGGTGCCCCACAGGGGTCTCTTTACGGGGACCGCGTGTGCATTATATAACGAATCGGATTTCAATCTGTAAGAGAATAGGAGGCCAGACGCTACAGAATATGTTATCAATAAATACTAGGAACTGATGTGCGACTCGCCAATCGCATCCGAGAAACCGAGTAGGACCGCCGGCCATCCTGCGTAATCAATGCTTTGCGTTTCAGTTTCATATGTAACAAAAGCTCGTAGAAAGGCTTCGGCAGTTGCACGCGCCGGGTCACGCGGGTTGCCGAGATGTTCAAAACAACGGGGAATGAATTAGTCATGTGATCAGCTTCCGTTCGTCAGTGAACGAGTATTTCTCACAGACAACTTCCATTAGGTGCCAGCTATTCAGCACTCCAATCAGTCCGGGGCAGCGAAAGTCAATGTTTATACACTCTTCATCGTTTAATCGGCTGGCCGATCTAGCAGGTTGTGCCTGGGGCAAATCATAAGGGGCGGGAGAGTGCACCAACAGCTGCTTTACAGAGGGTCTCTATATAATAAATATATTACTGACACCTTGGAACAAGTGTACTGACATTATCTTCAAGTCGTAACGGTTACAAATAGAAGAACGAAGTACATCCGGAACAAGTAGAACGGGTAAAATATTTATAACGTAGCTGCTTTGCCCTAAAGTGGAAAAAAGACCACCCTAGTTAGATTGTTCCCTGGGGTCATCGGTGTATGGCTCGGACCCACTCTAAACATGTTTACAGCACCTTCCTTAGCTAACGACAGCGAACTTATTCGCAACCCTGTAATTGTAAAAAGGCAAATATGCTCGTAGATCATAAATTGCCGCGTTCAGGGTTCGTCGTTCATAGAACAACGTGGACCAACGTCTACAGTTCAGCTTACAGCGACATCCAGATATCCACACACCTAATATATATATATACACGCTGTTCCTTGCCTGTAGAGTTTACAGGGTAAAACAGAGTTTTCACCGGTGCCGGTGCGGATGTTCAACGCGATTCATACAGTTTGTATGCGAGTCTATGCGCCCAATGACATTTCACCTGTCGCCTGACGACTCGATCGTGCATCGACAGCTGTTCATTGCAAGGTACATACATTTTGACCGGGCTTGATTTTCGCTCTCGTATGGGTGTGCAATTCGACGCTTTTCGAATCATTCGCTGCGATTAATGTATTTATTTTTCTGCTCGTTTGATTACTGCGGGAACTTCTGTTGCATTATACCAAGACAATCTCCGCTGTGCCGGCTGCACTCGGCACTATCTAGCTAATCTGTTGGACTGGTGAGCCAGCTATCAATGATATGCAACTGTTTTGCTCAGATCGTTGGCTGTCGATGAGCTTGATTCGATTTGATGACCATGCTGTCTTCGACCTAAACTAACAGCACTCAATCAATTATTCTATTCTGTAGACGCAAACGCTTATAGGCCTTTGTGTCTACCAATTTTTCTACGAGAACTTTAGCGTCTTGTAATTGCAGTTCCGTAAATAAACCTCAAATGAAAATGAAGTGAAAACTGTCACATCAAACATCCGTTTCGATTTTGTTCTGTGGTGTCACTTAATCTCTACTTACTATTACAGTATTGTTGAGCATATCGTTTCCGAGGGCATCTTAAAACGGTCCTGTTTAACATTACATATTTCTAGTGCTCGCCGTTCAGTGTTAGTACATTTCGTGTCTACATTTGCCATACGTTCAGTGCTTTGGAATAAATATAGTCCAATTTGGGTCAGTAGCTACTATCAACAGCAAAGAATCTGAAAAAAGGACAAATCTCGCGTTTGTGTTCGTCACACGATCGAACAACCTCACACATACAATATATATATATATAATTTTTTTGCCAACACGAGGTTGCATCTTAACACGATGATCGATCGGGGCAAAACCCATCGGCCCGTTAACCTCAATGTATCGTCAGTAGCAGCAAGCCTTGCAGCCCTAGACAACTCTTCGTCGTCAGGCTAGCACCGTCAGTCGCCGAAGTCCACCCGAACCGGTTGAGACGGCTGAACGCCTAACATCAGCCCTTCTTGACCCGTCTCCGAGAATAATTCAGTTGAAAGGGGAGAAGAGGCCACGCAGACTCATACTGCCGTACGGGACAACGTCGGTTAACAGCGGGGCAGCAGTTTGCCTAGGCCCTCACTCTACGATCGCAACGCTCGACTCGACGCCTCTCTCTCTCTCTATATATATATATATTTATATATATATATATATGTTTAATAATGAATACACGCACAGCCTACCGTTATCAACTGCAGCACCATTCACAAGAGATAGAGCTGCTGAACCTCCGGTGGTTCGTTGTCGACGGCCACTGGGAAAGGCGTGTCCTGATTACTGACCCGGGGCATATTCTCTTCTTCCCAGTAGAGCTTCTCCCGGGGTCGATTCAGACAACGAGGGCGAGCAACGGTCGCTCGCAACAAATCGTTCACCGTCGTCGACATATTCAGGCCACGAGATTGCAGATCGTGATAGATCTTGTCGCCGCTTTGTTTTCACAATAACAACAACAAATACGCAGCGGGAAACCAACGAGGTGAATCTCCATTGATCACTTACCTGTGCGGCTCGAAGTGGACAGACGAAACGAGGTGGGCAAACATTGATCACTGTGCGAGCGTCGACCCTCGTCATATAAGCACATGTAATAAATACGGTTTTTGACTAGTGTCCTTCTTTTGTCATTTGTGCACGCGCTAATATAATTTTGAATTGAGGGAATCCTCGATATGGCGAAAATGTACTAAGTCAAAAATGTGGCCGGAATATTGCCAGTGGCGAATGGAGATACTGGCGAAATTATTTTACATATGTCTGTGTAGTTTTCGGTAGCGTCTACTTGTCTCAATGATGTCAAGTGTAATACTGTCTTATCGAAGCTATCACATTTTGGTAAATTCAAAATATTTCGTCAACATGGTGGCTTGAATAGGGAGGCCGGTTGACATGAGGAACCATGCCTTGAACTGGTAACGATTCCAACATATTGTACAGGTCCATGACAAAATGTTTCATCGATGAAGGCACAATTTTTTTACTTACGTTTCCATATATCTAAAGGAAACGAAGCCTCTGATTCGAGCGCTGTAAAATTTGAATAAAGGAGTACTTGAAATGAAACAGTCGTCTATCGGAAGACATTGGACAACATTATCAACCCTACATACCTCAACCTTCACGGTTCAAAGTGACTTTCATAGCTTTTTTTCATAAGTTTCGTCACATCTACGGATATATGTATACATGTATAATATATATTTATAAATGCATGGGTGATTAAATGAAGATAAATATATGAATATATATATATATATATATATATATATTATTCACTTGATAACGTTAATTAAAGCGATGAAAACATCGTAAACATGATTAGCCTATTTACAGGTCTAACTCACCTAGAACCGTCAACTTTTAGACTGTATGCCATGTTGCATGCCCCTCTCTTCAAACGTGAATGCTGTCTCCCTATTAACACAGGCCATAGCCTGGTGGCTCAGGTTTCGCCAGTCGCCTGCCCAAAGCACGATGCACACGGTTTTCTCTACACGGGCAAAGCTCCGCTCAACGCCCATGTTGGTCGTATGTCAATATCACCAGAGTGGGTAGTCTACTGAGGCGATCGCGCATGGCCTGATAAGCAGTGAACAGGACGGTCGCGCTACGTCTCGCTCAGCACAGATCAGCGTCGCGCGCGTGCGTTACCCCGACCCGCTTGGCTCGTTACCTTTGCCTGTTTTACACCGCAACTACTCGGCACTGGACTACTACAGCTACTAGACTCGAAGAGTTCGCCTCACCGCTCTTACGCTTGTCTTGGCTCGTCTGCTTGCCTGTCAGGGTCCATCGGGTCAGCTATTATTGATGAAGTTCCGGTAGTAAGCCTGATGAAGGTAGCCGCGAGTAGTTGATTCTGGTGCTATCTCCACACCTCGTTGCCCCGGCTCCCCCTGCCGGCGCAGGGCCCACTCAAGCTTCATAGAGGGGTTATCAAAAATAGCCAGATTATCCAGTCATCTCTTTGGTTTCACCCCCAGCGCCATCTATGCGGTCATCCTGAAAATGGCGACCTTACTTATTCACTAAGGCCGCCAGTAATATTGAATATACAACATTCAATATCGAAATGTGTCATCGCATCTTGCGTTTGTATGCAGATATATCGCCGGCGCAACATTTCAACCATTATCTGCCCCTGCATCGGCGTCGGCCGCCACCCCAACTAAGAGCAATCGAATGACTAATTAGCAAGTTCATGTATCCTGCCCACACGCAAAAAAGTGGCGTAACATTATCATCATTATAGCACCGTGAACAACAGCTTTATTTCATCTTACCTTGTGGCTTTAGCTGTGGCCACAATTGGCCATAGGTCTGCTAATGCGGTCCTTCGTGGCGGTGTTTACGTGACGGCCATCGAATGCTGGTAGCTACTGACTCGTCGAATGTCATAAAAGGCATAATACTCTGTGAATAGATTGATTATTACACGCAGGCATACATGCAAACATACATACGTCTGTGTATAATATGGATCGAACACTAGTTGTCGACTGGCGATTACATCACGCCTAATACGCGGATTAGTAGAGGGAGGTAGTAGAGGTTAATTGGTTCCATTAAAGGAACTGCAATTTTTACAATGCTTGAGTTCTCTTTTACATAGATCACATAAGATATCAAGTATGGTAGTCCTCTTTACAAATGCCAATGTGTGACTTATTTTTCACATGTGTGTGTGTGTGTGTTTGTTTCGAACGGCGTGACGAACTGAAGATGAGCGAAGTGGCTTGCGAATAGCATATATTGCTAAGTATAGGTCGTCGCACTTGTGTCCGTGATGGGGGCTGAAACGGCTCATGTGAATCGACCGGAATCTTCGTGTGTTATACCTCAGGTCGCCGGCTCAAATGCTCTCACGGGGGTGTGTATTCCCCTCATGACATTTGTCGTAATGACGCCACTGGGATACCGATAATAATAATAACAATAATACGTTCAGAGAAATGTGTCTTACGTAAGAAATATTGCCGACGGCTCCCTCTATCTAAGAAGCGCTTCGCATTGCGCAGCGGACCATAAGCGATGCGTCTATTGTCGAAACGATTTCTCTCTTTTTAGGCTATTTACGCTATAATGATTTCACTTTAATATTGATGAGCGTCTGTACGTACCGAAGCAGTACAAGTCAAATAAATGCATTTCCATTTGCGCATCAGTATTCACCTCTCTGCCGGTCGACTGGCGGGTCACACTGAGCTCTGTGTGACGTGCAACACTGACCGTTATTAGCTAGTGAAAAAAAATTCCAAGCGAGAAAAGCGCTATGTATTTCATAGAGCCCATATTTCAGATCTGTCATTGTGAGATTCGGCGGCGGGTTTGACACATGCGAAAAAACTGTAAATGGTATTCTAAAATAGCACTTACCTGATGGATGACGAAAGCCACGAGAAAACAACTGGGTATATACCGAGCAGTGATGAACAATATTAACAAAATCATATAAGGTTGAAGGGGGACTACTTTTCACTACCATGAAACAGGAAACGGTTGGGACCCAGGTGTTTCGTTGCATTACTTTCAGTTCTATAGGATTGAGAATTTGCAAGCTAGTTTTACTTAGCTATCAAACATATACATTAATGTGATAACATAATTTAAGTAATTGTAGCACAATCCCAGATGAAACGTCAATTAATACACAAACTGTCGCTGTTTCGTGTTAGCTGCAATACTAAATGAAAATGTATGCGAACAAAAGACAGTGTCAAAGCGTAGCAGAAGAACATCCGCAGCCTGTGATAATATGCGAAGTTATCGCGATACAAAAATAACATCGCTTCTCGTTCGGCTAAATGAAATTGCAGTGTCAAAATTCCAGTTCCTTTAATAAACTGCCAATAAACCATTCAATTCCCATTCACCGCTCTCCCGCGAGGACGTACCAAACGTTTGAAGGTCGACCACACATATCTGACATCTCTAGCCCATGTACATACAGTGTTCCCCTACAGTGTGTCGCACCTTTAAGCAGATGGGTTGACAAAGAAAAGCCTTTTTTGTGCTGTCGCGTAAAATCGAGCGAGCATTATCCGGCCGCGTGAACAACTCATTAATGTGATTGTCTTGCATTCAGTTCTTCATTCAATGCTTGTCTGCTCTGTTTGCCGAGCCTGCGGATCGCACTCGGTACATCGGACACGGTGCTAACGCCCGGTATGCGTATGATGTGTGCGCTGATTGAGCGGAGACGAACGAGATTGAAGATGAGCTGCGGGCTCGCTAGATAAACATGTCAAAATGAGATGCATTACATCATTGCTTTAAGCGCGTTGTGAGTTGGTAGAGTACCTGGAAATGCCCAATTGGTTAGTATACACATCTGCATGTTCTAAACATATTGCACCGATATGGTTTCACCACGTACCCCATACAAATTTCGCGTTCGTGATTCGGCAAAGGCACAGAACTGGCGGTCGAAAATAGAGATTAATATAAAAGAATGATAATAATAACAAATGTTATCTTGGTTTTAATCGTTTATTTAATTAATACATTTGAGGAATAAAGACACACAAGACACGTGACATGTATACACCTCACATTGCTTACGGAAATCTTATTCATTCTTATACTTGGAAGCCTATATGTATTCTAACGTCTAGATACGGCTGACTGTTGTTACAATATTTACTTCTTTACAAATGTAGTTGCCACCGATGAGGCAATATTTATATGTATCTGTCTCACTTTATACTAAATCTGTTAGGAAATGTCGGCTAGGATACGTGTTTATTACAAATGTGTCTATTAATGATTTGGAAGCATTCAGCAATTCAGCCATTATCGCTATGTCAGCATGATGCGCGCGACTCCTTTATAGGATTTGGTACAGTTCTTAAATATAGGGTGTTTTGTATAACGGCCATTCTTAACGTTAAAAATAAATCAAGCACGGACATCATCGGAGCATACTGGGCAGCACACACTGCTGGTATAATTAAACCGCACTTGCTTTGACTATTCGATAAAACAAATCGTATTTCGGATCAACACTCTATCGAAGCAATTACTATTTGAGAATTTTGTTTGTTTTATAGAGTCATGCGCGGTCTGTTCCGTCAGTCGAGGGACCGTTTCCTCGAGACCAATAATACCTACCATCCACAGCGCATCTCGTCGAACAGTATCGCAGTGTACAGTTCCGAACTGAGGAAATAGCGTCAGTCAGTCTACAAGAATCATCAAGGGAACCTTGAACAGTGAATGCCCTGTACGTTGAGTTGAAGTGGTCTTCCCACCGTTCGTGGGGGCAATCGTTATTGAACGACTTTTCCCTGAAAGCTCTGCCTTCAACAGTTCGTTCTGGTCAAAATCTAGTTGAAGATAGCTAGTCATAAATCAGCGCTGACTGATGTCGAGGAAAGACCCAGACGGCCTGGCAAGCCGGCCAAGCTGCCTCGTGTGACTAGCGGCCGGAGGAACAGCAGAGAGCAGCTGAGCTGAGCAAAGGTGAGCTAAATGAAGGCTTGCCCAAGCTGTCTAACTTTAGCGGTTCAAAAAAGCGACTTAGATGATACGATTTGCGTAACGCGCGACAAGGGCCGCGACCAGTTGAGAACCGCGTTGTCGACGTACCGCAGGGGCCCCATTTAGTACATCGACGTCACAACAATACAATCGTGGATGAAGTTTCGAAGTACGAAGTTGTCGAAACTGCTAGTGAACGTTGATGTCTGCGCCGTTGGTTTGATCTGGTATTGACATTTTAAAAATAAATAAAACATTTCAAGTGAATAGCTTATTGTTTCGTAGTTTATTTGTATGTTACCACAACAGGTCATATAGGAAAACTGATATTAGAGGTAACCCGTTAATTACCGTTCACAAACTCCTTACATAATAATAATAATAATAAAAATAACATCGACATATGACCTTCTAAAATAATAGAATAGAGCCCATAGAAGAATAGAATGAACCCCGCCTGCTACGCGCGAACGGATGCGGTCCACAGTGTAAATTCTGCCAAACCGCCTTTTTTTTTGGTGAAAAAACAAAAAGACATCAGAAGTAAAAATGACACGCACTGGTCTTCCTAATGTTGGCAAGCCTAGCAAGGGCATCTGGTTTTTAATGAAGTGCCTGTTCTTCCGAGATCACGAAATCAGTAATCATAAACGGGATCCTCGACGAGGGACAGCACCAATCCTCGGTTTGGTGTTTGAGAAGCTTCGCTCGTGTCCACCGAGCGCTGCGGGAACGCCTCATGCGGGTGGCTTCAGCTAGTCTCGTTACCATAAACAGGTTCGTGATCGTATAGTATCTTTGGAGAGTCGCCCTGTCGGCGACTCCTCTGCTGCTGATTTATTCAAATCGAGACACACGTTGTGTACTGAAGCGTCCCGATTCAGGGCTGGCGATGAATCAAGACCGGCAGCACTAGTAATCGTATTATATCGCGCGCACGTTTGCTGTTATCATTGGCAATGTGTAGCAACAACTGTGCAAAGGATTGCAGATGTTCAGTAAAGTGTCGCCAAAATACAAGCATGCAAGTCAGTGGAGAGAAACAATCGCCACCACGCATTGTCTAAAGAGAGAAGACGCTGACTCGTTTAATGAGCCAATACAGAGGCAGCAGAGGGAAGAACGCTCACACTGTAAGGAAGGCAGGATAAGGTACAGCTGAAGGCGTTGGATGTTTGTGACATAAATAGCTGATCGAGATATAACAGCTGGACGCAGCTTCCAGCAACAGGACGATCTGGCTGCCTAGAAAGCAGCTAAAATGGCGGATATATAGTATAGGGCGATGAACAACAAGCAGCACGCAGACTGGTACGATCCTAATACCAGCACAAGGGGAGGAACAGATGCCAGATACTAATGTTTCGAGAGCTTTCTCGGACCGTCGAGCCCGGTGGCGTGATGCATTTGTGTGCGGAGGAGACACGTAGGTGCACGGGCTCGATCCCCCTCGCTGCACATTTGCATTTAAGGGGGTTCGTATTATGAAGCAATACCGAAAGTAGTACTGTGGACGTTAAACGTTGGCTGTGAGTCAACTCGGAAAATTCTTCGGAGTACCTTCTTTACGGATCAGTCCTAAGAACCATCTCGCCCTTTTATGACCTGATGAGGCCTGAATAGATATCCAGCGTATCATCTTCCCAGCAACGGCGTCTCAACCGTCGTGTCACGATCAACCTGATCCTATCCACATATTCCTAATACAAGATGACTAAGTCATACAACCAGCGTACACAAAACGGAAGCGCGGGTCGTTAGGTAACCGACCTCAAAGTTATCGCACCCTAAAGGACTTTACTCGGTGACCAAAGCTAACCGGTGAGCCAAAGAGAAATCCTACAGGACGTGCCCGTTTCAGTTCGTTTGTCGACCTTTTTGAATATCCAGACAGAACATATAATGAAAGATCTCAGGGGCAATCACCCCAAATACTTGCGGACGTTAGTTTACCCCGGCGTTCGTCCCCACCAGCAAACAATGATAGAAATGGAGTATTCCCCCACGAATCAAAGTGGTGCTCTAGGTGTTTCCTGCTTCGTCAGCCCTGATCCTATATAGGCGGCGCCGATATAGTTTACGCGACGCGTTGAACAGCGAACAAAAGCAACTCAGGCCACCTCATAGGTCCGTTTTTGGAGTTTGGCTCGTTTTTGGAAGTTTGTGATCGATGGGGAATTATCCGGGAGAGTACTGAAACTGTTTTACGGCGGCACTGTAACTCCATTCAGGAAATCCGACTGTAGTATCCGTCGAATTGCTAGTAAATTAACACTAGGATGTCTCTTGTAACTAAGGTGGCCTGCAAAGATCAAACAAGGCAGCCAAATTTGCGTCCTGTATATATACCTCGTCTGATATAAGTCCCACAAAGTGTTCTTGTAACCAGAGGAGGAAACAATACTGGCTGATTCCAGTTTCTAGTAAGAAGACCCGTGCACGTCAAGTCCCCTTCTGAGTTGCTACGAAGGTGCTTACGGATCCCTTGCCGGCTAACATGTTTACTACTTATCTGGAGGACCGTACACTGAGTGGAATTAAAGTTTACGTCCGCGCTGATGTCAACAGCATGTCCATTACACTGCGCGTCATTCTACAATTGCACTCTGATTCACATATAAGTACTTTTCCGACAGGCGCTGTTCTTGAACAGCCAGAACTGCTTTGTTGCATCAATGATCTTTTTAGAGAAGCCTGTGAAGTTCTGAACAAAGACCTCGTGCCTCGGCCCTCGTCTAAGTGGGGGGAGGGCTACGTCACCCACACCGCTGAGACAGAGATAAGTAATTAGTTGGACTAATCTGAACTACATGGTGCCGCCAGAGTGTCGAATGACGCCGTATGTCTAACGAGGAAATGCTCAACAGTGTGGTCAACAGTACGGGGGGAGGGTAATTAATGACCTCGGTCACCAGGATCAGATATGCGTGCGAACGACTAACTATTTATGATTAGGTACACGTCAGGTTTTGCCAATCGGTAGTCCAAAACATCGTTGAATTAATTAAATAAGAAAATATAATAGATAACGCACTATATTTTGCTAAAGACTTACGCATACATATAGGTTAACGGTGTCATCGCAAAAGAAACTACGGTATCAACGTACTTTAGACATGTGCAAGCTAAAACCATGATTGGCGGTTATATATATATGGCTAAAGTCCATTCGGCCAGCGACGGTAGGGAGTTCAGTTCCGTCAATGACATGGTTGAAGTCATAGGTTTTGCCAATAGTGCTTTGAAATATATGCAATTCCGTTAGAAACATATCACGGGCATATAAATGATTACTCTATGGACTCTATACTTGTATCACTATTTTGAGTGACGTCCCGAGGTATGCCTTGTCAATGATGCTATAGGAATGCATTTACGTCAGCACTTTAATCAAAAGCCAATTGCAATATGCCGTAATAATTCGTCGCGATTTATCATCTCAGGCAGAGATATGACACCGATTAGGCTAGCCGCTATTAGTCGCCAAGACAAATCTTTACAATGTTCCACTATGGGTGATAACAGATGTCTCGAAAAAGGCAATAGTGGTTTGGACACGAAGCAATAGCGTGATGTTTCCCCGTTCACGGAAACGACCTATGAGACGGCTGCAAATGCAATGTGTATCCTTCGCTCTAGGTTTTCTCTCATTCGGGCGAGATACATGATGTCTACAAGAAAAACGCTTTCCCGTACGTTTCAGCTAGGCGCTGCGTGACAATGCATGAGCAGAGGAAAGGTTAACGAATGTCGGCTGCGTACGAATATCTGTACACCACGATGGCATAGGAGCAACGCCGGGGAGTGGGCGCCGGTTGGATTGAATTTAACTCAGAGTATTCAATCAGAATGTGTGACATAGCGACAAATGCGGTATGACTAGGGTGTGTTTGCAGTAGATATTAAAAACGTAAGTTTCAATGAAGAAAACACTCGTATTATAGTTGGGTAAAATTGTTAATTGGTCATTACACTTAAGAAACATTGTATATGTATATATATAGCTCGTCCTGTAATTTATGTTTACATTGTATGCATGTTTCCTAGAACTAGAGGAATGAATGATTTAGGGAGAGGTTGCACGAGCGTGCGCATCAACGAAACTCTTGATTATTCCCCTTCGAGTATTTCACCGGGAAGACACCGGCCTATGCGGCTTTTAAGAATATTCAGTGACTCATCGTACGTTAAGACGTTTGGTACTTTCCACAGAATCATAAAACTGTCCCATTGGGAAGTCATAGACAAGAAACTATGCACTGCACTAGATTGGCCCACTTTCATGGAAACTAGAATGTCTCTGGTGGTGTCCGTGCGTTTGAAGAAAATTCCCTCCTCTAAAAAAAGAAAAAAAGGCAAGGAACTATGAAACTCACGGATGACATAAACTGTGATATAGTGCCGGCAGATCAAATCTGTTGGGTGATCCCTGATAAGTGACATAAAAGGTTCAGGGCCTAGATCATGTGTGCTTCGCACATACGCTCTTCGATAGAAAACTTTCCCATTTTTCATGGGTAGGTCTGCCCTTCAGATAGGAGACGCACAGTACCGAGACAAATACTACGTTTTGAGGCCAGCTCTGAATGAGCTTCCTCCGCCACAAAAATAACCATCTTCATCAGTTCCACATGCTCGTGATATCGGTCGGTGGCAATAGACATAAAGTTTGCTAAAACATTATTATAATTAATAATAATATAATATTGTCATATATTTTGAATATATTTCCATATATTTTTCAATAATAATTACGAATGTATTCGACTTAAAGACGTCACCATCAATTAACGTAACGAAACGCGACTATTCACCACCTTGGGTACATTTTTTTTGGCAAGAAGCGCGTATGAGCAGTGTACAGAATAATCCACTGAGATTAAGCTAGGAGCTTCTAATTCTTATTGAAATGTTTTTCTTTCAATCGTTATTTAGTATGGAGATTATCATTTTTTATTTTACAGATCTCTCGATTTAATACTAACGATTAGCCACCCAATTAAATATATATATATATATATACGCGGCGCTGTGCTTTGCTCACCAGATCGCCCAATCGACCCGTCGTAGGCAACGTTCGAGGAAGGAGAACAAGGGGCAGGCTTATTGAAGGACAACATTTGCTAGAAGGGAGAGCAATGGACCTATTCTTGCTCGTCATTTACTATCTGTCTGGGGCTCTCTTCCTATATAAGGTCATACACCTCAGTAACGTTGTTCGTCCGTGTTATTACGTAACGAAATGTGGCCAATTCTGATATTAATCAAATACAGGGTTGGCAGCATGCACCTCGGCATTATCTGTACATAACATTTGAAATGTATATAGAATTACTGAATGTAATACTTAAAATGTGAAAATAATTAAGAAATATATAAAAACCTTGTAGTCTTTTACCGAATTACGTAATTGTGTGTGTAACCTTTAGAGAAAAATGACGTTAGGTAATTGAATGTGTGACTTTTCCAATTGTGTATTTCACGAGTACGCGTATATTTTTCGGTCTCTTGTTACCCGAGACTGGTTGTTGTTCCGCACGCACGGCTTTCTAGCCGTAAACCCAAGGTTGGGTTGGTCATCGCGCTCCGCGAGCCCTCGGCACTTGGACGTTATTAACACGTTCGCACCTCCCAAAATCTATCGTTGAGATACCTAATATAAAAAAAATGACTGTGCATAACACTTAAAATCTGTAGAGAATTACAGCGCATAACATTAAAATAGGCACATTACCTCGTTAGTCTTTGAACTGGCTTTTATTAACATTTATTTTAAAAAGCACTTAAGCGTTGTTTCGTTGAAACTGCAGTTCCTTAAATAAATCATGCCATGAATGAGTGTATCAGATTGTCGTTGGGACAATTTGGAGATTTAAAAAAATCCAACTCGGCTTCCGTTCACTCCAAAACACGTCCCTCCAAAACCCAATGTTTCAGACCTTTGTGAACGGGCAAAGCCACAATATTGTGTCCATATTGTGAACGCACATTTTTAGCAACACTACAAATGTGTGAAGCTGCTAAAAATTAACACAGTCTTCTAAATGGCCAACTGTTATACTTACCCTTGCCTTCGTCCTAATATGTTTTCGCTTAATATATAATATTATAAAGGCACCCGCCTAGATTCGTCTGTTCAAGTGCGAAACTCACACAGTGACCTCGCTGTTGGCCGGTCGCCCATAGCTGGCAATGTATACGTCGTCCCGAGTCCACGTGGAGGTGACACCCGAAGGCGAAACAGCGTCACAATAATCAGGGAGTAAAAAAATCAATAGTGCACACGGCTGGTCAGTTCGACACAATCCATGTTGAGGATTTTACGAGCACAGACGCTTACCGCAGCTCAACCGCAGTGAGATGTCGTAAAGCCTCGAAAACCACAAGTATTGTATAAGCTGCGGAAAAATGTTAGATATGATGGGATTGAGGTCCATCGACCACTTTCGTACCTCTTTTGCAGAAAGACTCGGCTCAGCCTATCCCAAACCATTGCCGGAGCGTCTGCCAGCGTCTATCCAATAATTGCGGCTGATAAACACTATTTACGATCCAAACATGTGTTTTTCTGTCCATTATTCGAAGGGCAGCCCACAAGGTGGTGGTAGCTCGACGAACTCTTGGTTCAGTCGAGGCGATACTATGCATCTGGGATGGCCTTACGAGGTTTAGCGGCCGTCTAGTCAACCAATGGCAGCGAGATAACCCCTCTGACTACGTCGCAGTGTCCGTTCTCAGTGTGAACAAGTATAAGAACTATATTACCGCCGACAAAAACAATGATCGCACGTCGCGTTTCCCTCTGCCTAAATGAAGTATTTTTTTGGGTACGTGCACCTAAGCACTGACAGGAATATATACAGGGTGATCGGAAAGGTACACAGCTCCATGAGAGGTCAACCAAACTTTGGCCGGTAACATGTATGTCAGAATAGGAAAAGAAGAATGAAGGCCGGCAGGAAGAAACCTTAAGTGACCAATTTTGAGCCAACTTGGCTGTCCTCTAAGAAAACTACTTATGACTGTTTTCTATTTAATTTCTATTGTGCCATCGGCGCTTCTATTTAGGTTGTATGTGCAGGAAAAATAAGAGAAACTTATATCACGGAAAGTTACTTTCGAAACCTCCAACACATGGGTAATCTCCATAAGGTTGCGTAACTTTCCGAACACCCTGTCGGTATCTACAATATTGCGTTTACAGACCCACAGATATGTATGCGATTATCTTAGCTTGCGCCATCTGAAAGGATTCGGTGAACAACCAAATAGAAAACAAGGCTGGTCGTGATGGACAAGTGCCAGATGGACCTCGACTCCAACCTTCGGCCTGAACAGACAAAGAATTCCTGTTTATCCTATATTCTTAATCTGTTCCTAGGGACTTTGACAAACGAGAGTACTATTACCTACTAATACAACTTTTGCCTAGATTGGGCATCGTGACACACTATGTGAGCCTAGAGAGGATATGAGACACGCACGTTATGGGTTGTGTGACACTTGTGCAGTGTACTTCGTAAGTTACATTCGACCCCGTCGGCAGTTAACAGCGATACGTTACCCGATACGTGACGATGAACGCAAAACGATTTTAGAGGAACCTGTCCCGTTTTGAGCAACAGCACGTATCTATGAATGTGTACAAGCGGCTGCCTTGGTGTTCTTCAGTAGTCGTACTAGGCACGCCGTGTTGATCTCCTTCTAGCTTTGTGTTTGCGAATTATCATCATTCGAAAGTGCTTCGTTAGTAGTAGGTTGGGGCTGGCAGAAGTATCCCAGAAGTTTTGGACTGTGCAATAGTTGGAATCTCTATTAGGAGTTCCTTAAACTTTACCCAGATGGGACAAAACTCAACAAACAACACGCGTCTGTGGATCGTCTACCTAGAGCGTTTAAAGCCTAGACCGTACCAGTTTACAACCCAGCCGATCGGGTTATTCGCAAAAGTACAGCATAGGGACAATGCGGATAGCATACCCAAGTCACGCGCCACATTATTCCTCTTGCGAATCACAGGAGAAAATGTGATCTAAACAAGAACACAATACATACTTTTGAAGAAGAAAGGGGCAAGTGCTTCTGCGTTGAAAGAGTTCAATGCATCGATTCTGTTTGAAAATTTCTTCCCTCTACCGTAAACATGCCTAGTAAACGCTCCATCAAGATAAAATATATGAACGATATCAGGACGATCCATGTTGAGATGTTGCAATGCCGTAATCGTTAGCACTCTAGGTAATTTAGGTATTTTACAATCGGGCAGAATAGGGTGGTCAGCCAAGAAAATGGCTGTATGCGTATTCTCAGAGTGTTAAAAGTTGATGCGTGAGGTGACTGTTTTCCGTGTTGACTCATATAGGGTTCGTGTTGATGCGTTGCTCTTCACTATTAATATACTTGTTTATGGATATTGAACCGTGGGGGCTCCAATTCTAAATCGACAAAGGATTCGCGGATCGATGTTGTACTTTCTGATATTCAATATAGATATTATTATTATTATTACTAATATTATAATTGTCTTATGTATTAAGCCGTTTTATTTAAGGAACACTTTCATCCCGCTGAAAGTAGTCTTTGTCTGGCGCACTGGTCTAAAGGAAATACTAAGTTTCCCTTAACGTTGCGTATATGGAAGACAATTTACTTTAAGCACAATTTCATGAACGTGGAACCTGTAAACAATCCAATCTCTGAGTGACTTCGTCCTTCCTGTCGCTGTAATCAGCGTTTAAGGAAACGGCATTTTTAAGTAGGAGATTCCTGGCGGCCGTTTAACTACCGCTCTTAACTTTTAGCATTTCATTTTCCAGGTTCTTGATGTGAGAACATCAGTTGGTCATTCATTTATTCAACTGACCGAAAGAAACACATCGGACTATCGTGTATCGGGCTCCCCGAAGTGCTTTAAAAAGGGTCCAAATCATGAGAATTTCTCTAGAGAAAGGTACGACATTCGACCCTTCGGTCGCTCAGATTCCAGGCGTGTGTTGTTTTTAACTAAACGTTGGCGGTGCAGCTATAAATGGAAGGAGCCATTTACTCGTTGAGCTGTTGACTCAAGTAGAAATGATCTTTGATGTTCGTGCATTTGTTCTGTGCTGCTTTTGCAGTCTTTTCTGTGATACCATGAGATCGCTAGGCAAGCGACATTAATTACTAATAGCAGAGGTTTCCTCTTTACCTGCGAAAGCACTTTAGAGATACCTGTCAGTCATACTGGATTGTGCGCGTACTGTCTCAGTGCAGACGGACTTCCGGTAAATTATTCGTCGGAAAAAGCTAACATCGTTAATGACGGCCCTATAAAATAGTGCGTTACGCTACATCAACGCTATGAAACCGCTTCGGTTGTTCAAATGGGGCTCTTCCCCTTGCTTGTCCCTGATGAACAAACCTTTCAGTTTACAGGAATATTGAACAATCCTTAACTCCTTTTAGTCACCGCCAATTTCGGATAAATAATAGGTGGCCTACGAAGTCACGTCAAAGAAACTAATTTCCGCCTACCCTATAACAAAAACAAGTTCTCGAAAACAATTTCGAGTCATTCCTTTTCAGTCACATATACACATCTACGTCGTATAAATGCCGGTCTGCTCCATTCGAGCTCCGGATCATTTCCGCGCCCGAACCATTCCCGTACCTTTTATAAAACAGCCATCCATATACGCGGTGCGTTGTCGCGACAGCAGCAAACAACGATCGAGGAACGGCCGCATCTATTGTACGCAATTGCATCCGCCCAGTGGACGAGCTCAGTGTTGTGCTCAATTCAACCTGCTGCCATGGCCACCTGTGTGCGCGTTCCGTCATATTACCTCCCCAACTCTCTTTCTCCTGTTGCCTCCCGCCGTGCATCCTCATGTCCCAACGTTGGCCTGCTCTAGGCAACGGCGGACGGGACCCTCCTACAACCGCTAGGCAGTGCAATAGCAAGTGTGTGTAAGTATCCGCTAGCGTGGCCATAGGGCGAGCAGGCAGTAAGGTAGTAGACGCGCACTGGACCTCCTCTCACCGTCCCGGGAAAGGAGGTCCCACTCGAACGATATAGACCTGTCGGCTCTGCTGTGCCACCAAGTCAGAGTGCGAACGCGCGTTATGTGGTGACCACGAGCGCGAGTAGCAATTGTGCGGTTCAGACGACAAACCACGAGAGCTGAACGACAGACGTTCGACTGTTAAACTGTGCCAGAACAATATATACTCTACCCTTAACAAAGGACTACACTTACGATGGATGACTACAACGGAACAGATCGAAGGAAGATAGAGCAGTTCCGAGCGACCCGAACATGGAATATGATTGTGTCAGCGTTGCAAGATGAAATGCCAGTTGGTCGAAAGCGCAAAGGTTTTCGGATCCACGAAAACTGCTTCGCAGGTGACGATGCCGTGACCTGGATTGTGGATTACCTCGAGCAGAACAGAGATGTCCTATTGTGCTCAGCCGACAACAAGACGACCTGCAAGGTAGCCATAACACGAGAGAAGGCTACACTTCTGCTGCAGAAGTTTGTTGAGCAAAAATTCATCGAGGATGTACACGGTCGAGGGGAGGCCTTCCGGGACTCATGCCGGTGCCTATACACATTCAATAGGGAGAATGTCGCACCGTTACCCACCTTTAAGACGGCGACGCCGACCATTAAAGACAATGGACGCGTTCACAAGAATCGCAACGGGGGCATACATAAAGTAAGTATAGTCAAATGTTATGATCGATGTCAAATGAAGGCGTGATCGATGAAAGATTTAATGCAAATTTCGTTAGTTATTCTTAAACATAGCGCTGCCTGCGATATGTTGTTGGGTAGTGTGTGGAACAATTTCACGTTGTGAAATCGACTCCTATCTCTAACCTGAGCCAACACTGTCTGCTTTCAGATTGCACCCTTGCCGTTGAGGTGTGCGACGAGCTTGGTCAAGACGGCGCTGGTATCCATTTCCACGCAAAGGCCAAGCTGCAAAACGGTTCCGCAAGAATAAAAATCTCAAGAAGGCATAGGAACGCACCGAACAGTATCTGTCTGCGTTGCGTTCCATATATTGATAGTAAGAGTATCGACGAGTAGTTCCTGCCACAGGAGCTACCCAGTCGCGTGCCAGACCCAGATTCTGACAGATCTCATCCAACAGAAAATGACTCCCACTGCCAATGCCAGCGAACATAGTACGCTACGCCCACGACAACATCAGGAAAGCAGCGATCCTTTCCACAACAACTCTCTGCAATGAACATAGACCCGATGTTACCCCGTCTCAAACTGAGCAACGTCACAGCAGATGCTAATATTGAATCGACAGTGTGAAGCCAATCCGAGGGGCACTGTAGTCTTGTGCCAATTAGCACCCAATGAAAAAACAAGTTGACGGCAGCAAACAGCATCATTCAGCAGGGAAATTAAAGTTGAAACATAGCAATAAGTGTCACAATATTAAATCGATACATCCACAGATGTATGTTCGTAAGATTTAGCAGGATCAGCGTCACAAGCTAGCTCACAATATTGAAGAATACCCCCCCCCCCCTCAAGATAAACTTACCTATACCCTGGTCCAGCTAGTGAACAGGATGGTTTAACGAGGGCCAAGAATGACGATTTTTACTTTGTGTCCACTTTGGGGCCTCTGTGTCAAATCTAAGTGAAATAAGCGAATACAGAATTGCGCCCCGAGTCATAGATATGTGACGCAACACGTAGACACGACAGCGCTGAATAATGACCTGCAGTAAATCGCGCCAATGCAATCAAAATTGAGCCCATTGTAACATGTAAATCCACTGGCGGCTTTGTCGAGCCACCTCAGCTGTATTGTATAGATGCTGGCTCTGCGAAGCACCTGGTCAATGTATTATAACTTCGACGACGATCTGTGATCACCGCTGTGGAAATAATGACAATCCTCCCTTATCTTAAGCTATTTAAGACAACGAGCAGGTTTCCATGGACGCAGTTTGATATATATACCGCTTATAGCGGAGTATCAAACGCTTTGTATAATAGCAATGTATAAAAACATGATGCTCTTTATAGAGACTGTGTGTATAAAATTGTATAAAAAATACATATATTTATAAGAACGACAAGTTGAAATACAATCAATGTTCTTAACAAGAGAAACCCTGCGTTCTTACTTGACATCGTGGGTAGGTTAGATAAGTAACGTGTGCGGTAATCGGCAAGGCAACATAGATAGTAACTCTGGGTCTACCCGTTGAAAGAGCGTTCCGATCGAACGCCAGTTCCAGCAGAGAGAACCACAAAACCATAGAATCTCACATGTAATGCACATTTACTAAAGCATAACGACGACATCGACCAAAATGTAATTCATGTAAACGTTTATGCCCCACTGAACGAGCGTCACGTGGCGTTCTGCCAGAATACGTTCGTAGTTACAATTTATCTCACGAGCAACAATCTACACGTTCGTGGTCGAAGTGAAAATTAATAGAAAAATATCAAAAGCGTGTAGGGCAATCAGAGGTGCTTGTCATGGTAGAATTTAGCATGACAATTAAATATCACATTATAAGTGGCCTGGAACAAAATTGCAGCATGGTGAGCAAGGCCAACAACGGAGGCTCATTAGACTATCGCCAGCTAAAGACTACGCTAGGTGGATGAATAGGTGTTAGTATTATGTTGAATTTTATTAGTAACTATGTTATTCGGGAGCAGCGTAGCGATAAATTAAAACTTCACTAAAATTTAAGCTGATAATATCTCCCTGTGTAGATAAAAAAACCAGTAGACATGTACCAGACAGCCAGATGCAGGCTGCGACGAATGTGAGGTGCACCAACGTTACCGTACAAACTTTAGCCAGATCTATTATTTGTTAGTTGCATATGAAATCCATTAGGGATATTAACTAAGTTGTCGACTTACCTCCGTTATCTACCCTCTGCCGTTTCGAAAGTTCATCCGGACAGATATCTCGTAAAACATTTAACAAGCGGACCCTTAATTCCTCCTCACCGAATGAGTTCAACCCTATCAGAATGCTATTGACTGTCGAGCCCGGTGGCGTGGTGCATTCGGAGGATACACGTAGGTGCACTGGTCGTGGGGATCAAACACGTGTATCCTGCATTCGCAGGATACACGTGTTTGGTCCCCACCATTGCACATTTGCATTTGTAAGGGGTCCGTCTTTGAAGCAGTGCCGAAAGCAGTACCGTGAACGTTGGCTGTGGGTCAGCCCGGAAAATTTATTATAGGGTGCTATTGACGATGAAGCGGATATACCCACCTGAGCGACTTTTATGTAGACCGAATCGAAGGGAAGCGCGGGTTCAACGGGGACCATCCACAACTATCTATTTTATGATGACAATGACCAACATAACAATGAGTAATAATATATGCCACAGAATGTAGAGACAACGGATTCGCAACCGGCTGCCACTGTGATTTCTTCTGGTGAAGTGAGCTCGTGCTTAAATTCTGATATTGCCTCAAATGGCTCGAAATGATTAACATATAATTAGCGACGTGCGCCGCTATTACATGATTTTGGTGGCCATCCCCGAGCAAGGAATTATCAGGAGGGTCAGATCCCGATCAAGGTATGTCACCTCGGGGTCAAAACGTCAATTGAGGCAGGCTGCGGAGCGCTCACCGCGACTACCGGCGAAGACGAAGAAAACACCATACCTGTAGCCGGAGGGCTAGGTTCCTAACCGCAACGAGCGCCGGAATTGAAGAAGGCCGCAGCCTCGAGTGCGCACGGCCGTTAAGAGGCAATACCCCACAAAGGCGAAGTCGAACCCCCACAGCGTGCATTGTAAAGCTATCAGGCCGTAGTTGGCCAATAGCAATTGTGGACATGTGACGTATCGCTAATTAAGAGTACTTAAAAATTGTGTATAAATTATCTTTAAAAAGACAATCACAGGCTGGTCGCTAATATATATATATATATATATAACAAGGCTCGTGATGACACATAGACGTTCTCATCAAGGGAATGGCGGAGCACAACTGGTCAAATTCATTGAGTTATAGTAGTCAGCCCACCGAGCCGCCACCGTAATGGCTTTATAGTGTGTACAGTTTGGCAACTATCATACATCCCAGACCCCAAGCTGCTGCCGCAATTCGAAAGTAGCAGTAGATGTGATGATCAAGCTGGGCATACCTTGACAAACCTTTTGATTAGTTCCGATGGCGTTCGGTTCGACCGGACGTACCGCTATTTCGATAACACGGTTATGTTTACCTGTTGAGAGGACATACGTTGAACAGGCCGCCGCTGCAGCGAGCACCATTATGATGTCCCTAGGAGGTCGGGACCAGCTCAATGAGAACGATAACAACGTGTGATTATGACGATGATACGAAAAGCTCGAATGGAACTCGAGTATAGAGAGAGTGATATCTACCGAGAACCGTTTGATGTTGTACCACTCAGATATTCCCACTTGTTGATTCTGGTCGGAATACATCTCGCGTTGTAGAGAGACACCCGTACATTACATACAGCGTGTCTAAAAAGTTGACGCTGAAGTATACCACCTGAAGTTTGGCCTGTTTTGAACAGTAAGTAAGTTTCAATAAGACTATTTTTCTTTAATTTTTTCACAGGTTCACCTCGAGTCCTGTCAATTTAAGGATCAGAAAAGAGCGAAAAGACAAACAACGTCTGTGTTTAACAGGTGACCTGAAACCAAGCATGCGATTTCGGTTTGGTTATGTCACACGAACCTTATGATGCTTTTAGTCAAAGCGGCCCTAACCTCGCTTAGTCTCCTATAGAATCAGGTCGCCGTGTCAAATCCTGCCGTGGCCTCAGGAAGGTGTGAATTTCTCTCCCAACATTTCGCGCACTAATTAACATATAGACATTAGCGAGATAGGTCTTGTGATAGAAGGCCTGGCGTGACCATCAGCCGCAAAGCGAAAAGTCCCTATGTGCTACTATTTCATACACACTGCATGTTGTGTATTCTATCATATCGCAAGGTGTCAGGTAGAGAGACTATGAGAGACACATGATAACTACATATCATAACAGTGGATGGGTAACCAGATGCGGTTAGTCGTACGACAGAGCGGCGTCATGCTATGATATAGCGACCAGTGTCGCTGATCGCCGCCAGCTGCAAAATATGATCGCCGCGTTTCAGATCGCTATGGTGACTAAGGCGACGTGCTAGCAATAACAGGTGAACTTTCAAAACAATCTGGCACATAGCGTTAATGGGGTGCGCCACTGCTAACGCCGTAAGGTGATTCAGAACGATCGTCGGGTGATCTTTCCATTGCGCAGCTGTATCGTCATTGTATGAACAGGGATACCAAAACAACCAGACCTTTGGATACGCACAGAACGTGTCCACATGTGCAAATGTGCACCGCAACAGAAAATACGTACGAACGACTATCTGATTACGAAATTACCACTACGCGCTGTGCCGGCCGAGCGTTGACCCAATCGAATTATCGCGGTTCACGATGAATCCGTGTGCAGTACCTTCAAAAAAATGTAACCGGACCAGTTTAGCTGAAGCCTATTGTTGGAGCCCCGATATACCACAAGATGCAGAGATAATGGTCAGGCTGAAACAAAGAAATGAATAAGGAAATATTGGAAATGAGCCGGTTGATCCTTGCAAATGAAGGTGAACTTGATTATTCGACGTAAACTATATCATATACTCGAACTTATACAAATCCAGCATGGCGAATCTGGGTATTTTGCTCGTCAATCGCTGTGAGATCCCTTTTCTTTGTCTCGGCGTCATCGTGATTATTTATATGACAGTAATCACCCAATGTCACCGACCTTCGGGACGCGATAAGCAAAAATAAGGCGATTTTATTTTTATCATTGTGATAGCATTCATGATCACCCCCTTGAATATTTGATGAACACTAATATAATACCACCCAGTGGCAATCTATGTGGAAAGAGAGCGCGGTGTTTACGTATGGCTGGTTTTTACCGTATCGTGATAGAGTAGACGCTGACATAGCCGAGAGTAAGCACGGGATAATCTATATTGAAATTTTGGTGGTGGATGATTCAAGCATCTACCTAAGCGGAGGATACACGCAAGCTACACTAAATATAAGCCGACAAGCAATAACTCTGGCTACTGAGGAAGACCTTCGTCTCTTCCTGGAAAGATTTGTGTTTGATATTTGTCACCAGACAATTGCCATCAACATTTCAAAACGAAAAGCAGAAGAAAATAAGTATTTCGAGGTATTTTGAAATCAATACTTTGAGTTTTGCTCTTTTTTGTTTATTGAGTCTCAGCACTAACTCTATAGATCCATCTTACAATCGCCAGATGAGTGTTGTGTGACTACGACAGGCTGGGCTAAATTCGATTTGTTTATTTAGTTATACATCACAAGTATTTATCAACAGAGGTCCAGCGGAGAGACCTCGGTTTTGGGATGGGCGTCACCATCGGTTTAGAGAGCGGTGTCGGCTGATTAACCAGTTCTGCGATCGGTCAGATCATATAATGGAGCCAGCAATATTCGTGGGAAATTGTGGCTTTTATGCGATCATCTTGCATTATCCCAGCTTGGTGTTGATAGTTTCCACTGAACGTTGAGCCCAAACGTCAAACGCGTGGCACCTCACAGCCATGAGATTGATCAGCATTAACAAGTCGTGAAATACTTAACACGAGTTAGAATAAGTGGCGAAGCAGGGCGACCAAGACAGTTTGAGTGTTGTGAGATGGCACTGTATCATTATACCTTAGTAATTGTCAACTGATTGCAGGATGAAAAGCCAGCTCTGAACATCGAGAGCATCGAGAGCTCCCGAAGGACAACAATTGAAACAGAAGAACGTCAAGCATTACTGCACATGAACAACATCAATTGTTTCTTATTACAGCAGGTTGGGCCTCTTCGATGGGTCTTCGCTGATCAAACGAGAACCCGAGCTCATCGGCGGTGTTTCGACATACACTACATGCGGGCGGTGCTCTCTGATGCGAGTCAATTACGTCTTTGGTAAGTTTGCCTTAAGTCAACCGGGTCGCTAATTCCACTCATTTTCGGCATTCCTTTCTCTGCTAATAGTAATTTGCTCGGTATCAACTTCTATCGAAAATTTTGCGACTTCAAGTATGAACTTCTCTGAGATAGCACATGTCGGTGTCGCTTCCAGATAGACGCATTTTCACCCAAACTCGAAGATTCCTAGTCGATTATAATTGCCGGTCCTGAACCCGAATTGCGCAGACACAACCACGAAAACCGCACGCCGTGTTTGTTAAGCGAACAAACAAGCAAGGTGCCATCCGAAAAATAATTTTCGACTCTATTTATTGCTTATATAATTGAAAGCATGGTCAACTCGATATTCTTGTAATATTGATGAGAGGCCTGTAGCGATCTGGTTTCGCAAGCGGCGAGTGGTCCGTCGCTGGAAATGGTTAGCGGGCAACTTCCTTATTGACGAAAACTCTAATTACGGTAGACATCGCGGACTACGAGGAACCGTTCGTGTGAACGTACTTTCCTATAATATCTTTACAGAGCTCTCTGTAGCATAGTAATGTAGTCGTGGCCAACGGGCGATTTTACTCGGTCAAGAAAACATCGCTTCGCTGCCGACCAACCATGCACGTGTCTGCGCTTTCATTATATGTGTGTGAGCGTTTGTTTTCATCAAGTTTGGCATAGGTTGTGTAACACACTGATACATAACGATATAATGATACATACGATAATCAAGGCATATCCAGCCAGAACGTTTATTTCGATCAATCACTACATAGATTAATTGAATCAATCGTAGCAAGTATACAACCATTGTACTCAAATGTATTTCTTCATTTGTACTGATCACGGGCAGCATGATTCACGAACATACATAGTTACCTAAGAAATCGAATGCTCGCCCTCGTGAACGAGTCAGCGCTCTGGATGGAAAATAGGGCGATGCGCTTTCCTTTCTAATATTCCTCTCTACTCATCTAGGAGAGAATTCCGAGGACGTACCGCAGACAAATACCCAGCCAGGAAAACTCGTCGGCCGTCTCGCGCGATTAGCAATTCAATGTAGTCGTTCCCCGCTGATTGCGCGACCGAATCAGTTCGGTTCAGCTTGGATGAGGCGAATTCGAGGACGCTGCTCGCGCGGATACACACACGCACACTCGCTCACCTAGACACTAGCAGGTGTCCATAGGATGCAGTGGATAAGATAATTACACGGGAGTGCATTCATCTGTTGGCAGAAAGGCGCTTGGCCGGCAGTCAAACGCTCACGTTTGGGTTTCGACGTGTGGACTTCGGCGTCTGCGAGGCAACCATCTTAATCTGGCTGCTGATTAGCAAGAACGACGACAAGGGGATAAATATGGAAGGTCGATAAATGTCCAAAAATGGCATCCATTGGTGGGAGATCGAGTCACGTGGTGGGCGATGTCGAACGTGATCCAGACATGGCGATTTTTCAAGGGGTCAACACGGGCAACTATGATACTGTTATGTCAACGATCACAGTCGCCGGCACAACGTTGGCTCGAAGTTCACATCGTCGATCACATGCACGAACGGATCATTAACATTATCGCTTCCGGATGTGTTCCTAGAAAAGTAATTCTCTACCAACTCATAATAATATATGCATTCCCCTCAGGCTGCCACATTTCTGCTTGATTCAACGGGAAGGTTCGAATATGAGTCGGTATTCATTGTATGTGTAGCGTGTACTAAAGGAATACCTGCTAATAATTTACACATTTAATATTAGGCATTCTGCACGTTAATGTTAAGTTACGCAAAAACTCGCGCCTCTTGACATCTATCGCTAATGTTCGTCCTTTGATACCAAACGCGATCGGCATACGCAATCTTTATGCGCATGGTCGCATAGCTAACTGGTCGTGCGAATTTATCGTATGAATTCTAGATATTCTATTAAGAATATATATAGAAGGAAGATGTTTTTAGATGTGTTTCGCGTTCAGCGGGTACTATTGTCGCCCAAGTTTATAATTGAATAAATTAAATATCGTTAATGAGTTAATGTGTTTCAATGCTATATTTCGCCTTCTGTGTAGGAAATGGATCGACACTGCAGAGGCCGACACATCTTCCCAACGGACCCACACTTATTATGAATCTTATGAGCGATTATGTCGATTATCAAAGTAAGGCCAATAATTGTGATTTGTTTCTCTTTGTGGCTGCTTTTCCTTTCGAATACCAGTCACATAACTGACGACGCCTGTGCCTTATAAGTATATAAGGCACAGGCGTCCTTATACTAGAGAACTACTCCTAGTTAACGCCTATTTGTTATCTTCATTATCTTGCCTAACCAGCTAGTTATTCGCTGTGTCGATCATCGAGAATACATTCGCTACGTTATGATGCAGCCACTCTGACAAGGTCGTAGGTTTTGGTCTCGTTCACACCAGACGAAGGTCAGGGCGAACCACAGAACTACTATTCTCGTCAGTGATTCGGCTGAGCATGTTGTTGCCGAGGGTAATGATACAGGACGTCATTTTTTTTACAGCTTATCACTTCCACTAACAAGTAAAGCCCAGTGCAATAGCCAGCTCAACGAAACGGTGCATCCTCAAGCTTCGCAGCGTCGACGCGATCGTGGTCCGCTTCTATGAGATATTTAGAGTTGCGGACAGTACCCATCAACAGAAGGTTACTTGCAGAACATATGGCTTAACCGATTACCTATAGACCATACAGTAGATACGGATCACCTTTGCACAACAGAATCAAACGAGCTAAACTCGTGTGGTTGTGCCTGAAAATGCGACCTATCATAAAATGAATGCTCTGAGGTGTTCGAACAGGATCTTTATTCTCTCCAAATCTGCATTCTACACTCCGAAGATACATGGACCACGACATAGTGAATCGATTGCTTAATCAGTTATAACAAGGCGGATATATCATATGTGCGTCTGAAGATGCACTTTTACCGAAATGCCTTCCACAGACAAACTAATATATATATATATATATATATATACATATACCGCGTCTTAGACTACTAGACCGGAGGGACACGTGTGTGTTGGGTTCAAATCCTGTCATACGCGTAGAATCTTTGGAGTTCTTTATCATCTTTCTTTATCCGAAGATTCTTGTCAGGTACGAGTAAGGTAGATAATAAGCAACAGCTGAGGGTCAGCTCAAAAAAAAAAAATAAATAAATAAAAAAAAAATATATATATATATACATATATATATACACAGAATTATACCTAGTCCCGGAAGACTTTTAGGTTTATACTGCCATTCACCTTCGGCCTGCCGTCAGAAACTATGAGCGCGTTTCAAAGACCTGTTGTTTTCAAGACCGTTCCAAGGGTAGCGGAGCGACGTCAGATTAACGCGATTTCACGTAAACATGCTTGTTTTGAAGTAACTTGTTGGTTATCCCCTATCGAACGGGTTCTATAAACACCATTTTTTTTTCGAGTTTTCATGCTGCACTTGGTGTCGTTTATCCAAGACTTTTGCAGACAGTGATACTTAGTCCTCCATTCTATACGCTAGCATTTATGTGATTGCTTGGGTTGGCTGAGGGTCAGTCCGAAAACCTAGGTGATGCGATTGCTTGCGCCGAGATAGGCTACGAAATGTGTCGGCGGTTGTCTGCTGTTTATTTTGTTCATGGTATACGATACTTTTCAACCATGAGAAACTGTGGTCTGTCTATAGGAATATCGATACATGCAGATACAGATTCATTGTATGATACGAACAGGTGTTTGATCCTGTGACAATTGCTTGTTAACTGGCTATTTGCAAACGTAGCCTAGTTTCCAAAAATCTCACTTTAAGTATATATGATGCTTTGTCCATATATACTCTTGTAGGTTTAGCATTGATTGCCAAACAGGCAATATAAATACTTTATGTAAGCGCTGTAGGCATTTATAGTGCGATCGAATTGACACGGGTCCGCTGTCGTTGTCTTACCCGTAAACGTATTATCATATATATATATATAAACAATTGAATGTGCTGACAGCAAGATTGTCACAGATGGCACGCATATGTGGCCCGCTGCGGTATACTCAGATCTGTATCTGAGTGTGGTCCGAGTGGTTTTTGAGATAGAACAAGCCTGTCGTTGCAAAAGCACAATAGGACCTAGACGATTAGTGAAAGCACGCATTGATATATCTTCCTATTGCGCAAATGCAGAAATACTCGCTTGCCATGTTCGTGAAAGCATTTTATTAACAGACCAGTTTAATATTGAAGAAGGTATAAAAATAATAACGATCTAGTGTGAATCAAATATATGGCATTCAATATAAGGTATATAAGTTTAAAGGTATTGTCAAAGTATTCCCTGTTCAAGGTGTCAACTCAACGTTTGATTGGGTGAACGCCCTTGATCCTAAGTGACTCTCTTCAGTTGACTAATGACCCTAAAGCATCTGCGAAACGATTACTCACGCCTCCGACTTGATATGTGCATTGTGGCGCGCAATTAATTAAACCTGTTGGTCATTCCCGCCGGGGAAATGGATATCATTTATTTAACATGCATATGCTGGGTATTACCGTGTTGGTCTATCTAATCCGAGCTTACGCTAAGCTCGTATACACTTCAGTTGTTTGTTGCCATTAAACAGTCGATATAATGTCATAATGAGGCATGTACGGCATTAAAAGATGCGCCGCGATATTTTCATAAATTGGTTTGATGTGTATTGTCAACTACGTTCGTACAATGCTGGACCAAATAACACATGATTTCAATCTGATATTTGTTTCTAACGTTACGCCCGTCATGACTAAATATTAATGACATTTAACAAAAAAAAAATAGGAGAAATGGCCGGCTCTGGTCACTTAATGGACACTTTACCTCGCTGTTCTTCTCTGTGTATTCTTTTTACCTATCATTAGTATCGTTTCGTATAAGCACTGTTGTGAAATAGTTCGAATACAATAAGTTCCTACTTCTAGAATCTAAATCTCATAGTATTGTCATGTCATCTCGATGAATTTGTCGTGATGAGGGGTGGCCTATTATGGTAAGGGCACATGGAAGGTCAGGCATCACTCGCACCTCCTTTTTTTCATAGCCGAATGAAAGTATAGCTAACTAGTGGTAACGTGCTCAATATCGACGATAACCTGAATTCGACGGTTCTCACCGATTCAAACCCCACTGATATATTCGCAAAATTATCCAACAATTTAGTGTATCTTTTACACAAACACAATGATAACCGTAAACAGCGAGATACGCGTAAGAACTTGTCGAATACTACTTGTCGATGTCTATAAGACACCCAAGTAGGCAAGCTGAAAAATGAGGCTCTGTTTTTTAACAGGTGCGCGTCGTGCAAAAAAGTTCTTCGGCATCGATTATTTGCCAAGTTCGCGTGGTTTGAAGCAAAACGCAGCCTATCGAAAGACAATAATTTGCATGACTTGTACTTCGATATATTGTTCGTCTTTGTGAACTAGGGCAGGCTACCATATCGGTATCTGTAATCCAGACACACCTTGACTGACAATCTATGACGACACAGCATTAAATCTCTCCTTGCTTCATAGTGAACTTACAATTCGTGTAACGAAACTTCGAACTTTGGATTTCGACCTTTGCTTGGCATCTTACTCCAATGTTTAGAGTCCACATCCATTAATAGAACGGCGAACAAAGTCCACTTATTGAAGAATGTATCTAATGCAATAACTAGAGGCGAAGCCATTTCATATAATAGCATAACAACATTTTAAACGTAAGAGCTCAAACGAACGCACCCAGCTAACCTAACAGCTCACATAAACTTAGGTTTAGGCTGAGCACCATCGCCACCCAAGCTAAGTTCCGGCTGTTCGCTCTTGTTCTACTGTTTAGCCTTGCTACTGAGCCACTTCGATGTTTAATAGCACCGGACAGACGAAGCTCTATGCATTATTCCACCTGGTCAGCGCCAGGAAACCTTTCAAGTAGTTTAACCTTATTTCTCTTGCTACTTTTCAACTGTAGACTGTTTACTAGAGAGTCAGTTCTTCGGGCCTGCAATGGTGAAGTGTCGCCTTGCCGTCTGGCCAGACGGTTTGAATTTCACTAGCGCGGCCCTTGAGTGAACCGACGGCCGACCCAGATTGGTGACAGAATCTATGGGCCAAGGCTGTCTCGTCGAGTGTATTATAGAACAGTCGTCCCCTGTCAGTGGTGACATAACCCGACATTGGTGCAAGGCGTGACCTAGCCACTTTTCGCGTACAGGCACAAAAAAAAACTAAACTAGGCTACGCAAGTCAGAAACACAGAATAGATACTATTTTTAGACATCGACAAGAAAATTTAAGAAGAAAGAAACTATCGAGACCGTTCCTAGACCACGTAAAGCCCACTGTATGTATTGTAGATTAGAAGCGACAAACCGATCGAGCTTAGGCTCGTTTAATGCAATGGGTAGCGTATGTGCGTAGTAGATAATATAGTAAAGTATAGTAGTAATTAGAATACTAATCATACTTAATGGATTTTTATTTTCGACGAAATATCGAAAAGCGACATTAATGATCGGGGTACATGGGTATCGGCAAGGAACACAAGACAATAATAACAATAGTAGCTACCAGTGTGAATTAGGTCCAATGAGAATAATTAGTAATTGGAGAGCGAACTCAAATGCGGAGTGTCACGATGTTACACTTCGTCTAATACTGTTCGTCATCCGGAGTCATTGTATGCTCTCTCGTTATATGAGAGTAAATCCCTGATTATGCTAAGTCGAATATACTAATAACTAATGATCTACACCGCAGATGAGTACTATTGATTGCTCAAGCGAATTTGGGAGCGACGTGACATCTACGCAATTGACGTCTGCGCAATTGAGGCGTTGTATCGATTGTGAACAACAAAAAAAATCGAACGGTTCAACCCGTTCGCCTGAATGCTTGGCCGACAATACGATCTACCTAATCGATAATACTATGTACATGGCCGACACGCATCGTGTCATCTGTGTCACTGACACGCATAGCGTGTCAAGAAAAGAAAGCGTGGAAAACAACATGTTTTTTTGTATTTCTCTTATTTTTTTCTCTCGCACCTGCAAACGAAGTCACGTCGCTGTAGCTGTCGTTAGTGTCTGATGTTCACGTTCTCACAAATACTAGTCATTCTCTTAGAGTATTCGAGTTTCATTTATTAGTTCTATTCTGGTTCGCTCAGTAGGTTAAGGAAAAAATTGCCATAGGAAAATAATACTAGTTAACAAGAATAATGTGCGTTTGGACAGTTTTTTTCATTCGTTTCTACAATGTTAGCGGATTATGCTTATACTCTTACATCGAGGCATTAAATTGCAATTGTGAGGAAGTACACCATATCTAGGTTAACTTAGTTATACGGTTATTCTTGATTGTTCGATTGACTTGGACAAGTTGCGTTTTTTTCTACGTCGAGAAAGCCATACATTAGATGACGGCCTATAGAAATCGAAGTCCAGAACACGAGTTCAACCAGTTTCCGCCACCTTGTCAAGGACAGTCTCGCGCTTCGTGCTCGTGACAATGTATGTTGACAATGAGATACTGATTTTTCACCGAAGAAGAGACAAAAATGTCGCTCCCCTGTTCAACATCACATGTGTATGGTAACGAGGAAGGGCGAAAAATTGACTAGGTATAGACCGGTTGCTTTAAACGACATGTTGTCGTGTATTAATTCTGGCGCTGAGTTGCAACTCATCGGCTGTTTGTCATCCAACTGCTGCAATCTTCGTTTCATCACGAGAACACCGTGTGAGAGGCTAACTAAAGCTCGCGTATCGAGAATTATCGCTAATTAGATTCGTCAATAGTCCTGGCCGTCGGCTGAAAGTTCGAGTTGAGACAATTCCACGGACTCGCTTGAAGTAACCGGTCATCACACAGATTGACGCTCCGTTGACCGGATTACGGGCGTTGGATAATCAAACAGACTTACGAAATCTCACGCCCATCATTACTAGTACTAGATCGTACATCGTCAAATGTGTTGCTTAGAATAGCGTAGCGATGCTGCAGACTAAGTAAAGGGCAACGCAATTTGAAGCCATGTTAATTACAAACGTGCTAACAAATAGTCGTTGGCACATCATCAGGTTGTCGATATCATAGAGCCATATGACGGACGTTACCTTAGTCATTTTACCATAATTATTACGTTTCGATAACGACAGGTGCCATTGTTGCCTGTGTAGGGTGCTGGAAATATCGGTTGCCTTGCCTAATACTCGCGGTGCATTTGCCATTCGACGGTGCGCCACGGATATAACAGTATGTTGATTGATCGAAGTTTGCAGGCGTGAAAGGATGTATTTTCGACGCAGCAGGTATAACACGGCCGCAAACAATAATCCCGCAGGGGTTTCATAGAGTCGTAGCGTGGTGCATTCGCGTGCGGCCGCTTTGAAACCGGAGATGCAGCACGTACGGTTTCGATGGCCACCATTGCACAGTTGTGTTCAGGGATCCGCTTAACGAGGCAAGGCAAAGGAAATACCGTGGTCGTTGAATGTTTAACGGTGAGAGTCAGCCCCCGAAAACATTCGAGTCGTGTATACACCGTGATAGCGCACGCACAAAAGGTGCTCCAGTACGCCTGGTGTCATTCAATGTTCGTTGTTGGACGAATCTACAACGATAGTGGTATATGTGTATGTGTTATATAAAAGAGATGTCTGAAACTAGGGATTGAGGAGAAGGCGCAAAGCAGGCGGACTTCATAGTGGTTTACCAGAATATAATGCGCGACCAATGCGCGACCAATGCGCGAATACAATGCGACCCTGAATTTCGACAAGGTGACGGCGTCGACGTCACAGGTAGATATGATAAATACACGAACTAAGGATAACAATTATTTAGACAATATAGTGGCACCAAGTATTTTATTGTGTTTGAAGCCGGCTGTCATACTATGAGATAGTATCATCAAATGTTCTCCATGCTGCCTGTGTGAGTATTCCGCGCCACTCGCTGGAAACATCAAAACCACAAGGCAAAGTTGGGGACACCGTTTTGAGTCTATGTGGGGCTAGCCAGCAAGACCAGATAACCGTTTCGACACAGCCGCTTATCTGCGTCAAGCAACATTTAGGAGTAAACACTAACGTACGCGAATGTGTGTGTGCGTACATGCTTGGGTGGATCTGTCGTTGCGTCTCGCAGCGAACTGTGTTTTCAAAAAACAGCCGATGACCGATTACTAAAGAGCGCTCATTGAACTCGATAACAGCGATTCCAATTGCACTCACACGATACGGACTGTTGCAATCATTGGCTACGGTCCACTTGCTCAGTATTCCATTATGTAATATCATCCGAACTATTCACCAGCAATGGGGGACCGACTCGTAGAACACCACAATACGGCAAAAGCCGTCAATCCAATTAGCGAGAAGGCGAATTTCAAGTTAACTACTTCTACATTGTAGAGTAGTTGTAGTAGAGGTTACCTTGGGACAGACTGCTTCTGCGAGTACCTTTCGCGCGTTAGTTCCAAGAGGATGCCGCGGAGTGTCAGCAGATATTGGTAGCACCTGTCAGTACATACGCGGACGAGAGGGATGGTAAGTGAAAAATCATCCCAGGTACGGAAAGTAAGTGTAAGTGGGCTTTATGCTACTTTATTATTATGCAAGATATATATTTATATATATATATACATATATTTCTTTGTGACTTTGTCTTGAATCGTTTGGTCGCTATGGGGTGTAGGTCCAGTGATAGAAAACGGAACTCATTTTATAAAACACTCGTGGAATCGATCATATGCAGGCGACAAATGCCAAAGGCGTTTAGGAGCTAGCAGGCAAACGCGATGTTACTGAAACCAAACCTAAGAATGTTGTATATATATATATATATACCTAATCGAACGAAACAATCGGATGCTACCGTTAAACCGGTCACGGCCGATTGGTCACGCTGCGAATTGGTTGCTGAAAGGTCACGCATCCATGTTCAACAGGTATGGAATACTTCCATGGGAACCGGCCAAAAAGAGCATTGTTTTATTAATAGATCTATAGGGCGTTTATAGAGGATGATTCAGCATTGCTCATGTATCACTCATCGCGTATGTCTCTGGTGATTTGTCAGAGGCTATCTTTCAACGGGGTCTACGGCAGCTGCCGAAAGAGCTGGAAGTTCAAATTTGACATGTGGTAGTTATTATAATTCTACACCTGGATCCGATTTCCCGAGGGAGAGTAGTAGGACGTATGTTCAGTCGTGGCTGTGGATGACGATGATAGAGCGGCGTACACGGCGGAAGATGGCGTTGTTTAATTCTAGTTTCCAACAACGTTTAATGCAAACAGCAACGCAGCAAATAGCAGATCACAAGTAAAATGCCTACACGTATCGTCTGGTATATTTATTTATTTGTTTTGATACATGGCACACTAAAAAACTGACATTGCCGTTTAAAAAAGCCGTTTTTTTTAAGATTATATATATATATATCGTTATTTTACAAAACGGCTTTTTTTTAACGGCAATCTCAGTTTATATATATATTAATGTTCGTGGAAATTGCATCTGTGCTTATAGAACGTACTAATATAGCAGTATTTGCCGCAAATATAATTTTGATATTATACCTGTTTATAATAATAACCCTTATTAATTCACATATATCGTGGTATTATTGTGATATCTTGTATGTTTGAAGATGTTTATATTGAATAAACATTGGGCAATATTACCAAAATAATACGAGCTCAATGTTTTTGAGATGCGGAAAGTAGCAGAGTTCTATAAATGAGAGATATATTTATATACAAAATAATAATAATAAAAAAAACATGGGAGGCTATGCCAGCCATCGCCCCACTCGGGACCATGACTTGAGACTTCGACCTGACACCCTGTCTCCACCATCCATCTCTGTCAATGATTTTTGTTTATCTTATATATACAAACTGTATTAAAACTAAAAGGGAGATTAACAATGGCATGCTGTAAGAAAATTCGGCAACTTGGGAGAACACTTTGACGAAACGCTTTTGTCAGTTCGCTGAGTGTGAATAAATAAATGCTTTCGGGCTGACTCTCAGCCAACATTTAACGTCCACGTGATTGCTTTTTGCATTAGTTCCTATTCAGACGGACCCCTTTAGATGCAAATGTGCAACGGAGGGGGATCGAACCCGTGCACCTGCGTGTTTATTCCGGTTGCAAAGCGCACACGAATGCACGACGACATCGGGCTCGACAGCCCACTAAGTTTAACTGAAACAGCTTTTATCTATATCTCCTATATATCCGTTCTAAGTATGTTCACCACGCACCGTAGAAACGAACCAAATATCTCAAGCTATAGCATTCGAAATGTTCTTGTTCGTCGTTCGAGTGCTCTACGAAATCGTGTTCTCCAAGTGCAAAATGTTCCACTCTGCGATTATTTTTTGTTATGAGGTCTAAGCAAAAACCCATAATGGACAAACACAAAGCTCCACTGCTTCGCGGGTATCCGCCGCGGTCGCGGGAGATTTCTACTCATTAATGATTCCTAGACCTGCCTCTTAAGGACTTCTGTCTGATTTGGAAGACAAATTCGTATCTTATAATCAGATCTTTCAGACTGGTTGGCACGAATTTACCGTTACGACGTAATTGATAATAAATGGGGACGCCCATAGGATTTCTCAATGCCTCGTAACCCTATAGGCCTTTAAAAAGTTCTTTCAGTCAACGCTACCAGAACGCTGCCTGAACATTACAGGGCGATACATCGTTATCGGCCGATGTGTGTTATTTCCAACCTTGTGAATTGCTTCTTGCAGAGAAGGTTGTGTACAGCCTTATTGCATTTCACGAAGATCACTCAAGACAAATTATAGGCCTCGATCACGAGTGAAGTTTGAACTCAGCCGAAGAAATTATTGCATGATAACGGTAAAAGCAGGTAAAGCTTTATATTGGATTATTAAAGAAACTGCAATTTGTGAAATGGCACTTGCGAGTTTTGACGAATTTCTCGTTGGTGTTTGTGCTTATTGTAGATGGAACGAACGAAACTAGAGGTAATTTGAATTCCCAATCACGAGGACTTTAATTTTACACAATAATTAGCTTTCACGTCAATTGTATAGTCTAGCGTGAAATTGATCCGGACCTGAGCTACCTATATCATTTCCTCGTGACCTCACTGGAGCCGCAACGCGTGATGATTGTGTCGTTTCAATTCACTCGTGCTAGTTACCTTGTACGGCTGCAGCAAGCTGTGCTCGAAAAGTTTTATGGGTCGATGGTCACTTCTATTAGATTAGGGGTTAATTCTATAATTAATTAATTCTATAGTTAATTCTATGAAAAAAAAAAAGAGGTTAATTCTTCAATGATACAAAATACAATGGATGTTAATACGCATATGCACAATGAACAGAAGTGTAATCGTGGTCATTCTAACCGTATACGCATAGGCCCAACATCGGCTGGCTGCACCTCGTGTGGCCATTGTTGAAACTCTGCGTGGTACGCTATTAATGACAGCGCGAGTAGCGAATGCACGTGGACACGAAAGGCGACCCAACAGATCCCCGTGAGAATTCTAAATCTTGTCATCGGCCGCTATGCGACAATTCCGCGCAGACGAACATGCGAGCATTTCAATAAAAGACCACTCTAGAATGGCCAGCACCTGCCACGATAACAACGAGGTTAGACGGGGCAAATTGTTGCGTGATACGGCGCAGACGAAACGAACTGGACTGCGGCGTAGCTGATATTGTAACTGGATTGAATCCTGGTTCGTCATCATCGGACCAGACAATCGCTGTTCTCTGGCACTTGTCTGATGCAGGACAACTTGTGTGGACAACTCCTTCTGCCGGTGACAGTTCTGTGTAGCAAATCTGCGATTAGTATAGGCCTTCTACGCAAATGATTTTACAATAGTGGTTTGTAATATTATGAGATAGGTCAAAAATATACATTTGTTGTGTAATGCTTATTATCATATAATTGGCAAAATACCTATTTATCATATGATACTAAGGGTTGGCATTCCTAGAGATGGGTACCTCATTGAGTGAAGACAACGTTCAGATAATACAGAAAGTGCGTTTGATGACGGGCTCTTCAAAGTCTCCATATATATATATACATATATATTGGATATTAAGTATTTACAGGCTGCTTCACGATTATCGTCGGCCATTAATGGAACGATATAGGGATGGTATGGATGGCCACGTCTTTCAGTTGTTATTAATATAATAAAGTTCTAAAATCGAGGATTGCAATCACAGAAAAAATGATATGCAATACGTTCGAATTCATCATCATCATCAACAACAACAACAACATAATTCAAAATTAACAACCAGCAAATCGAGCTACTCAAGATTTCCCCCTGTATAATGCTACACATCCGCGTACATTACGCTTGCGTTGTGACGCACAAACATCGCAATAGATCACAGCGCATTGCAATAACATGGCGCCGAATTGACGTCCAGCATGCAAAGATTTTCCTTAAATTAAAAACTCAAAAATAAATCAGAACGAGTCCAGTTATCACTACACGCCGTCCCTGTCATTTACGTAACTCGGATCGTCAGCAGTAGTAGCAGCAGCAGGCTTGTTTATGAAATACGTCACTCGTAGGGCGGCATATTCGTATTCATGCTGCAGCGACGGCTGGCTGTATACGAATTAATGAATCTCACTTACTCGCCCGCCCGCCCTTTCGTCTGTCTAAATGGTCGCGAGAGGTCAACGCGGATAGCACTACCGTCCGAAACGCAAATTGTGATCTGTCTTTATCAACAGGAATTTTGGCGTCTCCTCTCATGTCAACGAGACACGAGAAATTGCCAACAAAGAACAGAAGATAGATCAAGTCGCGTAGCTACGACAGTACTACAGGCAAGTCCGCACAAGGCCGCCGTGCGAGCAGCGTCATGGAACGAACTGCCTTATGAACACCTATTACCGTATGGAGGGGTGCTAGCATGAAACTGGACGAACGACACGAATCATAGAGAGATTCTCATTTTGCGAACGGTTTCCTCTGATTTATGGGAACTAGTCCACTGAGCAAGCATTGACCACCATTGTTTTTTTTAATGGGCCCGTAACTATGAAAGATGTTTTGTAATGCAATGTGAATTATACAATACATTTCGATATAAAGTTGATTATGCAGTATAAAATGAGTAGTGACACAATGTCCGAAGATTGTATTCATTTTCGACCTTAACGAATAGCTATTGAAAAAACTCAGCCTTCCTATTGAAACAAAAATGATTTTCCTTTGATTCAGGCTATATTTCGACATTGAAACCGATCATCATCGTGAATTTTATTAAACCTAAACTTGAATAAACTTCTAGAAATAAAAGCGTATGTTGAGAAAATCAATTGTCCTGATCTCGGCCACAGTTATATTTATAATAGTTAATCACCGGTTCCAAACAAAAACGATTCGCCATTTAACTCGATTCCACTATCGAGCAGGTGACCTGTCGAACGTGAGGAGATTGTCATTGCTGTTATACCTTGCTAGGCGCATTCTCAGTAGCAACTCGTAGTAAATCCGACCGATAAAAGCTAGCCGCTTCGCTTGACGGCTTTGCAGTAATCAAACCGTGGCCTGCCTTGTAATGTCCGAACAACTATGATTTGTCCCAGATATCTATCCTGTACGATATATCCTATACGATATCCACCCAGATGTATTTGCGCTATCGAGAGAAGAGGGCGTTCCTCTTAGTGGCTCTGCTTTGTCTTGCCCTCACACCGACCTCACTTGATAACAAAAGAAGATGGCACAATTTCCTGCTGCTTGTCGCCAGAGCCTTATGGTAGCCAGCGAGCTGATAGCCTATAGCGAGGTCAGCAATCTGCGCTGTGCACGTGACACCGGGAAGTACTATCCATACATATAGACTAAACAAGAAAGGGTGATTAGAAATCGAACGGGACAGTGTTCGGTTATTCGAGACGAATTGAAGAACAATCGATGATCAGTTCCGATGAAGTGGAGGCCGGTCGGCAGAAACAGAGAACCGAGAACAATGCCTTGACGTCACATGCGGCCCTGAGGTGTCTCCCGCTGCTAAGAACCCTCCTGCAAAGGTGTCGAGGGGGACCTATAAGACCCGTGTATGTGCGTTGAGTGTGTGTGTGTGCGTGAATGTGGCTTCTTAGTATTTGTTGGTGGCCGCCGATCGTCTCTCGCTGTCTGGCTACCCATTTATAACCGTAGCTAGTGCGAAGGCACGTCACAGGTCGGCAAACGACCAGAAGAACCCGACGCCGCGTATATTAAGCCAACAAAATCGATTAGCGCGATTTATTCATTTGCATGTTACCTGTTAGACAGAACCGCAACACAACGATGTACCATTTCGAGCTTTGACAATCTGGAACTCTGGAAAATCCGTGATCCCACAGAACGAACTGGCTCTTCTTTTTTATCTTTATAGAGTCTCGAGCCATGTACCTAGCTCCCGGTGAAATCCTGGTTGTACAAATCTATTTCACACTAGATTAATGATAATGTCCCCGAGTTGGGTGGCCTTTTGAGTCCTGCTGCAGTGCGACCAGAGTGAGTTATACGAGAAAACTAAAAAAGTAGTATAACCTAACAGAGGGAAAACGTGGTACAGACAATTCACAGTGGTCCATCAATATCGCAGATTAACCACCAGTGAAGGCAAGCTTCGACTTTGTGCCGAGAGACACCTTAACTAGGGAGTACTGCACCAACAAATTGCGCTGGCAGATGGCTAGCCCGCCGTTGTATGGATGGAGAGTAAAGCTTTCCGAGCTAAAATAGTAGTTCTAGGAGATTTGAGATTTCCCCGATATCACCAAGGCAAAGTCGTCCGAATTGGCTTTGGATATCCAGAACTGGCTTGAAAGAGAGCGCACGGATGTGGATGAGACAGTTGATTAGACGTCGCCTTTGATAAGATAGCAGATGGCCCTGTTATAACTTTATCATAATTCAAGTTGTGTGCTTCACCCACTGCTGCTGGTGGATTAATAGTCTTGTGGTAGAATAGAATTGCAAAGCCCTTAACTGTCACCATGGCCGCCCTTGCTTCCGATTATCGTTCATCGAGTACCAGCTCATTGGGCATTTTCGGTGTAAGCAAAATTCTTGATATCTCTGAAACGTTGCTTTCAATGATTCGTCAAAAGATGCTGACTAGGCGTTCAATAGCGTTGCCGTTGAATACAATAGAAGACACCAATTTCTAAAATGGGTAACATATTTGATGATTAAATGCCGAGTGAATGACAACTGTCTATATTGTAATTGCCTCTGTGCAACATGTTTGTTCTGGAATTAGGAGGTATTTTGGATCGGCCCACTTTCATGGAGATTGGAATATCTCTGGTGGTGTCCGTGCACTTGGCGAAAATTTCCTCCTCAACCAAAAAAAATAATTAGGAGGTATCTGTCCGTTTATGCCACTGCTCTTTAAAAATGGCTATAGCGTTACCTCCGAGAGAGGTGGAAGAGAATAGGCAGTTTACTTAGGTAGTGGTTAGCATAGTGGTTGTTTCATGGCCGCAGTTTTTCCCATGAAATTAGTCTTACTCACGAGGAAAATCCTTCCAGGAAAAAAATCTGTGTACCAGCCAGAAAGATTAGGGACGATCGAAATTCAATCTACGAACGCGAATTTAGGCATTATGAACTGCATTGGTTAATACGTCCCTTATCGAACCAGGTATGTACTCAAGAAAGCGAGTCACTGACTCATTCGTTTAGCAAATAAATACTGAGATTTTGAATAAAATACACATCATTGCCCCTCATAATCCTAGTGAAGTGTTTCCGTCGATTTTTTGTTCCAATTGCTTTGTGTGCAGGCCAGAAGCTTAGATCTCAGATTAATTACTTGAAGTATACTAGATCATATACATATATATCTCCTGTTGCTTCGGAGATGCCTTAACATCAATATGTAGGCATCGCTACTTGTGTGTGGACAAATTAGTTGACATGAGAACTGCTAATTAGGCCAAATGAATGCATTGTGTCTGACGTCGGCTGTATCGGACGCATCGCTCAGAGAGGCGCAGCAGATTCGGAATTTTTGAGGGTCGCGACACAATCTGCTAGCGGGTGGATGGGTGATCTTGGCAGCAGCGACAGTCTTGGTGTAAACAATTTGCGGTTGACCGTTTAACAGGTTCATTATTATTCTCGCCGAAGCTATGATTCTGAGAATCAGATTACGTACGATATCATAAAGATTATATAAGGCGATTACATTTGGATGCAGCGTCTGTGTTCGCCTTGATCGTTCGTCATACTGCCGATTGGCATCTCGATGCCGAGGCGTTATTCGTACGATGCCAAGACGTTCATCAGACTCAGAAGTTGTTGATGCAAATCTTTTGAAAGGCATACACTCAAGAAGTATTTGCGCACCTTCATTATGAGGGCGAATAATAGATCTTTGGAAGGTAAGGCTCATCTATAATTTATGCTCCTCGTTACAATTCTTGAAGGGATTCGTTATTTCATCACACACACATCCAATTCATACATCTCCGTGGCGGGGTTTTCCATAATCACAAAATGGAAATCCAAGCCCAAAAGTACGGATAATAATGATTATTGTCAAAAATCAGTTTAGCACGACGGGTCAGTGGGTGATCGATGAAGGGTTTCAGATCACGGCGGTCGTGGTTACCCCTGGGAGAGGCGATGGCACTGTCTCTCTGCCTCACTGCTACGTGTGTCGCAGACTAGCCTATGGCGAATGCCAATTAAATGTCAAATCCCTCGAGGTTGGCTGTGGGTGGCAGGTGCCGGTTTCGAAAAGGGGTGTATCGCCTGCGGGGCATGTACTTTTTTTAGCCTTTTTTTTCTTTTTTAACATAACATTTGCGGTTTATTTCCGAAACTGAAATTTTAACAACGCTCAAGTTCTCGATTAAAAAATAGAGTAAAAGTAAGAGTGTATTATCACCATATTGGTCATGCGATTACGATTTCGCAATTAAAATAGATTATTCTGTCAACAGATATATACATTCAAATATTCAAATTATTTACAATTCACAATATTCAAATTATTTACAATTCACAATATTCAAATTATTTACAATTCACAATATTCAAATTATTTACAATTCACAATATTCAAATTATTTACAATTCACAATATTCAAATTATTTACAATTCACAATATTCAAATTATTTACAATTCACAATATTCAAATTATTTACAATTCACAATATTCAGATTATTTAATTCACACAATTGTATACCATTATCACTGCAACCTTTTCTTTATCTCATTGGCAAACTTCCTGGTAGAGTTGAGCTCCCTAGCCTCCCTCGGGAGCGAGCTCCAGACCAACGGCATCCGGTAAGCTAGAGACTGGTAGGTACTTACTTTGACGGCTGTAGGTGGTACAAACTCTGTTGCCTGGCGAGAAGTTTTTCTGTCGACGACCACAATAGGGAACGCGACATCCGGCGTGATAATCCCCTTGATCATTTTGAAAGCCAGAATCGCGGTGGAAACCTAACTTAACTTATCCAGGGTGAGGAGTCTGTGTCTGCTATAGATGTGTCTGCAACAGACTCTCTGCGGGTCCTTCGAAACACTACTCGAAGTGCATCGTTTTGAATTACTCTTCCTCTGTCTACTTTCTCTTTATATCCATTGACCTAGATTGAAATGACATATCCCAGCGTCGGTATTAGCAAGAAATTATAGATAAGCAGGAGGTAGTCCGTCGGAAACCCAAGGTCTCGAAGACGTTGAATGCGAGCAACTACAGCGTAGCATTTAGGAGTAATAGCTCTTAAATGGGCAGACCATTTGAGATTCTTATGCAACAAACAACCGAGGCATTTTGTGGTATCCAATAACGAGACCTGCTCACCATAGAATAAAACTCAGTCTACCGGTCCAGTTCTCTGAGGTGTACAAAACAGAGTAAGGCAGGTTTTCCCCCGCATTGACGGCTAGTCCAAATATCCCAAAAATCTTTACTATATACTCCACTTTCTCTATCGCTAGCAAACTCAGTTTGGGCCGCCGATGGTTGAATGGAGTGTCGTCTGCGTACGTAATCGTCTTACAGGGAACAACCTTCGCTATCTTTAATAAGATAAAATTGATCAGAATGATAAACATAAAGCCCCCCTTGATGGACCCCTGCGGAGTCCCAATGTTAAGGATTTCCCAGGACGGTGTCACAGACCCAACTTTCACGGCCTGCCGCCTGTCCATCAGATACGACCTGGACCAGCATAACACCATGTCGTTGTACCCAAGATGTTCGAGCCGACAGTTTAACGCCGTCGCTATATTTAAGAAAGCCCCAAGGCACAGGTATTTGGATTCCAGCGCTATAGAAACTTCGTGGCATAAATGCGCAAGGGCCAAGTCGGTTGAACGGGACTCGCGGAAACCAATTGGCATGCTGAGAAGAAGTTCAAGGCAGAGAGATCGATCCAAGCTCACAGTAACAATCTTCTCAATGACCTTAGATAAGTAGTCAACTAACAATATGGGTCCGTAGTTGCCGACTAGTTACCGATCACCTTTATTTTTAAATGACGGAATACCCATGCATCTTTCAACTTACGGGGAAAAGACCCCGTACGAAGAGATAGGTTGACAAGATGAGTTAGAGGGCGCGCTAGGACCATAGAAGATAATTTTATCAACCGACTTGGAAGACCATTACGCCAAAGCCCCACAGGCCTTTGTAACTTCCATAACCCTCTGTACCTCAAATTCCTTGACTACCGCAAAAGTAAAACTTCTCCTAGGAAACGGCCAGATAGTTTCTACCTCCTGGCTGATATCATCCTCTAAGTGAATGCCAGATACTCTCGTCGTTCCTACAGACGCAGAATGTCTATTGAGCTCATCTGCGACGGCCTGTCGTGTCTCCAGCATACCTGTGGGGATCTCCAGCGCGCGCGGAAGCCCAGCAATCGTATTACCTCTACCACAGGACGAGTTAATGAACTTCCACAGCTGCGCGGAATTCCCCTTGAAGCTAGTGAAGCGTTTCTTATAGAATGAGAAACGGTCCCGCCGAAGAGCACGCCTATATCTAAGAAGACAACGATAATAGGCTGATTTCGATTCTAGCGACTTGGCACGGAGATGCCAGCGATAAGTTTTATTGACTGAAAGCCTTAATCGACGAAGGCCAGGGGAAAATGTAAATCTGCTATGCGAGCTCGACTCAGAAGAGGCGGTCGGGATAAAACTACGATTATATACCCTATTAAGCACGGAACCAGAACAATCAAGAGCTGTGTCAGCGTCGTCGGCGTCATATACACTAAGCCAACTAAGCTTGCATAACCGCTCTTTGAAGAGCAGGACGCTCTGTCGTGTGCTACCCTCAAAGCTGGTGTTTCGGACAGAGCACTCCTAGGACTAGCGGGGATTCTGCCCGCGACCGTAATGATAACCGGGCAGTGATCAGAGAACAACGGCGTGCGCCAGACCACAGGAGAGATATTAAGGAAATCTTCGCAATTCTTAATATCTATGTGGTCAATACATGTGCCAGATCCCGGACGAGTTACGTTATCGATGATAAGTTGGAAGTTTCTGGATGAAAAAACATCGAGTAACTGTCACCCGTCAACCACCTCGCCAGAAGATTGACGTTCGAGTCGCCCAAAACGATGCATGGCCGTGTACAACCAACTGGAAGAATCTCCTCCAGCCTGTCAAGGAGCCTCTCACAGGCAAGGAAGTGATTTAGTAGAGTAGAAGCTAATGATGTGTCCCTCAAAGCTACTCTTTCTGATATGCGCGTTCACTACCTGCACCGTGCCATCCGCGTTGGTTCTGGATTCAGAGGATAGGATGTTACAACCACGACGAACATAACTTGGCCTGATGCGCACGCGATACCGTAGACATAAGAAGGGGCTAGACTGTCAACCACGGTACCAACCGGTATTCCTGGTGTTAGGGATGCAGGCTGAATGGAGGTCCCTCGTGAGCGTATCATTAAACGCGAGCGCAAATGTTTCTCAATTTTATCTGCCTCAAGCAAGACTCGAGAAAAAGATAAACAAGTATTAAAATGCTACTGTAGGTGGGTTTATGTCCTGATGTTGAGATTATATTATCTCATTAATAATCGGGAAAATTTGGGGCACCTGTAGGGCTGCGTAATTTCGTCAGGCTAATTTAGCTATATATATATATATATATATATAATATATTAGCCGTCGGGGCTTTAGCGAAATTTCTGACCTCGAGAACACATGGTGGCTATAAGTAGCCAATATGACCCGACCGAATTATACAAGGACGTGTCTGGGCATTTTACACGTATGTGTAAAATGTTGAACTCAATGCGCTCAGGGAGTATCAGCAATTTCTGAAAATTATTGGCTGACGACACATTATATCTTAAAATAAAAATAAATGTCTGCAAATCTTATATTTGTCCACTTAGTGCGCTGTTAGTTGCTTGGAGCACCCATAGACCTGAGTGTTATCCATATCCATATGACTCGGACAAGCAAGCGACAAAATGATTGTGAGCTCGCAAGGGAGGCCCACTTAAAAATTGATATGGTACCTCAAAAAAACAACTGTAAAAATACTAGATGACCGAGAGCAACTACATATCTCCGTTGATCGTACATACGGCAGGTAGGAACCATTCGTGATCACTCAGGTGGCGTAAAGAGAGCCACTTGTAGCGATTTGGCCATTGCGTTCAACGCGGCCCACTTGATTTCCAATCTATCTACCTGCAATAGATAGCGGAACCGGTCCAATCCAGGGGAATCGTGAGAAGATAGCAATGGAACATCGTCCAGCTGGAACGGAACCGCTTACTATATAAATTAACATAATTCAATGCAAATACACTATTATAATCAACCAAGGGAGGAATTCAATCGCATTACAAAAAGTATGAACTACTACGTTGCCAATTCATGTTCTCAAGAAGCGTTATTAACACCCTCAGTATGAGTTACTGCAAGTCCGCAGGACGTGAGTCGGCTTATGGGCCTGCTTCTCTAGAAACACCACATGCGCCACTTTTCTGAACTTTGTCTAGGGCGTCGGTGTTATCCCGTTTTGAGATATGGACGCCATATCAAGGTGCAGTAAAAGGATTTGGCAACTACAAGATTATACCATTGTGCCCTGAGGAATCAACTTTCTTTAGACCCCATATTACATTACACTGAATTCTCTTCCCCCAAGCCACTGACAACTTCAGTGGCGTGTGAGTCAACGTTTAATAGAGTACTAACTAGAGCTCTAATCTAGAGATCGGAGAGACTGGGTATAAGCCTATATCAATATTATGCTTAAATATGAGAGAAATTCTCATTGGAACAATGCGAACCTTCTCGAGAACCCGGCCCGTTGCCCAACTTGAATAGATCGAACACCCTTGATTTAATCGTTTCCTTCTAAGTCGAGCTTGTATGGACTGAACTTCAATCTTCTACAACCGCTTTCGTCAACAGGTATTCCACAAGTTCAAACAAGAGGAAAATAGAAACACAAATATTGGATATAGACGGAACCTCGAACGCGTACCATCGATCATGCAATTCCTCTGCGCAATCGTTTGCCACCGACGCTGTCTCTGATCGTTCTCTCGTGTCGTATAAAAAACAACAATACCTCCCGAACAGAAGCAAGATCCTCACATCCCTCATCAGCATCATCAGATCGTCAATTTCTGCCCTTCAATAAATCGTTCCGCCAATCGTCCCCTGAGTAGTCAACTATAAAACAGCATTCGCCTCTCTTAACCCGCGTTGCAATCTGCTAGGACAGAATCGTGAACAGAGGCCCCCCTTCCCCCCCGTCTCTCTTCTCGCCGCTCCCGAACACGCAAATGCCAAAGGCTGTCGCCTTCCACATCTTCGGCGTTGTCATACCAGTGTCGTTCTAGCAAGCACAGCCTCGTGTGCTCCGTTGGCCTGCACGAGGCCTGCTTGGCGTTGCTGCAGCGCCTCGATAGTATGCGCACTAGTGGTGGTAGTCTGCGTTGTGCAGCGTAGATCGTATAGAGTTAGGGAAGAGACGTCCACCTTTGGTGGAGCGTGCCTGAAATGGTGGTGGCTTGCTGCTCGCCTCCCTCTCAGCTCAAGTGCTACTGGCCTGGCAACTCCAAGCAGGGCTCCCTGCCAGCCTGCCAACGGCCAGCGCAAAGAGGCCTTCAGGCGTTCGCATCTTGTATCAGTTCGTCGTGGCATTTCTCGAATTCCAGCAGGCGCTCGCTTCGTATCGACATGGGACCACCGACTACTCGGCTAGGACCGACTACTCGGCTCGGCTCGATGTCCTCCCATGTTGGAGTATTTGTGAGTGTGTGCGCGTGCGTGTGTGTGCGGTAGCGCGCCATGGCAGAGTGGAGTGGCTGGAACACAAGATAATGCTGGCAGACTACTCCTTGGGGTTGGTCAACATATGTAGAGAATGTTATTAAATGCTGTTCATACTATATAACCTATATGGGCTATTATATCTTTACGCTATCAATAACAAGAATAAATAATAGTAGCAATAGAAATTAGTGATAAGACAATAATAAGTCTGTGCTAGATTTATTCGAACTAGGAGGTTTCCTGCCACGAAATTAATTTACTACTACCATAACAATGGTACTCGGCATGCCGTGAAATATATATATATATATATATATCTGAAATGTAGATCACTTGCGTTTAGCGACTTCCCTAATAAGGCTTCTGCAAGCCTTAATTGATTTAGGGTACATAACATGTCAGTGTCTAAATTTAATGTTCATTGCTGATAAGGATCATACGATTGTTTATGTATGAGTGCGCCGCGTAGTGACAAAGGGTGCTCTGTTGCTACGGACTCTTGCCACAGTGCGTGCATACGGAACACATTTTGTTGGTGATTGTCGTTGCTATGATTTCAATCCTGGGGCCTCCCCGATACCAGCTCTCTCGAACAACAACATGCTAGGCTATTCCTAAAGAAACATTTTACAGCTGCAGAGACAAATATGATGAGTAATACCTAGAACGACGACAACACCCTCGACACCAGACAACAAACAGCATTTGTTATGAACATCTCTACTGAACACCATGAGATTACATTATGCCGGTCAGATGGTTTGAACAGATATGATATTTTTATTACGACCATGAGAGAATTCAGCAGGTAGTTATGCGCTCTCTCTCTTCTCTCATATATATATATATATATATGCGATGTTTTGTAAGATCGCTCCGGTGTTCGTAAAGTCACGTAACTATTAGAGGTTACCCAATGTTCAAAAGATGAACCAATATTTATAGGAAGATTCTTTCCCGCGGAAACACACTCATGCGTTTGATAAAATGGCAAATCGTCAAAAAGTCACGTTCGAAATCGTCAAACTTTGGTTAGCCTGACAAGGTGATATGTAACTCTACGGACACCCTATACGTGCCCCTAATCGAAGTAAGGTGTCTACAGGGTTGAAACTAGCAATTGGTCATGACTGTCCCACAACGATCGGTCTACACAGCAAATCTTCCGGCCTCACGCTCAGCCGCCATTTAACGTTTACGGTACAACTTCTTTCGGCATAGGGCTTAATAAGACGGACAACCCCTTTAAATGCAAATACGCAAAGGCGGAGATCGAGTCCATGCACCTACGTGTCTCACCCGACGGCAAGGCGCATACGAATCCACCACCAGTCCACCGGGCTCGACGACGATCAGTATCTATTTCAATCCAACTATGCGAAGTGACAATGTAAATCGTACACCTTTCGTTAGATGTTCTCAAACAAAGTGAACAAAATCGATAAGCAGCAATACTCGGTCATTCAACTACTAAATATTTCCGGGTAAACCGAACTACAATAGATTCCCGAGATACACTTCTCAGCTACGGTGAATAACAATACGCTGCTGCGCATCCCTCAATGCGACTCGACCAAGCGGTTCTGTCCAATTGATGTGAAAGACTTTCAGTCGATTCAACGGCGCAAGCGGGGAGCGCACATGCTGATAGATCGAGCAGTTCTAGGTCATCCGTTCTGTAACTCATTCTCGCAGAGACTGGAAGTGCCTTATCGGCCTGCTTCCGTTCGAGTAGCGCCATAAAATCAATTAGAGATAGGTGCTTTGGTGCGGTGCAGCGTCGTGTTTGATTGAAACGCTGCTGTCGCGGCTACGATATGTCTACTATGGCTACACAATATGTCTGTGGCAACATCCGTCGGCGCTGTGTGCGCAATTGTATATGCACTCATTTGAGAACATGGAATCGAATGCTGAGTGCACACAAAATACATAAGCGGACCACTACGAATGGAGCTGAAGTATATAGTCGCAGGTTATTTCTGATCTTAGCGGACCTGGTCGTTCTTGTGCTCCAGCTACCATATTCGAGGCCCTTGCAGCAAGGGTTCCACAATGAGCAATAATCCCTTGCCTACTTAATTGAGGTATTAGGTCGTATTGACGACGGGTAGCTGGAATCAAAACTGGCTGCTGTGCCTTGAAGACACGTCCTATCACACAAGACTGTGATTACCCATCCGGTATAAGAGCCTCCCCGTAAAGTGGAACACGTCGGTCCAGGCATCCTGCTCGTATCAAAATTGTGCGCCCTATATTTTTGACGACAATATTCAACAAAGCATGGACAGAGGATACGGCTAGTGATGTGAACATATAGCAAAATTAAGCCAACACAAATGTGCCATTAGGGAAGCAAATCCTTTACATATTGATATAATACTACTTTAACCCTACTTTAACCCTACATATTGATATAAAATATATTTGAATATAGTTAATTATCGTTATTCTGGCGGTGGGCCATGGTTTGGAACGACTTTCGATTTCTTCAAACCATATGCGTCTTGCCGGGTTCGAACCGGATACACTATGATAGCAAGTCCTCGGCGCTGGCCCTACGCCGTTCATTTTAACTCTAGAGGTTCCCGCTTTCGTAACAATCATCTAGTAATGGTCAGTTACTACGAAAGTACAGAGTTTCGTCTCTATCGGTCGCCAAGCGTATATATATATATATATAATTGTTGCTTGAAAACACCTGCTTCATAGAAAGGCCGAAGAGATCGATGACCGTTAAACGGAATACTCAAGCCAACTAAGACGCTCGATTCGCTATACAACGAGCGAGGTTGGCACGGTTAATTGAATTGTACGATACAGCCATTAAAAGCCCAAGACTGAACTTGGTAGGCAAGCGGCGCTGGCTGTTCATCTAGGGTTGTCAAACTGCTTCATGGCACAGAACGCGACAATGCCACAATCTCACCGAATTGAGAGAGTGCGTCTGTGTACATCTATGTGTGTATTTGTCAGATAGGTTGATATATAATAGAAAGCAGATAGGACGATCGACTACGGTAGTGTGCTTGTGGAAAGGCTCATTCGTGATACAAAGAGATACAAAGCCGCCATCCTCAATGTGTCGGTCTGAGGTTTCGCGAGGAAATTAGTTCGGATATTGTGAACGCGCTTAATAGAAATATATTGGACGATCTAAACTTTTTCACATGCATCTTCCGATAGCTGTCGAAGGACACATGCCCACCGCGAACGCCCTCTAATTGTATAAAGGAATTCTCAGTTGTCCGCGTTAAACTCCGCGCTGCGCTTCACCAATAATTTATTTAACATGGATAGCAGATTATAGCATTTTATAAACGACTTTGATTCAGGTCCCCCAATATTCAACCTATATACAAACCCCTATCTGAGCTATGCTAGTCTTCAACGTTGCAGTCTGAATATGAACAAACAGTGAGTGTTAGCAAGAGTGAGCCGACATGTATGATCGGTCAAAATCTTTATGTGCATATCTCGAGACGCAGAAATCGAGATTTTTAGCTACACACAGAATGTTCATTCATTTTTTGATGATGCTTGACGGCCTAAGAACTTTTCCCACAGAATCAGGTCATTGTGTTGTCGACGAGGCAGCAGGATTGTTATGATGTCACCAGTGGTAAGAGGCTGATATATTGGCTCCGTTAACCTGTCACAGGTAGATGTATGAGGAAGGCATTGTGCGGTTCTTTCGCAAACACATGCATCGGCAGCCAGGAGCATGTAGCACAGGTCGTTATGCATTGTTTGCCAATTTGCCAGATTTGTCAGAAAGTTGACGATACGCGAATTCTACAATGCTTCCACCTTGGAACGCACCACTGAAGAGCAACCAATCAGGATTGCCTATAACGATCGAGTGGGTGGCCTTTCCGGACACAGCGGCGGCCCATCGGTGTCTGCTTCCGTGTCATATGAAACGGGTACTGCTTTTTTAAGAGCGTATTTTGCTTAGTGCATTAATTGCGGATCTTCCCCAGCCCGGTGTTCTCACGCCTATGCCAATGAAACCACAGGTAAAATGGCACGTTCGACCACGTCCTTATCCAGCAGTTTCACTAATCTGCGACTATCTAGAGCACCTCAGACACGACAGATAATCGCTGCAAGAAGAGCGAAGGCATAATTCTAAGCGAAATCGCCCCGCGCCAGATAGATACCCCGGGCGCACCGCGGATGATGAATTCAAGGAACTATTTCTTGTGAAATGCCTACTGATTCGAGAGCTCGTACGGTCAAATAATAGCGAGAAACTACATATTGCTACGCCTACATTAGCGAAATAACTTGGTGTGTTGTTTATTATTGCGAGCAAGAAAGTTAGTACTTTCGAGCCATGCTGCCACTTTCTCGGAGTCCACAACCTTTGCTCGCACCTATAATCCAATCCACCAGCTAGAGATATTGCTGCAGACAACAGACGCGGCCAAGTATGCAGCACACGTGTTGGCGTTGCATGTTAGTCGCATTGGCGATATATAGCAGAGCCAGCATCGAAGGCAGCGGCAAGGTTGAAGAATGGACAAAGGTATCATGAATAGTCAACAAGATATCCCCTGAGAGTTTGTGATAGAAGTTGACGTTCAGCCGCGGTGTGAGCTCCGCATTCCGCCTGGCAGCCACAGCTGGCTGTCGAGGCAGACTGCATGTCTCTCAAGCAATGGGACAGGATCGCTGAGAGTATAGTGTCTTGGCACAATATCGAAACACGTTGGAATGCCAACTTGACTCGGAACAACAACGGGACTGTCAAGAAGGCATCATTGCTGGTATGAACATCGTTCAACAACGCTCACACAGGTGAAAGTAGCTGATCGTCTGGTGGCCGGACCGGCGTCGCTGGGCACTGAGTGGCAGTTAAACTCGAGGACCGATAACTATGCTCAACATCTGCTGTTTACACATGTGTATGTCTTCTATTTGACGAAGCTGTCCAGTACCGGCAATCCGTGTTCGTGGCTCGAAACTAGACGATAGTAGCGGTGGGCGATAAAAATGCATTCATCGAGCGTGCAACAGGAGGGTTCGAACTTACAGCCCAGCTAAAGATTCTTACTTTTACAAGCACGCGAAGTTTGTATCTCATTGAGCCTAAATACTATGGTCATTGTTAGCGTCGAAGCAAAATTCTCCTTTCTAAATAATTACAGCGAGGCTGGCACGTTTTTGCCAACAATAGGAGCAAATGTCTTATTGGTCCGAACTTCGAATGTATCCGTCTGAGGTTATTCCGTATATTAAAATAAATGCACTGTCTTGTTGAATATGCATGCACAATGCCTAGCGATATCTACTCTATCTGTTTTAACAATACATCATGAACATTTCGTTCCATAGTTGAGTTTGCTTGTTTGCCGACCAAGCGAGTGTCTTACAAGTATGTTCGGTAGGCATGCTCTCTATTGCGACGAATTAAACAACATTGTCGAATACCATTGAACCACTATTTGGCAATGATATGGGTTTGCTGTGACTTGAAGATATTTGCTAAATGCTTAGAGTAGCGATACCTGGCTTCGAGGTCTGAAGAAACGTTCACTGAACTTTCACTTTAATTCTGAACCGGTGTTCAGCCTACGTACTCAGATTTATCGAATGATGGAAAATTCCATTGTGTGAGTCAACAGGTTTGAAATTCTGTTTAACGTAACTGTTTTGATGTCCTGCAGTATCCGAGAGGGCATTACCTTCCAATGACGAAGTACATTAAAGTTTGAATCGGTTTCGCTCGCAAGTGAAACCACCTTGCCTAGATTCAATTACTCACTAAAATTAATTGGTAAACCGCCTACTTGATGAAAATCAGAAGAGCGCGTTAAAGATGCTATCATATACAAGCGGAACGGCACTAATAACTAGCGTTTGGTTATTGTCGTTTGTGTTGATAATGTTTTTAAAATAGTTACGCAATTCTCTTAAGATACTAACGTCGTCTGACTATAGAAGCGTATTCACAACGATATATATATGTATATATAATTTATCACACCTCCGTATAATGAAGTTGCTATTACTTTAAACCACTTTCCGACTTAGCTTTAGACTATATCCTAGTATATTACATTGTTTTTCGTAGCCCGAGATTTGGTTTTGCCCACACTTTTTAAAGGAAAATGCAATAAACGATTATTATTATTATTATTATTAGCGAATTTTGCGTTGTATTGCCTAAATCTATACGATCTGCTTGCAAACCAATAAACTCGACTCTATAAATCAGGGGTCTTTATATTTGAAATACGGAATCCGCAATATGACACATCAGAGAAACGACGATTGCATTTTCACTCCAAAAATACTGAAGGATTTATAGATCAAAATGCCTACATTCGTCTGAGCGATATCAGGCATGGAGGAGGATTAAGGGTCGTGTGATCAGCTTTCTTATCATATCACTTATGTTACATAATACAAGACAGAGAAAGTTGCAGCATGACAAAATTATGCGAACGTTATCGTGTATTAAGCGTGTACTTCCACCATGAAACTGCGTCGATTGGATTATCTGTCATTATATGTGCATCTTTGTAATTCACGGCGTTGTCACTGCGCTTTCCTTCTTGGGCGGGGGCGGGGGGGGAAGCTACCTCGAACATAGCTAAGATCCCTATAAATTCGTTCCGCCTAGGTAGGTTCACCGCCTCATCGCCTCCGGCAGCATCACCTCCGTAAGGGATGGTCACCTCATCGACTGGTTTCATTGGAGGAGCGTCGGCCAAAGATAAATTTGATACATCTACCAGATAGAGATTATCCATGCCTCTTCTTGATAAGATCGCAGTGGCTCGTCTTACCGACGGCATGCATCGCCTTAAGTCGTCTGTTCAGTCTAGCTGATACAACAGGCGTCTCGAATGAGCATCGCAAACATGATGTTGGTACGGTGTAATACGAGAAACACAAAAGTCGTGTTCAGCGAGGCCAATCTAATTACTTAGTAAATAAAAGTAAAACTTTACCATTATCCATACAAAAATACACTACTCGGCGCCCCTATCTAATTACAGTCGCGTAACACTGACAGCAGTTGTCAACGGCGACAACAAGAAGACAATATAAACAACAACAATAAAGAAGTGCACAGAAAATACACAGTCAATTAGTAACAACATGTACCGCGTGATAACTAAAGATAATTAATGTGTCCCAAGAAAAGTCACTATTTGTGACGACACACACGACAATAACCAACGCTATTCATTAGTGCTGTTCTGATTGTACATGATAGCATCTTCAACACGCTCCGCTGATTTCCGCTAAGTAGGCAGTTTACCAATTAATTTTAGTGAGTAATTGAATCTAGGCGAGGTGGTTTCACCTACGTGTGAAGCCGATACAGGACAGGCTAAGAAAGTTTCCGAGCAGTTTCCCCTTCAATACAATTGCGAACATGTAGGTCTATATATATATATATATATGTTCGCAATTGTATAACTATATAATATATATATATATATATATATATATATAAAGTAAAATTCAATCCTGTCATCCCCCACGTATGTATATTCCACTGAGAGTCACGAGAAGAATTCTGATGTTATGAATATGATGACATCAGCGTGATTCAAGTTAGCTCTAGCTGATGGGTCTGTTGCCTGTATTGATCTCCTCCAGACTCCTATCTAGCTTCGGGTCAACATATGGGAACACAAAGCGTCGTAGCACACATGCTCCCATCTAACATCGACTTTCATGTCGTGGTCAACGGAAACATCAACTGTCGACCAACAGTCCCGCAGGTATCAGAGACGGACGTGTTGTCCAGAGGCTGACAGAACGTTGCGTTCGCCTGAGCATGAGTCACATGTGTGATTTTACCATACGGGGAAGTCAATCAATTCCGTGAAAATGGCTGCTTCAAAAAGAACCGCCAAAACAGGTGAATCACGTTGTAAAATACGTCATAAACAATCGGTGTGTTTATAACGAAGGAAATTCCGACGCAACTCGGTGAGTGAGTCAAGCGCTGTATCATACATGCGTTTTCAAGTTTGGCAACGTGCGCTTCAGATCTACGCACGGTGTAATGACCCAATGCGATTTATCTAGTGGTACTTGGATGTATCGCAATATAAACGATGTTGACTCTAATGAGCTATTGAGTATTCGCGCATATTTGTCGTAATCGCGCATGTCATGCCATGCTGACTAAGTCTAAACGTCTTCGTTGATCTCTTAGTAAGTGATGCACAATGTGTGGACACTTTACAGCTAGAACGTCTATTTTGCACATTCTCCTTTTCAGCACTTGATAGCACCTCGACATGGTGAGAATATCTGATTGGAGTCTGCGCAGTGCTGCCTATATCCAGCTAGCTCAATATTATTTAAGCTTCATAAATAAATACATAGCTCCAAATGCTCGAAGCTTCGATTGCGTTTCGGTGGTACGAAATCTGCATTCACCATTGGACTGAGCAGGTCTTCACTATTTTAACTCACTTTTGTAGTTAATACCAATAGCAATACCTCAAGAAGGAGCATTTTCTGAGGTTAATTTGTCGCTTCGAAGATTTTCGTCGTAAAACTATTCGACCTCTTGGATGAATAGTGGGCCACGATCAGTTCATTGAACTTGGCTGATCGAAGCGGTATTCTATTTCTGAGCTCGTTTCTATAGAGATGGTACTGCTCGAAACTCAGAATTGAGCCTCAACCATTATTAAATTTGCTGTCGAAATTTAATCAAGTGGTTGGTCGGCAATTAGTTCAATGAGCGTTCTAAGCAAGTTCATTATAGGTATATTACTTTGCCGCTTAATATTGGTGCTAGATGTTCGTTCGCAGTGGCCCTCCCCCACAAGATACATCTTTACACTTAACCATTAGCTACGTCAGTAGACCTGTGTTCATTGTAGGACCCCGCCCCCCTAACACAGGCCTCTAACGCTTTTGTTGCATCATACAACCTCTTTTCCGTCGTATCGGTTGTAACCAGAAATGCTGAAATGCTAATCTGTCGCTGAAACCAGCCAGTCGCTTCTTTGCCGTGTCATATATGCCTTCATACACGAGTACGTGTGAGTCCCGTAGTATAACATATAATAACAGTGCGCAGCTTTAAATAAGTGTAGTTTCGCCGTCGGAGCGAGCCCTTATCTAGTAATGGCTGTAACGGCAGAGTTATTTATTATGACTCATTTATAATGGAGTTGAAATTGGAGTCCTTGAATTTCTTAATAAAAGAATATATGTTCCACCCTATCACCAAATGGCCCAATGGGCGTACCTATTGCACGAGTTCGAGTTCGCTATCGATCGCGTAGCCTTTATCCCGATTGTCTCCGTTAGAAGGGTCTCCCACTTGTCCAGATCACCGATAGTGTCTGCCTGACTTGTCCGCATTGCCAAGCCCATCCATCCGAAACATCAAATCATCAGCCTTGAAATATCTGCAAAATAGATAATGTCCGCCAGTCGCTGACATCTCTAGACAATTGGCACGGACGCGCTGTCCAGCTGACAGGTCGTGTGTGCACTGCTTTCCCGCTACAGGATAAACGCTAGCGGTGTGCACCCTTTACATGATGGCCTTGACGTGCGAACGTTCCGCGCGGGTGACTAACGGAAAAAGCCATCCTAGATTCTCATCATTCGAAGAGCTATTCGAGCGGTTATGGTACGAGATGCTTCGAAAGGGCGGTGAACAGCTTTGCGTGACCTTCACCAACTAAACCTTGCCGTGTCCGAGTCGGAAAGTGTCGATGGTGATTCGATGGTACGGTCAGCCGACACAGTGGTTAATTCTACCACAGTTGCTCACTGGAACCTCTAAATTTCACACTGTATTAGTCGTCGCAATAAATAGACCAATCGGCCAAATGTGATATTGTAGCAATGCCTCTGACTGTAAATTCCTCGATTTTCGAACTCAGTTATGGCTGGCCCCGAAGAAGTGATTATCACAGGTAGTCGGAACGTTGCTCAAACTCAGATTGGTTGAGAGGGCCAACGTGATAAAGTGCTCTGTATACAGGTAGATAAATGGCGCATAATATTATACTATATTTTGTGTATGGATATGATATTCACACAAAGCATTGGTACATTTTAAGCTGGCGTTAAGGTTTGCTTTTATGGTGATCATCTTGGGAAGCAGGTTGTATTTCAGCGATGCATCATTCTCGTGAACAGAGTGACTACATCTGATATAGTGGGCGAGATTGAGTGCCTCATATATATATATATACGCCGATTAACACTTCCTTAATGATCGCTATGATACAACATAGATCTAACAGTAAGTACTCAGATACAATTAAATAATCCGAAGCTTAGCGACCGCGTGTACTATTTTGAAATGTGGGGTGGGTTCTAAAGAAGCTACGGAGCGCAACGGCCTCGAGGGCGAATAGAAACAAGACCGGTCATTGACGCACTGTCGGCGGTCGCCATTTTTTTGGCCAGTTTTTACAAACAGTCACTATATCGTTGCCCCAGCTGTGCAGCTGGCAGATTGTCATATCGGTCATCACACCTCGCATAAGGCTTATACCATCGACTGTGCTCAGAAACGGAAGCAATCTTGATAATCTTCATGTTCAAGTCTGCCAGAACGCGAACGCTGCACCTGTATGACCATAGTACTGGAGCAACTCCACCTAGGTTTGATGAAAGCTGTTTTCACCAATCAAAAAAAATGTAACTAGTAAAGTACTAACCAATTTGAGCATAATTTCTTTCATTTGTTATTCCCTTGCGGTTTTTCCCGCTATAACGTATCCTGTGGCGCTCCTTATGTTTGAAAGGTATGACATCATATATATATATATATATATATATATATTGTATGTATGTATATATATATATAGATTAATATCATACCTATTGTTTCCCTCCCGTTAAGCTTGATACTTCAATGACATGGACAATTTAAGCACTGATCCAAATGCATTTTTCTCTTCGTACTCTCCCGCGAGCCCCCGAAGACAGAGTGACATTTTTGTACCCCTTAGCTACAATTCCCGTTTCAAATTGTATCGTCCATCACGTGCAGGCCTCTCCAGTTACTCTCGCCACGCTGTTCGTTTCTACATCTAACTGCCAGCTCGCATAACTCACCGGCTCTGGAAAACCTCGCCGGTCAGCGCCCGCATTCATCCGGGTCCACCTCTTCATCGTCGACCACGACCCGCGTTAAACCAAAAGGTCAAATCGAGTGGTAACGGAAAAACCCGGACGGGTTAGAGAGCCTGCTTGGACCCGTCCTCCATCAGACAGACAGCCGTTTATTCTCGTGTGGCTGACAGCGTCGCCATGGAAGGAACAACCCTACCGGAGAGGTGCTTTAAATTTCAAAGCGTCTGAACGGGACGTTTGTTTTGTGGAAACATTTCACTCGTATGCGCTTGGAAGAGCGAAAGATGTCGACGCCTAACGCATTCAACGCTTAATGCACAGGTCTGTATCATATCGTGTGTCGGGCTGATACATGTGTATGATACCAGAGCGGTGATCGATAGAAACTTGCTACAGGGACAATGTTACGTATCTCAATAACATATGGTAGCTAAGCCCTGAAGTACAGCGCCCACATCGTCACGTTGAGCAATGGGTGTCATTAAATGCGGTTAATTCGATGACTCTGTGAATTCCTGGATTGCTTTCTTCAGTTACGTTCGAGTACACTAATCGCAATGTTTGAGATACAAAATTTAGCTAGAAGTCAGGAAGAATCTTCCCCAATTAATCCACCAAAAAAGGTTAGATTAGGCTAAAGCACTAGATTATTTGGGTTATAGGAATTGGAAAAAATTCCAAACAATTTCAGATAAACTACGAAACTAAACAAGAGAGTGCCCCCTCTATGAAAAAAAAAAACTTCCACGAATACTAGTCACAGTTCACGGGTTATATTTTATTTTTCATGAGTTTAAACATGTCAGCATGGTGAATCGCAAGTCCTTTATGGTGACACAAATTCGTTCCCGAAAAAAAAACATTGCAAGACATCTAGCTTGAGCTAACACGCTCTAATATCGTACTATTTAATACACAGTGCTATTATACTTAAGAAATCACCGGGTGAAATCCCTTAAAGCTCGATCATCCCAAGCTATGCCGGACAAATTCATGTAATAGAGAGATACCTTACATAATAACTATTTATTACACAAGCGATGGTGGTAGAAATTTGTATCCGCGACCCTTGGCCATTGCGCTATTCAATGACGTCGCCCTCGATTCTTTGATAAATCAAACGAAACTGTCTACCTAAACGAGGTCCAGAAATGTTACACCCGTCTTCTGGACATTATCTTCAGTTGTCTTCAGTCACGGTTTCTGCAACTCGGATAACGAGAAGTCCAACTTCATCAACCTCACAACAGTAGATTAAGGCCCTGGTGGAGTCGACGTCGCCGGTCATGGCTACCTTCTTTATACCATAGCGCAAATATAGAAAATGGGATCAATCAGACAGATAGGCATCGATTGAGCACGTCATACTGCGAACCATGTTGTGACGTAGTGCTAGCTTATAACGCTTCTTCCGATCAAAACCCATTCAAATTAGTCTTCACAAACAGCTCCTTGCGTACTCATTTTTCTTAGATCACCTTTCTCACAAGTGCAACTTAGTATCTAGCCCATAACTAGAATTGATGGATGTATGGTTCGAGAGTCAATGATCGCAATAAGTCGTGTACAAGCTGAGATTTTACAGTAATGTCATAGAACTATATGCATCTATCTAGCAGTGGCTAGATGCACATAATTCTACGCGACCAAATTGCAGGTTAACTTGCTCTTACTCGCCTACATTACCTAGTACACAGCCAGTTAATTTGTTTTCGGGCAATGGAGCAACTTTGCATGCTAGCCTTGCTTTATCACCTTATAGATTAATAGAGCTTGCGCAAGTTCATCACGTAGGATACATGTGCCCAATATGATTGCACCATAGACCAAACTACAACACGATCAAGATTGACGTGCCAACCACTATTTGGCTGATCAGAGCAACAATTAAATGATTGAAAAAACAAGAAAACGGACCAGATTTCGTCCCGCGATGACAATGAAGCGCAGCTGGGGTCCAAATGTCTCGTTGAAGTATTTGGTGACAGCGTCGGCCACCCGTGAAAACCTCGAGGCAAAATGATTGGCAACAACTCGTCGCATGCCGGCGATGTGATCATTTGTCAATGGCAGAGCAATTCGGTTCGTGACGAGCACTCGACTTACGGCATCCTCAACTGACGGTCTAATTGTTCGGAAATTCAAGCACAAGGACACGTTAAATAAGGGTGTCTCAAATGCGATATCAACCATCGTCTCTTCAGCTATAGTTAGCGCATGTCGATTTACCGAAGAAAGTTTGTTTCAGCGGCTGACTATGTGACACTGCACTTGGATTAAAAAAAAAACTTACAAATGTTAGTTATGATTTTCAAGGAATAGTTGTCGTCCTGGATATTACATGTGCTCTGTATGTTTTGTACTTATTGATTGATTGGCGTGGAATCTTTCAACACAGAACGCATTGCCTTTTACCTAGTATGCCTCAATTTATGATCAGCATTTCGAAACTTGTTCTAATTATGCAGAAAGTATGTTGTAGAGTCTATAATCAGCCGACGTCGTCGGTAACTATGATCGCACTGTAAGTAGCAAGTTAAACAAGGTAGCAACACAAAATCCCACCCCAAAATGGAGATACCAAATTCGAATCGGAGCAAAGTGAAATTCGTGTGATCTAAGATCACCAATAAGTAGTGATAATAGTCTGAACGGATCGCCAGTGCAATAATTACACATGCATTGATACTATCATTCGCAGTTTGCTAGTTGTTCATGTTCAACAGCTACCGATCGACGTCCAGTAGTTTTCAGAGATATCACATTGAGCGTAATTTGGTATAGTTGCTTTCAATGTTCCCCCGATGCATAGAGATCACATTTAGGCGTATGTACCTATATATGCAAGTGTTATCGCGAGATACAACGACGAGTTTTACTTCTCCATAGCGTACTTACAATACCTTCCCGCTTAAATAAGGGCCCTTGATGATGAGCAATGAGCACCCCCGAAACTTTGCTGACAAGGCGACATCGTAGTTTAGATTAACGATCCACGAATTGAAGTTACTTCCGCAGAGCACAATCCACTGTATACTGCCGGCTACCGTCGTCAGATGACGCAGTACCTTTTCGCCTATCTCGGCAAAGGTACTGGCCACAAAGGTGTTCGCAATTTTAGCCAGTGCCTTGATGTCAGACTCTCGAAACGAGTTATTAAATTCCAATGTAAACTCAGCATTACACGCGTCGGTCATTCCACAACGGATGCGTCAGGTGCGACCAGGCTACACTAAGTAAATCCTGGACACCAATGGACGACGACAACACCAAAGGCGCAACAATAAAAAGGCGAAATACGACAACACAAAAGGCGAATCCAGCTAAAGGGGACGGCCTGATCCGACCTGAATACTGCGTTATTGTTTCGATCCAGTTAGTGAATTGCTAAAGTCATACGACAACGAGCCGCAGCACCGGGACAATGATGGAGTCGACCCAGGGGTGAGCGGGGGTGTGACCACAACCGTTCGATTTACTTCGATATTTAGTCGGCTCTCGTTCAGGGCCTCGCTCTAGGTATCGGTGTACAGGTTCCTCCCCATGTCACTTTATGCCGAGGATATCGTTTCAACCTGACGAATAATCACCGATAGAAACGACTCAAACCGTCGAAACTTTTGCTTGTCGCCGTAATGCGTTAGGTGCTTCCCCTCCCCATTGCACCTTGGTATTTCTCCCAGACAACAAGAGAAAATAACGGAACATGTCTCTCGACAGAAACACCGATGTCGATGAGTGTCGTTTTGTTAAAACGGGCTAGAAGGTAGGCTGTTTCATCTTTTCGGCGACGAACCACAAACATCTCTGGATATTAAACAAGCTGCTCGAGTTTATAGGGAAGGCTAGATAAAATGCTTTGGGTGTGCAGCTTTCACCTTGTGGAGCACCTTCATTATCGGTAGAGTACATCCAGTTTCCAGACTTCCGCAATAATGACGTGTACCCCTAGTCTGTCGGCGGAACGGTAGTTAGGATATGTTCGACGCATGAAGGTATGCGCTTGCAGGAAACATTAGCTAGCTTCCTTCGGGGGAGCGTCAATGTCGTCTTTTTAACGCGACAGTCGCGTTAACAGCTTCCCCTGAAGTCGGTCCAGTTATTGAAGAACCTTCGAGAGATAGTTGGAACAGGCGCATGGTCGGATACTAGTAAACAACGAATTGAATGAAACAATACTGGCAAGCGTCTGAATGGCAATATCAAGATAACAGTAATTGTCTAGGTACTCTCAAGACTACTACATAAATCATATTAGGCAGGTGGAACCGGATAGTTTCTCCTCTCTCGGCTAAAACGCAAAACAAAGTAACTAAGTCAATGCGAGATAGATACACTGTAGCTACTGGTGGTGCCTACTTCGAATCGGGCTGACACACGATCCTAAAACTCTCCGAACGAAAGCTTTCGTAATCTGTGCAACGGTGAGCGTCGTCGTGTCTGTGTCACAAACCTTGGCTTTGAATCTGCGATACTACGCGAGCTACATGAACGAGTACGCCACCCTGTTAATAGTATCTAAGCGCTTCTATTTACGTTTTCGCATCTACTAACAAAAAGCTCGGTTCTTTCGATGCCTCTGGGGAATTGACGTGATTCGCGAGGTTTCCCATTCATTGACACCAGTTCAATTTGTCCCAACAAAGCAACAAAATAGCGTTGGCACAGCGGTGGTTTTGCATTCAGCGGCCAAGCAGCTCCGAAGGGTATCTATTCTGGGTGTCAACTGACAGCGGAGGACCGCCAGCCCACTCCTCGGCCTCAATAGATTACCTCATCAAGTTATGAGGTAGTCTATTGTGGTCTTCTCGGAAGGAAGCCTCTGAACTTATATAACACATATTACAAGGGCCGCATACATTGTGCCCCTGGTAGAAGCTGTCGCTTACTACGGTGACGTGACAAATTATCCAGCAAAATGCTCATGTATTATATAATCGTATAGTAGTGGACATACGGCTGCGTGTGGTGATCCGAATTAAAGATGGCGGCGTGTCGCTGCATCCGTATTCAACGATACTAGATGTTCTAATAGCAGTCAGCAGGTGGCAAGTTTCCAATCCCTACTCCGTGAATATCATATTGTCTAGCAATATCGGTAGTGAATGCAGCAACAGCATCTTCTGTTGTCAGTATTGAGCGGGTCGGAGCCCGGAGGTCCGCAAGGTCTCTGCCTGAACTAGTCAATGCAGCCATTAGAATTGTTATACAATATATTAATTTTTAAGTGAAAAGCGTATTCATGTACTTTCATACGAGCGAATGTCTGCTCCACCGCACAAAATCGAACCGGCCTACAACATGATAATGAGTTACCATTCATTGTCTTAGAAAGCGAACTATAGATCAGTTGAACCCCATTTAACCTTCACAGAGGAACTACTGTATTTACATCACGTACTGTAAGCACCTAGCAGTTTATGCACTAAGCAGCTTAGCTTAATTACCATTCTATAATAGTGTCACCTACTCTGAAAAAAAAAACCTCCAATAACCCCACCTTGTATCCGCTGCCTGCTGCTGCTACCTTAATTCAATATATGCTATCTCATATTGTCTCTCAAATGTATACAGTAATTCCCATATCTACTACTACTAATTCTAATATATACAATATTTCTGTATGACTGCCTACTGACTCATTCACAACCGTTCGCTGTGGTCCGAGGCGCCGAGGCGGCACCTTCGACCTGACGGCTGTCTCGGCAGCGTAGAAATCTTATCAAATTGCGTTTCAATAGCATTCACTAAGAAGAGTGCGTCCACATGGTCGCACATCAACTATCGTGTTGGCAAACTGTGTCGCAGTGATAATTCCTGCATAAGCATTCCCAACGTTGCTGATAACGGCTTGTGTCGTTCTTTCGGCCTCTGCTTGATACTGCGCCAGTGGATACGGCCTTGCATTGATATGGTGTATCCGACTAGATGCGTATTTCTTCATTTTCATATATTGGCTGGCCATGGCTAGCTGGCGTTTGCGCAACAAAATGCAATAAATGCGACTAAAATATTGCCATTTCTTTCGGGCACGAGTGGTGAGATTTTCTGGGAGAGGTGGTGGGACGTCTGGTCGTTGTCTCTTCCTCTGGGGAATTTCTGCGATTTGTTTTTCTTGGGGACGGTCTGCAGTGTTGTTCCCTTATTGGTGTCCAATCGATTGTAGGGGCATTAGGAGTCTTTGCGTTAGAGGCCTTTCTAGCGGGCATGTATTACATGGTAAGGGTTGGACGGTTGGTTGATTTCAGTGGCTGCCTTTTGCAGTGTCCCTACTTATAATGTTCTATATATTTATCTCTATTTATGAAAGCATGTACAGCTGTCTTGTTTTATTCTACATTGTGTGCCCTAGTGTTTGTCCTATATATTCTGTGTGGTTCGATGTAATTTATCGTCTTCATCTCTTCGACATTCGAGTTTGGCTGTCGGACTGCGCTCTCCAGTGTCTGGGTTATTTCGATTTGTGATGTCTGCGTAATGTCCATGTCTGGGTCTATGTAATAGCAACATCTTTAGCTTGAGTGTGTCTCCATCGACACCGAGAGGCGACGAGGGGCTAACACAGTATTGACATATATACATGTATATATATATATATAATAACGCAGCACTCTTTGTTTTTTATTTTATTTGCTTGCCAACGGAGTCACCACGAAAGAAGGTCCCGCAATTCACAATCCGTAACACTGCTTTCGACTCGATCGCCACGGCCGGTAGAGATGACAGCCCGTTAATGATCCACTTGAAGAGAGAAAGGCCAACCTTAAATGCGATTATCTACAAATACACGAATAACTAGCCGAGATAGCTCGAAACAGCAAGCAGCTTGTGCACGCGGTTAAAAACGCTGTAAACATTGGTCTGGCTATTAGAGACCATTGCAAGCTGAGGGGTTAAACTTGTATAGCAGCGGTGCCGAGTCGTCGGACATTCCAACTGCATAGCATCGGCGGATTGTGTGAAACACTTACGTTCGAAAACATAGGATCTGTGAATAATCTGAAAGGGGGGATTTTGGCAAGAGTTCCACTATCTTCTAGTCTTACTTGCATTCTATTATTATTATTATTATTGAATTGTAAGTGCTAGTCAACTCATGCAAACGGAATGAGCAATTTGCACGATCGGTTATCCTGTAGTGACTGTTTTAAAAAATATTGTCTAAATGCTGACCTTCATCAAACTTCCCTTTTACACTGGATATGGGAGTCGGGAACGGTGTTACAGGACCCAAAGAGTAGATTGTACCAAGGTCATCCCATAGGGCGACTTTGATACCAACGAAATCACAAATATAATGAGGCTAATGTTTCACAACAAAACCCTTACTTCTGTTCTGGAGAGTTGAAGCTAGACTCTCTCTCTCTCTCTCTCTCTCTCTCTACATATATATATATATATATATAGAGAGAGAGAGAGAGAGAGTCTAGCTTCAACTCTCCATAACAGAAGTAAGGGTTTTGTTGTGAAACATTAGTCTCATTATATTTGTGATTTCGTCGGTATCAAAATCGCCCTATGGGATGACCTTGGTACAATCTACTCTTTGGGTCCTGTAACACCGTTCCCGACTCCCATATATATATATATATTTGTAAACATCGCTTCGCACGTCTTAAAAAGTCGAAAAGTTAAAAAGTCGCCCCAATCTACGTTAATTAAAATATAATAAATATTGTTCTAAAAATAGTATAATATACCATCAACAAAATTCCGGAACCAAATAAAACTAATCTCGTCTAGGCGAGTTTTTGGAAGTTTATTATCAAACTCAGACGTGTACTAGTTTTTTTTAAATGAAGAGCTACAAAAGTCACGCCTACCCAGGCCGAGCCAGTACCTGCTTGTCAAGCTCGTAAGCAGCATCAATCAATACCAATAGGCTGTTGGTTGCGGGACCCAAACGGAACCCACCGCCTGCCGGACCCTCGTGAAGGGCTGCTCAAAGGGCTATCGCTGCCTCACAGAGCATCGAATGATCACTATCATTTTCATTTGTTACGGCATCTCTGTGCATGATGTGTTGATCTCCATGCTCTGCTTTTCGGGAACTCAGTGATAAAGGAATGGCCCGCGCTCGTAATGATAAGCGAGAGGTCAGCGATTGTCGCTAATCTGTTAGTTTGTGTAAACCTCCTGTATATGAGTCCTTTGAAGACTTATTAGGTATCGAATTAAAGAGTGTCCTCCTGATATTGAAATAACGTTTTGAAAATTAGTGACTAGCTATTCGTGAAGGTCATGTCAACTCGTTAGCCAAAAAGCGATGAATGAAAGATGTCGGTGTACAGCAGTTTGAAACCGATGGCATTTATTGAATTGGGCTCATGTATACGACGAGTCCCCTCTGGCCGAAACCGGTGATACGAGCGAGCGTGAAGATCCGGAGGAAGTCAAGTTAAATGTAACGAATCTGAGAGGGGCCCTTTTCATGGGTTGAAAAACCTTTGACCATTTACCCATTATGGCCATCACTCATATAAAAACCGTGAGTTTTGCCTTTGACTATAAGCAAAAGCACTGTGTTAATCTCTAATCGCACATTGAAGTCACCCAAGTGTAGGATGTATTGGTCGACTACGAGATCGTGAGAGCTATATCATATGCAAACAAAATTAATACATATAAACCATCACTGAATATCAAACGGTTTGGTAACTAAATTGCACGACGTTACTCCTTGATTCAGTGAATGATTTCATAAACAAATAGAGCAAGACAAATCTAAAATTATTATAGCCAAGACATATTAAATCAAGCAGATATTCAAGTCCGCACGATCATGTGAACCGGCCAAGTCGTTGCGTCCGCGGGCTTACCCGAATGCTGCGAATATTCGCACACCATAGTCCTTATGGCCAACTATCTATTCTCACCTGTTTGCTACCTAGGTAAATGCGAAAGTCAGCCTCTCAGAACCCTGGCAGTGGTACGATGTGCTAAACACACGCCCCCTGAACATATACCCGTGATACCTTCATCATAATCAAACGACAACAAAATCGCAAGAAGCACCAGCTCGAACAGAGCATCTCTCCTTGATGCAGCGATTCGGGGCACGAATAAAAATAGAGCCCACTCGCTCACCGAGAGTCCGACAGCGGAGTAGTGTCTGCTCTGGTCATGTGATTCGTTGGCGCCGTCACCGTCCGCAGCATCGCCGGCCCAGGTTGGTTTGGTGCGCTATTAGACAACAACGAGACGAGCGAGAACAGCGCGTCACCGCGGTTGACACCGCGGCAATATGATCACGATAGGTGAAGTCTGTGGCCACATCTCCGCACATGCACGGAGAGAAAGACCGAAAGAAAAACCGGGTGAGAGTCTGCGCGTACTCGGCCACGTATCAGTAATAGCTGTGCCGCCCCTCGAGCAAAGGCATAGCCGCTTCGGGGGCCGCGAGACAAATGCAAACGAAGGGGAGAGAAGCCGCTGTGACGCGAACCTGGCTAAAGCCGAGCAACCTGGAACGACTGCTAGACAGACACAAGATGGAGAGCTGCTTTGAGCGGTGTCGGCCGGAGATCGAGGGGCGGTGCGCTTACGCGGACTTCAACTACCGGTTCGCCTCTCCGAGTACGCCTGTGTCATTTGTTAGTCACCATGAGCGCTGGAGAGCTTAGAACTGACTAACGCAGTTTTCGCAGCTTTCTTTCTCTCTCTCTCCCTCTCTCTCCCTCTCTGTCACTGCCTGAGTCTCTCGTTGTGCTTCTCTGCCTTTTTGCCTTCCAGCGTCAGCTCGGCAACGCAAGCGGACGACGGTGGTAAACTGTATAGCATACAACAAACTGGCCGCGATCGCAACGGGCCTCGGATTCGAACCACTTGTTAGTGGTGACCTGCACACGTCCTATGGTGCAGTCAGCCGGAGGCGTATAGATCCTCTTAGCAGCAGGGAAAACATATGGTTAGGCTATCGTCCATACTGAGGTGAAGTGCTCTTTAGCGTAACGCTATTACGACTACTACTGCGGATATGGCTTCAGTTGTCAGCGATGATGCGAGATCGTTTACGTGCACACATACATTGATAGACGAAACGTTCACACAGCAGATAATGCAGTAACGGCCGTGACTGAACATCCGGGTTTGACTCGCTGTTGCTGGCTGACCGTCTGCCGGAAATCAACCTGATAATCTACGAACGGACTGATGTTTCTGGACTGGGCGTTTGATAAATGAATATTCGGATACGTTTCTCCATCTCGCAATTTCAACATGATGTCGTACGCCATGAAGTCATGGGCAAAAGCGTAACTTTTTGTTCCGTATTGACCGGGAACGGGCGCGGATATTAGCGTCCGTCAAGATTGCGTTACAAATGTGACCACACCAGCATCTCCATTGCCATCTCAGCAGATTTCGTATGGTCCAGGCATGACAACATTCATTAGATTCAAGACTTAATAAGTAAGAGAGCGGTTAACTAATAAAGGAAATACGAAACATTCTATGCTTATTATACTTTTACATGTGTGCACCCACACCAACTGTATATCTTAGTGTTTCATGTAGGATGAGCCAAGACACGAGGGGATCGATCGTTCTCTTGTGACTTCTATGTGAATAGGCTGTTACAATAGAATTTGAAATCGGCAAGCTCGCCAAGCAAGTTGCAGTAAATTCGCGTTTGTCTATGATTCATTATTACATGACTATACATATATATATATATATATATATATATATATATAGCTGGGAGGTAATAATATTTTCAAGAATGGGTTGCTGTTCATGTCCTGGTACTCAATAACTTTTCGAAAATACCTCGCATAGATAGCAGATTAAGCTCTGTATGTTTAATATGTCATAGATTAAAAACGTTTGCATTATCCCTGGAGAACATCGTCTCCGGAGACCTCTGCTTTGACTGTTCGCTATAGGTTAGACAGACGACGATATTGAATATTCAAACAATACAATAAGCCGATTGTCAACGTTTCCGAAGAAGACGCTGCTGCAGTTGTTGTTGTTGTATAAGCCGCTAAGAAAAGGGGTTGACATGACCCTCTTCGGGGAACGCTTTAGCTCAGGCGCTTCGTCAGAAAATAGGCTGAAAGGCTATTCCTTGCAAAGAGACATGGCGCTATCGACACCCACCTAGATATCAAGGTTTGCCTGAGTTGCCGACTTCGCTAGCGTTGGTGTAGCATTGGTGGCAGCAGCAACTACGAGACAGGAATAAGTGATGAATGAATTGGTTATCGCAGTTGACACACGGCCAGCCTCGCTCGCCTCAATGTTGTCAGTTCTGAGATCGCACTGCGGTGGCGAGCGAGCACAGCCGGCCAATACAGAGCAACCGGCAATAGGAATCAAAGACGACAGACTGACCTGGGACGACAGACCCGTGTCGGCACAAACAAACCGTTTGCATGTAGGACAAAGGAACAGTACGCGGCAGTGGTTGCTAACTGATGACAGTGCCTTTTTTTTTGTTATTTACATATTGGTTAACATGATGGTCACGTCGATTGCTGACACAGAATTGGGAATACGGTCGTAAGAAGGAAATCTAAATATCTGTTTATTTTAGACAAAGGAGTGTGTTTTCGTGCAACGTTTCCTGAGTGCACTTCTTCTAGAACAGAGAAAATAGACTTAATTTTATATAAAGGGTTATTGTTATATAAATGTGAAAACGTATGGCGTTGGTGTCTATTTCGTAAGCTTGAATTAATCGTAATATTGTTGGTACAAATCTGTCAAATCGCGACATTGTGATATCTGAGATAGGAGCGTGAAGTTGCATGGACATAGGCTTCTCTGTACGGGAAGCGGTACAATTGACTCTGAATTTGCTGGGATTGTGCGTGTGTTGGGTCTGTTTTCGTGAAGGGATTTTAAATGCACGGTTCTAACTAATGATACCTACCAGTTTTACAGGACAGTAAAAATACGTTTACTGACTACCCTAAATACATCTTTATGCGACTTCTGCCTGGCTCCTAGCTTAGGCTCCACTTGTGCACCAAGCACACATTAATGAGCAAAATTTTGCAGACTTTTGTATAGCGCACTGTACTAAAATATTATTACCAGATCGTCGAGTGTATGGACAGCATATTTAAAATACCTATATGAATCAAACTATAAAATAATTGAATTACGACACCTTACAAGGAAACACTTCATATGTATATTCGTGCTCATAGTTGTGAAGTGACGAATGTATGAGTTACTCTCACGGCCGATACTAAGCAGGGAAGTTAATTAGACATGTGTCCTATTCACACATGAAGCCTAACACGCAGCTGACGGATCTGCTTTGTTCTTTACGAATCAATGATTGGGAAGGAATCGTTGTCAACTACGCACAATAATATGTCGCCACGTCACAGCATACCCCATAAATGATAGTGGTGCAAAACATTTTTTTATTTTAATTATCCCCGTCATTACGTTCAATATCCCTTGCCAAGCTACATCGACTTTGAAAGAGAAATTTTCTTTACGCAAGTGGATACAGTTGGCAACCAGTGTTAGGAAGTTAGTTAGCAGGTTGATTCAGAAAGTTAATAAAAGCCCTGTGCTGCTTCTAGCGACAATATCCGCTCTCGGAAGTTCGACCTGTCCCTGGAAGTAGATTCCAAAAAGACTTCGGTATTTATGAGTATTAATACAATATCTTATAATTAGGCGTCTTATGAAGACCAGCTTAAGGGTTTCGTGCAAAATTTTGATAACGTTCAATTCGAGTCATCATCACTTCCGTAATCGAGAAGTGCAAAATAAATTAGTATGATATTTATATTAGATCACCCACAATAAACCTCACAGTAAACGGGGTTTATTTGGGATACACCGCCAATGGCACGCTATGTCACTCGACATTGACTGATATATATACACGTTATATATAACCTGTATTTATGTCTGTATATATCTGTTTAGATCGCGTGTCATCGTTGCTCACCGACTTCGTGATCGGTCATAATCAGGTTCATGTCCGGGGACTATGACGCGATTCGTAGCTAACGTGGAACGGTACCAGTAACGAAGCTATGCTCAGCACGGGGTCAGATCCATAATCCATAATTACGAATCTTTTTAAGCTACTTCTGCCAAAATTGGTTCTAAATTTAATGCAAGAAAATGCTCGACTTCAGTTACCCCATCGTGCTGAGGGGTTTTTCATTCTGTGACCCATCCGGAGCTGCTTCAGTACAAAAATAACATCACAGTACGACTAATATATATATATATATATATATATATTAGTAAACCAGCCGCAAATAAAAATATATATAAAGTGAGGGCGTTTTGTCACACCCATCGAGAAGCCTGTATTTGTGCAATACTAATAGATCGTACAAGCGTATGCCACTAGTACTACTATTTATAGACAAAAAGAACTTCACACTACGACCATATATATATATATATATATATATATATATATATAATATTTTCTATGTGATGAGCTCGCGCGCCGTACTTCCGCTGCCGGGTCGGTGCCTGTCCAAGTCCATAATTACTCGGCGAAGCAAGGCAAAGTCTATTTTCAGTCGTTTCCACTAAAACGAAAGAGCACGAAATCGTATAGATACCTTGCCAACGATAATATCCACCACCGTTCAAAGGGAAACGCATCGTCCTCATCTCCAAGAGATTACCTTCGACCCGCGCTCAAGGGCCAGCTTGCTGCTGGCCGCAGACGGCGAGACGCCAGATGGCTGTTGTCCGCGTGACAAAGACCAAACGCCTGCATCGGTTTATAATGCGACAGTTGCTGTCAGTGAACCTTGGCCGCTGAACTCTTTAGTCTTCCCCGAAATGAGCCTCGTGGTGACGTTGGTACCGACTTATTAGAGAACGTTGCTGGCGTTAACGAGTTCAGACGTCTGGGACTGGCCCAGCGCACTGTTGATTCGACATAGTGCTTAAAAAATAGCCGCAATTTTTGGGACGCGTTTAGAAACCTGACCGAAAGGGTTGCCAGTGACAGCCGAACGACGTCGAGATTGACTTTAGCTATCCTCGCTCATCATAGTCCCCACTGTTTTAGAAAAGCTAATTTCAAACACTGAACTCTTGGACAAGCTTACTCAGAGGCTAAATGAAGAGAACGTAGAATAAAAATTCAAGCGCGATCGGAAAAGGGAATCGCTGAATAGAAAGTGTCGGATCGGCATCGTCATATAACAATAGAGCTCCGCATTAACCACTGGCAAATTTGCTCTCTCAGTCGAGTATATATATAATATATATAACTGAGTTATATAATATATATATATATAATTAGAAAACGCAAATTGTTCCAGGCCTATATCCAGCCTCTCAAATCAAACAGTTACATGTATCCAGTTCTATATATAACATTATTGTACAAGTTGTGACTGCTAAATTAAACTACGAAATGATCAATTAACCATCGTATAATGCCAATGGTAAATGGTAAATGTTTATTGGTTTATTAAAGGAGCTGCAATTTTACAATGCTTAAGCTCTCTTATATGCCAATAATAATATAGAACGAATTCAACCGGCACAAATATGATGAGAAGCCATAAACGTATTCTCTTCAAAAGAACGCTTTTTGTTACATGGGGTTTCGGTTATACCAGACGAGTAAGGTTTCAGATTAATCTGTCACTTCCCTTCGAAGCCTGATGTTTATGGCATTACGTAGCGACAACATCTGCAAGAACAACACCGATGCTTGGTCCGAGATTTTTGGCCAATCATAACTTTATTATGAGTACGACAGAAAATGTTGACCGAACATGTTTAACTTGCTGTCCCTTTTTACCATTATTCATAGCAGATTTTCACACCTTTCATCCTTATTCACACACGGTTTCGAGTCCTAAACCTATCTCAACCCCCGTTAATACGAGTAAATTTCTCATCAGGCCACACAGCCGAAGGCGGCACAACTGGTTCCACTAAATCGACGTCACCGGTCACGGCGCACTTGCTCACCTTGAAGTGTCGCATCTCCTCGATCACTTTCCTTGACAACGTGCTATTCATGTCGCCTTCGCCAGCGATCAGTTTGACCTGGTTACGTTATGAGTCTAAAAACGAACCTCGACCAGAGGGAGAGAGAGGTAGGTGAGCTAACTGCGGGCGGATAGAACGAAGCATTGCTGCCTCTGACTGTGACCTTTACACCAGTACACGCCTTGTTAGATGAGAGTACTCTCCAAGACACCTCGTAGTTGACGGAAAACATAATAAAACATACATGTATATTCGCTTGCCATAATGATTATGTCAGCTAACCCTATATGAGAGTGTATATCAAGGCCAATGAAGGAAAAGGGTCCTATCGCAACGGGTGTAGCAAATAGCCACAGCGCAGGCTGCCGCTACTACACAGCTCAATGTTCGATACAATACCTGTGATAATACTGTGCCATTGTAAATTGTTTCCGCATTTACGTCGAGCTTAAGAGGTATGATAAATTCGCCCACTTATATAGGTGCAGTTTTACTAGCCGTTATTTCGACGCGGTCCGATTAGAGCCAGGCAGTACTATGCAGGTGTGAAGACCATGTGTGTACGCGGTTCACGCCTCTTGTTGTTCATACGTCATTCTATCAAATGAACGAGCCGTCATTTTTTGCTGCGCCGCGTTCGCAGAAATCACGCCCCTCATCCGGTGTCATCAAATGCAATGTAAGGCAAACGAATTAACCTATTCAATGATGATCTGATGTTCTGAAAAGAAGAACAGCTACTTCTCGAGAACTGAACCAATCGTGTTTCTGTCAGACATCAGCTACCAACGCTGATCCCCCTATAGAATATATGGATAGCTACTAAAAAGAGAAAAAAAGACTGATCACATGCGAGATAATTTGTCTGTGTACACGTGTGCTGAACGTTCGTACTCTCAAGTACGTAAGCCCTATGCGCAGTGGCTGATACTGTGCCAGCCTAATTCAGATCGTTGTGTCTTGAACATGATATCTCTTGAATTTACTTAGCCGCTGAAGATGGGTATAATATTAATGCACGTCGAACAACGGCCGTCGAATATTCGAAGCGTATTACACTGGCGTCCGCGAGTGGCTCATGGATGCCTCGTGCCGTGGAGAGAGAGAGAAAGAGTCGATCTGGTGACGGAGCGTCCGGCGACCTGGATTCCCGGAGACAGTCTCGGACAAAACCGCAAAACTACTCACAATGAAATTTATACAACTACTTAAATACAGCAATGTTCAAGGACATCCTATGAAGCAGGCACCAATCTTGGCTACCAACTAGTGGCTGACTAACATGTACCGTGACTTCTGTCCGCCCTGCAGATATTCGAAGATGTCGGGCGTTTAACAGTGTAGTGTTATCATATACATATTACACAGTCACTACATGTATCTATCGATCTTTATCTATTAGAGCTCGACAGTACAATCGCTTGTAATCTATCTCATGGCTCGGTCTCCGAGTAGCAATCTGATGAACTCAGAAGTCCACATATTAACGAAACCGCATGAAGACATCAATTTCAAATCTAGTCTAATAATAATAATGAATAGTCTATTTATTTAAACGACATCATATTATATAAGCAGCTAGTTAATTGTAATTCGACATTTGTCTACTTGGAACATGAACGCGATGCGGTGATATCTATGAAACGGGACCGTAACGTGGTATCCAGGGGATAGCAGCAGGCAGAAAATCCAATTCGATTCGGTTGTTCGACTCGTATCTCACTGTTCGATCGATCACGATTCATAAAGGTGTAAAGTCACTATTTAGTTTTAGTATTGAACACTTTCCCAAACTATTCGGCTATGAGAATTTTCACCAGAGATTTAGCCGTCAGCACGGTGGCTTGGACAGTTAGCCTCAGGGCTGTCGGAAGCCAGAGGCCGCAGGTTCGAGCCCTCTACGAGATGACATATAAGAGAACTTAAGCATTGTAAAATTGCAACTCCTTTAATAAGCGAGTAAACCTTTACGTTTAACTTTACAGACGATATATTCTATATTAGGGAACAACGTACCTGTATACAGTGCTCACAGCCTATCATAACGTGCATCCCCAATGCATACGGCTCAAGTGAGTGTAAGACCACCCACAGATGAATAATATTAGTAGTTTAAAGGTAATGCGGCGTTTTTTCATCGAGCGTTGAATCGAATCCCTTCACTTGTGCGAACTCTCCAAATAGTTGCGGTAGCACCCAAACGCTCTATCTGTTAAAATCAATACATACAACAACAACCTGTAATTGACCGTTGTGCTTTCACTGTCCGGTATGATTGAGGCTGTTCATTTCCTGGAGCAGTACCGCCATAATTCGAATAATACGTGTCTGAAAGAAAGAGAAATGTCTTCTTATATAGATGTGCCGGGGGCGCTTCAGACGCAATTGAAAGCTGGCATATACACACGGGCAAGCCATCCTCGAAACGTTGACAGCATAAGTGTTCTCTGTTCACGGGAGCGGCACTAACGTCGGTCGAATGTGTGCGAGAAATTCACAAACGAGTTTTTGGACGAAGCATTTTCCTGTATCTCAGGTATAGTGAATTACGAATCATAATTTGCGAGCGACCGAAATGGCGCATTGAAACAATTGTTTAGCCTCGTCGGTGAATTGGATCATAGTTGTCACCCGCAGGACTCACGATGCTTGCTCGACTAAAATCGCGGATCGACAACGAATCAATTCACAGGGCGATCTATTAATAAATAAATTTTCCGGGCTGACTCACAGCCAGCAATGGTGATCAATTAGCGGCACTGCAGCTATTCAACTGTTAAGTCATTTTTAATCACGTCTGTGTGGTCTATATATGGGTTAGTTTTATTTTCCTGTCTATGAAGGTCGGGATATTTAGCGCCACCAACCACCAATTACACAAATCAGCTTTGTTTTTGTTATTATAATTAGAGCAAATAATTCTCGTCGTCTGACGTCGACATATTTCATTTATGCTCTGGATTCGATGCGTTATAATGCAATGATACGTAGACGCGTTGTTCCCACGATAGGATTCAGGCGGCACAAACCGAGCAAAGATCTGCACCCGATGAGCTCCTTCGGAAGTCGAGTTATCTACCACGGCCGTTATGAGTTGCTTATGAGTGTGCTGTTTGCATTGATTGGTCATTCAGTGCGTCAGGATGTTCCTGCAGAATTCATTTTAATGAATCAGACCGACGGCACACCAGGTCTGAAGATGATTCAGTGGTCGTTGTCTGCTAACGTGCCCCAACAGCCTGTAAGAGCCTCTGCTGCTCTAAGAAATACATGCGTAATATCCGGGTTCGTTTGAAGCAGCATGACAATGTTACACAGGTTGGCATTTTGCTGGTTACGCTCTTTGCCTATAGAATAGCTGCAAGTGACAACGGTTTTGCATCATCGATTGCACAATTGATGGTTTGTCAGAGGCTGCCGGAAGATACCGATCGTTTCGTTCGTTTGTCCACTTCAGTCCTTAACAACGTACGCACGTCGAGGAGAAGGCGCAAATTAGACGCACAGTAAGGAAAAAATATGTATATATATATATTATAAACGTATAGTATATCGTCTTGCGAAAAATCGGAGGTTTAGCGGTTGGAAGAGTGGCACGATAATATAATGGAAGTAAGCATTGTTCCTAATATGCGCAGCATATGTAAATGAGCTCGGTAATCATGCGTGAACAGAAATAAGAGAAACATAGAGAGTCAGTTACGAGAGAACGATGATCTCCGAGGATTGAAGCCGGCCCCAAGGCCTACAATGAAGTCGAGGGTCGGCTATGGAACAGATTTATGAAACTTGTACTATATATTACAAAGCACTATTTATGAAGATTGACACGCTTAATTTAATTATCAGTCAAAAGTTCGCTTATTTTAAATTTAGTGCACTTCTGGGGTGACTTGGTAAACTAAACAAGTCGAGTACATGTTTTCAAGCAACAATTTGCACAAATAGTTTGCAAACAACCGTCAATGCATATTGAGAGACACACACAGGCATCTCGGGATGTATTGCACTACTCACAACATATAAATAATCATAATTCTGTCCATATTCTCGAATTATTTAATATTGTGTGTTCTTGATGCATTCCTTAAATTGCGCACTATTGCATATTCTATAGTTGGGTACAAGCCAACAATAGCTGAGATTGCCCTGAATACCATGGGATTTCCCTTATACCAGAATATGCTAAAATTAGCAATATGATCAAATAGTATCCACTGCGGCCGTCATTGTTAGCTATGAAGATGCAAGCTAAATATTGAAAGAGGCAACGTTATATTGCGGCTGTTGAGAGACGTTATATTGGGCTGTATGTTGGGCATCGACTCTGTTCGTCGTACACCCTGCCATTTTCATCTCAAAACCGATAATGAGACATTGCTTCGTCTATGAGCTCTATGATACGATTCTGTTTTAACGTTAACAACGACCCTCCGTTGTAACGCGTTCAAAAATAGAAAGCGGCTGGCGCCAAACCCAGAGACGAAGAGCCGAGTTCGCTGCATCCGGACTCAGTATATCGTTGCGATTCTATTTGCACCGGTGGCAATAATGGCCAGCGTTCATCCATTCGTGGCCTTGAGGTCTGGTTTTTCGAAACGGACAGTTTACCATACACCGTGCGGTAACATCTGCCCATCTTGATTTGCAGGCCCATATATTTGCGAGTGTCCGTTTAGATATGCAGATATGTTTCAAATATGACGAGACGGAGAAATCTTGAAGGACCATATCGCTGGACATGTGGTTAGCGGCTACCTAGTGGCGGCTGTAATACGCGAGATGCTACGGCTGTTTCAGTTAGCGTTGCGTATAAACATCTCACGATTCAATCTACTTCATCTAACTGATTCGTTCTTTATATCGCCGCAACAGCAGCAACCGTAAGAAGGTACATTTCCCGTGTCTTCCGCGTCCTCTTCCCAATGCCAGTGGATGTGTGAGTAAGGTGAATTATTAATTACAGATCATACTATTTACATGATCCAGTCGTAAATAAGAGATTTCTATTTGTAGAAAAATGACAGGAAACACCTGAAACTTCTGCAGAGCTGCACAGCGATACGTATCACTTCATTCGCCGTTGACAACGGCGGCATAGGAATATTTTCCCACGATATTGCAACCATAGAGATTTTAAAAGTCTTCAGGTAACCTAACTCATCCATTGCATATCACTCTCGCCGAGAGGTGCATGAAACTGCCGTTTTGATAATATACAGGTCACTTAAGACATCAACTGAATTCGCATTATCGAATTCAATTCTGAGAGATGCGTTTGCACTTCCTTGCCGTGTCCTCTCTTCGACGTTGATCGTTGCTGTAGCCACAACTCATTGCTCATGTGACGACTAGCCGATTTGAAATCGACGGAAACACTTCGTCGAGACCGAGCGTATCTGCCTCCTAGACTGCTGTTTGCCTTCATCTGCTAAACAGAATATGTTGATAGACTTCAAGCTTGTCTCCACCGATGTTCACCGCGATAATCTGTCGAACCTTGTTTCTCATATTACGTGGCTAAGCGTTCTCTGTGTGAACATGAGCAGAACAATATGAAGGACGGTCCTACGTGATTACGGGAATTATCTAATTTGGTTGACAGGCAGAACCTGCAAGACACCGTGCTGCGATCACAGAGTTCACCCACATAGATTTCTTATGATCATTGTTCAACGAAATAGCTTGGCGAAACTCGTTGGTTAGCTGCTGAATTTCGTCCCATCTGATTTTTTTTGCTTAAACCATTATTTCAGAATACCTGCATCAATGAAGGTATACCTTCTAGATACGTTCTCGCAAGAGAATCTACGTTTCGTATAATGGCATTACATTGAGCTCTTGCCTTGGAAGTAACTTGTATTAGGTAGCAGCCATGTTGGGTAATTATTCTTATCTCACTTGTTGTTAATTACATTAGGGAGTAAAGATGTCGGTTGTGTAGATTACCGAACACGCTATACGACCCACTGCGAAACACCATATTATTGATCAATCGACAGTCAAATGTGGAACGGACTCTTTGTGCGGCAAATTAACACAGTGAAATTTCACATATAACTAATGATTGTAAAATAGTTAATTACAAAATTCTGCCATCTGTATTAAGTCCATATTTTCATATAATCAGCTCCATCTGTTATATGCAATGTGAACATTTCGATAGGGGCATTTTTCTTTTCGAGATTTCATCATTGAAGAACGAAATTCAGATGCTCTATTGAAAACAACCAGTGACAAATCATCGATTTATATCGAGGTTATGGATTTCTTATTACTGCAGTTTGTTCGTTTATCCTCTAGCTGGCTTTATATAGCTCAATTTTATTTAATTTGCTAATCAAGGGAACCAACCAATTATTTACTTAGCACAAACAGAAGCAAGGCGACCGAAACCAAAATCTTTAAACAAACATCATCATGGATTCAATTTTTAGCTCAAGTTAAGATCGTAGCAATAGCTTTACCAGGCCGTTGAGGTCAACCGCGAATATCAAGTTAAGCAAGCTCCGACCTCTTAAGCTCATGCGGTTTTAGGGTCATGAGAAATAATAAATAATTCCTAAAGTGTCTTCCTTAGTTACACGAATGCCAGTTGAATAAAATAAACGTATCCCTCCCTCATAAGTACACACACTTTTGCAAGCTGTATGATTTAGAAAGTATCGCAATCTTTATATACGATCATACGATTATATGTATAAACATATTGGCACTAATTAAAGGTAGAATATGCTAGACCAAACAATTAAATGCACAATAGTATCAGCCAATGTTAATTAATATCGTCGCGTTGCCACGGACATCAGAGAAATCGAACGCGAAAAAAAAAGAGGTCCAGGATAGCTAGTTTAAATATCGACACATATCTATGCTATTTAGAAAGCATCTCTGTTTGTGCCGATATGAAATTAATTTCTGTATGAGTATTTCACTCCACTTTGTGGATGATAATTAATAGGTGTTCCCTTGAAACCCCGCAGGACGGTGACAATCGAATTCCAATTGGGAATTGGGCTCCCTCCGCTTCTGTGTGGGCCTTCGCCTCGGGGCCCCTGTAGCTGCGGCCCACAGCTGCGAGCGTTGCGGGGACCCCGTCGCAACGAATGGCCATCACGGTCTTTCGTGCGAACGCAGCGCCGGTCGCCATCCGCGACACACGATGCTTAATGACACGCTCGTGAGGGCCCTCCACTCCGCCGGTATTCCTTGCACAAGGGAGCCACAGGGCCTCGACACCTCTGACGGCCGCCGCCCTGACGGCCTCACCCTTGTCCCCTTCCATCGAGGGCAGCACCTGGTTTGGGACGGCACTGTGGTTGACACTCTAGCACCCTCTTATGTCAACCACTGTGCAACCATCCCCGGTTACGCAGTAGCGCGTGCGGAACGGGCAAAGCTAAGGAAGTACGCCGCTCTCCAAGCAACCCACCTGTTTTCCCCCCTTGCCTTTGAGACCTTGGGCGGGCACGGCCCTCTCACTGCGAACTTCCTCGAGGGGGTCTACCATAGGCTGATCCGCGCCACCGGGGACAAGCGCGCTGGCTCTTTCCTCCTGCAGCGGCTGTCCCTCGCCGTGCAGAGAGGCAATGCCATCGCCTTCCTCGGAACATTGTCGTCCTCACCCCCCCCCCCCCATAATCCCTAGAAATCCCGCCCTACTGTATGTTTGAATAAACAGTAATGTGAATATATATTCCAATTCGAAATCTTCAATAGAACGCTCGAAGCCCTGAATCTGAACAGCATACCTTTGCTGAGAAGACATACAGGGGACATACACATACATAAATGCACAAATCTCTTTTTGGCGTTTGATACCTTGTAACACCGTTACGGTATTTTGCCAAGTAGGAATTTTTTTTTTATCGGGTATAATGGAATTGATAGAAGATTTAGTGAAATTAAAACGAACCGTTCGGATCTTATTACATCAAAACATCGCGGAGCTTTCGAAATCACCGATTTGTTTTTTTCGAGATCCCAGTCAACGACGTAGGGACAACGCCGGAGACTTCGAGCCATAGGATTCCGCTTTGAGTCCCGCAAGGTACATGCGAATCGAAGCTGTATTTATACTTGAAGATTTGTCAATGTACTTACTAAGTTCAAATTTAGTCCGATGACCTCATCTTGTTCAATCAAATAAATTAAACACAAATGCGCAGTTGATTTATTATAAAGTGTAAATAATTTATTTTTCTTTACTTATCATACATATATACATATATATATATATACGAGCTAGGATATAAGTTTACATTGTGAATATGACTAGATGCTCTTATGCGCATGGAACATATTCCAAGGAACTTCTTCCAGGCAGTCTTTTATTTTATATACAATTGTAAATGTTTACATAGTTTTTTGTACATTAATAAGTAACTCATCAGCATCACCTTTCTCACAGACTCTCTCAATGCCTGCTATCGTTGTAGTGAAGGAGACCCCAAATGAAATCCACACTCTGTGAATTCTTTTATTTCGTTGAAGCCCGATATTGATCTCGGCGCCGAGAGAATCATTGGTTTGACTATCGGTAATTAGCCTCGCCTGAAAGATTTCTTCGACTACTCAGTTGGAACGTTGTACAGTTCTATTGAGCGTAACACAATGAAGCTTTGCAGTGTTAGCGCAGTGGCATTGCAATCATGGGTCCAATGTCACCTTGCAAAAACTACCACTATATACAGGTTTCGGGCGAGTCTGTCAAATGATACGTGTTCTAGCGTCTGGTGTCATTGGGACCAGTTGTTCCTTTGGAGACAATGGTGATTGGTAAGGGGCGGATGCCACTGAACATTAAGTGCCGATAAGACCGCGTCTAGGAATATAGCTTATTTTCTACTCGTTGAATCCGCCGTCGATTCGGCCTTTAACTTAATCATTCGATTGAGTTCAATTCTGCAATGGCTTTTAACGTTTGTCCCCTGAGCATGTGTCTCCAACAGTTAAACAAAACGATCACAGCAATCAGTATGCACCTTTCTATTCGGCTATTACCACTCGCGCATATTCAGGTTATCGAACCAGCCCGCGCGGACGGCACATGCCCAGCAGATGCACCTCCTCAGATATCTTCCCTCGCAACGTCTTTATCATGGTCCTTTTACCGGCCATTGTTGGTCAATATTCAGCGCGCGAAGCGATTGGGCAAACTTCGCACAGCTTTCGGTGGCTGCCATCCATTTCGGGGTTCGGTACGACAGATGTCGTCCAAGGAGGAGAGTGTCATGACTGCCCCACCCCGTATACCGCTTTAGTCTACAGCGAACGATAGAGGTGTCTATGTCCAATTGATTGGTATCCGTCAGCTTGCGCTCGTTGTTCAATTCGTGTTGATATGCTAAGTCCGAACAGTGGAGCTTGTCTCGCGTCGTTCCTTTTGCGATGACAATCCGACAAGGGCGACTTTCACTAGGCTGGTTGCTGATCTGATCGTCGGCGCGGCAATCTGCAGACAATATTCAAATATTTAGTCATTCCAGTGACACCGAACATGGATTCTTGAGTTAATTATTCAGTCGGGTAACAGCCGTCAGCAATTAATGCGTATTGCACATACTCGGTATTGCTGATGGGTGAATACGAATAATACAAGTTATAACCATGAGCAACTATGGGTACAATCTACCACAGAATGCCACCGGAAATACCCGAAATATCTCCATCTGCGCAATAATGCAATATTGTCGACGACCGCCAATACCCCTGAATGAATCTATCTACCGGCTTCCACCAGACAGCATCGTGAAATTAACCGAGACACGACACAACCCTTCAAACATATCCATGCTCGAATGTGATATAAATCTAATACTTACATGACCCAAGCTTCCACTTCGGCTTTTGCGCTCGCAGCAGTCGTCCTTAAGTGCGCCCACCGTCGCGGTAAACGTGCTTAATGGGGCAATGTTCTCCTTATTGAAGGTGTACAAATGCTTGGCTGAATCCCTGAAGGGGTCGCCTCGGCCGCGAACATCTTCGATGATTTTTTGTTCGACGAATTTCTGCAACAGACATGTTACTTTCTGCCGGGTAATCTCGGTTCGCGAGATCTGCTTCGGTAATCGCCCATCATCACTCTGCAGGGCTGTATGCGAGCCGAACATTGCATCCCTGTTGCGCTCAATGTACGTCATCGTCCATGATACGGCCTCATCGCCTGAGAAGCAATTCTCGAAATGTTTCAGCCCCTTTCGGTGTCGGCCAACCGGCAGCTCTTCGCGTACGGCCGTTACGATCGTGTTCCAGAATCGCGTGGCGCGGAACTGCTCCGTCTTGTACATCACTCTGGTGCACTCCATTTCAGCAAATAGAATATTCCTCACTCCTCGTTAAAGTAAAACAACAGTCAGTAATCCAGCTCAGTGGCCACACGTTGAGGTTCACTATGAAGTTCGTAGCACGTAGTCAGCTTATCTCAACTCGAATCTATCTCTCGCAGTGTTCACCACTGAATGTATGTATGTTCCTATCACTGGTTTGCAGCAGCAGCAGCAGTGCTCGTCAGTGCACCTCGTCTGTCTGTTGCATTGTAGTCACGCTGTACGGCACTGCTCGCCTTCGATGTCTGTTCAAACACTCGGATATGCCTGCTTGTTGTAGGGTGCCCGCTCTCTACTACTTCTCGACACAGTACCACGCGTCCTACCTCCTCTCCTATATCTTAGAGGCGAGACAGTATTCTATTCTGTTAGACTCTCGCCAGCTGAGATATCGTCACTACTGTAATGCGTAACGGCACCCATCGCACAGCTTTAGCCGCCTTCGCTGCTATTGCAGCTGCAGCAGGCGCCGGCGTCGACAGCAGCAGCAGCAGCAAAGGCGGGGCACTGGTACCTCGGCCACTCGTAACCGGCACAAGTTTATGTTGTGGCAAACATAGACACAGCAGAGCGGAGTTCCAATGGGTATCAACTGGTGCCTACTACTCACCTCTAATACAGCCACTGCGACAAGCGACAACCCTCACCGTCGTTGGCTGTTAGCCTCCTTGACGGCCGACATGACAATTATCCCGTTTGCTATGCTAATGGGTAGCCGGCAGACAGGTAGACAGATTAATCGATAGATGCGTGGGGAGATTGTTTTCGACCGGAAGAATAACATTGTGACGTCGAATCCCTGCCATCACAAGAAGCTACCCTAGGGGCAGCGGGCGATGAAATGGGTGACATGAAATTGCTGAGTGATTACACAATATCGACGCGACGCCGGCGTCACGAATGTTCACGAGTGACGCCGTGACGTTGGTGATCTCTTCGAAACGAAACTCGTCGCTTGGACACTTCAGCGTCCCTTCGGGCAGATAGATCGTGGCACGATCGAACGACACACTTGAAAAGTAAGCGTCCAGGGAAGGTGGTTTAGCAATGACTGCTCGTTATTTCGTTTTGGACCCAAGAAGGCCACACAATGAATTCCCCCCTTTGCTGTTTGCTGTCTTTTTTTAGATGGCGTCTCTTTTTTTTTTGAGTTAAGAGTTTCCGCCGAAGGCCAAAGTTAGTATTGCGTGGCATTTGAGGCAGTTTGTTACGCAATGCGATGCGTACATGTCTGTGTCATGTCATAGGCTTTTCTCCAAGTCATTCCTGGCGAAAAGTGGAGATCAGTTTGAATGAATGAATGAAAGGCGAGCGTGAGTCATAATGTTCGCTCCTTGTATACGATGGTGGGATCCGTCTAAGACGTCGACGGATGAAAATATCGCGACAAGTCTATTCTGAAATGAATTTCACGTGTCACAACAAAAGCAGTGTCGTAATGCCCCAGCGAGCATAGCATTGTGTAACGATGACACTGGATATTGTAGCCCAGTGCCATCGTTGCACATCGTTGCTACACCCAATGTAGTGTAGGTGTGCTATGACTCGAAAGTGGGCATTAGCTTGAAGATTCTTATAGCACCATGTAGTTAATGCAGACACAAATTTCACACGACAAACGTCAGCATAAACATACATGTAGAACAGTTGCAATTAATGTTAGGATCAAGTGATGCTTCAATATAGCCTAGGCCCCAGGGAAGTTGCGCTGGTTTCGCTGCTGAGCAGCCCCAGTAAAGATTGAGTTTCGAACTCAAAGAAGCGCCACGGTGTAGAAAATTCGGTCAAATTGCAATATGATAGATTGCTAGTAGTTTGTTCGAAGTTCCGTTAGAAAAGACACTCAACTCTATGGAAGGCGAGGTTGGCAGTGGTTTACAACGGTGGCTTCATACAGTTGATTGAGTTTCAGATTCTGTTAACACGTGATGTAATATAGGCAGACTGCAAACGGTTTTGTCTAATTATGTCGAACTTCTAAAGATTTAGTTCAACGACATTTTAAAGAATATGATAAAGGATATGATTTATTGGTCAATTATTTAAAGTGGGCGACAACTGTACCCGCTGAACGGGAAATACATCTAAGAACGCCCACCTTCCTGTCTATGTACTCAATAGAATATCAAGAACATGGAGGCCCCACTTCCCCAGTGTTTAAGCGTGCCCAAAATAGGAGGTATTTAAATATTTAAGAAAAGTGTTTGTATTAAAAATTGGATTTCACATGGTTCTCCTGTAGCGGACGACAACCTTTCTCCTAATATCTGTAGGAAGAATAATTGTAGCCCTGGTCCTCCCAACGTTTCGAAGGTTACAGTTCTAAAGTATTATAGTACTAATTCATTAATGGGGCGATTCATAGATTAATTCATGATCACGATTCATTAATGGGGGATTCATTAATTTTCTGTACTTGTATTATATGATGTTATTATTGAAGGAATTGGATGAAAATTAATTGAAACCATCGTCATGAACATCCGTTTCGTCCTCCAAAAATCGCGTATAATACTATGATATTTCATCCAGACTTCACTTACTTTAATTAGATGTGGAAGATGACTCTGATCATCCATTGCCTTGTCGAGCCCTCGAGATGGCAGGCTCGTATCCTGCTAGATCAATGTGCCGTGATCTCTTGTTTTCGTAACTTCTACAGCGTTGACTCCGCAGCTATCCCACAAAAGCTTCGTACATATACTCACATACTTATTATCTTAAACAAAACGAAGCTGAATACCATATTTGACCAAGGGTCGTGATTATCGTTTTTGGTTATTAATTAATAATTATTAGTTATTAATTACCACTTTAAAGATAAGTAAATTCGCCAAAGGAGGTTTTCTTTTAGGGTTTCATTTTTAGTTAAAATCCTGATCAACTGCTGCGCTTTGAAACGACCTAAAGTGCTTGTCATTTAACGAAACATTTTTCCGGACTAATTCCATATACGATTTATTTGTATATACTTTATTACTATTTAAAATATCCCGTAATATCAGACATGTCAGTAAAAAATAGAAACGAAAAATGTAGTGGGAAAGTTTAACTTCGAGACCATCAAACGTTGATTAATCTCCCCAATCTGGCTGAACAACTTTTCGAACACCCTGTACAATAATAATAATTCTTAGTTTCCTTTGAAAGCATTGCAAATAAGCCCACTATTTTCCGAAAGGGTAAAGTATTACACAAATGAGCTGCAGAAACAACCATACGCCAATCTTCCTAATACCATTGGCAGTCGTTGACGAGTCGCCGTTTTCTTGGGATGAGTAAATTACATCATTATCATTAGACACTTAACTATTAGTCGACACCATTTTATTGGAAAGGCCATAAATAATTGGCGCGTGCAGTCACATTAATTCATTTCTAGAATCGTCTCTCAACACCCCCGTCAGGCGCAACGCTCGTGCTCGTCGAGACAAGAATTTACGACCCTGTAGTCAATAGTGTTACAACAACCGCAGCCGTCAGCGGAGAAGGGGACAAATGAACCACAGTAATGCAGATTGACCTTAGATGGGCGGTTGACATCGGCGGCTAAGGCCACCGTCACTAAGACCGGCTCATCCTCGGCGACAATCCAATGATCGAGGCCAATTAAAGAGCGCGCCGCGGCAGCCTTCCGACTATTCCACGGCGTGTACGAAATGGAAAATGGATTATCCCCATGAAGTGTGATGCCCTATTGCTCATGAAAATGAACGATTTTCAGGCCTGTGTCAGATTTCGTGAGTGAGTCACCATCAGAGAGATTCGGATTCGCTCCTTCGTGGAATTGCAGTTTACATTCATTGAGTAACACGAAAACAGGGTGATTGGACGTGTCAGGTCACACAAATGCGCGCCCTCAACGTTTGCGTTTCCAGGATAGTTTCCTAAGTTGTTCTTGAAATTGCTGTTGTTCCGCGGATTATTTCAGCAACCTGTCTGGTATGCGTAGTTTGTGTTGTGAGATCTTTCTTGACGAGTTGTATGGACGATATTCAATTATGCGGAACGTTCTTAATTATGCCCGGTCTCGTAAAAGACACTGTTTGCAAATAACATAAATAAGACTGAAGAAAACGAATGATTCACTGGGAAACCACAGAAATAGAAACAACATCCATTGTGCTCGATAGTCTTTGATAACATTTAATATTAGAGGATATAACGCGCAAGCCGCATTCGTCAGCGAAGGGTGCATTTACGTCATTTTTTTTCACTGGATTGCTGATAGGTCGTCATGGTTCCTTGACTCGCGAGCCGTAGCCACGTTATAGTCATAATTCATAGACTAATCGAACGGTGTGGTGTGTACTGTCCATCTACATCTTCCTCTTCATCACCGTGGCCACGCTTGGCCATCGTATTGACGCCACTCAATGAGGCTACGAGGTCGATGTGACCAACGGCTGATTACCATTACGATTATTGCCAAAAACGATTCCACTGCTAACACTGTACATTCACCCTTCTGCTCCACTCGCAACACTTGATATATATATATATATATATATATATATATATATATATATATATATATATGTATGTATTGTGTGAGTGTTGCCACCAAAGAGTCATTGATCATTCTCCGAGGGAGGATCCTTGAACGTGGTTTCGTTAAAGTGTGCGAACGGTTTGGTTTCTAGTTATATGACGTAGATGGCTAATGATCAGTATCGTAGTAATTATACTACACACATCGTTACAGTCAATTAAATTTACTTCTCAGAAACGACGAACCATTTTCATGTTCGGTTTTCCTACATTTAAATTCGATTTGCTTCTCTATTATTACATATGATATAAATAGCATTAAATAAATATGCTAATATCGTGCGAGTCGTCTACTCTTTGCCTAAATTTTGTTCAAATCTTCTACCATGAAATTTGGGATCGTTCCCGGGTGCGGTTCGAAAAGCTTTTATTTATTTTAATTTTTATTCGAAATCGAAGATCTCGTCAAACAAATAGTCTTGAAGTGATTACGACGCGTGTGACTCCCATTTGAGTAACGAAATAGCATCGCGTTACGGAAAACATCTTAATTTGCTAGCGCCGCAGTTCAAGGTTCGGTGAAACTAAGAGGCACCTCAATTAGCAATACCGTGTGAAGAAATGATCTTATCACTATATATATATATATATATCACTATATTATACCTCAGTGAGGACCTCGTTAATGCCTTAAACACTCATGAATATTTCACTTTTTCTCTTATCTGTTATACTGTATCCGCTATCCGAGTTAGTTCTACGGTACAATTTTCTTTAACTGTGCGCTAATTTGTGTGCGTCAATTACTAGTCAACTTATAACTCAGTTAAGATCTAGCACTCTAGAAAGTATAGGTTAACCAACACTCGGTTAAGAATATTTAAAAAACAAGTATGTACCCATCACGATGGCCCGCCACCAAATGATCCATATTTGAATCGATGAGTAAACAGCTGAGACGGTTCTCATCAAAACAACGATATTAATACGTTGTATACGTAGACACCATGGACGTAAAGTAACGTACGTGGACCGTCGAATGCGATTGATTCATCTTTCGAGAGAGAGAGAGAGATGGTTCATAAGACATGACAATGACAATGTGGCTTAGATTGCGTCCCTGTATCAAGCCTGAGGTTTACACGAAAGACTTGCATCGTTTGACGGTCACTCTGTTAGGCCGAATGCTAATATGACTGGCTTTTGATGGTGAATTTCCATCACGAGATGCCCGTAGTACTAGGCGATGTAGAGCGCTTGAAAGGTGTGAATAGATTTAGAAGCGAGGGTTGAATTTAAATCCATCGTTGACGACAGTCACCACAGTCTGTAATTTAAACATTGCGGAAGATCTATTTCGGTGAAAAAAGCATTCGGAAAAAAATGTGTGAGTGCGCTTGAATAGGCTGAATTTCGAGGGTCAATATCGGTACTCTCGAGCATGGGCGAGCAGGCACCCACTTCGGAAGTTTACGGCAGAGCAACAAAACGTAGCACAACACTAAACAAGTACGAGATAGCTGGAATAGCTACAGTAGAGGTTGTAATTCAGTCCAACACGCGTTGATTTTATAGTTCTGTAAGTTCTAGTGCGGGTGCACGAGTGCAGATGAGGCCATGCGAAAAACTTTTATAATAGATGGTTCCAATAACAAAAGTCACCAATAAACATTATGGAGTAGTTATGCATGTTTGGAACGATTTTTAATCAAATCAATCTGAATTTTAACTTCTTCCGTTAATAGGGTTTTCCCAAATGTGGCTCTTGCAACACAGTCAATTTTCCATAGTTTAGTGCCCAAGGGATGACTTTTTTAAAGAAGGAAATTTTCGAAGTGCATTCAGACGCCCGGACACTACTGGACACGTTCCTGTCTCCATGGAAAGCGTGCCGATTCATTGCAGGGTTAGCGTGTATGACAAAAGGTCTCTACCTGCTAAAACCATCCTGTATTGGGAGTCTGTCTCATGTCAAGGTTCCGCATATTCAAGGGAAAACTGTCTCAATATAACTATTCCACGTATTGAAGTCAGTGCAATCGTTGCTTTCATAACAGCATAATTAATATGCATGTTACCGTGAAGGGTAAAAAAAGCCCTTCAGGTTTCAGTAATATGGCCGCTTTATATCTTTATATGTCACATTCGTAAGGAGCAGTGGGAAATACTGATTGAGTTTCGCCGTGAGTCACCACATCTCGGGTGAATGCGTTGCTAGTTGCAAAGAGGCCTATGGAGGGTCCAAGCTCTAGCGTAAAACACGTACAGCGTGGCAACGTGGCGGGAATATGCAATGTAGGGAAAGGGTACACTGTTATCATTGGACTGCTGCAACCTGAGGGCCAACCCTCAAGGTGGTAAGGCATCGTTTAGTAATGTGATTTGATTATTGCTTGACTTCGAATTTCTTTCGTATTTACCATAGCTCATATCAAATGAAGGCAAATAAATGCGTATTAAAAAAACGGAACTATGGAAACAATTTTATATGGGTTCAATATCCACCCTTTCCTGAAATGTATATCAATTTTCAAACACTTTTTTTTTATTACTCGGGGCATGGACAAAGGAAACACGCTCGCTATGCAGCCCGAACCAGCAACGAAGAAGTGTTTCTTAGTTTGCATTTTCTCGAAGAAGGGACTTCCTTGAGCCAACAAACCTTGAGCAGATTGAATACTAAATATAAAACTGACGACCGTCAGCGACAAACAATGAATAAAATAGCTCATTTCCTCGGAGACCTAATCTCTCGGCTAGTTGGTGTATCCACGTGTGCACTAGATTCGAACTTATCAATTGCACCAGATATTTAATATTTCTTCCATCGAAATAGGACAATTCATACCCCCACCCCATTAGGAGGATTAATGACGGATTCAACGGGTAACAACAACACAAGAACTTCTAACTGGGGCATCATCACCGGCCATATAAAGTATTTCAGCTGATCGACAGGGCAAAGCCCTCTTCAAACACTGTCAATGAGGCCGGCAAAAATAGCTGCAGTTCAAAGTTTACGTAGAATATGAGAGTCCTAGTATTAGAGTATATATTTTAATTCAAATCGTATATGCATATATATACATTTATTCAAACATACAATAATTAGGAATTATTTCTAGGGATTATTGGGGGGGGGTAGCTGGGGACCGGGGCCGAGGCCGTCATTGTCCCAAGGAAGGCGGTGACATTGCCTCTCTGCCTGACAGCGAGGGACAGGCGTTGGAGAAGAAAAGATCCTGCGCGGTTGTCCCCGGTGGCGCGAATCAGCCTATGGTCCTAGTTAGTCTTGTGGAGCGCGAAAAGTAATATGTAATCATGGCATTGTTTTAAGGAAAGAATATCCCCTGGTTGGTAGGAGAAGAAATACCTCGTGACGTATGAATATAGACTGCAACATGTAAATGTTATATGTGGCTAAGGAAATAGACAGAAAGTCTTGAGAGACCCATGGCGGAGGTTTAGTATCACTGTACAACGAGACTGGATGTCGTCGACATAATGAACAGAATTAGCAACAGAACGAGCAACAATGCTCGAAATACCACTGGGAATGTTGAATGCGCCCCAGAAGTCCATATCGAAACTCCAAGTCTTGATTGCAAAGCGCAAGAAGCTACTGTGGTGGTAGTGCCAGGTAATCAGCATAGGAGCACCCCATGGCACGCTGGCCGTTCTTATAACAATTATTTGTATAATCCTATAGGCATGTCGAAGAACAGGCAGTTCAAGTCGTTCACGCCGTACAGTCGAATAGTTGATTTAGCGCCGTGCTCTCGATGTCCTTGGTTTGTTCCCGTGTGTGGAGATCTTAAAAAAATCTCTACGAAGCACCAAATATATTTGGCGATCGCAGGGTAACGTGCCTTAGGTTGATTTTTCGAAGTTTCGACGAGTCTAGGGATCCCTTCGTAAACTTGCCTGACCTTAGAACGTACAGTGGTCATTTTTGTATTTTTTTGCGATACTTGTGACCGTAGCCTAGTTCCGTTAATGTCACCATCACTCCTTCCCCTGTGTGCGGCTCTTCTCCTCTTCAGTATCAAGCTCACTCCAATGATATACTATGGGATTCAACTCATGTGGGAGAATCTCAGCACAGGTCAGATTCGAAGACTGGACCGAGTGAAACCAGCCTTTCTCAAAAAAGGTATTGCGTTTACACACGTCCTGTCGCAACCGCCATCTCTATCTTCTAGCGGATTCGCAGCTCTTCGCTGCGGACATCCAACGACAGTTTGGCCTATCGAAGACGCCCGCCTGTCTGGAATGTATCCGACAATGGAAGGACCGAAAGGCTGAGGTGGACTCGGCTTTTTTTGAAACTAGATCTATGAAAGAGCAAAACATAGGAAGGGCCTCATAGAACAAACCGACACGTTGTAACCCACTATGCAGTCAGTACACGGCTTCCATCATGGGTTATATATTAACACATCGTACCATGAGTCAAGTGAGAACTGTGTCTGCGCCCGCTGGGGGCGCCGATGCGACCGATATATGAGAAATCATGCCCCAGGGTGCCATCCCTGAACAGCATAACGCAGTAGTACCGTCATATGCTATATTTTGCTATCGTCATATTCGATTTCGTCTGGGTATGCCCAACCGACGCCGTTACTGGCTATCTGGGCACAAATATTTACGTTTAGACGAAGTCCCGTCAAACAAGGCTCTCCCGTGCATTTTTCTTTAACGCATTTAATTTAACCTACACTTTCTCTGGGTATGAACTGTTTGACCTAATTTTTTTTTCAAACAGACACAGATTATTTACTTTATCCAACAATGCTCAGAATTTACAGTTATCGATTTTATAGTTGGGAATGATTAGTACTGATTTTTTTCATTTTCAGTCTTCTTGGTTTTTGCTTCACGGATGACGACTGTAGCCAATTGCTCATGCTTACTGACGAAGATAACACAAACACGAAAACACATTATATATATATATACACATACATATGTGTGTATATATAGTATATATGCTTGATTAGACTATTCGAAATCGTTTCAGGCGACACAAACCACAAACGGCACAAGGTGATATTTTAAAAGCAGTTCACCGGTTCCAATCAGCCACTGCTATCGTATCGAGATACTTGGATCGAACGATATTGACCCAATGGTGCTAGCAATGTAGTTGTTGTTGCCAACACCGACAAAACCAAACCGCGACATCGAAGGTAGTGAACAACAACAACACCTCGAGGAGGCATCTCATCCCATTCAGGTGTCGTCTCTCGTGTGCGATCGCACTTTTGAGCCCATTCAGGATACTCATTCAGCGCACGATAAACAAACAGCAGCCCCATTGGCGTTCACTACCATTCATGGCTGCCAGCTAGAGAGGTCATAGCCTTTGTTTCGTAGCGAGCTCTGTCCACCCTGTTGGGGTTGTCAGAGTGCGGTGCCACATAATTGCCTGAAGCAAGAGGCACATTCCTATTGAACTCGACGTTTCATGAAGGTTCACAATTCGAATATAGTGCTATCTGTAATCGATCACCGTTGTTTTCGAGTGTCCACTTGTTCTCAGTCTGCACCCCGTGGTATCTTATCCATGGTCCGCGAATGGTGCTCCTTGATTGGATTGTCTCAAGGCTCAACCGGCCATCGAAGGGTCCCACTCGTTGTGCTAAAGAATCAAACGTATATGCCTCGTTCGTGCAGAAGCATATAATAGGCACTTTACGGAATTTAAGTTAGGACAGTTTGCCATGCATATTATTGAGGAATTTGTGCCTTAAGTGTTAACAAATCTTACGGTATAAGACCAAAACCGTAGGCAGCCTAAGGAAAATGTCCGTTCTTCACCCAGTCAAATGCTCATCAACCCAGACACGACCATCACTGGATTTTGCACTTCCAAATAAGTTAACCCTAGAGCCCTCGTGGGCTAACGGAGAGGACGTTTGAATTTTAATAATTAGAATATTAAAGATTCGAGTTTTGTCGAGGCCGAGGAAATTTTTCTATATAAACCCACTGTCTGTCAGTATTTTTCATCAATTCAGTTTAGCTGTCATTGCCACAGAAACAACCATCACTGTGCCTGGCACTTTCGAACTAGCTTACGCATGGAGTCCTCGTGGCCTAATGGATAAGGCGTCTGACTTCGAATCAGAAGATTGCAGGTTCGAGTCCTGTCGAGGACGATATATTTTTACTGTACCAAGCCATCAACCTGACAGCATGGTTCATCTAGTCGAATTTTTTTTTCACAATAACAGCCGTCACTAGATTTTGCATTCCCAAACAACTTCACCCATGGACCCGTCATCGCCTAATGGTTAAGATATTGGATTTAGAATCAGTAGATTGCAGGTTCGCGTCATCTCGAGGACCATGTTGCTTTCCTATGTTACCAACAAGGCTCAAGCACTTTTAGAGTGGAACTTTTATTCCCTCTGGACCCCATCATTGGAACCCGCACATTCAAGCAACGTGACAATCGCGGTCTAATGGATAGTGCATTTGGCTTCGAATCAGAAATTTGCAGGTTCGAGTGCTGCACCCGTCGTGATAGTTTTTCCATACCATCCAACCATACTGACAGCGTTTTCCATTCATTCATCTTTCCGTTTATTTACAAAACTGCAACCTTACAAAGCTCATTTTAAAACAAAAGGTAAATCAATTAAAACACCATAGTTACAATAAGTCACACCAGACACGGAGAACGTATTTTATTATTTACACACCATTTAGCAGGGGGACTTTATTCAGTTAATATATCATATAGATCTAAAATAACTAGGAATTGTGAAGTGCCCTGGTACATTTTGTTTACAATTTATTTCCTACCGACGCATTTGCCTTGTATGTTAGTGCCAGAGCGAGTGTTTGTGGTTGTAACATTCAAAAATATATCTTTCATATCTGGCCTTTTGCATATAGTATTTAAAGTGCGGTCATCTACCCCTTTTATCATGTCGATTATCTTTACAGCTTCTATATCAGTAGGTGATCTGACACGGAGTATATATAATAATATACTCTCTGTATACCATTACACAAAATTATTCACAACGACGTTTGTTTACTTCGCAAACGAAGTTCGTAGCTGAGCTGAGTTTCCTGATAACCCTACGAAGGGAGACCCACACAACTGGTAAGCGATAAGCAAGAGCATACTTCGTACATAGGGTGGCACTCCCTTAACCATCTTTTGGACGCCAAAAGCGTAGTGCGGAGGTGTCGGCGACAGAATCCCTGCGGTTTCTTCCAAAAACTGCCCAAGGGTCATTGTTCTGCAGCTCAGCTGAGGAACCAGCAGCATATTGTAGATAGAGAGAAGGCACTCACTGGAATGTTCATGTGTCACAAGCCCAAGACATTTTGCAAGCGGAGCCACCGGAATAATTGGGTAATCATTATTGCTTGCCTTTATTATGATAAATCTTCTAAGATTTATTCACACATACAGTACAATATCTTAATCAAGATTAAGTTAATCAGGATGATGAACATATAAGGTTTCATGATGGAGCCCTGCAGTGTTCTGATCTTGAGCATCTTCCAGGACGATCTGACTCATTCCACCTTTACCGCATGACGTCTGTCCGTGATCTTAGAGCGGAACCAACTAGAGAGAGCAGAGCTATAAATAACTCAGGCATTCAAGCATTTGCAGAAAGAAATAACGACGCATACAACTGAAGCCAGCCTCGGTGTCCAAAAACGGCAAGGCTGTACCACAAATGTGCCATGGCTAACTCGGAGGATCTAGGTTTCTCCACTCGGAGAGAAGAAGTTCATTGCAGTAATATGTTGCTCGAGTCCCGAGATGACAATCTTTTCGAAGACCTTGGACAGGTAGTTCACCAGTGAAATCGGCCGATAATTGCAAGAAAATCTTCGTTCACATTTGTTTTGGAACAGCGGGACTATCCATGCATCGTTCAGTTTAGGAACTAGGTCGAAGGCAGATGTTGATCAAATAAGCTATAGGTCAAATTATAACGGAGAAGGTCAGTTTTATCAGTATACTGGGAATTCCAGAGGCTGCTACGCTCCAGGATGCCTACGTGGATTCCAAAACTTTCTGAACTTCCGATCCTCTAATTTCAGCAAATATGAACGACGGCCCCCGAGCAGCCCAAATAAACTCCAGGTGAGTCCAATATCCTCATGTAATTGAATGTGAGACAACACCGTCTCAACGCCAACAGCCGCGAAGTGCCGGTTTATTTCATCCTTGTGGGCTGGCGAAAGCCTCTGACTTCGAATTAGTAGATTTCAGGTTCAACATTTGTCGAGGACGAAGTAATTTTTTTATACCAACCCATGAGACCGAGAGAACTTTGTATCGAACATTTTTTCTCACTAGGACAAGCATCCCTTTCATTCTGACGTGCATTAACCTCAAATCCCTCGTAGCCTGAATCGATTGTACCCGAAACTGGCTAAATGGAGATGGCTTTAAGTTCGAAGATTGCAGGTTCGAGTTCTTTCGAGGATATTAAAATAATACTTGCCTCTCTATTAAAGACAATAACGAGCAAATGTGAACGTAGCTTGGCTTGTGATAAGGCTCACATTAGATTTGGATGGCTCCTAGACACAATATGAACATACATATTTCATCTGCCATAAAACCCTCTCCGCTAGATATCGTTCCACAAAGCTGCGAGTTAGAAGCTTTAAAGACTACCGTGGCTCGCAGTGATAAGCTAAGTAGACGCTTCCGGCCTGATTGTGCCCACGAGAATAGTACCGGGAAGTTTTTACGCGATATTTCAGTAGACAGTGACACAAATGAAAATTGTAATGTATCTTCGCTATTGTCAATCATTCACTCGCACCTGGAGCTTGTATCGAACTGGACATCGAATGACGCTTCCATTATTATTGTGTAGCATACTAGAAAAGCGGCAAATTAGCAGGGTTCACGTTATGAACTTTGCAAAGTTTGTAACGATAACTGGAATCTGACTAAAGCGTGATAGGTATATGGTTTTAATGAAGAATTGTTTAATGGCCAACAATTTAAGTATCCTATGCGCGTGTGGATGTGTCACTGAAATGAACAAATTGACCACAATGCCGAGATATTGATTGACGTGGAGAGGTACAAAATAATTTTAATAATATCGAAATGTCACACGGTGCGTTATAATATGCAAACTGCATAATTTATTCACACTGTGTTATAAATACCTGGTAAAACTTCACAAGAGTACGAAGCGGGTAAAATGTTTGTGATTGTTGACCGACCAGATGGGTCCTGAGCGAGATTGACCGAGACTGCGTTCTCCAGTAGAATGATATCTGGCGCAAACATTGTCGCAATATTTACACAAACAGTTCGAGTTGGGCTCGTGCTAGCCATCTGTCCTACACAGTAAACATGGTGAAAACCGTGTATTGGAAAACGCTTGACGATGTGCCGGTTCCTTCTGGGTGCCCCGCCTCCATTTGTCGTGTAAAATTAAAAAGCTGTTGACGAACTTCGGGGTGGTTCTGTCAATGCGTACCGGATCGGACAAGGAGATGCGCCCTCCCCGGCGAAGCTTCATGTCTTGTCCATACTGAGCCTCAGTCCGACTTCTTCCACGTATTCAGGCAGCCTCGCAAGTGCTTGCTGAACGTAAAAGCGACTCTTACCAAAAATGGTCATCTTCGTATAGCAGCGTGTTCACATGTTCAGTGTGCCCTTTACTCAGGCCCGCAGATCGCTTTGCAGCAGCGAGAATAACAGTTGACTCAAGTTGCCGCCGGTGATTTGAGCGAGGGCTGACAAAATGGACACTCCGTCATCGATCTTCACTGAATTTTCCGTTATAATATACCGACTGGATTTTCTCTACCTCTCCCAGGTGTGAATTGATAGTCTCACAAAAATAAAAAATAAATACTATGAAAACCTTTTCGTTATATCCATGGCGGCTAACTAATCATTTAGTTATCTTTATGTTAAAATATAATATAAAGAAGTATTCGTTTGCAGAATCGGTTGGTGCCTGCATTCGCTTAGCTAGGCTGTAAATGTGAACAGAGGCCTTTCACTTAACTCGCATGTTTCGTATTAAAAACTTATGATTGTTAATGGTGACATGAGTTGATATCGGAACACCCGTCGACCAAGATGACCACAATGCTTGTATCATTGAAATGATTCAACGTTTCTAATTAGAAAGCAGACCAGATATATCTGCAGAATTGCGTAGCGGACGGCCTCCCCAGCTTATGAAGATGTTATCATAAGCAAACGATTCATCCACTATCTCTGAATATCGACTTGTGTTCGAAATACTAAATTTAATCAAAATGCCTCTGTACTCCGAATGAATAAGATTTAATTAAGAGAATCGGTCGAGCCCTATCAGGCACCCTCGTCACTGCAATGGCCTTCATCTAGGGGATAGCCCTTTACGAACAAGGATCGACACAACTGCAGCCACCATAAAATGTGACTCACAGAAATGATGGTAATGATTTAGCTAATAAACATATATATGCTGGATGTTGCTCTTCGGCAGGGCAACGAAGTGAACGGACCCAAGAATTCACGAACAATGGAACAATTCTCGACAATTCTAGAGATCGTTTAGTTACATGGAAACTGCAACGGTTAACGAGCATAGCGGATCGCTTGGGTTAACAGATGATGAAAATGTATACTATTATTCAATCACTGACCACTGAAAATTAGTCGCGTTTCATACAGCGATTATATGCGACACTATCTATCTTGGTCAGTTGTCGTGTTTTAGGCATTTTTTGGTCGTGAAGAAACATGAAAATGCTTCTGGATAGAATGAGCTTGTATAATAAATCTTCACACTTACATATATCTTTAGTGGGATAATAATTCGAAAACTGAGTGCCCTCTGACAACCAGCAACAATTTTATTATGAAAACCAACCCTAATTGCTTACGTATAATACGGTGCGACAATAATTGATAGATAGTGCATCCCACCGTTACTCGTTGCAGCACTGCCATGGAAAATCAGCTGGAGGCCAGCTGAGAGAGAAAATTACAAAAAAAAAAGCAGAGATATGTGCACTTCGAAGAAGTCCACCACTCGGCAGGTTCTTCGACGCCTGGTCATTGCCGCTCTTAGATAACGCCAACGAATCAAACATAATACAGCATAAATAAGGTAGCAGCAGAACAGTCGATATTCAGACGACGCCTGGCTTCCCTGAGTTCCGCACTTCTATGCTTCTGGACAACCCCTCCGCCGAGTTGTGCCGACTCAAGTCGCATTCCGACAAAGCACCCATAGCAGTAGTCAAGTTTACATGTCACGACAAACTCAGCCAGGACGCTGGTGGTATGGCCCATGTCAGCTGAGATCAGCAAAAGTAGATGTGTGAAATTCGAAGACAAAGATAGAGAGAAAGAGGAATTCCTCCGAGTAGCGACTCGTACTGTCAGTGGATGAGTTCTCTGTTCACGGAAATAGCGCACGTAGTTCTGACATATTTTTACGGAAGAATTTAAGTTGCCGTATCAATCAAAGGATAACTTTTGTCCACCGTGTTACCATTGTCATGTGAGTATGATCTCACTGCAACACTTTCTTAATGGAGTTGACTTGCAACGTTGGCGAGGAAGAGTGCAGTGCAGCGGCCCCCACTAACACATGTGAAGAATTGCTTGAACCTCATATCCAGTAGGATATATATGTTGGTATTAGCTAGATAGTCGTTTTGTCATCCACGTCATTATGGCATGGTGGATAGATAGATATACATTTAATGATTAAAAATTCGATATCTGGCTCTCTAATATCGTGCCCTCGTACTTTCATCAAGCCATAGACTTCCACTATACCAACACTTGCAGGCAGTTAGCATTGTTAGTTTTTTTTTATTGTAATATTTATTCGTATGCTATGGAAGATAGTTGACATTAGTGTACAACTGATCATGAATAAAATTCGATGTGTTTGAAAAAATAAAATAGCCTCGCAATGGCAGTATCCACTTGCGCAAATCACGTAAATATATCCTTTCCAGCGCTTTCTTAAACATTTCAAATCAACTAACACTGTTCCGTTAAGTGAACACGTAATACAGTTCTATGCTGAATACGTATCCAATAATCAATCACTACATTCACACACAGAGACTAACTTCCCGCCATCAATATCAGCCAAAAATTGCAATCAGACGAAACGTTATATTTTAAGACAAAAAAATTGCTTTACGTCCAATTTTATTCTCAGAAATTTCAACGCCCGCTAAGCAACAACCGGCCTGCCGGTTGTTCTTCGACCGAACCACGACGCCGATGTATGAATGCAGTCAATCGAGCGTGCCCTGTTGGTCAATTTCTCCGTGGCCGCCCCCTCGGCGTTGTCTACTGTACGGGTGCACAAGACCAGAAACTGTCGGGTGCAGAAGACCAGAAGTTTGTCTGCACAAACAGAGCGGCGTTTGCTTAGGCGAATGAGAGACGCCAGAGTGGCTGCTGTGCGTGTGTGTCACTTGCGCAACACGCTGGCCGTTGTGTCCAGCCTTAACGGAGGCGGCGTCTGCAGGGTAGCATGTATACAGGATAAGCGGTAGCGATTGCTGCTGCTGCTGCTGCTGCAGAGACCGAAGGAGATGTCTTGTAATTCCTGTTATTACTAGCAGTAGTAGTTGCTGCTGGTAGCAGCTGTACTAGTGGTCGTCGTAGAAGAGCTTGTTGCATTCGCATTGTGATTATCTTTGATATGAATTATTATTATTATTATCATCTATCAAATTCTGGTTCGCACCCGGCGTCAAGGCCAACCGTGATGCAACCACCGAAGACCCTTGGCGAAGGATGGACAAGCCAATGATGCAGTGATCAAGTGCAGTCATACGATTCGATAAGTGAAAACAATTCACAGATTATACACGAATCAGTGTTTCGTTGTTGTGTATTATGTATTTGTTACTCGGTTGGCTCGTGGACTAGCCGAACCTTTTGACATTTGCTTCTAATTTCTAATTTCTATAGTTAATATATATCAGTAGCTAATTTCGATTAGCAGCTAGATTTGAGAAAGCTAGACGACTGGACCCAACTGAACTCAATGAAATATACCGTTCCAATGAATAGGTCGCAACCCGAAGTGATCTTACTTTCAAGTAATTTGATGGTATCATTGATATCTGAAATCCATAACGATCCACGCTCATCGGCGAAGTCGATTTATTTCACCCTACCAACTGCTCTCAATGGTCTCGAGCGCAGATTATAGTTCTTTCATCTGATTGAATTCAGTCCATGTCACCATCCGCCGGTGGGAGCGACGGACAGAATTCACAGTGCACTGAATTCTCAGTGCACGCGAATACTGACGAGTAGCTCATTGGGTACGCGGGTAACATATCCAGGATCTATATAATTACTATTGAGTTTTAGCCAGCCGGCGCGCTCGTTGTCCGTCGTTTCTGAACGTTCCCTGTTGCTAATGAATAGCGAGGTACGCCGTCGAAGCCAAATATTTACTAAGAGCATCTACCTGTCTGTCTGTCGGCATAATAATGATTGTGGATATTTATTCTGTTCATAACGGCGCCGGCGTCCGATATATGAGCTCATAGGTCCGATATTTCGTTATAGCATAATCGACAACTGACCCAAAAGAATCGACACTGGTGTATTCGGGGCAGCGACGTCTTGGTAGTTGTCTGGGCGGCAGCCTTCTTCGGGAAACCACCGACGAGATTGTTGGCATCAATGCACTACTCTGTACATGTACTCTAAGGAAATTTTAAGGGCTGACTCACATTCAACACTTAACCTCCCTGGTACTGCTTTAGGCATTGCTTTAGCAGACAGACAACCCCTTTAAATGCATATGTGGGGGCGAATTCGTTTATGCACCTGCATGTCGCATTCCTCCGATTGCAAGACGCACACGTATCTAGTAGTTTCGCCTTAGTAAATCATCATTACAGTCATTTATCTATAATACATAATTCTACATTGTAAGTACGACCGCCACACGGCTCAAAGAGACAGCGATCGCTCTACGTGTCAGCACTGAGCCGACTGATCCGCTGCCGAAGTGTAAACTCCAAACAGGATATCCATTCTATGATATATGATAGTGAACAGGATTTCATTGACATATGCGGTTAAAAACAAAAGCTTTTACGTTACTTTCAAGATAGCGAGACGTATGGTGCGGCTGACATCCATCGGGATCCAACCCGTATGCATTCGAATGAACCATCAGCGGTGTGGGTCCTATGCAAAACAATGACTGGCCAAAACGTTTTCATTCAGCATTGCCAAGAGTTTGTTTTCCTAGCGTGGTCCCGCGGCAGCCGTCGAGATTTCAGTGGAACTAACCGCAATCGGAAAGGGGTTCACCGCAACAGCGTCGCCACGCTAACAGCACAAATAACACAGAGAAATGATGAGAGACAGAGAGAGAGAGGGAGGTACAGAGAGAGAGAGATCGGTTGGAAACTCGCACTCGGATAATCTGTGAATTGCGAGAGTCCATGTTGTCGATCTTCGTCCATCAATTTCTTCTCTGGTCACTCAAACGCTATACGAACGGGTTCATCTGATCACGAGTTATTCCGTGATGAAGGCGCGGTGATGGAGGCATACAACGCCGAGCAATAGGTAATTCCATAATAATCCTGGGAGAAATTTCGACTTGACAGTAGAGCGAATTGGTGTTCTTAGGACGCTTCCGCATGCCGCCCTTATATCTATCCTTTCAATGACTCACCTGGTTTGGAAGTGAACTTGTGGTTTATCGTAATTAGATGCAAGGATATGGGCGTGATCGCACAAAAGCGTATGGCAAAAAGCTTGTTACATGACATTTGCAGCGCAATTTACTTTGATAAGGACACATATTGTATTTTATATCAGCAGGTGTTTGTCTTCAAGTAGAACCCTACTTCGCAATGGTTAAATCGTGCAGGCAACACCAGGTTACTAATAGCTCACAACGCAGTTACAATGGTAATTTGAACTAAAATATTACATGACTCTGGTTACATGGCATGGTCAGAACACCAAGAAACGTTTGTGGTAAATATGCTGTGTTTTAAGACGAACATAGTTTTTTGAGACAAACGCCGGCAAACAAAATGATATTATATTAGGAAATAGCTATTATATTTAACTCCAGTGAAACGCTAGCCAATCTGATTGCACGGACATTTCAGCATGCTGTGCATTTAACGAAAAATCCTCCACTTAAGATCATCTTAGAAAACGGCAAAAAAAGCTCGACTAAGTATCAATATGGATGTGTCACTCTTTAAATAATGCATATATATATATATATATATATATATATCATACGAGTTTCGCGGCAATGGCTTACAATTGAACGCAGGCTGGCACATGGCATCCGGTGTTGTACAATTGTACAAGATTTTGAAAAAGAACATCTTTTTTTGAAACTCCCGAAACGACCCCAAAGATCGGACTTAACTCCCGAGATTTCATCTTGGCAAGGAAGATTTTTTGGCAAGATTCCATTTTGCATTCGTCGACTAGACCACTGCCTAGGGTATAATTTGTTATTCATTTTAAGTGACTTCGTAATTAGCTTAAATCGTGTGTAACACGTAGTATCGATTAGCTTGGGTGCACTATTATGCTTAGCGTCAGTAAAAGAAGAACTACAAGTTTACAGGTCGGAATTATTTCGATTGACTCTCATAAAATTACTCAGGTTTAGCTGCTTATGGGACGATTTCATAGTGTGTTTTGTTTTTCACAACAAGCGCAATTCCAGAAAGTTGGCAGAATTTCAAAGCAACTCTGGCAGTACAGTTCAGTACTACAATTCGCAAACCTAAACTGGCCTCTACCATGTTAAGTATTTGCAAAACCGATTGGCACGAACGGACAAATTGATCTGTGTTATAGTCGTGTCGGCGGACCGCCTCAGTATTAGGGTTCAATATTATGAAACAGAGTTGCAAAATACTTGAACAACATCGGTCACTTCCTCACCAGGAACTTCTCTCGCACTTGTTAGCATTTAGCTCAATATTAGCCGCATTATCGCTGGCCCTCGTGGTTAACCGCTTAAAACCACCAGTATGCTGTTGCTACTGTTACAGGTTGGACTATGCCAATTTTGTCAGGCTCGTAGAGAATTGTGCGTACCGTGAGAATAATTTTACGAATATTAAAGAGTCGCTAACGACAATAACGCCAACGCTAAACAGCTTTAGATACAGGCCCGATGGCCCAAACCACGCACGCACACCTTCAAGGCATCCCCGATGGCCGATATAAACTAACGTTTTTATTCGTATATATGTTTTCCATTGTTTGAAAGGGGATCCCACCCAAATACCGCTTCTTCTATATGGGAACCGTTGCTCGTTATATCACTATAGTCCTTAAGGCTTCCTCGGGCAGCTTTCCTCCACAAAGTGTCGGAAAGTTGCGCAAGTAACGCTTGGTTGTCCTGTTTACGTTGAGGTTTGCCTGTCTAGGCGGCAGGCACCACGCAGTCTGTGTCTCTCTGTCTGGCGCATCATAAAGTCATCTTTAACCGATCGTGCTCTCCTTTCTCTCTCTCTCTCTCTCTCTTCTTAAAATGTCCCTTTGCCTCCAAACCAGCTCCCCTCACACGAGTGCGTGTATCCTTCAACCGTCAACAATCGCTACGTGTAGCCCGATGGCTGCCGAGTTGTCTGTCCGGTCGCCCAGCAGCTCGACTCGATCTTGGATTGGCTGGGGCATCCGGTTGGCAGTTCACCGAAAGTCGGTCGCCAACTCGCCATCAATGTCCACTCATCCCGGAAGTCAACAACTTTCCAAGCGCACCACACAAACATAGAGACAGACCCTTGCAGACAATATCGACGTCAACTCAAGTCTGTCAGTCAGATGCAGCTAGACATGGACCTCTGGCAGGCGGCACGGCAGTACCCATATGCCAGCCGGCTCGTGGGGTCCCGACGACTGTTGCTGCTTACACTATGGGTAGTGCAGGAGTGCAGTTGTTGCAGCCAATCACTTGCAGCAATCAATGCCACGGCACCGAGAAGGCTCATGAGCCAAATTTATGCTCACATCGACTAACGGGCAAGCGCCGTCTTCCATATGATAGTGAACATTTCGCTGGATACAGCGAGTACGGTGAAAGAATATGATTGAGGTAACGACGTCTGTTAGTAAACAGGTGTAGTTTTTTATATTAACGCACAAACGTGTGTTCGTGTTTTTATTTGGCGGTTGCGAATAATATCAGTTACGCCTCGCAATTAATGTGTTGTATATCCATATATAAAAGCTGACCTGAATTAAATTGTCTTCAGTTGAGATTGCGACTGATAGTAGCAGAAACTCGGCGGACCCATGTACACATATATAACTAATATGACGTGGAATTAATAGACAGGACTTAACAATACTACATCTAGATATACGTCGCTGGCTCAGAGCGAGTTGTCCCGTTGTGGTTATAACCGTTTCTCTTAATGGAAATTCTGTCCGAGCCAAACGCAGCATAGGAAACCACAATACGACCAGATCGCAGTAGAATGGCGGATAGTTACTGACTACAGAATGCTTCATCGCATCGTTTTGCTCCAAACTATCATAGATTTGCCGACGCGGAAGCATATCGGTAGACGGGATTTAATGTAAATTTAAAATAATTACAAATTAATGTTTCACAATTTTAAGCCACTATACAATTATCTTTAGAGACATGGAGTCTGTTTCCAAACGAAGGAAAATTTACTGAGTTAATTTTCGATTTAACCCGAATCTAAAGGTCTTTTTCGAAGGTGGTCAATCAAATAGTAAGCGGATTGCTGCAGCGCTGGCAGGCTATCATTCCAACGAAAATCGTGGATAAAGGCCAATAGGTAACTCGAACAATTATAGCTCATTTTCATGATCAAACTCCTCAAGGCTGAAATCGCCCAGTGCCAGTGCCTCCACCGAAAGCCTATCGCTCGTGGCGCACTGAGGAGAGTTTGAATACAACACAAGTTGAAGGTTGACGATGAGAAATAAGGGGAAACTGAAACAAACCCCAAAAAAGACTTAACCAAATTCACGAAAATGTATGAAGCAACTATGAACTCATCCGCGCCACGGGGCGGGACATATTTATTGTATACAAATATTTACACATTATACAGGGTTTTGTTTGGCATCTGACTATGTTCACAAGCTTACATCTAGGTTGGCAGTGGCTTCATGTCAATTCGAAGTTGTCCTTACATTATTTAAATAGTAATAGCCCAACTGGATATTCTCTTCAAAATCTTACGATTCGTAAGATACGAGAGAAGTGTGTTCCAGTCAATATTTGCATATCACAGTTGAAGGGTCAGCTGTTTGTCGCTCGAGATGACGACACCACCTCTTTTGAAAGTTCTTAGATCCTCCATTTCTGCAGCTTTTCGAAGTCGTGTTTGTCGCATTCAAGAAGCCCACGCAGAAAGCTGTAGCGCACAATGATTACATCGGCTTTTCCAATCTATAGAAACAGAGCTGGTGCAAATCGTTGTTTGGTATACATTGATTTCGGTATCCTCACGTACATGATTTAAGATACATGCTAGTTTTTCGCCAGTGATTACCGATTAACCCTGACAAAGGAAAGCCAGCTAATCCGATGGGCATGATGTTATCCGCAGGGCCCACTGTTCTATATCTTCAGTAAATTATTCCAATTTGGCAGTCTCTTCGCTATGACACCAGCTGTGCCGGAGCGAGCCTCGGCGTTCCCGTTGAGCTGAGAGACCAACCAAAGCCAGCTTCACCATGCTTGTCGCGCACTTTATTGTCGGAGGTGTAATCTGCAAACATATCACAAAGCAATCTTCAGATTCTGTTCCTCATATACTATCTACAAAACTGTATATATATATATATTTATATGCATATATGCATGCCAAGGAAAGATCTGCCAGGAATTAAATGCGCATCGTCTACAGCGCGTGCTCGAACACCTTTCAGTCACTCAGAAAACAAGTGGCCATATCAAGAGTTGTTGCCACAGAACGAGAGGAAATCGTTCTCCCAGAGTTATCACCGGGACATCATCCTAGCCTTGAACCTGGTGCAAGTTTTCTACGCATTTCATGCTGTGTCATATTATGATGCATTATCATATTACAAACTATACTCACGTGACTTAGACTACTACTTCGGGTTTTGCGCGGGATCCGGCTTTTATCCTGGACATTGGCGTGCCTGTACATAACTAGCGGCATTGTCTGATCCTTGTTGAATGTGTAGAAATGATGGGTCGAATCTTTGAACGAATGTCCCCGTCCGCTGACATCTTCGATGATCTTCTGTTCAATGAACTTCTGCAACAGAAGTGTCACCTTCTCACGAGTGATCTCGTTGTTGTTTGTCGGATCGAACAGGACATCGCGATTTCGCTGCAGGTAGTCCAGAGTCCACGTTACAGCTTCCTTGCCAGCGAAGGAGTTCCTGAACATGCGGAACCCCTTTCGATGCGGTCCAACAGGCAGATCTGCCTGTACCGCCGTCACAATCGTGTTCCACGTTCGGGTGGCACGGAACTGTTCCGTCGACTGTCCTTGCAGGGCCATGTTGTTTATTGCCTCTGTTTTGTTGTTTTGTCCGTTAACCTGTGCTTCGTCGATTAGCAATACTGCAAATATCGTCAATAATGATGCACTTAATCCAGGTAGCCGTAACACTTCATTACACTGTAGCACCGCCGCAGGAAACACATCATATATCAATGCTGCCGATTCACTCAACGGACGCAGCGATAGCCGAGCAAAGCAAAGCATACATCTTTTAATGCCCGCGATCCTCTCCTCGCCGCAAGGCGAGGGCAGCCGCTTGGCCGCAGACAAGACAACACAGCAAGCAAGCAACAGAAGCAGCCACTGCCTGTTCGCTGTAATTATCGACAAAACCGCGTCAACGCCTGTCTACATTACAGCAAAGACTGTACCCCGTCCGTCGCCAGCCGAGACTGGCCGAGATGACGCCAGGAATTTCCGCGCGCTAACCGGGAGAGACCCAACGAGAAATAAAGAGAGGCCGTACTCGTGGAGTGCTCCACACGAAGACCCATTCATAACTGAAGATGAGTCATGGGCACATAACGCGAGAGGCATAACTCTGACACACAGGCAACAGCAGCAGCAGCAATGGGATTTACAAGTAACGGTACCTAGAAGTGTGTAATGCTTCGTCTGAATGTCTTTCATTGATTAATATGCGAGCGTGTTAGCGTTATGGGGTTTTTGAATACAATGCTAGTCATCTCTTCGTAGGGTGCGGTGTTTGAAGGCGGGAAGGAAAGTGAGTCCCACAAGGATTTCATCCGTATGCCAACGCTTGGTATCGTCTTATCTTGATACGGAGAGTTTGTGCTTTAGAAACAATCGACCTGGATCAATTGATAGCGTGTATTGAAAATGCAACAACTGGTCGCATTTGTCTTATTATGTTCTTTACATAGAGGTAGTACACTTGCTTTCCCCCATGGCGTGATGTTCATGTAGCAATCGCTATATCACTTTTTGTTAATGACTGGTATCACACAAGCGTAGGTTTCCCTTAATTATATATATATATATATATATATATATATATATATATTAAGAGACAGACTTCTGAGATGGAGCAACACCAAGAACCGTTTGGGGCCCGACCAAGTGTATAGGCCGTAAAAATCAGGAGCGAATAAAGACGACACACACCCGTCTTCTACGCGTGCATCTGTAGGGCTTTCAACATGAAACTCACATCGATTGTGAAAGTGTGGACGTTTTACATGCCGGATTAAATATATGTATTCAGTTCGTGCGCTTTCTTGTACTTATTCCGATGGCATAAATGAGCACGCATCTAATAGAAGCAACATGTAGTTTCGTCTGAACATGACAAGCGTACAACGTATCTTACGAGGCAAGTTCTACGCAAAAGCTATGATCAGTCTCCGGTGACCTGAACTTCTACGACCTTTACCAAGTACTGCCTTCACTAGATACTGACAGCATTAAACGAAGGTATCTAAAAATCGAATTAAAATTTGAAAGAAAAGGAAACTAACTAACACAATGAAAAGATGGGAACGCCCAATGAGCCTAGCGTTCTTAAGGCAACATTGCAGCGCCGGTCACCTCCGCGACGTCACTGACACTCACATTCGATAGAGGTTTGCGTATTTCCGGTGCGGGCTAGTGACGTCACCTTAATTAGACAGGGACGATGGCTCGAAGGCGTATTGGCCTAATTTAATCATGCTAACTGGGCCAAACCTATACAGCCGATCGCTGATACATCCATGTCCTTGCCTCAACTGTAAAGGTTCATTCCGAGGTTTACAACAATTTGTAGCGTAGAACAAGCTATAATGTGTACGCTGTGTTTCCGCGTGATTTCTGGTGATTGCCCGACAATCGACTAAGCCTTTGACGACATTCGGAAATGGTTCCGGCTTTCGCCGACGGAGGAAGAGTCACGCTGTTTGTTGACAATCATTTACCGCTCCGACAGCGCCCACGCCGATGCTGGCGAAGACCCTGACGACGTCGGTGCGGTTGTCATCAGGGGAGGAGAGCTGTGAGAAAACAACACCCCGTAGCCGTTATGTCTGAAGCATACTGTTGTATGAACAGCGTGCACATGACTAAACACATGTTTTAGTGTGCGGCACACAAAAACGATCCGACGATCGATGTGATTGCATATGATGGTATTATACTAACGAAAATGTAGGTAATTCTTTGTGGGGGCGAATCACATTGCAAGTCAGATCATTTCACATTTCACCGGTTGTGTACTGTCGGCGTTTTCAAGCATGGAAATCGATATATACATTATATATATATATATATATATATGTATATATTTACACACCAGATAATCGGGGTCTCAAGCGAAAAATAATGGAAAAGAATATACCACGATGCGGTATATACTGTTCCAGTATTTTTACGGGAACTTAAGCGTGGTAAAAGATTCTAGTCTGAAGATGATGCAACCAAATTAGATAAAGACCTTTACGGGTGACACATACATGTATACATACAACATTCTCTTCATTTAGCTGCTCGTTAAATATTAACCATTTTGTGTCCATATTTTGTATAATGGTTAGCATCTCCTCGAGCAGTTTTACGAGTCATCGCTCGTATCTTACCAAATCGCGATACCATCTTCAAAGTTTAGCAGAACTTTTGTTTGGAAGAACGAGACGAACAACTTTAGGCTTCTTCAACGAAGTACACTTAAAGAATCTAACTACTGACAGCGCAAATCAAACAAGAATATCAAAAATTGAACATCTTCTTTGTAAAAGAGTATCATCTAAATCATTTTTTTGAGACTTTAGGCAGGCACGGTCCCCTCACTGCGAACTTCCTCGAAGGAGTCTACCATAGGCTGATCCGCGCCACCGGGGACAAGCGCGCACGATCTTTCCTTCTTCTGTCCCTCGCTGTGAGGCAGAGAGGCAATGACATCGCCTTCCTCGGGACAATGTCGGCCTCAGCCCCGGTCCCCAGCGTATGTTTGAATAAACATCTAAATGATCGAAATCATATTAAAAAACATTATGCGGCATAATGATAATAAACTTAATAGTAATGATAATAAACGCTGTTTTTCGCTAGAGAACAAACGTAAACAAAACTACGCCCAAGGCCCGTCCGTAGGGTCAGCTACCATGACCTCGACGCCATTCAGAACGGTGACTTTTAAACCTACCTTATCGTTATACGGCCACTGATACAGAGCCTAAGAGGTCTGGTTCATCAAGAGAAGAAGAACATCACTAAGATATATATATATATATATTATAATTGCTCATAAATGTATATGGTATTCTTATCAATTTTGAAAACACTGAGAGATTTTAGCTTATGCAAAAATAAATATTCTTAGGAAGTCTTAGATAAAAAACCTCTTAGATAAAAAGCGAAAGGTGATTTCGCCCCAAAGTTAGCTAATTTGAGAAAGCTGTATTGGACAATTGCGCGAACCAAATCATAATGTCAAATCAGACCAAATCAAATGGTCCTAAATATGTTTTGAAGCAACATGTGTGTTCTTCATAATGAAACGCATGATGATTCAGAAGAATTGTATAATACTATATCTATATATATATATTACATATGTGTGTGCGTGCATGTCTATGGTTCTCTATAACAATGCTGGAGCTCTAGTTGTGCCAGCTGTCAGCGACCGCTCTTACGTACAACGGTTCTGAGGTTAACCAAAAGGTACGGCCACCGGCTGCCCGAATATCGATGATCATTGATACACTGTAGATGACCGGCGGTGATACACAACAAGGTGTCAACAACTTGTGACAAAGCGCCGTTCCCCGCTCTGGTGTTTGTCTACTGTCTGCTGAGGCTGAGGGTTTTATTGGCTTTGGTGGTCAGCGCGAATCATGGTTCAGTTTCGCCATCATAATAATATCATATTGATCTCGAACTAATAATGTAATACTGTACTAATAGTGTACTACACAATAACAAGCTGCTTTCTGCCAGCAACAAACTTACCTTGGCACGGTTATTCAATTCATCTTGACACTGGCTCACGTTCTTTGTTAGTAGGCGATACTGAAGTGAGGCCACTGCATCGGTTAGGCAAAGAAACAATCTTGTGAGTGCACACGTGCACACCAACATTAGCGACATCTATGACGACCCTCTCTCTCTCTCTCTCTCTATATATATATATATATATATTCAGGATCTTTCGGTGATTAGGGAACGAAGCTGTTTTTTTTTAACTCACTGAACTGTATTTGCTTTTTACGAGCAATTCGAACTGTGGAATTGGGAGCAGTAGAATGCGAGGACTGACGCTGTGAAATATATTATTGATCCAATCATACCATTGATTTGGCCCTTGGTCTTCTGTCAGCTGGTAGACGAAATGGAATATCATCTTCTTATCTTAGGCTGATAGATGCACCATACCTTATACATGTCTTGGCTCAGCAGTTGACAACGACAAAGATCGGATAAAGGAGCTGAGGCCGTAAGCATCTCTCGACAACTGTAATCACTAGACTACGTCGTATGAGGGCAGGCTACAACCTATATGAGATTTGGCACACGTTCCTGATGCCATCATATATCAAAAGGACTTTCTATAAGATGGCATTGCATCAGCAACCATGAACTAACAACAAGTAACTGGAAAGCCAACTTACGATCCACGTTGGAACTGTGAGCAGGACTGCTCAAGGCTTCCGATACAACACCTACAATAAGACAGAGCCCGCCGCTTAAAGATTTTCTCGGCAACTACAATATATAATTTTGAAGAAAGGACTATGAGTTAGCAATCGACTCTCGAATCAATCGACAATGAACCAATGTTTCAAGTGTTTCAATTATTAGAGAGCGGTGTTCGTTGGTCTTGCGGACACTTCCGATTACCAGGCTCCTCCACTACAGTGCCGCACCAGCAATGACATGCTATGATGGCATTCACAGCCCTCTCTCTTCTTACCAGATCATTTACTCGGTCGTTCGACGACACACGTCGATGTTCGGCGAAAACTCCACTCAACAACAGAGCCTCATCGAGGCTGTCATATGCTCTTTCTATTTGGCTTGCAATGCTCTGCAGTGTTGTAGCGTTAAACTGTCATTGACGAGTGTGTTTTCTTTGAAAAGTAGCTCACCGGATCTAGAACGCTTTCAAACAACAACAACAACAGTAGTCAGCAACAGAAATAGCCTCAGCAATGACAATGGCAATATAATAGTTGTCGAAACACATCCGCAGGCCGCCCCTTGTGCTCGCGCGTGTCTCGGACGTAACCACGGTGCTTTGAAGCTTCTCTGCTTGTCTGAAGGCTGATCTTTCGGGGTTAACCAGAGAGAAAGGGACTGATGCCAGATCTAAAATAGATTCGGTCTGAGGGGCGTCTTTTCGAAGCCGCTTCGTCGGGTATCCATTTGTACAAATGTGACGGCGCCTAACGACCGTCGTTGCCGTTTTTCAAATCTTTCTTGGTCATCATCGGCATCATCATGAATTCGGCTATAGAGCCGAAAGTACACGTACGCTGCGAGTAAAGTTTGGCGATTTAACATTAATTCCTCCGGCAGACTCAGTCGTCCCTGTATAGAACGGCTACACCCTAAAGGTTTATGTATTCTTGAGGCCATGTGCTCTGTAAGATCTGATTTTACGTCGAAAGCCACGGGATTGTAAACTGTGGGTTGTACGATATATTTGGGCAAGAAAACGCCGACCATTCCGGTGTTTGGCGCCGGCTTGGCAATGCAGTCAGCTTTCCAACAGTCATTTCTCGCCTCAGGCGTTTATTAAATCTGCAGGGGGTCAGGTGAAAACGTGTTGATGAGAACAGAGCTCTTGCCGCTTCCTGGGAATGATGACTATCGTTTACTCTCAGTGACCAGACTCTGTGATGGCCAAGCAGTACCTACACGCACATGTGAAACTGCGATTGCGCGTAGGGCTCGTTGACGAGCGCCAACCAGTGAATAACCTTTCGTGCGCGTTCTACAGTCGATACGGCTATTTATGAGGAGCGGATAGATTGCGAGAGCGCAAAAACTCACTGTTAGGTCCGATTAAGCTAGGATAATGAAAAACCGAATCATAGAAACAGAAGAGGCCTGGGGCGTGCTGTTAGCAGACCACATGACAGTTAACCTGACATAGGAATTAAAACAGACACTTCTTGAACTGCGAACCTATAGTTTTGCTTACTGCAAACGTCTTATCTTACTATAAGCCTACTTTTGCCTTTATTTCAATTCCGGCCACATCACGAGCGTGCTATACAAGCGTGTCATTTTGTTGTTGATTTTCAAGGGGATCTTCCCCATGCCCAACCTTGCGGGCTGCGTAGCCACACCTTCGCTAGTTCGCTACGCAATAGTCTGGCCAGCCGTGCTCTTTGTAGCCATACTTATTCTTAGGATCATCTTCATCAGGTTTGTACCTCTGTCCCATTATTACTTTGCCTCGCAGATGCACTGCACAAAACGTCGGAGCCCGTCCTTCAGTACTTTTATCAATTTTTGGTAACAATGCATAGCTTTGTGGGAGGAGTCACAGTCGGCCCCATTCATCAATGCTGTCATAATAACGAACACTGCGCTGCCATTGGTACAAAGTAAGCAATGAAGGGTAGTGGTGTTGTCAACGTGCACTGCATAGCAAGTCCCTTTAGTGAGAAAAATAAGTCGAAAATGTGTCTCGGCCTATGAACAAAACGGCTCACTAGAGAACTGATGCGAATTAGCTATCTAATGTGCCATTCTTTGCTAAAAGCATAAGAGGAGCAATACATTGAGCCAATTTCCAATATTAAAAGCCTTCATCTTTTGCCGTGGTTAAGCCAATAGATGACCACCAAATCCGTACTCGCCTTCATAATATCGTATCGATCTCGAACTAATAATATAATACTACACAACAACAAACCGCTTTCTGCCAGCAGCATACTTACCCTGGCACTGTTACCCGATTCGTCTTGATACTCGTAGCTCACGTTCTTTGTTGGAAGGCGATACTAAAGTCAGGCCACTGTATCGGTTAGGGAAAAAAACAATTTTGCGAGTGCTTATGTAACCAACATTAGCGAGATCTCTCTCTCTCTCTGTCTATTTCTATATATATGTATATATTGAGGACCTTTCGATAACCAGGGAGCGAAGCTGAAAATTACTGAACTCTGTTGGCCTCTTGTTGCATTTCATTATTTGACATATTATAAAAAAATTATATGAGCTCAGTTTATTCTATTTCATGTTATGGGTTTCATTCTATTTGGCAGTTTGGCTTCTAATATCGTGTATCTTAGTGAGCTCTAACGAATTTTCGCCATGTTTGGTTAAACTAGAAATAGTCTCAGCACAGGCCGATCGCCCAGATCGGATGCTCCGATCGATTGAATCTAAGAAACACTCAATTTGTCCTGGACACGCTCAACTGGCACTATCAAGTGTCAAAATATATTATTGACACAACTATAGCCCTGAGTTGTCCTTTGGCTTTTGTGCCAGCTGCTAGTCAAAATGGAATACCATGTTCTTACTTTAGGTTCCAAATCTCATGTTCTCTTTTATTAATTTCTCTTTGGCGTGATTACTAATCAACGCGTTCGAGTTGTATAATTTCTCCTGTAAAGACTTGTATATGTAGTTATGCTCTTAACTTGGTCCAGGGGAATGCGGCATAACAACGTATGGTAAAAATCGTTTTCAATGAAGAAGCCTGCATGATTGATGTTTTAGTGAAAAGTGATTGTTTGTTCGAGTCGTTATCTATTTCTATCTGATCGAAGTACATGTTCGGTGGTTTCAATCCATGATTCCTAGAAACAAAGGCTATTATTCGGATTCTCCTTCGGATAAGGAGACTTACCACTACATCGAAAGGTCACTTGTGGATTATACTTAATAGAAATGCGATTCATAAATTCAAGGTCGGAACTTTGTTTCTCATAACTCGGCTTACAGTGCGAGGTAGAACGCCGCAAGGTTCAGGTAAGGTCTTTGTGTATGTATTTTTACCTTTGAAAGGCTTCGAAAACGTGCTACATAGGTAAGATCTAGTTAGTGATGTAATTCATGGGATTCCACCTCAGGACCGACATAACTTAAGCCGTAAAGCAAAAATAAATTGAAGATAAGTGAACGCGATGCTTTATTACAGGTCCCCTAATAATCTCAGAAAGTAATAGTGCTTGAATACATTATCATCATGATTTGATCAGATACGCGGCTATCATTTGGCAGATTACAGCACCGTATTGACAGCTCATTATTTGTTCCCATGTGATGGTATGTTTTGGGTGAAGTGAAAATGCCATGAATCGTGTCAATAAATTACAATGCAAACACTCGATATTGCTGAGCCAAAGCAGGTAAATTTCCCTCAACGCGAGCGCGACCCTCCCGGAAAATAAACATTTATTCAAACATACAGTAGTTAGGAATTATTTCTAGGGATTATGGGGGGGGGGGGGGGGGCTGAGGTCGACAATGTCCCGAGGAAGGCGATGGCATTGCCCCTCTGCACAGCGAGGGACAGGCGCTGCGGAAGGAAAGAACCTGCGCGCTTGTCCCCGGTGGCGCGGATCAACCTATGGTAGACCCCTTCGAGAAAGTTCGCAGTGAGAGGGCCGTGCCCGCCCAAGGTCTCAAAAGGAAAATAATATATTTATAGGTAGTGCGCGCATAGGTATATGTAGCATATATTTATATGTTATGTGCGCGTGATTTTAAGACCACTGATGGCTTTACTACTGCGTAAATCATTGTAAATGATAGCAAAGAAATATTCAGCCATGTCCCATAATTTCTTACAACTCGCTTCTTGCGAATCGAGTAACGTTGTAATTGAATAACGTTGGAGTTAACGGGTATGATATTATGGGTGGGTCCTTCAAAATTGCGAAACGGGTTTAACTTTCTCTCCAGAGTGTACTTTGCCAACATCATCTCGTGGTGTTTGAGATCCGGAGTATTTTGTGAACAGTAGTCTCACACTACAGCAACGAACACCTCGGACATGGTACCAGTGGCTGTCATGGAATTTAGCCCTTAGCCTTAAACAAGCATCATTCGCTGACATCGTTTTCTCTAACTGTCTACTAGAAAGCCTTGCTCAACTATAATTATTTTCGTGGTGTGACAAATCATTGCAGACGTTCTATTGTGCTCGTTCGCCTCTTCGGTAGCGTTCAGGTGACCTCTGCAGCTATCTGGATGCACTATCTTCAATTCGACAGTCTTCTTGGGATATCGCGCCGATGAAGACGCCGTAGAGCGATAAAATCAAGGGTTTGTGGTTGTTGGCCTAGGCATTCCGTTAAACAGTGACACATACAGTAATTAGCAATTAATTCTAGGGATTATTTGGGGGGGGATTAGTTGGGGACCGGGGCCGAGGCCGACATTGTCCCGAGGGAGGCGATGGCACTGCCTCTCTGCGCATCGAGGGACAGGCGTTGCAGAAGGAAAGATCCTGCGCGCTTGTCTTCGGTGTCGCGGATCAGCCTATGGTAGACCCCTTCGAGGAAGTTCGTAGTGAGGGGTCCGTGCCCGCCTAAGGGTTTGAAAACAAGGGGGAAAAGAGGTGGGTTGCCTGGAGTGCGGCGTAGTTCCGTATCTTGGCCGGCTTCGCACGCGCTACCGCGTAGCCGGGGGTGGTTGCACAGTGGTTGACATAAGAAGGTACTAGAGTGTCAACCTCCGTGCCGTCCCAAAAGAGGTCCTGGCCTCGGTGGAAGGGGATGAGAGTGGGGCCGTCAGGGCGGCGCCCGTCGGCAGTGTCGAGGCCCTGCGGCTCCCTTGTGCAAGGAAGACCGGCGAGTGAAGGGCCCTCACGTGCGTGTCATTAACCATCGTGTGTCACGGATGGCGACCGGCGCTGCGATGGGGTCCCCGCAACGCTCGTAGCTGTGGGTCGCAACCACAGGGACCCCGAGGCAGAGGCCCACACAGAAGCGGAGGGAGAGATCGTCGAGAGCAGTGTCAAGGGACGAGGAGGGCAGCGCGTGGAGCCATGCCCCCGCACCAGGCCTGTCGACAGCCCGGAGGCGAGTTTGGTCAGCAACGTGTGGCGCTGAGGCTAGGAGGGAGTCCCGCAGTTCCTTGTGGAGAGCATCAGACCATACCCGTTGCTTGTTCTGCTTGTCCTGAGGGACCCGGGCGCGGACGGCCGTCTGGCCAAGGGTAGCTTCACGGGAAGCGGAAAAGTGGGCGAGAGCTTCGGGGGGGAGGACTGTAGCAACCATGTCGGCAACCGCCATAAGCGACGCTGGGTAGCAAACGTCAGCCAAGCGGTGTACACTGAGAATGCCGAGACCACCGTAGCGAACCGGAAGGGTAGCCTGCGACGCCGCTGCCGGAGGAAGCTGGAGGTTCAGGATCGTGATCAGGGCGTCCAACACCATGTCGTCATGAGCGTAAAGGCCTGAAGCCTCAGTGCCGGCCGGGCTTGTTCTAAGCAAGTGCTGCATGCGCGCCGCCGAGAAACAGGACCGAAGGAGGAACAGCCCCTGGTGAGCCCACAACAGGGGCAGTCGGTCGAGCATCACGGCAGTCCTCTCGAGGCAACGGTCCAATAGTGGCCGGATGGCCTCGTCCGTAAGAGGGGAGCCGACGAGCTCGAGGGACGACCTGGGAGTGGGACAGCACCCTGGGAGCAACCGCTGGAGGTCGGGGTGCGCGTCTAAAGAGAAGACCTCGCAGTTCGTGTGGTTGAGGGCAAGGCCGCTGGGCCCCTCGTAGTCGAGTACTCGCTGAACGTCGTAGGCGACGGTCGCCGATCACCCGCCAACGTTCCATCATCCATGTACCACAGCCGTAGGCGAGACCGGAGGGACGCAGCGAGGGGCCGGAGAGCCAGGCAGAAAAGGGCTGGGCCCAGCGGGTCCCCCTGCTGGACCCCGCACTCGCAGCTGACGACGGCGTTGTCCATAATCAGATGGGAAGGGCAACGATAGGCCAGGTCAACCAGAGGGAAAAGGCCGGGGACGTTCTCAACAACCTCTCACAGAACGACGTTCGTCATGCGGGCAGTGAGGGGACACCGGGACGACTCCGAGGGTCGTTAGCGTCATCGCCTTGAGGGCGAGCTCAAGGGTGGGCGCCCAAATTATGAGCCCGTCGGCACAGTGCCTCCAGTGCGCGCGCTTCACGGCCTGCGCGATGCTTGGCTTCCTTCGTGCGCTGCTCCGTGAACGGCGCAGCGTCCTCCCTCGCGTCGACGTCGTCGGCCGCTCCAGGCCTCGCCCTCTTGCGCGGCGGGACACTCAGCAAGTCGTCCGGTGGCATCGCCCTCCCGCTCGGCACGAAAGCGCAGGACGCAGGTAAACCACCACTTACAATCCGTACAACGCCACGGCGAAGAGGCTGGCAGGACCGAGCTTCGTCGTTACATTATAAACATGTGATCCATGCCGACAGTGCTGAGGGTCAGCATCAAGAGAGAAGAACAATACTCCCAACTGTTATGACTTGTGTTAGCAAGTCATGAGCCTCTCCGTTATTTGTGTTCCTGTACTCAAATAACAGACAAGCGTGCCTATTGACACTGACGCTTAATTGGCTGATCAACGTTTGTTGATAAAAAAAGAAGCTGTTTTGTTTGTTTTCTGAAGAGAACCGAGAAGTATATATACATATATACGATGCATTACTTGCTTTGCTTGTTCCTGCTCTTACAGATGTTTTTCCGCGATCTTTCCGATGAGTTAAATCCTGGGCGAATTTCGTTATATCCAGTGGGGCCTGCGGCGCGCGTTTTCACCCCATGCGACGCATGCGGTGAATTCAGCCTCCGGCGTCTCCTCGGATCGTGTGGACACGTCTTCTGCTCGAGCTGTTGCATCACACGAGATGGGTCAGACGGTCTACAGCTTCGGTGTTTCGTGTGCAGGACGAACTTACCTTGCGAACGCAACGAGATGAAGGAGAGCTTCATCAAGAACGTCGGATTTGCGTGCGGCTGCGGTCATAAAGGGAACTTAGAGCAGATCAGGGACCATCTGTGGAACAACGAGGCCGATCATACAATATGCGAAAACATTGGGAAGGAGTCATCGGGGGATTACTCACAACAGGCTCACACTTCCCGAATTCAAGCGCCCATCGAGGAACCTGCCAAGGATTTGGCACAATCCCGAGCTCTACGAGAGCCAGTTGTGCCGGAGAAGGTAATTCGAGCGGTGACAAGAGGTAGAGGTTCGTGTATTCCTGGTGCAGACGAATGACGCATCCTGAATTAGGTAGGGATAATTACTAGAGGCGCATTGGCCTTCTTTAATCGTAACTAGGATGGGCATATTCGACATCCTGTTCGCTGCAGAGGTCTATACCGAAATTTTCAACAATTCATAGCGTACTATGGTCGGTACATAAGTAATGAGCGCCATCTTTGAAGTTATGTAATTTCGCTAAAATGGGTGGGCCAGTATTACAAACAGTTGTCTGAGCGACCAAATATGGAGACCAAAAACGTGCCAATCCGACATTATCATTTTCACTAGTTTGGAAGCAAATGCCGGTGAGACCTCAAGCAGTGTGTGTACCAGCAGGAAGGGGGAATCTGCCGTCTCAGGAACTACCTGCCTCTTCCTCAGTTGACGAAAGCTAGAACCAATTCTGAGCGCTTTAGAGATAGAGATTCCAATTTGAATGACCAGCAACGTTCCAGACAGCCACGAGAGACAGACGACACCGAATTGATCGATATCTCTTTAAAGAATATGCGGCTCAATCAACTCGAAAGCTTGCTGCTCAGCTGGGCGTCGCCCAGATGCGCCAGGGAAGGCAGACCCTTACACAAGACATCTCGGCCACATTAGCCGAAACATTGATAGAAAACGATGGTGAATTTGCAAAGAACGGCGCAAAGTAATATAGCAACATGACAGTGCTAGGGCCCATGTTGTTTTGGGGCTTCCCCCACCTATTTTCGCTGGGAAATTCACGCAAATTCAGCACCCGGCGTATAGTCCAGACATTGCTCCATCAGATTACTACCTATTCAGAACCATGAAGCACGGCTTGCAAAGGAAGCGCTCCAGAAGTAGACGTACAACATTTGTTGGATGTGCGGATCGCCTCCCAGGACGAGATATTCTTCCGCCACCGGAGTCACATGCTGCCTGATCGATGGGTGAGAGTCATTGAAAGCTCGGGACATTATATGGATTAAGATCCGTTCATTTTTTCAAAAGATGTAGCATATACGAGGTGAATAAAAAAAACGCGCGCTACTTATATACCGAGCTAACAGTAGCAGTACTGACTTCGGTGTGACTGCCTGATGATTCCGGTGACTGCCCGACAATTGACTAAGTCTTTGACGACATTCGGAATTGGTTCCAGCTTTCGCCGACGGAGGAAGAGTCACGCTGTTTATTGGAAATCATTTATCGCTCCGACAGCGCCCACGCCGATGCTGGCGAAGACCCTGACGACGTCGGTGCGGTTGTCATCAGGGGAGGAGAGCTGTGAGAAAACAACACCCCGTAGCCGTTATGTCTGAAGCATACTGTTGTATGAACAGCGTGCACATGACTAAACACATGTTTTAGTGTGCGGCTCACAAAAACGATCCGACGATCGATGTGATTCCATATGATGGTATTATACTAACGAAAATGTAGGTAATTCTTTGTGAGGACGGAGCACATTGTACGTCACATCATTTCACATTTTACCGGTAGTGTAATGTCAGTGTTTTCAAGCATGGAAATCAATGTGTGTATATATATATTATATATATATATGTATATAATTGATTTTCATACTTGTATATATATATTCATATAATACAACAGATAATTGGGTAGAACAAGATATTTCGTTCCACGATGCGTTATATACTTATCCAGTACTTTTAGGAGAGCCTAAGCATTGTCCAATTACAGTTACGTCAATAAACCGTGAATTTGAATCGTCAATTTTGGGGTCCGACACATATATTCACCATTTTCTACATTAAGCTGCTCATAAAATACTAACGATTTGCCTATCCTCATATTGTATGAATGCTAAATCCCGTTAGCGATTTTACTGGTCATCGTTCGTCCCTCACCAAATTCGCTATACCATATTCGAAGTCGGTATGCTAGCCCTAGTTGTCCGAAGCACATCTTGGCATTGGTGAGAACCGTGGCGCCTAAGACATCCTCTTCTTGGACACATTCTCTTTCTTGTATAAATCTTCAACTCATTTGCTTACGGTGATCTCGTTCTAAAGGTAGAGAATAAACGAACGCTGCGTGGGGCGATTGCACGAACCGAATTCAATGCAAAACCATTTTGGTGGATAGGGATGAACCACTTCATATGGTTTGAACCTACAGGCGTACTTTGTTCAATTATAATAGGCGTGATTGTACGATTATTCGAAACAGTGGATCAGAAATAGATCAATATGAAGTATTTTTTTATCAAAACAACAATAACAACTAGAAGATGACAAGAAACAATGGGATACCGATATACTATATCTATATATCTGTGTACGTCTGGTTCTCTACAACAATGCTGGAGCTCTAGTTGTGCCAGCTGTCAGCGACCGCTCTTACGTACAACGGTTCTGAGGTTAACCAAAAGGTACGGCCACCCGCTGCCCGAATATCGATGATCATTGATACACTGCAGATGACTGGCGGTGATACACAACAATTTGTCAATAACTTGTGACAAAGCGCCGCTCCCCGCTCTGGTGTTTGTCCACTGTCTGCTGAGGCTGATGGTTTTATTGGCTTTGGTGGTCAGCGCGAATCATGGTTCAGTTTCGCCATCATAATAATATCATATTGATCTCGAACTAATAATGTAATACTGTACTAATAGTGTACTACACAATAACGAGCTGCTTTCTGCCTGCAACAAACTTACCTTGGCACTGTTATTCAATTCGTCTTGACACTGGCTCACGTTCTTTGTCAGTAGGTGATACTGAAGTCAGGCCACTGTGTTGGTTAGGCAAGGAAACATTCTTGTGAGTGCATACATGAGCAACATATCTGTCTTTCACTCTCGATATATATATATATATATATATATGTAATCTTATATATTGAGGACCTTTCGATGAGCAGGGATCGAAGCTGTAATTTCTGAACTTTATTGGCCTCTTGTTTGCAACTCAAACTGTGGAATTGGAAATAGTAGGATGCGGGGACTGACATTGTGATTCTGTATAAGAGGCTCATTATGTTTTGAAAACAAGCGGAAGGTACAAATACTGTCGTCCAACTTGGTATACATTTATTTCATAGAATTTTAAAAATAGAACATAAATTTTTAAGAGTTTTCCAATAGGCTATAAGTCGTGTAGTGCGATAGTTATTTTAGATATTAATTTATTAAATATACTTGAAATAAAAAAGTTAATATAGTTCAGTTTATTCTATTTCATGTTATGGGCTTCATTCTATTTGGCAATTTGGCTTCTAATATCATGTATCTTAGTGAGCTCTAATGCATTTTCAGCATGTTTGGTTGAACTAGCAATAGTTTCAGCATACGCCGCTCGCTCAGATCAGGTCCCCAGATCAATTGAATATGAGAAACACTCGATTTGTCCTGGACACGCTCAACTGGCACTATCAAGTGTCAAGATATATTATTGACACAATCATAGCCCTGAGTTGTCCTTTGGCTTTTGTGCCAGCTGCTAGTCAAAGTGGAATACCATGTTCTTTTTTTAGCATCCAAATCTCATGTTCTCTCTTTTATCAATTTCTCTTTGCCGTGGTTACTAATCAACGCGTTCGAGTTGTATAATTTCTCCTGTAAAGACTTGTATATGTAGTTATGCTCTTAACTTGGTCCAGGGGAATGCGGCATAACAACGTACTGTAAAAATCGTTCTCATGAAGGAGCCTTCATGATTGATGTTTTGGCTATAACTCACTGTTTGTTCGAGTGGTTATCTATTTCTAACTGATCGAAGTACATGCTCGAGTGGTTTCAACCTATAATTCCTAAGGCGATTATTCGGCTCGTCCACGTCTGGTCTTTGAGCAGGTTTGATCTGTATCATCCTTTCGATTTGCAAAGTCTCCCAAAAATGGCTGCAAATGACGTATACCCTCGGCTAAGCACAAACAGGTGATGAGGGTGGGATGCTAAGAATTTCCCCACCTTCGGAGAAGGACACCAACCACTTTACGTCTAAAAGATTACTTTTGGTTTGCACTTAATCGAAGTGCGAATCACAAATTCGAGGTCGGAGTTTTGTTCGACCTAAACTCAGTTCAGGTTCGAAAGGCTGCGAGAAGGTGCTACATAGGCAATATCGGCAATTAGTGCGTGATTCATAAGCATACACCTTAAGCCTAGACACACCTTACAGTTCAACCGTCCAGCATCGATAAAAAGAATATAAGTCTATACGATGTTTGTTTACAGATCCCTTGATAAGCTCAGAAAGCTATGGTGTTTGAGTACACGATCATGTAATCAGATATGCAGCTACCATCAGGCGTATTGCAGAACCTTATTGGTACGTCATTGGTTGCCCCCATATAATGCCATGCTTTGGGTCAAGTGGAGGTTGCATCCGTGTTCTGGCTCGTCTCGATTTTTTCGAGTCAGTGTTCTCAAAAGGATCGCCGTAGGTCCCTTCAGGTTGACGTCCCGTAGCTGCCAGGGCATGATATAGGCAAAACAAAAGGTATTATAGTATAGAGCAGTTAGGCGGGTACAACGAGTCGCAGATTACGTATACCGGCAAGTTTTGTAACATAAAAATACCCCTCGCAGGTTTACCATAAAATAAAGAATAATTTATTATCGTCAAACCGTTAAAAATTAGCCATGAGATAATATGTGGAATATTCTTTGTCTGGTACATGATACTACAACGATAGACAATTTCGTGAAACTCGTTTCGGATTTTTTGATCATTAATTCCACAGTTTTTCTTAGGCTAATCGTAAATATAAATTTCGTCTTTCGCTATAAGTAAATCTATATTCCGTGCAACCAACAATCTGATTCTTCCATTCATATTAGACCTTTTACTAGGCTTTGCTAGATTGTGATGTTCACAATTCAGAGCAAAAGCGTCCCTCAAGCCAAACGGGCAGAGATATTACTTGCTAGTGTAGTTATGTAGCTCTGATCAAGTGCTGTGCAATGCTACCGCGTTGACAGAATTGCGATTCCTAGTTATATTTGTAAACTTAACTTCATTTTCTACATAGGTGCCTCGACAAAGTTCTGGTATATTCAGACATAACCCACCCAGTTTCCCGGCGATGCAGCGGGAATGGTATCGCTGGCTGTGTGTTGATTCAGTGGACAAGGGCGATGATTTAGATGGTAGTTCTGGTTCATTGATCAATACAACTGTACTATATCCGTCAGTAAAGCGAAGCATTCCATTAACCACTGTTATTAAGTCTCATTACACCCACAAATTGTTATTGTTATTACACCCATAAGCACGGGACCAGTTTACGTGGATACCATTTTAATTTTCGGTTTTTTTTGGACAGTTTGAGGCAACTACGTGTTTTAAAATGCGTGTCATGGTCAGCGGTTAACCCCAGGTGCTCCAAGGGGGTCCAGCATAGTGGTGGCCCGCTCGTTCGGTGTTTGTAGTAACTGTGTTTTTCTGATAACTCGACTTTGCGGTCGCCAGTCACTTCCTACAAGCATATACAAATGTCACCGAGTAGCACTTGGGTTAACAGGCATGATGACCCATGGATGGGTCCTTCAAACGCATTTTGATTTTCGTTCTATCGTGTATATTGCCAACATCCTTTGCTCGCCTCGTTTTCTCTAGGTCGCTGCTAGAAGGCCTTGTCCTACTATAGTGATTTTCGTGCTGCGACAAATCATAGCAGACGTTCGATTTTGCCCGTTCGCCTCTGCAGCTATCGGGAGGAATTCGAGAGGAACTGAAGTATCCTCAATTCGACAGACCCCTCGAGTCGCCTTGGAATATTGCGCCGATGAAGACGCCGTAGGGCGATTAAGCTAAGGGTTTGTGATTGTTGAGCGGGGCGCTTCCCTTCAACGGTGATTCATCCTAAACCTAGGATGTAAACTGAGAGTCAATATCTGGTGTGGAAATCGCCTATTATTCTCGCAGGCGGCCGCATTCTCAATGTTGAACCACTTTTGCTCGGGACTATCCGTACTGTATCTCTTACTGGTTATCTAAACAGAACTAAGGATTGTACATATATATATATATCATATTACTTGCTTTGCTTGTTCCTATTATTACAGATGTTTTTCCGCGAGCTTTCCGAGGAGTTAAGTCCTGGAAGAATTTCTTTAAATCCAGTGGGGCCCGCGGCGCGTTCTTTCACCCCATGCGACGCATGCGGTGAGTTCAGCCTTCGACGGCTCCTCGCATCGTGTGGACACGTCTTCTGCTCGAGCTGTTGCATCATACGAGATGGATCAGACGGTCTACAGCTTCGGTGCTTCGTGTGCAGGAGAAACTCAGCTTGCGAACGCAACGAGATGAAGGAGAGCTTCCTCAGGGACATAGGATTCGCCTGCGGCTGCGGTCATGAAGGGACCTTGACACAGATCAGAGACCATCTGTGGAACAATGAGTCCGATCATACTATATGCGAAAACACTGGGGACCAGTCATCCAGGGATCAAGGTCTGGCGGACAACACCCCTCGAGAGCAATCGCCAACCGAGCCACCTCCCAAGGATGCGACACAACAGTCCCAAGCTTCCCGAAGTCCACGAGAGCCGGTTGTGCGAGAGAAGGCAGTGGGAGTGAAAAAGGAACACCTAGTCAAGGTGATTCGCGCAGAGTTGAAGCCCCTCAAGATGGTATCCAATCGAGGTGGGTGGCAACGAGCTAAAGCTTATTTCTGCTTCGAGCTGCATAAGCTCATGGATGATTTCGTCTATAAGCGATTCACTCAGGAAAACTCAACGCTGTCATGGGTAGCCAGTGAGTACCCCTCGCAGGTGTACTGCAAAATAACGGTCGTCGCCGACAAACGCTATTTAGGCGTCTTTATGAAGCCGATCAACGACCCGCCGTCTACCAGCAGTTGGCCAATGAAGAAGAAGATTATTATTGAATTGTACAATATGCGAGGGGATACAGTGCAGAGGAAATTGGCGGCGACCTTTTCCAATGGCGAGCCCACGTGGGATGGATTTGTTCGTCCATACCATCCCAAAGAACTGGGTGGACACGGATTTGAGAAGTTTTACGCCATCGATGATCTCCTATCGAACGATGCCACCATCGTTGTCAATGGCAAGGTGTGCTTGTCCGTCGAGCTGCAAGATCTGCAAGTGTGATAACTCGTGTATTAGTAGCAACCGTAGAGCAAGCTGTGGGTATCTGTGTGGGCCGACAACTGAAAGCCTGCGAGTTATTTGGTATTATTTTAAAGTACCCTGTTCGGTTGTATCGTGTGTGTTGGCCTCGTGGATAACATCGTGCCAGTGCTCGACTGACTGGCACGTGCGTAGACCGGGGTTTATGTTCGCCTCATGTATAGGCATTCGGGATGAGAAAGCTGTTATCGACTTGTTCTGCACACGGGTGATATTCGCGTCGGCAAGGAATAAAGTCAAATGGTTGCGTGTATGGATTGCGTAGCCTAGAGCAATCGTAATCTCTATTTCTTAAAGTTCATTGTGTGCTACAATAGTTCTGTCTTCTCTCTTTCAATGTGTGCCCTAAAACAAAGGAAGGGGCACAGATTTTTCCTTGCATGCGTGATTCAAATCAATGTTCATATGTTATCCCATTGGAATTAGACGATCATCTTTGAAAAAGCCCATCGATCTTGTTCGTGGTACTGTATTAAAACTAAGCGATCGTTGAGAGGTGAAATCTATCGAACTCTTGAGACCTCCATTTAGTTTAAGCGAATGGAAATTTCTTTGTACGTAGTCGTATTCGGAAGTCAAATTCCGGTCCGGTAATCTTCTATAGTTTGCTAGAGATGAGGTTATGCGCACAACACAGTTGAAATAATTATCGTGGACATATATAAATATATATATATATATATATATATATATATGTGTGTGCCAATAACCTTATGCAAAATTCTTGCAATCTGCTTGCGCCTTCTGAAGGAAGGGTAACGCTGCCGAAATTCCCAGGACGCGCTAAAACTCTGAGACTAGCCTATTCGATTTGAGACTACCTTCTAGATTCGTGCCTCTTCTAATCAACTGAACTAGCGCTGAGCTGCATGTAAGTGAAGGACGGTGACACCAGATGAAGGTTCACCTGCCCACGACGCGTGGTTATCGAGGTTCTCCGATGTACAAACGAGCTCCAAAGTACCTAATACATCATCAAGCGCGTATGCGATTCAGAGGTAAAAAATACGTATCGGCGTCGTTATTTATAATAGTTAATTGATTAAGGAGCGAGTTTGCCTCTATTAGCGTATGGTTTGTTGTTGTTCTGTCTTCGCAACGAAGGGTCACAATGGACGACGCTGTGTCGGATAGTGCGCACTTTGCAAAGCCGTTCTACAGAAAGTTTCATCGAATATTGTGACTCACTGCTTCCCTTGAATCGTCGGTTTCTTCTAGTGACATTTTACCGTGTTGGGAGCTGTGAACGTGTGTGAACCGCAAACGCATGCCAATGAGTCGGGATTAACGATGAACATGTCAACCTTCATGGTAAGTTGGGAAGAATCGACAAAACTGTGACGCACGCAAGTTTGTAGGACATTTATGCCTTTAGCATAGGTAATTCATGCAGACACAGCAGATGTGACAACCAGATGTGACATCAGTGATTAGTTTCCATGATACAAGGTGTATTGAGTATTGGTGAAAGGACTTAACATATGGGGTGACGGCGAGATTTTTCTAGATTCTTCAAGCCGAATGAGCCTCGCAAATCCAAGTCAGAATATGTGATGTTTTCGAGAGTTCCGAAAGCCGTTCGCAATCGGCAAGCATCTGTTTACGAGATGCTTTTTTGCACGGGGCTGTAGTTAACCACAAGCATCACGAAGAAAATCTCAGGGGTGCCAAAAATGCGAAAGTTCTACTGAACCTCTGCGTTTCTATTGCTTTTCTAGCTAGGCAATATAGCAGCCGTTCGTGTGATTCAGTCGTCCACTTTCATTTATACAAACTAGAACGGAAATAATAAGCCTGGATCTCTTCTTCATTACGTATAAGAGAACTTAAGCATTCTATGCAGTTCCTTTAATAAATCAATAAAGCCTTACCTTACCTTACTTATTGGTATTGCGCAACTGGGGCAATTACGATTATTTTCTCTTTTTTCCTGGATGTGTTCGACTGGTATGAGCATATTATGTTAGTGAAATCAGTTTACTGCACCGTATTTCATACGTGTGATGTATAATATAAGACCGAGCCTAAACTCGGTAGGGCCTATCGGTGTGCTATTGTAAAAGGTTAATGGTCAGGATATGGTGTCTAAACTTCGATTCAATTCCGGAATTGCAGGCACTATCACTAGTTGTACTCTAACGTTGCTTGGCGTTCGGGGTCATCATTATCGTCGGTTCTCGTTATCGCCGCGGGCGGCTGCGGAATCGTAGGACTCTTCGGCAATAATGTGATTATCACCTCTTCCTGGGAAGCTTTTTACTGATAGCAGTAACAGTGATGAGTGAGCATTGAACGGAGTTCTAGGCCGTGCTACATTTACGTGTTGTCACTCTGGAACTCCGAAGCCGTTGCCTGTTTCTCACGCTCCGTTAGCTAGACCGACCGCTCCACAAACCACAGACCTGAGTTGAAGACTCGCTTGCGGATATCGTAGCGTCCGCTGAACTGCATACATCTTACTACTTCAGCCACTCTAGTAGGCAAACCGTCAACGTGTGAGAACTCCTACATGTAGACACAACAGTTTCCTAGGTACCAAAAATAGATTTTAACTCAATTCCAACATTTTAGTATTGAGTTAAAATTAAGTTAAAAAAAACGTATTCATCCCATCCCGATGGTTCAAGCGCTAAACCAGCTTGTTAATGCCGTCACCGAATATAGATTGACAATTCACTGCCATCACATTAAATATACACTGCAATACATGTAAAATAAATTAGTCAAACCGCCTTGTATACACCTTGAGGGTTGTTTGCAGATGTATTTCCGAGAGCTGCCCCAAGATCTAAATCCGGGCCGAATTCCGCTAACGCCACTAGATCGAGCGGCACGGTTTGTCACGCCATGCGACGCATGCGGGGAGTTCACCCCGCGAAGGATCGTTGTATTATGCGGTCACATCTATTGCACAAGTTGCTGCCGAACTCAGGAAAGCCCTGAAGGGCTGCAGTTATTCTGTGCAGCCTGCAAGCAGCACACAGTTGGCGAGCGCAATGAAATCGGCGAGTCCTTCCTCAGGGGTATGAGGTTCGCCTGTAGCTGCGGCCAGGAAGGTAGCCTGATCGAGATTAAGACTCATTTGGCAAAAGGCGACGTTGATCACCAGCAATTTGAGGATGTCGAACAGCCTGTTTTTATCTCTGATGAAGCACTCGGTAAGAATGCGCGTCCGGAGTTGGTGCAGCACCTCCGAGTGTCCAATCCCCCAATGCTGCTAGTAAAATGCAAAGCCTACTTCTGCTTCGAGCTACAGAGGAAAATCGATGAGTTCATGCATACGAAGGTGACTCAGGAGACCGCCGGCGTTTCGTGGGTAAACGCCGAGTATCCAGTCGAAGTGTTTTGTAAAATTGCCACCTTTGCTGATGAATGCTTTCTCGGTGTCTATATACGAATGCTCAGTGATCACCCCTCGTACAGTTCCTGGCCAGTGAAAAAGATGGTCAGCTTTGAGCTTTACAATACGAATGGGGAGTCTGTTCAGAAGAAGGAGGCGGTTACATTTGCCGAAGGGAAGACTGTCTGGAAGGGCTTCACCTTTGCATGTCGTCCCAACGGCAACAAGGGATGGGGCTTTAAGAAGTTCTGCAGCCTCGACAAACTTATCGCGCCCGAGGAGAATCTACTATGCAATGGAACCGTGTGCGTATCGATCGAATTTCAGGATTTGGAATAGCTCGGCGAGCTCCATAGAGAGAATAATGAATATTGTTGAAATGTGTATTTGATTCACATCCGTTTACGGTCAAGAATCCGTTAGGAATTTGGTGGTCTGTGATAAAATGTATTTATAAGAAACACTTGTTTAGGTTGAGTGTGAGTTTCTCGGCACGCGTCACACGCGTATTGCGATATTAATAATAAACGATCAGCGTTCTGCAATAACTCACAAGGCGACTTCAAACGGGAGAAAGAGAGAGAGAGAGAGCTTGTTTGATCACCTGAATGATACGTGGTGACGATTTTCAATGTTTTCCCATGTCCTCAATTTGCTTCGGTTTTCCGACAGCCTAATCAGCTTGGGAGAACTACTTTTGTCCACCTCATGTGTACGGTTAGCATTGGACGAGCTCAACATCGGCATTAGTCTCTGCTCATCTATGTAAGTGGTGTCACGTTCAAATAATTCTTCCTATGAACGTGTATTAATAAATAAGGAGGGTATCACACGCTGTCGTTCCCGATTGTTATCTCGAACACGGTGAAGAGAAGTTGTCAAAAGAACTGCATTGGCGTACTGCACATGCTTCTGTATATGAGAACTTAATTAAAAAAGAGCAAGTGATTACAGTAATAAAACTCTCTAAAAGTGACATAAATTAACATGGTCCCTTCCTGTTTTTTTTTGCCACTTGGGTTGTTCTTGATTTTATGGGTTTCATTGAAGTCGTGTCATAGAGGAGCTCTAAAGTTGCTTCTCGTTCCGAGTATCGCAAGTTCAAACTGAGTGAAATGTGTGTTGTACTTAACATTAACAGTAGTAAAAATAATAATAAAATCATATCGATTCAGTGGGATAAGGTGTGGCCGCTGTATCTTATATTCAATTGCATACATTCTGTGAGCATTGTACATAATTTGCTTATTCCATGCGTAGGAAATATGCTATTCTTCATACTGGACAACAGCGCATACCTTTGCATAGTGAGCCTGTTACATGATTAGCGATAAGCACTTATTTAATCAAATGAGCATTCTCGCAGTAGTGACAGCCAAAATAATGTTCATGAACATGGCAGTCGCAAAATAAATTCGTTTCTGAATAAATGGATGCGATCTATACAGTCTATATATATAGACTGTGAGGCAAGCTAGTCTACTGTACTGTGTCATCATTGTCATACAATATCACCTTCAGTTTTTCAATATAGTCTACATAATAATCGGTTGTTTATTGCTCTTGGAAATTGGACGGTAGTACATAAGTTTCATCGTCTATTGAGATGGGCTACTCCTTTCTATCGTCTCCCGTATCGCAGTGTGGACGATTGTCCAGCTATATAATAATAACAACTTGGTGTTAACCAGAACGAAGCGCAGACCCGACCAGAGGAACAAGCCTTTTTCGGAAGCTAAGGAGTTGACACGCTATATTCAGTACACTATATTCAGCTCAGAGGATCATGACCGTGATGGCGATGTGTAGGTGACTTCGTGGCCTTGCCAAGTTGTTCATGGTAGTTGGTGTATGTCTCACAGACGTCACTTGGGTGTACCAGTAAATATTGTCAGTCCCATTGCTTAAGCAATGTCATGCAGTATGTGCAAGTCCAGCCCATAAGCCGCTATATGATAGACTATGATGAAGAAGAAGAACTAATCGAGGACACTAGGAGTGGCACAAGCCGGTGAGATTCAACGGTAAGGCTCGACTATTGAAGTCCGGCCGTTGATGACTGGGTCAATTGTGCCGGTCACCATCTCAATACTTCGGAGGAGCCTCGCCAAATGCGTGCTTCTGCGTTGGACGGGAGCTCAGCCGTTGACGTCGTTCGAATAATTTCGTACATAATGTTGCGTTGCACTTTTACTCAGTTGAAGCCATCGTGGCCACTGCCGGATGTCGCCAGCTTTAAGATTAGTGTCGTATATAGATGCTTAGAGTTTTAGAACGTATTTGAGAATGTCCTAACAAAGCGACGCAGTTATTCGGGGCTGGTTTTGATTCTTCTCTGTTCCAATACGATATGTATTAAATTGCGATACATATCGAACCAATGGCTGCATCGCGCGATTCGAATGTATACTACACAGTCAGAAGGGCATCTCTTTCCGTACCGTGTTTATAATCCTTTGCTAGCTGTTATCTTCTGTTAGATCCAAGACACTTTCCGATATATTATGTATACATATATATATATATATATATATCGGATAGTGTTTTGGAGCTGACGGAAGGTAACAGTTAGCATACTACAGTGAGGACAATGGTAGATGTTATGTTATTCATAATAATAATGTAGTTACCCACACCCTTCCTCTATATACAATATAAACACATACGGTATACATATATATATATATATAGATAGACATGCCATCTAGGCTGCATAGGACGATAGATATAAATATATATATAGTAATGATAGCAATAATTATTATCGACACACCTTGATCGATCCAGATACAGTGAGGACAATGGGAGTTGTCATGCTATTTATATGATGAGTTAGTTATCCACACCCTTCCTCTCATCCTACCATAACAGCAACCACAACGCTCCAGTTGGCTACCACCACACGTACTCGATGGCCAGCCCTTATGACTTGCTTTCGCCAGATGCTTTGTGACGGTAACATATGCGCGCATCACACGCCAGCTGGCTGTTAGACAGTTTGTCCCGGTGATGCCTCCGTCCCGAGCGCTGCGTTCGACCGCCAGCGCGGCGATTGTTTCTACCACGAGCGTCATGTGCGTGTATATGGGGTCCTTCTCGGCGGCGCCGAGAACACCACAGTCACCGGCTTCGCCAGAATGTCTAAGCTCGATTAGACTGCACCGTCAATCTTCTAGGAAACCATAGGCCATCGAGGAAGGCGCACGCGTGATCAAGCCAGAGGAATACACACTGCGATGCCCTGTGGGGTTTAAGGGGACACGATTGTGGCTCAAGAGCGCTCAGCAGCTGTGGTATCATCTTGATGATGCTGTTCGCGAGCAAGGGTACCATGTGCAAAAAAGTCTATGGAACTGGTGACACTGCTGGAGAAGATACCGTCGGCAGATCGGAGTTCACTCGTTAGCATTATCAATGAGCTTGTGTAACTGGCTTCTGTAATGAGCCGCTGACTCTCATAGGAGTAACCCGACCGAGGGCATGCCGGCGAGCCAGTAGCTGAGGAACACCGAGTAAGAGGAAGCCTGCTGAATGTGAGCAGGATTTTGTGATGTATCGCACAATTGCTATGTTGATCATCGTTTCTGAGACGAAAGCTATAGGGTGTGCAGGTGATACGGTCAGGCTACAGTAACTGCCGCGCTGCTGTATGGGAGCGTGTCTATCATCAGGAGCCGCGGGAGCCGTCCTCAAGTACTTCACACACCCTTCCAGCTTTTCGTCATTTTGACACTTTTGTGAATCCTTTTTTCTTCTGGAAGCCTTTCCAGGAGCACTAAAATTAACTCCCAACTGATTGGATACAAGTGTGGATGGTGAACTTCGAACGCTTAGTAGAAAGAAGCATCCTAGGTCACCGTTTTCATGCGATCAGGCGTCTTCGCCTAAGCCAGCCCCAACCTAATGCCACGCACCTCATGTCTCCACAAGATAAACGAGAGCGCGAATACCAATAAGGACAACTAGTGGACTATCTACTGAGTTAACATTGGTGCTGCCGATGTATTTTCACTTTCGAGTACTTTCTCTTTCTCGACATGTTTGCGGCAGCCTTATCATAGCTGCTGCTGTGTCCGCTGCTGTTGTTATCATCACACAGTGATCGACAAACGCATACAGAGGGAACTGGACGCTCAGTTTCTACTAGCGAGCACAATATATATATGCACGCGACATGTATTACACATTAATGAGAGCCCATATGTAAAGCAGCTCCAACGGTTCGAAACGAAAATCCACTGTTTACAGACATCGCATATATGACTGGCGTTCACGAGTGCAATACTGCACAAACAGTACACTTGCTGTGTACGTGAGGGGGCGGAAAAGTCTGACCAAAACTGATGATAGGGCGTCATATGACGAACCTTTCTTAAGAATTTATAATTTGCCATACATTTTTCCAAAATAGACGAAGTAAAATAAATAACCAAGGCGCTATATGGTAAGATCCAATGGGTCAAAGCAAGACACCGAATACCTGGAACGAGACGGTATTCAATACTTCAATCTAACCGGAATAGCGGTTATAGTGAAAGATATGGCCAGGCGATTCAGGTACCTTATAACGATAACGCCGAGGGATCCAAAGTCACCAAGGGACCCAGCACTATCTAGGCCAGTCGGTAAAAACAGGTCCCCTTGAAGGTCTAGACGGAAACGGGGGCAATGCTGCCGATATTTCGCAGCTTCAAATCCTGCCGTGGCTTCAGGGACTCGTAGGGTTTTCCTCCCAACTTATCTCGTAATAATGAAGTGCGGATGAGTGCCAAGAAGTCTCTAACGGGGGGAAGGGTTACGGACTTTTCAACTGCCAATGATAAGCAAAGAAAAACGTGGAAGTCTCTTAGGACAGGGCACACCCGTGTATCAAAAAGAGAAAGAGAGAAGAAGGGGGCCGCCGGCTGTTGTGCCTGTTAGTTTCTATCGTCCCAAAATGGCTGTTCCTACTCGCTCGGGTCATGCCATCTGATGCTGCTATAATATGTAATAGTTGATGTTGATGTTGATCTATGTTGAGCTATGCCCAAATGTAAAATGCATACTATATGTACCACAAATAAAACGTGGTAGACTAAATCGGCATGCATATCCCATGCAGTGATATGAAAGAAGCTATTCATCCCACGGAAGAGGCCAATTCAAAATTTGGATATTCAGCATCGTCTAAAAGCTGAAGCCATAACAATCCAAGCCAATTCTACAGCCGTTTTTCTTACGAAGGCTATCTAATAATCGTAAAAAATACGCAATTAGTAATATATATATATATATAATTTTATTTTGATTTATATAACTTCACAAATATACGAACAAACTATAATAGTATATTTGGTTATCACGATCGTATTCAGCACAACGAGACCGAATCAGACACATCAACTCACTTTCACAACAAGTCACATAACGAGTGCGATACTAAAGTACCGTTGGGCTTTCCAACAGCAGAAATATCTGGCAAATTAGCGGTAAAGGAACTTCCAAATGACGTTCTTGGACGTCTAAGTCTCTGGCTATCGGAAGCCAGAGGCAGTAGGTGCGAGCCCCGCTGCGTGACATATAAGAGACCTTAAGCATTGTAGAATTGCAGCTCGTTTAATAAACCAATAAACCTTCGCCTTTACATTCTGTACCTTTCAGGATGAAAAATATCAAGAACTTCGGAAAAGTTAATATCGAAACTTATATTTTGCTACTGGCTATTCTTCTTTGTCAGTTCCAAAACACCGAATGCCTTCCGAAACGATTACGCCGCGTTCGATTTTATTTTTTATTTTTTTAACAAAATAAGTTGAAAAAACTACTATGTAAAAATGCCAACCATTGCGAAAATCTGTGCTGTTAACGCGTACATTTATATATATATATACATACAATATAGACACATACGGTATACATATATATATATATATAGACATGCCATCTAGGCTGCATAGGACGATATATACAAATATATATATAGTAATGATAGCAACAATTATTATCGACACAGCTTGATCGATTCAGGTACAGTGAGGACAATGGGAGTTGTCATGCTATTTATATGATGAGTTAGTTATCCACACCCTTCCTCTCACCCTACCATAACAGCAACCACAACGCTCCAGTTGGCTACCATCAAGCGTTGTCAAAGCTCCGTTCAGTGGTATCTAGACGTCACACGCCGGCGCTGGCCAGGCATACTGCTTTCGCCAAATATTTCACCACGGGAACACACGCCGGGATTTTATGCCAGTTGTCAGTTTGTTGTGGTGATGGCTCCGTCTCGGGCAGTGCGTTCGCTCGCCAAAGTGGCAATAGTTACTACCACGAGCGTCATGTGCGTGTATCTGGTGTCATTCTCGGTCATGCCGAGAACACCAAAGTCACCGGTTTCCCCAGAATTTCCGGCCTCGACTAGACTGTACCGTCAATCTTCCATAAACCATTATGTCATCGAAGCGAACGCACAAGTGATCAGGCCAGAGGAATACACACTGCGATGGCCAGTGGAGTTTAATGGGACACGATCGCGGTTCAAGAGCGCTCAGCAGCTGTGGTATCATATTGATGATGCTGTTCGCGAACAAGGGTACCATGTGCGAAGAAAGTCTATGGAACTGGCGGCACTGCTGGAGAAGATACCGTCGGCAGATCGGAGTTCACTCGTTAGCATTATCAATGAGCTTGTGCTAGGTAATGAAGAGTTTAATTTTGTCGTACGGAACCGTTTGAGAGAACTCGTTGATGGCCAAGGCCTATTTAATGATAGTGAACAAGTGATTAGCCGATTAGCATCCGTGGTGGATGACCGAATCGAGAAACTTCAAAGTGGCTCCTGCAGTGGAGCTTTGTACTGCAAACCTGGCACGCCGTGGGGATTCGCTTCGGGAATTCACAGTGCTGCCTATTGTCTAGTGCGCGGTTTTCGCCTTGGCCGTCGCGTCGAGTTCGACTTTAGTGAATGGCACTATCTGGCAAACTCAACATGGACAGATCATTTCATGGCCCTCTCGAATGGCTCGTGCGATCCCTCGAAACTCAATTCGTTGCAGGACCTTCCCGGCGTGAACGGACCTAAGAGGCGCAGTATCTTTATTCTTCCTGTCGATCTTGCTGAACTCCTGAGTGCACATATTCGAGACCCTTACGTATGGTGGATTGGCCGCTTCATCAAATACATCCTTCGGCCATCATTTCAAACTCAGATCGAGCTCAGCAGCCTCGACACACCTTCATCGATGGCAAAGGTTGCCCTACAAATTCGTCATGGAGACAAAGTCCTCCACGAGGCCGATTATCACGATGTTGACGAATATATGCACTTTGTAAACGACTACATTCAGACGTATGGACACAAAGCAATAGACATTTTCGTCGCCACTGACGACCCAAGAGCACTCGAGGAACTAAAGTCGAAATACGGAGATCTAAACTTCACGGACAATGGCAGCGCTACGCTTGCTGGCAGCGAACAGCGGGACGCTTATGGTGCAATATCCAACATTCAAAAAGATCTGCACAGGCTGTCCACCGCAGATTTCCTTGTCTGCACTCTATCCAGCGGGATGTGCCGGCTTGCCTTCGAGCTGATGGCCGCTCTGTCCAATTCCGATGTACATGACCGAGTCGTGTCGCTGGACGTGCCACTCTTCTATGCTTATGTTGCTCACCCTCCTCGGCTGGCGCTGTATTATGATCCAGGGGTAACCCATGAGACAGGTGATCCACGGGAGCGTCTTGCACTTTACCCGGGAGCTCTTCTCGCTGCACGATACGACCGATCTTCCATAAATGATGTGAAAGGTTCACATTTTGACGACGGCCTCCGTGTGGGACGATATTTAGAATCGAATACACTCAGCGGGAACCCGTACGTCTCATGGAAAACAGTGCCTACACTGCATGTCGATTCATCATGGAAGATACTATAGTTATGTTGTCAACAAACGATATATATATATATATATATATATATATGTATTGTCCCGTCAGGCTCGTTTATGTTCTGTTGTTGAAGGAGAGCAAATATATAAATTTCCTTCCTTTGTTAGATCATTCTCATGTAGATTTCACGTAGGTGGTAAGCTACTGGAGATAGCATAGCAAGCGCGGCCACCACGAAATTGGAGAAATATTGTATATGATCGACCACAAAGACAAATATTAAGAAACAAGGAAAAACTGAGTTCACATGGCGTATTTTACTTGGTGATAAAACTATCATTCAGTGTTGTATTACATCAAATTATGGCACATTCAGTGTCGCTCCTCTTAAACGGAGTGTAGCTCATGACTGGTATCCATGAGCATGGTCAGGTTAACCGAGAAATCTTTTCTGTCACCCATGGCAGGATTTGAACTTGCGACCCGGGACATATCCTAATACACGTCTATTTATTCAGGCTGTGTCTGTCCCTAGGAACTATGACGCTCCCACCTGAGCCATCACTGCGAAGACCGACCCTCAGAAATCAGACTCTATTTCGATTTTCAATATTCGATGTAAAGTGTGTTCGGCAAGGCACATAGCGCTAAGGCATGTAAAATCGTTATCCAACCTGTTGATTGCCCCTGTGAGAGTACAAATAGCGATAGCATTTGTATTAAGCGGTTAGATGATCAGGCAGAATGGGCAATGAATTAACCTATGGTTAGCCGATTAAGTAGGTATGATGAAGGCAGTTGTTCACGGAATGAGGAACAGGTCGACGGTTCAACCCGGGCCTATGATTGTAGCAAACATAAAGTTATTGTTTTCTGGCCAACCAAAGCCGTCCATCCATTGGGTCAGGGTCAATCGCAATCTGTGACATATTTCATCACGGCGCACACACACATAATATATATCTATATATATCTATATATATATATATATGACTGTTTTTCGAGCTGACCCGCAGCTGTTCCCCTATGTGACAGGCCTCAGCTCTCAACCTATATATATATATATATATATATACAAATATTCAAAAATTATTAATTATATTATCATTTTCATGATCAACAATTAGTCGACTTACGCGGTCTGCTTTCAATTAAGCCATACATAATGATATAGCAGCCGACTCGGGTAAACTATAGCTAATCGCTCCTCCGCTAGTAGCATTGTAATCGATTAGTAGATTAGATTGTCACTAAATCTGAATCGATCACCGGCGATCATCCATCCTGTGCTCACTAGCATGAAATATCATAGTCAACGTCCAGTGCCGAAGTACTACTTTATCAAAGTCAAATTGCAGTAAAAATCTACTTGCCGATAGTTTGTTAATAAATGATTTTATCCAAGTTGATGTTTAACACATTGGACACTTCAGGATCGAATTTTACCCAAAACTTATGGAACATACATGTCGACTACAGATAGAGATGATGATACAACACAGATAACTGTCAGTGGTCCCTAGTCTGAGTGTCTGTGCGGCAATCACATGCCAATATCAACCTTGATGTTTTGGCTGACGTTGACGAGCGATCGAATTTTAGGAAAAATACAATAGCATAGTGATCAGGCACAGATGGTAGGTGATACCCTAGCCCTTTTAAATTTCGTTCGAACAATAGAAACACTATGCAGCGACCCTCAGAATACCGATAATGCATGTGCAGACTACGTAGAAAAGTGCTGGGTTTATTTTTCGTGTGTACTCTCGTGTTTGTGTATATGTGTTTGTTTGTGCGTGTGGGCGACGCTATTGTTAGTAATTGCGTGTGTATAGCCATCGTTCACTGGTAGTAGTCGAGAAATACTTAGCCTCCCGCAATAGGATTTGAACCCGAGCCCGCCAGTTTTATTGTCAGTTTCTGCCAGTTATTTCAACGAAGCAATGCGAAAGCAGTTGTACCGTGGACGTGAAATGTTTAAGGCTGAGAGTCGACCTGCAAGGTTTCGCTTCCGTTGTTACGTATTTCAACCAACGTAGGCTTATAAGAACTTGGCCAGTGAATCGGGATGGTCGACTACACACCAGGACAGTTTTCTTGCAAGCACGAACAAATGTCATGACTGACGGCTTGTCATCGCGGCGTACCCATTGTTGTCGTTGCGCCTGCCGTAAAATAGCAGAATGTGGTCATAAATGATTGGTGCTGACTCTAACTGGTAGCGCGTCACTCAAAATATACACAGTCTTTAGGTTGCAGTTATTCCACACATTGTGCTGGAGGTGCGGGTATTTATTGATCTGCTGAAGTTGTTGTCGCTTGAATATCCTTGCTATTTATTTAATGTAACGTGGGTTCCAGTGGTAATATGGCATTATATTATGGATGCATATCGTTGTTTAGACCACTAAGAGCGATAAGTACTAACAAGTAAAGCGGCTTTTTGGAAAGGTTGGTACCAATACCTCTACTTTTCAAATGGTCACACTATTAACAATATGGCACTAAAACTTCCCAATGGTCTCACTCCACCATCTCTATTTCTCGTCGGTAGACGGCACTCTGCTCTGGGTAGGTTACTTCTGATAACCGTGTAACGGCTGGCTATTACCGGCATGGACTATATCTTCATAAACACGATAGGACGCCATGTGTATATGAAGCAATGCAATGAGATGCCTACGCGCAGCTGGAACAATTCTAGTTGCCTACGCGCAGCTGGAACAATTCTAGCAGCTGTCCGTTTTGCCATAAGCATTTCGTGCCAATTCCGAAAATCCTGCTATGTTCTACTGTATTTAAGAATAAAAGATGTCACAAACTTCCTATGACACTTTTGCTACGTCGAATAGCAATCTTAGATCGTTCATGCCTAGTTATTAAAATGTACTTAATTTTAAAAGTGGGCGACTATTGTTCCCGCTGAACGTGAAGTACATTTAAGAACCCCTTCCTCTATATATTCTTAATAGAATATCTAAAACAAGGAAGTCCCACTTCCCCAGTTCCTCAGCCTACCCAAAATAGAAATTGCGTTGCCCCATTGGATATTTAAAGGTAATCTTTCCATTAAAAATTCAGTTGCGCGTGGTTCTCCTGTAGCGGACCATAATCTCTCTCCCAATATCTGTAGAAAGTTTAGTGATTGTATCCCTGGTCTTCCCAATGCTTGGAAGACTATAGGTCTAAAGTAGTACACATTCATTAATGAGGCATATTTTCTGTCCTTGGCTTGTTCGGCTGTATTGGCTGCGTCACCAGGCTGGGTTGCTTCGCCACCGATATGAGAAGGTGCTGAAGTCTCAGCCACCGTGCAATCCCAAACCAGAATTTGACCTCTGAAAAAGGGATTGACGACATACCATCAGGACGTTTCCCATAAGAGCGCCAAATACCTGTTGAACATTACAGTTCCAATGTTAGAGGAAGGAACAGCATTGAGCCATGCACCCGCCTTATGCCTAGTCAGGGCCTTCAACCTGGCTCGCTCCACGTCGTTCAAATCGTTATCTAGGAGAGACCGAGTTCATCTCTGGTTGATACAAAGTGCCACAAAGTACCTTCAGGTACTAGTTTCTTGAATGGAATCAGAAATCGAATACATTAACGCGGTGACACTGGGTCCAGCCAACGGAGGTGGTGCTGTCAAACAAAATCCACCTTTCCCATGTCGAAGCGATACTGTTTTTGCCCTATGGGAGAGAAAGTTAAATGTTTCACAACGAGGATAAAGAATCCATATATTGATGCGTAATTCAAAACTGATGTAAGCCGGTACAAGCGCCACATTTATGCTGGCACCCCGATTTATAATCGCAAGTTTGGTTATTCTCCCATTACATATTTCTCCTGTACATATCCGGATTGTGGGATCACTACGAGAAATATCGGAAGGAAAATCCACACGCATTATCTAGATTGATACCATTGTCATTCCATCTGAGATATCGCAGGGGGCGAATAGTTCATGGAGGTCCATTTTGAACTGCCTCAATGTCAATTCATTAAGTTCGTTTGTCTTCTGTGAATACTAACTTTTCAAACTTACAAAAAAGTAATGCGCGACATCTATATGTAGATGTCACGTTCAATGGCGCTGCGTCACTATAGGATAGTGTTTATTTTGAAAATGTATTCCAACAGATTGCACTTGTTTTGATTGTGTCATGCAGCCTATTTGACATTAGACATGGGCGATGATAGCAGTGGTTCTTCGAGGCGCTAGGGTTGCACTGTCATGCTTATATCATGAGCGCCTTTGCACAGCTTTAAGCTCACCCTTGAGCTCTTGTGAAATCAGACGGTGAGTCCAGTCTTCAAGTCTTAAATGGTGTGTAAATGCTAAAGAGTGTGTAAATAATAAAAAATAAAAATAATCACATCATTAGTTCCATAGTATTCAATGCTGTTGAAAACCAATCGGTTGTTTTTTACTGTTTATTTTTAGCTATCGATACCTACAACTCATATAGTTTTTACAATAAGACGGTAAACCATTATAGGAATAGTTTCATATGTATTAGGCAGTGGTTGTTAAGTTCTATTTTTGTTGATCCAGTCGAACGTATCACATAAGGTAATGTGTTGAACACTGCAATGTCGTTGTCGAAAAATGTAGGTCGTTCGCGGTTTTTAAACGTTCTCCGGCAAGAGACAGCATTGCCTTCCTCTGTGACATCGCATTTAAAATACAACGGCCAACAGAACGCTCGGGTGAGTGCTTGGCATACATGACAAAACCATAATAGGTGGTGTGGAGTCTGATTCAATTAATTGATCTGAAGGGCAGGCGTTTCTAGTCCGCGCTTGTAAAGTCGGTAGTGACATATCTATTTATTATACCTATCGAGAGCTTAAGCGTTGAACAAGATACAGCTGTATTAAGAAACTAAAACTTTGCACTGTACTGCCCGTCTTTTGTTATCCAAAAATGCTACCAAATTCTGTATTTTGAAAAGCCTTGAATCTGTTCTTATTGGTCGAAAAACACAAATAAGGGCACGACAGTAAAGGTAAAAACAAATAGAGTTTGTGTATTCTCAGAGGAAACTGCGGACCTAATTATCCTGGAACTTGAACAGTACGAAATTAATGAGAGGAAGTCTCCGACACAAGACCTCAGTGAGCACCTCAGTGACATGGTCGAAGTATAATCGTATTGGGTGGTGATAAATGAAGACACATCTATAACACGTAAAACGCATTTTGGAAAGTGTACGCAATTAGGAGCTCGTGTTGGACCAGTGCAGTAATGGCGACGGTGTTATCTCGTCTGTCTTGCGTTGTGGGGGTGCCCAAAGGCTGCCTTGTGGCCTTTAATCCGACGTTCTTTTTTTGCCTATAGTCCGGTGCGATACCAACTCACACCGGTGCGACACGGTAATTATTTTCGACACATATTTGTATGTAATGATGATTTTACTGACCCTTCTGAGTGAATCAGGCTGCCAGCTAGTCAACTAGCAATCAATATCGTATCCATACATAAATACACATACTAGGTGCAAGCTAATAATTAAATAAAAAGCATCAACAAATAGCATCGTTTTTGAACTCCTTACTCGATTTTAATGTTTAAGCGACCCGCGCCACATGGTGAAGATTGGACTAGATTATTTATTACTTAAAATGCTTCAGAGTGATGTTAGAAATGGCGAAGGTTGATCTCATTTTAGATTCCCAATTCAAGTTTAACATCACGAGCACATTGCGCGCGCTTCTATTTTTAAATACAATCAACGATACAATGGCCGTTAGTTTGAGGCAGCCCTCACCAACACCGTATTAACTTCTATTACCATTGAACAACGGCAAAATATATTCATTTACAGCAATTAATTCGGGCAGTACTTTTAAATTTATATAATAAGGTTGATATAGCTGTTTTGAATACCGAATTGCCTCTCATTTATAGGCATTATTCTCTATAAATTCGAATGGTTCAATTTTTTTTTGAGAGCTTTTTTTTTCAAGAGCTTCGGCCAGACATGATCTGAAATGATCCAGTTATCACCACCTTTATGCATTTGGATTACTGAAGCTGGCTTGAATACTCCAACGTAGATCCCGTGTTTATGGCATATTTCGACATGACGTTCGAGTACCACTTCGAATACGCCCGAATTGATTCTTGTTACAGAGCCGGCAGAAGCATCACTGCCAACAGCATCGAGGTTCTGTATCTTAAGGCTCTGCAACTCTGGCGAAGTCGACGATTCTTGCTATACATTCAAGAGTTGTAACGCTAGTGCCGACATCTAGCTGCTACCCTGGAGCACGCAATAGACGTCGAAGAGGAGTAGCCAACGTAGCCTAAGGCGTGCGGGGACAGCAGACCTCGAAAGAGACATATTGTACGGTGCCGAGGTGTGTTTCCCTCCCTCCTGTGGGGTGGCGAGCGCTCACCGATGTTTCTGTCTTAGCAGGGGTGCAGTCAATCAGTCCCACACTACTGCGGCGAATACTTTAGTCATGAAGTCCAGTATGCATTAAGCATTTCTCACCGTTACAAACGAGGTCACTTAAGTTTTCCGTTAATTGTTGTTCATTTCCACATACAGCCACAGCACAAAGGACAAATTATCATTTGTACCTAGACAATTAGTCTCCACTATTTCACTCTGGTATCCCACATTGACGTCTGCGAAATATTCATTAATAAGGTCAAGTCACTCTGTGCCGCTAGCTTTGCTTGGCATGATTTTATTATCAGGTTTGTTAACATATCCACCAACGTAGGGGAATTAACCTAACATGCATCCGTTTCTAGTGCGGATGCAGGTTATGTGTGCAACATGCAAAATATTACCCTCGTCGCGCCAATCGGTGTCCCCAAAGGATTTATCAGTCACTTTGCTAAAAAGATACGCAGCTTAAATTTTCGCAACAGTTACAAATATTTCTGGTGCAGAACTCAGGCCGAAAGTCCCGCAGCTTTTTTTCAGCCTATGCAGACGTCCCGTACATACAATGACACACGCGGAAATGAGTGTCAAAGGGAGGTTTCGGCACCCATTATCAGCCGAGCTTTTACCAATCGGCTCGCCGACCAGACCAATAAATTTAGCACATATCTAGCAGCAGAAAATAATTTTAGTTTACCAATACTTCTGACTTATTTACTTAGCAGAAGAAAATCTCTGCTGCCTATGGATAGTTGACTATTGTCAGCTGGCGTCTTGGCGACGTATTGCGTTCACACATTCTATATTGTTGTCGAAGTCTTCGTCACATTCAAAGCGTGGACGCAACAGTCGGTTGGAGGCAAGACTCGTAGCTATTCCGGGGTTGCGGACCCGCTTCGAAGCCTCAAGGGCTCGCCAATATTCCCTTCTGGGACAGAAAAGCAAACGAGAAAATCCACTGGAACGGCGCCTATGGCGACGCAATGAATCTTCTGGCCTGATCTTTTTGCTGACTGTACCGAAGTTCTTTGGCGCAGAGCGTCTAGATGCTGAATAACTGATGAATCTGATCCGAAGTTTGGTCTTCTCGCTAGATTTCGCTATACCGGACAGTATACAGCCGACTTATGGTCGTGGGATACCCGACAGGGGGGTGGGAAACCGAAGCTGAAGTGCAGCTCCGACTTGGACCTTGATCTTGGCCAGCCTCTACGTTCACTGAGGGTCAGACGTGGATCGAATACCAAGATAAGCGAATATCCGCCAATTTACAAGAGAGATTATATTATATACTTCCCAAAGTACCATTCCAAATGTTCGCCTGACCATAGCTAAAATAGTTGTTTCAAGAAAATGATGACAAACGTCATTCCTCCGTTCAATACACGTCCCGCCTGATGTCTTGTCTATATTAAGCATCATCGGCATTTTTGTATGAGATGATTACTTGTTTATTAAGATTGTAAAGTTTTTAAGTTTATTGATGTTTATTTACGTTTTATTTTTTATTTTCATTCAGGTTTGATTTAGTATATTAAACATGACAAAATGAAGACCCAGGAGTAGCAGTGCCAAACTGCCTGTGGAGTTTATACAGGCAACGCTTCGCCTATCGGCGTCTGCTTATTAGGCAACTGCTTCGTTCAGCGGGTACAATTATCGCCCACTTTTATAATTGAATAAATATATATTAATACTTGCTATCGATTATGAAGATCGACAACTGTAACGTGCATCAGGCAAGGATGCACAGATTTGATGCCCGCTCTGAGCGATATCTGCTATAAATTCGAACATGTTATAATATCACATTTTAAATAAACACTATTTGCTGTCACGTTCCTCTGCCGTTTGGTGTATTGTAGAACCACCATGTCTACGTCACACGAAACGCTAATGAATGTGTTTTATTCCATTGAATCGCGAGCTGGCCTGTTAAAGTCTGCTAGTCTGCAGTTGTTCTACGGGATGAATGTTAAATGACGGGAGGGTATCTGTTCGCTGTCAATAACTGCCAACGTTTTTCTATCTTTGGTGATCGCATTTGTTTTTTGGAATCCGAGATCTTGTTGATTCTCAAATGCGACTCGAATTGGTGTCGCAATGCACGAAACGTATTCACATCACTCAGATGTTTCTCTGAAGACAAGTTCGTTTTCTAACTAAGTAGGTCTGCCTAAGTATGACTAAGTACATCTGCCTTCTCACTTCGTATATGATAGATTGATGATGCACTTATCATCTTTCTTTATCTGAAGATTCTTGCCAGGTACGAGTAAGGAAGAGAATAAGCAAAGGTGGCCCTGACAGGTGCTCATAGTAATTACCTAAAGGTCAAGAGCTGAGGCCTGTCAGATAGGGGAACAGCTGAGGATCAGCTCGAATAACAGTATATGATCTGGCTTCGTGACATAGAATATTACACTGTATCATTGAAGGCGGATGTGAACTATGACCATTTCTAACACGGCTATCGACTTGGTTATCCCTATGAGTATCTGCTTAGCGGCTTAAACAAATCATGGACGAGCTTTCACAAGTCAGCAATAATTCAAGTTTGTCGTTAGATCCCCTACTTCTGGCTACTGACGGCAATCGAAAGGTCTCCGTATTGACCAGTACAATACGGAATCCTGAAGCAAACCTGCAAGCTAGTATCGAGCATTCCCTGTTTAGAGGAGGTCAAGAAACAGCGAAGGCGATTAGGGCCGGACGTTAACACTTGCGGAAATACACGCAGACTGACCTCAAATATGACGGTGGTTGACAAACAACAAAATCATCCCTGCATCTCGGTTGTGCTGCGTTCTACGATGGGATTCGCTGTATAACGAAATTTCATCAAATTTCCCCTATCGTTGTATATCATAGAAACCTCATACGAATTCACAGCAAGGATAACTTTGCATTCTGTTAAAGCAAATACAAATCTCATATCGTCGCAGTGATCGATAATGCCTCGACCAGTCTCCTATGAGAACAGAAAAGTGTTGTTGTAACATCCAACAACATTTGCCGCATTGTGTTTACGGTGTGCGAACGGGCAACGGTCTATACTAATACGGAAAGAAAGCGAATGTTGTGCCTAGGATGTCTATCTCGCAACGCGGCTTTACCGTGGCGGGAGTTTCTGGTCGAGAGATAACAAAAAAATTAAAAACAACTGCGGTTGTGCATGTTACACTAGAAGATTCATTACATCAAAGTGCAAGGTCACGTTAGATAACTGGAATGAAACATGACATATGCTGAGATAGCAATCACCCGTTTTCGACCCACCGTTAGCGTCACGGTAGAAAATAATTCAAAAGCAAGGGTGCATCTGTACTGGTAGTGTTTAAAACGAGGGAAGTGATAGCCTACGTTATCAGTCTCACGCACGTTTAGGTTAGGCGCTGAAGGTGTGGGCCAAATAAAGATTAGCTGACCTTTCTGTCCCCCAAATAAAGGCGAAGATGGAATTTACTTTCGTGTCCCGATCGATATGATAGATGATAATGAATAGGTTAAAATACGGTATCTCTTATATTGAAGAAACGTTCGTAATTTAAATAAGCAGTGCCAGACAAATGCTAGCCCAAACTCGAAATCGAGACAATTTCTTCTAACAAGGCAAACAACTACCTTGCTATTAGAGAACAATAGCGTTGGCGCGCTTCACTGCCTTTGATGCAATTAGGTAAGCACGCGTTGAATCTATATGTCAACATGAATGATTAAATAAAAGTGAAGCACCCGCAATGTTGTTGTACAAATACGGGCAGGTTCACAAGGATACTGACAGCGTATAAGAGTTTGCCGAGATCGGTCCTCCTGTGCCTATGGGGGACTCAAGGAAGACTCTCGTTCAAGTTATAGTATATATTCTTCTTATCAAGAACAATAATGGAAGATTGACTTAGTCACCTCGTCTGTGTAGATATTTTTAATACACCGGTTGTCAAAGAAATGAGTCAAACACAGCTTTGGTAGCATAGTATTATATAATTGGCCACTCTACAAAATCCCCCAATTCCCCAATAATCCCTAGAAAGAATTCCTAATTATTGTATATTTGAATAAATGTTTCTACAAAATAGTGCTAGCCATTGAGGAAAGCGAGATAAAGTGAAGTTGGTGGCCTTCCCATGATGTGAGAATGTGTGTGTGTGTGTGTCTTAACAAGAAGCGTCGGTGGTATAGTGGTTAGCATAGCTGCCTTCCAAGCAGTTGACCCGGGTTCGATTCCCGGCCGACGCACTTTTGTAACTAGATGTTACGAATAAATAAAAAAAAAATGCTACAAACATCTAATGTCCGCAAAAGGAGACAAATACAAGAAAAATATAATTTAGGTCCCAGCTAATCCCCCTCCAATAATCCTTATCAATAATTCCTAATTATTGTATGTTTGAATAAATGTTTATTTAGGCTCATACACCTATATTATATATAATATTTAATATAGGGACAAGCGCGTAGGATCCTTCCTTCTGCACCGCCTGTTCCTTGACGTGCAGATAGGCAATGCCATCGCCTCCCTGGACGATCACGGTATCGGCCTGATACCCTGTCCACAACCTATCCTTTAATTTCGTATATTTGAAGACGCATAATTATAGTCCATCGCTGGAATAGAATAAATAAACCCTTAGACACATACATATGGACTTGAAATATTACCAGAGACCAATAATTTAACTCAACCAACGAGTGAAAATACACTATTCATGAGTTCCGTGAGTGCTACTTCAAGAACACTGATTCTGTTACTACTGGGAAAATTATTGTCGAGAGTAACTAGGAAATATTCAGCCATGTGCGCGTCTTCGACTAATGGAAGATGCAGTTCACGAATGTGTTCAAGTACCATTGACTCTCTGGGAAAACAACACCTGGCGCAGGTCCTGTGTATAAATCTTTACCAAACCGTCTCACACGCATCTATGTGCTTTCTTTTAGGTATGGCCACCACATCGCAAAACAAGAGAGGAATTTGGAAATGACTAGGCTCTTTTCAGATAGAAATCAACTTCGTTAACAACGAAGCAACAAAACGCTGTATGATGCATTGAATTCGCCGAACGGTCAACATAAATAATGTGAGAATCAGAGTCAGTAATAGGGCTGACGACCACACCCAGATCCCGAAGAAATGGAGGCATCGGTTAGAATAATGAACAAAGTCATGATTGTCTGACGAGATCATAGCACACTTGGACACAGAAATTAACATGTCATTTTCATCGCACCATTTTGAGAGAGCATGAATTTGGGATTGCGATTATTTCCTTTCAGCCAGCGTATCAGATGGGCCTTATAGTTCCATGCTGTCAGCACACAATTTACGTACGATGTCCCTAGGCAGCTTATCGTTAAAATCCACTATAATCGTGCAGAACAGCACTGGGCCTATACAAAATCCCTGAGGTATCCCAGATGAGCAGGTTCCGGAAGAGCTCGTCTCACCCGCCAAACGCCTAAGAGAAATCAATGTATGAACAACCAAACGTTCGTCTTCGATTTGTAAATATCGCCCAATATTGTATCAATCCAACTAATTGAGACCTGCCTTTGGTATGGCCGTGCTGCTCTTCATCTAACAGCCCCTTCGATAGTTGAAATTGTGACCATCTACGGTCTTCTCTAAACACTTCAGTGCACAGAATTTGTTCCTACACCGCGTGTCGGTGGCTTTCAACCTCCGGTTTCGATTTCTACCTGTAGACGGCTGTGACTAGATATTGGTTTGAGTTCCACATCGAGAAGTTCAATGTTATGAAAAACTGCAGCTCCGTTTATAAACCTAAATTTCGGATCATAACTATAATCCCCCCTCTCCCCCAATAATTCCTAATTATTGTAGGCTTGAATAAATATCAGATTGTTCTAAAGAAATAAGCATTTCAATCCCCAGTAGTAGAAATTAAATGTTCTACAGATTTGGGGACCTATATTATAGTTGAGATATATTACTTTGCTAGTGGACAGGAAATTTGCACAAGCGGGTCATAGTGAGAGGGGAAAGATCAAACTCCACCAAACGATTTCAAGTTTCTTTGTGTTCCTTTGGCTGCCAATGCAGAGTGTTACTGTGCTGGAGATATATAAAGACCGAGAAGAGTTTGGACCGAGTAAGTGTTGGACATAATTATTATCACACATCATCAACAATAAAACAGGCCTCAGACAATGAGGGCATGAAACTGACCTCAAAATATTCTCTATAGAGCCATAATTGCTGGCAAAATTTTGGAGGAGTACATTTAACTTACGCCTCCTCCGTATTGTAGAATGGCAACCACTTCCTAATCGCCACTGTACACGAGTGTTCTATAATAGTATTTTCTATTACAGAACATTTTATTTGTTTGCTTCGCGGCTATTTTCCCAAGGTTGTTTGTGTAACCAGAGTTTCATAATTTTTAATTTGGTCTCACGAGGCCGTATACAAATCTAAACTCAGACGAACCCACAGCGGGGATCAAGTCACCAGAGATAGAAACTATTATGTGTCGAAATTAAATTTACATCAATGAACTAACAATAAGCCAAAAGCAACCTTAAAGTATGCATCTGAAAGTTGTGTGGGTAGTACAATATTTTATCAATGACCATTCTGCCGTCACATACAGCCTTAAAATTGTTTTTTCGAGCTGACTCTCAGCTGTTCCTGTATATGACAGGCCTCAGCTCTTAACCTTTTAGGTATTGCTATAAGGACCTGTCGGGGCAACCTACAGCCTTAATGTCAATATAACCCTAAGTAAAAAAAGAGCGCTAATCATTGCTTAGGGCGATCATAGATGATGTGTTTGTGTGTATCAAACACAAGCGTCGGTGGTATAGTGGTTAGCATAGCTGCCTTCCAAGCAGTTGACCCGGGTTCGATTCCCGGCCGACGCAATTTTATAATATAAGTCTATGCTGGCAAAATTTGAAGTTTGAAGAGTGCATTTAATAAGGGCCTCCTCTACAGAACAAATGGTTGCAGGTCGCAAGAGATTTCTTCTAAAGTCTCGATGACGCTTTGCAGATGCATTGTTGACAATATATATATATGTTTCGGTGTGTTCCTTTGGCCGCCAATGCACAGTGTCACTGTGCTGGACGTATATAAAGACGGATAATAATTTATGTAAGTTTTGGGCATAATTATTATACATATTATCAACAGTAAGGCCTCGAACAATGAGGGCATGAAACTGACCTCAGGACATTCTCCATGGAGTCATAGTTGTTGGCAAAATTTGGAGGAGTGCATTCAACTGGCGCCTCCCTCGTTTTTTAGGATGTTAGCCATCTCATAATCGTAGTATGAGTATACACGAGTGCTCTATAGCATTACTTATTTTATCAATATTAATTTGCTAGACGACATGGTGCTGGACGTCCTGACGACGATCCTGAACCTCCAGCTTCCTCCGGCAAGGGCGTCGCCGGCTACCCTTCCGGTCCACCTCGGTGGCCCTGGCATCCTCAGCGTACACCGCTTGGCTGACGTTTGCTACGCAGCCTTGCTCACGGTGGTCGCCGACATGGTTGCTACAGTCCTCCCGAAGGCAGTACCGTGGACGTTAAATGTGCGCTGTGCATCAGCCCGAAAAGTTTATTAGTCCTCCCCCCCGAGGCTCTCGCCCACTTCTTCGCTTCCCGTGAGGCCGCCCTTGACCAGACGGGCGTCCGCGCCCGAGTCCCTCAGGACAAGCAGAGTAACAAGCAGGGTATGGTCTGATGTCCTCCACAAGGAGCTTCACCGGGACTCCCTCCTGGCCTTTTCCAAGGCTGGACCTTCATAATTTAGGATTTGGTCCTATGAGGCCGTATACAAATCGAAACTCAGGTGAACCTCAAGTCGGGATCAAATACCTGTCGATAAAAATATTATGTGTACACATCTTATTTACACCAATGAGTCACTAACAAAAACAACTTTCAATTTTCAATGTCAAAATCATATTTATTTTCGGAATTGCAATGTACATACGATTTAGTTCTCGATCCCTTGAAGTATGCACCTGAAGGTTGTGCAAAATAGAGCGCTAGTCATTGACGAAAACAACTGCGTCGGTGGTATAGTGGTTAGCATAGCTGCCTTCCAAGCAGTTGACCCGGGTTCGGTTCCCGGCCGACGCAATTTTATAGCTTGATGCTACATACCTTTATTGCGAAGTAAGAATGTATAATCCCCCACCGGGCCCAGACACTACCGACGGGCGCCGCTTGAGGGCCTCACTCTCATGCCCCTCCACCGAGGCCAGCACCTCGTTTGGAAGGGCACGGTGGTTGACACTCTAGCACCTTGTTATGTTAACCTCTGTGCAACCACCCCCGGTTGCGCGGTAGCGCGTGCGGAGCCGGCGAAGCTACGAAAGTACGCCCCACTCCAGATAACCCATCTCTTTTCCCCCTTGCCTTTGAGATCTTAGGCGGGCACGGCGCCCTCATTGTGTGACACATAAGAGAGCTTAAGCATTGAAAAATTGCAGCTCCTTAAATAAACCAATAAAGATTTACCATTTACCATTTACCATTGGGAACTTGCTCGAAGGGGTCTACCATAGGCTGATCTGCGCCACTGGGAACAAGCGCGCAGGTTATTTTCTTCTGCAACGCTTTTACCTCGCTGTCAGGCAGAGAGGCAATGTTACCGCCTTCCTTGGGACAATGACGGCCTCGGCCTAAGACGCTGTCCCCAACTAATTCTCTAATTATTGTGTGTTTGAAGCTGCATCTACTAAATAAATACCTAATCAGTTTATTCATTCATTCAGTCAAAGTGTGTCAATAAATAATATCATACAGGGACATACCTTACTGCACTGAAATATTACCAGGGTAACAGTAGTTTACCTCCAGGAAAAGATACTTTGCATACGTTCTGTGAGGCTACTTCATGAGCGCTATGGTTGAACGACTGGGTAAATTATTGTGGAGAAGAACAAGGACATGTTCAGCTATATTCGCTTTTTCAACTTATAGAACATGCTGTTGTCAGCTATAGAGTGTAGTTCACTAATGGATTGATTGATTGACTCTCTTGTAGTACCTCTAACTCATACCAAAAGATCTTTGTTCTAACTTATTTAGTTCAAAAGTTATTGGAATTTAAAGAGCGGCAAGTTCGAACCGAACACCCTAATATATATATATATATATATATATATATATATATACGTTTCGGTGTGTTCCTTTAGCCTCCAATGCAGAGTGTTACTGTGCTGGACATATATAAAGACGGAGAATAGTTTATGTAAGTTTTTGGCATAATTATTATACATATCATCAACAGTAAAACAGGCCTCAAACAATGAGGGCATGAAACTGACCTCAAGATATTCTCGATGGAGTCATAGTTGCTGGCAAAATTTGGAGGAGTACATTTAACTTACGCCTCCTTCCTATTGTAGAATACCAACCACTTCATAATCGCCACTGTACATGAGCGTTCTATAATAGTATTTTTTAATGGAACTTCTCTTATTTGTTTGCTAGGCGTCTATTTTCCCAAGGTTGTTTGTGTAACCAGAGTTTCATAATTTTTAATTTGGTCTCACGAGGCCGTATACAAATCTAAACTCAGGCGAACCCACCAGTGGGGATCAAGTCGCTAGAGATAAAAAATATTATGTAAATTTAATTGATATCAATGAATCACTAACAATGAGTCAAAAGCAACTTTAAAGTATGCATCTGAAGGTTGTCTAAGTAGTACAATATTTTATCAATGACCATTCTGCCATAATATACAGCTTTAGTGTCAATATAACCCCAAGTAAAATGGAACACTAATCATTGAGTAGAGCGATCGTAGATGATGTGTTTGTCTGCAGCTAACACAAGCGTCGGTGGTATAGTGGTTAGCATAGCTGCCTTCCAAGCAGTTGACCCGGGTTCGATTCCCGGCCGACGCACTTTTATAGCTCGATGCCACATTCCTTTATTGCGAAGGGAGCCAAATGTAAGAATATGTAATAAGCCACAGGGCCCCGATACTACCGACGGGCGCCGCCCTGATGGCCTCACTCTCATGCCCCTCCACCGAGGCCAGCACCTCGCTTGGAACGGCACGGTGGTTGCCACTCTAGCATCTTCTTATGTCAACCACTGTGCAACCATCCCCGGTTACTCGGTAGCGTGTGCGGAGTGGGCCAAGCTAAGGAAGTACGCCCCACTCCAGATAACCCACCTCTTTTCCCCCCTTGCCTTTGAGACCTTAAGCGGGCACGAGCCCCTCACTGCAAACATACTCGAAGGGGTCTACCATAGGCTGATCCGCACCACTGGGAACAAGCGCCGAGGATCTTTTCTTCTGCAACGCTTTTACCTCGCTGTCAGACAGAGAGGCAATGTCATCGCCTTCCTTGGGACAATGACAGCCTCGGCCTGACATCCTGTCCCCAACTAATTCTCTAATTATTATATGTTTGAAGTTGCATCTACTAAATAAATACATAATTAATTTATTCATTCATTTAGTCAAAGCGTGTCAATAAATAATATAATATAGGTACATACATTTTGGCATTGAAATATTACCAGGGCAACAGTAGTTTACCTCCAAGAAAAGATACTATGCATAAGTGCTGTGAAGGCTACTTCATGTTTGCTTTTTCAAGTTATGGAACATGCTGTTGTTAGCTATATCGTATAATCCACTAATGGGTTGATTGATTGACTCTCTTGGAAATTCACACCTGGCACAGGTTCTGCGTATATATTTTTGCTCCACCTCTCAATCGCATAGATGTGTTTTTTAGGTTTGGCCGCCAGTAGTTAGATGTTGGCTGAGGTTAACGTTGGCTGCGAGTCAGCCCGGAAAACTTACTTACTAGGAATGGCCGTCATATCACAGAAACAAATTTCTTTAATAACGGAGAAACGGAACACTGTATGGTACACTGAATTCGCCGAGCGGACAACATAGTGATGTAAGAATTTTCATCGCACCATTTTGAGACAACATGATTTTGGGATTACGATAATTTCCTTTCAGCCAGCGTATCAGATGGGCCTTATAGTTCCATACTGTCACCACACAATTTACGTATGAGGTCCCGAGGCAGCGTATCATTAAAATCCATTATAAACGTGCAGAACAAAAATGAGCCTATACAGCCTATACAGAATCTCTGAGTGTCCAAGAGAGCTCAGCTCACCATTTACTTTAACTCTGAACTAATCATTGTTTAAATAACTATTGACCGAATCGATGGTCTTATTCCAACTCTAAAACTTGAAAACTTCAAAAGTGAGCGAGGATGAGTAACCCTACAAAACACTTAAGAGAAATCAAAGTATAATATAATGTAAACAACCAAAGGCTCGTCTTCGATTTGTAAATATCACCCAATATTGTATCATTCCAACGAATTGAGCTGCCGAAGACCTCCCTGCAGTATAGTCGTGCTGCTCTTGCTTCAGCAATCCCTTCGATGCGGGATACTAGAAAATGTGATCAACTACGATTTTCTCAAAAATAATGCACATAATTTGTTCCTACACCGTGTGTCGGTGGTTTTCTACCTCGATTTTTTTTAGACGGGCGTGACTAGATATTGGTCGAGTCTCGCATCGCGTGCAACGTTGAAATAATTGCTGCTCCGGTTATAAACCAAAATTTCGTATGGTATTGGATGGAGCATTCGGGTAGAATGGTTTCATCAGTCTGACCTCGCATTGTTCATAGCGACGACGCAATCTGAATTACTTGCAAGAAAAACATTTGCCAGGAGGTCCTTAAGAACCTCGTACTCAACCTCATCGTCGGACACCAACTCATCACCCACGCGTATCTCGCCTATCTCCTCGACACAGCGAATACGTTTATTAACGGATCCACTCAAAGGTAATTTTCCGAGAAGGTAATTGTGCAGTGATGAATCAAAAGCCGTCACCAGACAACAACATCAGCCGTTAATAATGAGACAAAACCACCATATGGGGACATATGGAGAAACTGACTGCAATTCCGTCAATAAGTCAACATTTACCTTCACCTTTCGAAGTAAATAGCTGAAGGTTGCCAACGTGGGCAGTATATAGAGTAAATATATATTAATGCTAACTAGAATAGAATGCTAGAAATTGATGGAAAGCGAGATAAAATAATGTTGGCCATCAACTTCCAGTAAGTTTGTGTGGCTTTTAATAAGAAGCGTCGGTGGTATAGTGGTTAGCATAGCTGCCTTCCAAGCAATTGACCCGGGTTCGATTCCCGGCCGACGCAATTTTATAAGTCTATTGGCAAAATTTGGAGTTTGACGAGTACATTTAATTAGCACCTCCTCGACAGAACCAATGGCTGTAGGTGGCAGGTGATTTCTTCTAAAATTACGAGAATACTTTGCAGATGCGTTATTAACGCTATACATATATATACCTATATGTTATAATCTGTAGAAATAATTCCTAATTATTGTATGTTTGAATAAATGTAATTATATTATATATGCATATTATATTATAATAGTTTCATAATCAAGTACTATCGAACACTACCTTGGTGGAAAGCCTCACTGCACCCTAACTGCTAAGCTTATAATTTAAACTATTAACAGTCTCCCGCTGCAATTTTCTTCTGTGCTTGCTTGAAGTTCTGTCTCTTCTAAATATCCATATTGGTCATGCAGTGTCGAGTAATAACAAAAAGTGGCCCCGACAAAGAATATGACATGGAGAAGCAGCTGAGAGCCAGCTAAATCAAAGGCAACAGTGCCGGGTACTCATATAATGTCAGTGATTTGGAGAGTGACATGGCTGTTGTTAAAGCATACCAAGATACACTTGACATTGTTGTGCGCGTTTCCAAAACGTAATGTGTTTTTTCAAAACACCTCAGTGCTCCATCGGTTTATCGATCAATTCGGTAAATTTTGATAGGTCAGATTTTGACTTGAATCCATCAGCTCGGTATATTGGTCTGACATTTGACCAGAGGTTAGATCGGACTAACCGCCTACCAATAAGTCGAAAGCCGTCACCAAACAGTCACACCAGCAGAAGTCAAAAAGTCCTTTCGATGTAAACATCTGAAGTATGCCTACATGGGTAAAGTAAATTTTCCGGGTTGATTCACAGCCAACATGTAATGTCCACGGTGCCACTGCGTTGCTTCGTAAGACAGACCCCTTTAAATGCAATGTTCAATCTGTGTGTGTGTCTACTTGGGCAGTATATAATGTCAACATAGTACTAACTAAAACACGGTGCTGGCCATTGAGGAAATCGAGATAGATCATGAAGTTGGCCGCCACTTACGAATGTGTGCTTGTCTGCCGCTAACACAAGCGTCGGTGGTATAGTGGTTAGCATAGCTGCCTTCCAAGCAGTTGACCCGGGTTCGATTCCCGGCCGACGCACTTTTATAGAGAGCTAAATGTTAGAAGAATATAATATAGGTACATCCATTATCGCACTTAAATTTAAGTTACCGGGTAATAGTAGTTTAGCTCAACAAGCGAGTTGCCCTCCCTTAAAGTATACTATACATGCGTCCCGTGAAGGCTACTTCATGAGCACTAATGGTTGAACGACTGGGCAAATTACTGCCGAGAGTAACAAGGAAATATTCAGCTATGTTCGCTTCTTCAACTTATGGATCATGCTGTTGTCAGCTATATCGTGTTATTCACTAATGAGTTTAAGCACAATTGACTCTCTTGGAAAACCACAACTGGCGCAGGTCCTCCAGGTAATAATCTTTGCCGAACCCTCTCAGGCGCATCGAAGTGTTTTGTTTAGGTATGGCCGCCATACTGCAGCCATAACAACAAAGAAACTGCTTGGCCGTGCCATCTTAACATAGAAATGTTTTTAACAACTTCAATTTATTATTCAGATCTGCTATAACCGTTCAGGACGAAAGTGGGCCGCCACACGATCCCTGAGATACTCAAGATGGGCAGGTCTCAGGAGAGTTCAGGTCACCATTTACTTTATCCTTGGTCCCCATTGTTTAGATGACTGTTGAGCCAATTAGTGGTCTTTTTTCAACCCGAAACTTTGAAAAGTTCAAAACTAAGCGGGACTGTGAATATCGTATCTGAAGCGCTTCAGAAAGAGAACGTAGATCGTTCCACTGTTATCAGTCTCATAGACGCTCTGCACAAGCGGATCCTAATGAGAGGGGAAGGATCGATCTCCGCCAGGCGATTTCAAGTTTCTTTGTGCTCCTTTGCCAGCCTATGTTTAGTGTTACTGCGATCGACAGATAAAAAAGACAGAGGAAAGTTAATGTAAGTATTGCACATATACATTTTTCATATCATTAATAGTGAAACAGGCCTTAAAAAATGAGGCCATGGAACGTATCCCAAAATATTCTCTATAGCGTCATAGTTGCTGGGAAGATTTGAAGAGGTGCATATAACTAGTGCCTCATACTGGTTGTACAATGTCGACTACTTCCGAATCGCAATCATGTACGAGTGTGCTGTAACAGAATTCGTTGGCTTAGGCGAATTTTTCCAAAACTTGTTGTATGACCAGATTTGGAGATTATGACTCTCCAATTTGGCTTCCCGAAGTCGGGGTGGAGAACCTTAAAAGTAAGGCATCTAGCCGTACAAACATATTCGGTACATTGTATCAATATGCTCGTCATTGATTCCCGGCGGATGCACTGCTCGTTTTTATATATTTATTGATTTCTACATTTCTCTTAGGGCCTAAAATAACAAAATACGACCCTATGAAACTAAATAACAAATTTCACTGCACATCCTTGGAATTAACATCTTCAACACAATGAACAAATCACGTCAGGCACAATTAGTGCGATAGTTCTAATAAACTTACCAGTGGGATTTAAGCAGTCCTACAGATTACCACCAAAAACTGGTTGAAATAAAATTTCATCGGGCAATGGCAAAACGAAAGCTTATATTGTCCATCGTTGAATACGGCTCCCCATATAACCAATAGAGATATCGAGATAACACAGCATGCGCTTAATTTTGATATGAGGTACACACCTCACCTGGATTTTTTCTACCTAGCTCGAACGAAGCTCGAGAACCAAGTTGCGAATTCGAGTGACATAGGTAGAGGTATTGTGAACAAAACGTCATCACAATAGTGTCGTGCAAAGAGATGTTATGATAGCCATTATTTCTAATAATCCTTCCTTTATTGATTGTCCTATGGAGTATCTGTCATAAGGATGCTTGCGAGAATCAGCTGTAAAGACTCGGCTAGAGGACAGCTTAATAAAAGCTTTAGCACTGGACAGACGGCTAAGCTATGGCTTTTTAATGGTTACTTCTTAATATTGCTTAAGCGTCTGTGCCCATTCAGTGAAAGGCTCAGCCTTAAATATTTATCCATGACCGTGAAACGATCGCAATTTGTAAGTGTGCCCCTGCTCTTTTATCTTCTTCCGTAAGGCATCATCAATTGTGCAGCAAGTTTCTGTGAGCCGCTTGTTGACTGAATCCGAGGTTTGCTCAAAACAGCAGACGAAAATCATGGGGCTTCTTCTGGCATCGACATTATCAGTACGTGGTTGGTAACGAAATATTTTCGAAAGGTCGGTCCCAGTAGAGCACATGGCGTCACATGGCTTTCATTAACGAATAGCGATACGAAATTCGGATGTTTATGAAGTACGTTTGCCGTCGCTTTTGTAAAGCGTATCTCACGTTGAATTTCTGCATAACGATCATTGCACATAAACGGTGCTCAACTCCCCTATGTTAATTTGCCTATAATAAACGGCAAACATGTATAAACATATTGCATATTGCCTTCACATCAGACTCCCCTAAATTTGCTACACTCAAATGTATTCCCGTCACAGAAAACAAGCCCATGACCAAAGTATTAGCGGCGAGCGTTCAAATCTAGATACTATTCTACACACACATATCCCATTAGACATGCGTTTTAACAACACGACAAGAACACTATTATCGATTTCGTCGGCCACTATCGACGTTTTGCTGCAGTTCGACTACAACGACCATTGCTATACATGCATGTGAAAACCAGTATTTACCCACGCCGGAGTATCGTAAAGTGATGTTTGCAGGAAGATGCAGATGGGCAGCCCGACGAGCGGGTGCATTGGCGATTGTTGTGTGACAACCTGAGAGAATTGCTGCAACCATGTACCGTCCGAACGAAAGTGTCAACGGCCATTTCTACCGGGCCGGTGAGCCTCCTCATCGTCGCGTCCAACACCGCTAACCATACATGCTCACCGACAAAAGTCTAAACAACCAGTGCGCGAATACCACCTTGTTTGTCGCTGTGGTGAACACCGCGGCGGGGTACAGTGTAGCTATCAATAGGCTTTTTAACCCGCGAGCCAATCATCGGTACCTCCTCCTATCGTTTTAGCAACGGTTCGGTCAACCATGTTCTGGGCCTTCATAATGTCGCGAGTCCTGTATATGTCCCTGTGTGCGTACGCGCGAGCAAGTCACCCCGCTAGCACGCAGAAAATCGTGTGCCTATATGTATTGCGTTCTGCTCACGGGTGAAATTCTGTGTACGACGTATAGCTGTGGGTCAGGGTCGACGGTCGGTTAGAGTAGACCACGGTTAGAATAGCACCAGAGAATCAAATCAGTGGTAGTAATAACAACAACAGCAGCAGCAACAGGGGTGTGCATGGCACCCGTGTTGCTGATCTGACTAGCTTTTCGGGTGTGGGACTGATCTAGGTGAAAGACTGGGCTTACTTCAAAGCACGCGAACACGGACCAAGGAGAAAGCAGACGATGGGACTACTAATATTATTTATCTATATATATTGATTGAATAAAAAATAAAGGGGGGGGGGCACCCGATATATGAAGCGTTAGAAGGAAGCGAAAAGCGATCGATATGAAGAAGCGGAAACTATTAAAAAATTACGTGGTTTTACATGACGTCTTCTTATTTTTAGTCTCATTTATACTTCCATAATATTTGTGTGGCATGTGTACAGTGGTAAGGGTCAGCACGCAAACCAGCAGCAATGGTGCTTCTGGATACGCGGTTAATTCTTGCTTATCCTGTATACAATGCAGACGCGAAGAAGCATGGCGGGCTTACGGTCAGATAAGTCGTAAGTATTCAGGTAAGGTTCACAGTTGGGGGAGATATGCTGATAGCTGAGGTAGCATCTATCATATTTTAACGGTTTATCGGCTATTCCAGCTTAACATTAGAAACCTAGCGTTTCTTAACTGCAAACGTATGCCTTGTCTCTGTAAGTAAGTCCTGGTAAGTCCCTTATATATATATATATATATATATATATATATATATATATAATCTGTATTGCTCATATCTAGCAATTGCTGAAGACAGGAAAAATCATCAAACCGGTGCGTGGGCCCGCTGTTTCCGACGAGCGATTTAGTCTGTCAGTAGAACAAACTAACTATATGTTAGCTTCTCAATCTGAACACGATACAGTCGACAAGATGCACGTCACATTTACCACACAGCGAAGTCGTAATATTTCAGATGGCCTTGCTGTCGTGTTCGTCCAATAGCAGTACCGAATAACCCCGCCATGCACAGATGCATATGTATAAAAGCAATTCTCTGTGTTGCCGATCATGATGGTTATATATATATATATATATATATATACGCAGCACGATTAGCAGAAACCCGTCCAATATACCCGAGAAGGTGCCTTAGTTATAGAATTGTCTCTGGATGCATCTAAGTCTATTACTTGGCGCGTTACGTTCATCATTTGAACCCACAGGGAGAATCACTCACACAGCAAATGATCCTGTTGCCTATCCTGACCCCGCTGCTAATATTAGCATAGAAAACGCATTGCGACCGCGTACGTAACATTACATAATTAATATATTATATACATATATACCACATACACGTATTCACTGGGCGTCTTCATTTATGTTTACGATTACGCACGACACTCTCTGTTATTTTTTTGCATATAATTAATATTGCATAAGCAATTCTGTCAACCCTAATATGAATGAGTTGCATTTCGTGGATTACAGACCCCGTCTCGGCGCGCCGGTCGCATTAGTGTGTCATGGCCTACAGAAAATCGGGGAGGTCTGCAAATCTCACGATATATGCAACAGCAGAAGCGGCGTCACCAGAGGCAATAGCTGTCTCTTGGACGTCTTCACAAACACCCCCCAACGTAATCCGACTATCGGACTCACTGTTAATGCATCAATAAACAAATATACCCGTGTGCGTTCGATACACACGAGAGGATCGTTACTTCTATATGTATCCCTGCTTTATGGACGATATTGCTTTATCAGCTACTGTCGAAAACACAAAAATTGGGCTGGTCCAATTGCGGAAATTGAGTCGACTAACCCCGAGAAGCAATTACTGCTGTTTAATGTAATAGCCAAAATACATTTGTCGGTTAAGACACAATCTAGCTATCTATTTCTTGAAGTTCGGGAAAAGTTTAGGCCGAGTTCGTGGGATATCGAATTTTAGCTTTACTCCCTTGTCCATATGAAATCCAGATGCAGCAATGTTTCGAGCTAATTATATTATACGAAAAATTAAGATGTTTCGTTCGAAATCTTCTCCCGAGTTGAATTAATATAATTCGCTGAATATTCAATTCTGAAACTCTGCTTTCTAATTGTTATATGCTACATAATATTTATCAATGGCTGTTTACGGCCTTCATCATACGTGTTCCAGTATTCGTAATAGAATAACCAAGTCAGGCTATCGATGTAGTATTAATCCTTGTTGGCCTCCGGTGAAAACCAATTACTCTTGTCTGCCATTGACTCTGTAGCAATTACAAAACATGTTTTAATTTAACAGAATTATATTCTCATTTCGTCCTTTGGTCTTAATTTGCAGCTGAATAGCCGATTGGCATAACCGTCAAGCCGGTCCTGCAGTTTATTAATATAATATTACCCTTCGATATTTCTAAGATACAAGTCGATGCACATGTGTCTTTTTCAATCACGCAAGTTTTGTACTGAACGTAGCAGCCTGTAATTCCGAAATTTAATTTGCCCTCAAAGTTTTCCCTCAACTTTAACATGACTTCGATGCACACTCGACAACTTGTCCATAGCACGGCTACTTCAAGATAGACAAAAGACCTCCGAAACGCTCAGAGAAAGCCTTCGTTGATAAATAAGTATGACGCTGATTTTTGAAGCCTGCTTCGACAAACCCAAGCGCTGTTACAATGTCTCCAAACTGCCGCAGATGGACTTATCCCAGGATTGCCTACCACCTTGCCTATGAGCCTCTATGGCTTTGTGTATATAGTGCAGATGACAACAATTTTGTTAGGGATTCGTTTTGGTTTTTCGCTGAAGACATCTCAAAAAACATGTTTGATCTGCATTTTTCCTCCGGGTAAAGTCCGGTATATTATTCGATTCTCAACTAAACCTATTCTGGCCTAGAAGTTACCCTCCCAGAAATCAAGGATGAGCACGACGGGGCATACAAGAGCAAATCATATCGATAGCTGCCTTATGCCGTAGTTCCCAGAGGGAACATAACGCTTGAGTCTAATACAGACCAAGAGAGACTCACAGTTACAGGTACAACAGCAAACACGGCGCTTAAACCAAGCCAGCGGGCATGCACATATTCGTGCTGTGAGCTATTTTCTGGAGGCCATTATGTATACAAAGGTCACAAAGATCTAAATAGCAGCAACATCATGATTAAACGATGGTCACATGGTCATACAGAGACACACGTAGCCACCCATACAAATTGATAAATACTGCCACTGCTGTTCAGAATGTTATTTTATTTTTTCTGCAGATGACGACGAGTACTGTAATGTAGGTCTATTCGGGGGAGCGGTGGCACCATTCGATACGATCACCTCTCTGCGGCTCACGTTTACCAGGATCGTATACGAATTGTATAATTTGTATATGATGTAAATTTAAACGTATCACGCAGCGATACGTTATTAGCGCGCACACACGATGAAAGGACCTACAGCGGTCGGATTTCAGCGTCATGTCTCGCTCAATCGTTGTGACGTTATCTGATGACGATTTCTGACAAGCGAATGACCAAGCACTGTACACATGGAAGTGTATTCGAAAACGTTTTATGTTGATGTGAACCCATGAAATGTCATCAGAAGTTACATAGAGGAGAAGCAAGAGAGAGAGAGAGAAGAGAGATGTAGAGAGGCAAGAAGTAAAAATAAAAATGAAAATGATTCCCCCCAACAAAGTGATGATGTCCAGTGAGCCGTTTGTTTCCATTCGTTGATATTATTTGAGTTATTTGACGACGTTGTTTATTGGTCGGCCTTTACAGGGCTCCACGGGCGCAGTGCGTATTATCAGCAGCGTGATCCCAGCTGGGTAACACTACACATGTGTTGGAAAGACATACGATTATAACTCGGTTTTGAAGCCAGCTTGTGGCCTGTGAATTTTCAAGAGCTAAATGGAGGAGCTTTTTACAGACTATTGCGGAAATCCGCAACTTTTTTGTCGCACATAAACCGAATATTTCCGTGGAATAGCTTGCAAGCTGCAAGGTGCATTTAATTTCAATAGATTTCATGTGTAGACGTCTAGTTTAGGTAAATACTTAATAACACCGAGAGGAGCCCAGTGGCGTGATGCATTTGTGTGCGCCTTACAGTCGGAGGAGACACGTAAGTGTACGGGTTCGATCCCCACTGTTGCACATTTGCATTTGAAGGGGTCCCTCTTATGAAGCAATCCCGAAAGCAGTTGTACCGTGGAGTCAACTGTTGGCTATGACTGAGCCCGGAATATCGAAAATGAAACATGTACATAAATATAGAGTTATACAACATATACATTTCGCGTAGTACATATACACGAAAGTGCGTGTTTCGGGGTCACGTTGCATGGCTATTATCCACAAATACTACTTAAACATGCTGAACGACTACACTGTATGATATCTCCGGCAGGTTTCCCCGCACTTTGAACGCATGCAGTTATCGCAGGCTGCACGGTAACCTACTGTCCGGCATAGAACATGATGAACCCCATAGTTGCAAAGCGGGTCATCACGTGCCGGTTGGATTTATTTAGGCCCTCGCTCGTCATCGCCACTGGGATATAGAAGTCCGGATCTATTTCAGACATCTTTGTTCCCCCACATATGAATAAACTTGTATTATCCGAAAGCTGGTACTGGCCCTTCAGGTCCTCCATGAAAAGCGGCGTGTCGCATAAGGGTTATATGAGCCTATCTTGAGTGCAGAACGGTGTAGTGCACGGTTTATAAAATCCTGATTTGACTCGGTCGAGTTTGTCAAGTTGGTTATGTGAAAGATATCTACAGGCAATTGGAGCGACTTTTATCTTGAACAGGCTCAGCGCCGTCCGTAGGGATAGTTTCCATGGCGTCTGAATTTCGATACTCGTGACCATGGTTATTCTTGCAATGTTGGTAATGTGTGCTCCGTAAACGGTCGACCGTTTAAATGCATGTAGGATAATCTCGAAAATGTGTACCATGATTTGTTTACTTCGTGACTAATCGAGGCGCGATGAAATGCTCATGTTTCATTTTAAACGGGGTTACTCCCAGCCTATCATCGTCAACATATCGTAGCGTTGTTTAACGAGCAGTCGATCTGCATTTGAATCGTATGTAATTCCCCTTGGCCTCTCTCATATTGTTTCCGTTCTCTGGGCAACACTCTTTAGAAATCCCCTTAGCAAATGTCTCGCAAAGGTTGCTTCGCGTGACTTCTATTATACCTCGCCGTCCAATGAACCACACCTGCAGCACTTTTCCAGCAGGAGCTACTATGTTATATATACCACTACGATGATACCAGTAGAACTCATAGTAAAAATACTATCACCTGAAGGTTGAGCAGTCAGAAGTACTTTTCAGACTAATTGTTTAACCAGCTTTTGATAAGAGAGCGGTTTCTGATGGCTTCGTTCTCCACAGGCTGGCTTAGGTGTATTTACCTGAGCCATCGATTTCAACTAAGCGTTGTTGCGTAACTTAAACGTAAGCAACCATGAATGTCCCACAAAATGGTGGGGCTTTGTCTTGCTGCTAGTGACTAATACTATTCCAGTATTATCCTCTGCGAAGAGCCCGAAGCAAATACTTCCAATGAAAGAACTTCTTAGACATACTATAAACATTATCGTGATTTTTAGGAGTAACTCATGATCCAGTCACCCTTGCACCTGTTGATGAAACTAAAGTATATCGAAGATGTGCGTACGAATACACATATATAAGAAGTATATGGGATAGCTCAACAATATATTCAATATGTAGCCTTGCGATGCACATTTGAAGTAACCGTATTTTTATAGAATCCCTTTATATATTAACCAGGAGAACTGCAGCACTTAACCTTTACCGCCCTGTGACGAGACCTTCCGTGTCGCCAAGAGTACTATCATGTGTTTTAATAAATCAGAATGCGTTTTTGCAACGTAGACCTCGTTTAGAAGTTCGATTCAAGATATTAGTTAATTTACAATAGGGGATGTAGATTCAATACAAGTACTCCTTTATTTTCGGTCAAGGGGGGGCATTATGAAAGTAGGTGCAGCGAACACAAGTACTGGTGTACAAACGTTTTTCTTAAATTACACTCTATATTTATACAGTCATTTTTTTTATTTTACTTATTTTTTCTTACTGGTCGTGACCGGTGAATACCATCTGAAAAGCTGAAGAAATTTGTCTAAGACTTTTTGCTCTTCGTGTTTACGAAACATTCTAACATAAGCTGTTTTGTGCAGTTCAGTTGTTGGCTTTAACATTAATTCTTAGGGACATCCCGTCTCGCAGTGACCATGCGTATGAAGTTCTTCTGCACCGAGGTAAGTGCGGCGATGTCTGTTTCTTAAAAGTCTACTTCTTTGATAACAAAACAGAGAAAAGCTTTAATGCACATTGAGAGTGATTACCTCATTGATGTGTTTCTCGATGATTTGGAGGGAACGTTATTTATTTCAAAGTAACGCCCAGGTCGGGTATTGACTGTGTTTCAATGATGGTAAAGCTAACCTATATGAAGTGTATACACAGCCATGTTGCCGCGAACACTGTACATTTTTAGCCACAGATATTGGAATTTTGTCACTCAGCTTTGATACCGCTTCAATAGAAAATTGCAATAGTTCCCTATCATCATGATTTGTGAGAGATGCCTCTAGGAATGACTATTTTAATGCCAAGAATCATTATGGAAAATAGTAGAGGGCGCACACGGGATACCCCCGGCACGGCGTATGTGAAGTTCCCCAACGATTGCCATTTACTTTTTTTCGGAGATGTCGCTCTATAAGGTGACTGCTTATTCATGTGGAGGCTTTATTGCCCATTTAAAGCATGAAACTAATCCACGCTACCAGGTGGTAGTTGTCAGCGTCCGATGAATTGGCGATCACTATTGCAGAATAATTGAATTTCTCAGGAATGTTCGGTGGTTAAAACTTGATCACATTTTAAGTTTTCTGGGAGAGTAAACAAAGTTTGACGCTTCCAAAGGTAACCTTTCCTACAGTGTTTTAGAGAGGAGCAATAATTCACGGACGGTAACTTTTGCAACCGTCAAACTCGATACAAATCTGGGCCTAGTTTGACGGTTTTAACCCACATTGGGGTCTAACTCAACCAGCACCATATGTAATCTGTTTTTTTTTCTATGTGTAGGCCTGCCCATGTTACCCAACTGTATATTGATTTGTTTGTTGTATATGATGTCATTTAATACGTATATTGTTCTCTTTACTTTCTTGGGAAGATTTTGCGTGTGTGTTGTATATATATATATGCAAGTGTCCGAAACACCTCGATCTCGACTGGACGAAGAGCGCTATCCTATTTTTGTCATGGCTTCACACCAGCACATTTGGGTCGGGCATGTCCTGGCATGATGTAAAAGAACCTTCATATTTTTTAATTTTGCAAGGTCTTCAGGTGAATAGTTTAAACTGAAATCAATCAGCGTAGTAGTCTCACGCAGATGAGATAAACATAACCTATTGTTAAATTATATAGGCTCCTATGATTAAATTAAATAGACGTCTAGGAAGCTGAGGAAATCCTCACCCGAAAACTCATTCAACGCATTGAGTTGAATTCAGTCTAACGTGCTGCGTCCTTTAATTAAAAATTTATCTTCAGATTGCAGTCTACATTCGCATATTGTCACTGAGTCTCAGGACTCAACTCGCGCTCGACAACCTTCTGTAAGAGATTACAATTATCTAGCACAATTAACTTCAAGATCAATGAGGATATTCATGACATGTTATCCTCTCGAGCAGGATAGAGAACACATTCCGTGAGCAAGCGAAACCAATACGGACGTAAGATCATCCACTTCATTTTCTACAAGGGCATCGTTTTACCTGCTTGCTCTAGCCGCTGACATCTGCACATTATCACTACCCAAAACAGCAGAAGCAGACCACCTGCCGCATCAGCAGCAGCACGTAGACAGTTGCTGTGGATCGACACCTGCAGCTGGTCGTCGGGTTGCCCTTCTGCGTCAGAGGCATCCATCTCTGTCCATCCATACGCATGTATGGGCTGTTTGCTTGTAAGTCTATCTGAACATTTGTGTCTGTACCCCGTAGATAGATGCGGTAGTTTGTCTCCACGTTGCCCGGCTCCGCCATGGCGCTGCCACCGTTGCAGCGAACCCATCGGCGGCATCAAGAAAGAGTGCCCCTTCGCGACCTCGGTGCACGCCTCGCCCCTGCTGTCTGTCTGCGTGTGTGTGTCTATGTGCATAGACACAGATGTTGTTCTTGCGGATTGCTACCGCAGCGGCAGTAGTAGCTGCTGCTAGTAGAATGGCGGAGTAAGGGCTTATGTGCGCTGTGCTGCATGACCGAACCACCCAGTCTCTCGTTCGCCTCTCTGACGGGATTTTGCTGCTGTGTTGTTGTTGCTGCTGCTGTTGCTGCTACGGTGTTGGTGATCGCGGGCTTAGTAGCCATCGGCCGTGTGACGGCGCTCGTGCAACAAATTCCTACTATTTGTGCTGGCTTGTGTCTTACTTGCTTGCTGTGCTGCCTACCGATTCGACCGATGACAATGTTGCTGATGACGCTGATGATGATGATGATGGTACAGATGATGGCGTCCGCGGTGAGCGATGCTGTTAATGATGGTGCCGCCGCTACGGCTTTGTAGGCGACACAGTGAGCGAATGGTAAGGGAACGTCTTCTGTTCACTCTCGCTCACCTGAGCTGCACTTGCACCTTGCGTGTGTCGACTGAGATTCGAGGGTCGTGGTCACACAGGTACTGTGTGCTTATGTCTGTCGTGCTATGCCCGCTATCGATAGCCAGCCAACGAGCTGGAGCGAGCGTGCTTGCCGTGGAAGGAGGCAAGTTGACAAGTAGACGAAACGAACGACGACGAATGAACGGCCTGCAAGGAGTCGAACGCATCGGTTGGCAATTGATCGCGGGGCGGCGACATCGTCATCGCATAGCGAGAAGAGGCGACGATTGCTTCTTGGTTGCTGTTTCTACTTTGTAGCTGCTGCTGTACTGCTGCCGTTGGCGGCTGTTGTGATCGCAACAACGACATCAACCGCTGTAGTGATCGGTAGACGGGCGATCATCTTCACCTCCAGGTCGAACACGCAGGCTTCACCTGCCGAATCTTCGGTCGGCCTGTGCTCAAGCGCCCGACAAGGCTGAACTGACCTCCGAAAAGGGTCTGGCAATGTTCGCGAACCCGGTTCGTTAGAGCGAGAGAGAGAGAGAGAGAGAGGAACAGCCATCAGCATACGACAAGTGCGTGCGGTCGTGCATACCTCATACACACGTACACATATACATACATCTATCTGTCTATAATATATACGTAAACGTGCAATTCGCGTCGGACATATGTGGACAATCCGCCTGACATATTCAAAACGCTAGCAGCCCTTCAGGACACAAGGGCTAAAATCGTTGTCAACATCGTCGTCATCATCATCGTTTCCACCATTTCAACGATCGACGTTACTCTTGCCGGCGTTCGATTGCAATCGTCAAATTTGGTGGATGTGTGTTGCTGATGCCGCACTAAGGCCAACAGCGGTCCACACCGTCGTCCTGCATCGGCTGTCACCAAACTGTCAACGCTTACTCGACTCTGCCTTGTTACCATCGCAGTTGTGGCTGAAACGAGATATTCATAGAGAGAGATAGATAGATATTTAGGGGTGTTGAGGTGATGAGAGACGTATGCGGACCTGCGGCGATCAGTGATCCGCGTCGCGGGCGGTGACGTCGACCCGATGGAGACTGGATGGCGGGTTGTGTGTGTGTATTCTGCGAGTGTCTGAGGCCGCCCTCCGGCCGTGAGCTAATTGTGCGAGGGTGCCGACCTTCTCTGCGCTGAGTGTTCGGGGCTAGCTTCTGGCTGGCGGTGGCGATCCGTCTCGGTGGAGTCGCGGTGCAGCTGAGTGTGCAACGAAAGAGTCCTAAGGAGTTTAGTGAGCTCGCGGGTGTTGGTGAGCGGTGAGAGCTGTTTCTCCAACGCATCTGCGATCTCTGTCGGAAGAGAATAGACCGACCCTTGGACTATCAGTGCACCCATATTTTGCCTTGCGGGGATCACGATACACATAGTTGCGGACAGTTTTCGAGTAGAAAGCAAAGAAAGAGAGACTTTCTTCGATCGTGTAAGCTCGCCCTACCGAACAAAATGATCTTAACAGGAGTACCCCGATGGGCAGCTTTCGTAGCGCTCGCGGCTTCTGCTGTCGTTTTCATTTTGGGAGTAGCCGGCTACTGCATGGTTCCATCGATCATTGGCGCAAAAGTCAGCCAGGTAAGATTAGCAAAATATCGATAGACGAGATAATTAGGTAAGGACGCTGCTGTATTGATTTCAAAATTCACACGGGTGCTTGCCACCGGCAGAGCGTCTGTAGATTATACAAAGGCGATAAATACGGTCGTAGTCGCGGTCCTCCAGATGGGGCCAGGAGAACCCGTTGATCTGTCGGCGCGTGGCTCAGTTTTTGGCTGCTAAGCTCCGGAGATCGCTGGATCGAATCCCATTGAGATAGGACATATTCGTAGGAAAGGAAATGCCCTTCTTGACTTGCTTTGGAACTACCCAACGTATGAGGTGCTGCTCTGTGGTTTCTCTATGGTGTTCCGTGGTTTTATTTCGGTTATGCGCAACGTTACTAGTGCAATCGAACAAAGGCCAATGCCAGTGTTTGGTTTACATTAAACGGTTAACTTATCTGATCGATGAAACGAGGCGTTCCTTACTTCATAACCAAGTGTGCATATTGTTGGTCGTTTAAGCATTGTCTATGGTATCATTAGTATGACGTTCGACAGCCATTGAGACACTGTACGTTGGTACGAATAACGCTCGATTACGCTGACTGAACAATTTTCAAAAATATGATTCAAAAATAACGTGCTTGTTTTACTTCGCAATTCCCCGAATCCAATAGTAATTTAGTATTAGAAATTACACGATTTCCTACCACAACGAGCAATTAGTGGTAGAATTCTATTGAGATAACACCTCTAACCTCTAGTACATGGGCGCAGAGAAACTAATGAGTAAATTAAATACAATAGTTCGCAAGACGTCTCGTTAATGAACCAGTAAAATATTTACCATTATCTTAGTAGTACTTAACTCAAACACATTGTAGAACAGAGAGCTGTGCATAAAAAGTCTGTCAAAATTTGGCAAATGTCACGGAAACGTCTATCGAATGTAGAACGGACGACGTCGGTCGACCCAAATTTTAATAATGTATCGCGAGCAATTTAATCAACACGTTTGCTACGTGAATTTGGTGCAGCAGGTTCAACAAAGAAAATTATAGCGCCTGGAGCGTCTTCCAGCCTCTCGAATCACTTCACGTGCGGAAAACAAAATGCATCACAATATAATATTAGAACTTCGGATTTATTAAATAAACTGCAGTTGTTTTTTCTACAACACTTATGCTCTACATATGGCACGTCACCGGATTCGAACCTGCGACATTCGGCTTTTTACAGCCAGAAGGAGAGAGAGAATTAAAATGCTTATATAGAGTCATGCTGTTATTTCATATGTAGCAGCTGGGGACAGGGTGTCACTTCACGTCCAGTGTCTACTTTGAGGGCGAAGCATTGTATCGAGCGAAATGTCAATCGAACTTACCTTTTAATTATAACACGATCAGGTTCGCACACGAATCAGGTCCATAGGGTGTACGGTACTTTTTGTACCATATGGACAAGTGCGTTGCGCTCGACGTCTCAAATGATGCTTGATGTGCGAACCTACTCTGTGCATTGCAAATGCATAAGACGCCCCCATATTCTGCACACAACACATATTGGAGGCAAGTGAACCGATCTCGTTATATCATACTCTCATTATTCTTAAGGGCAGTCTCACAGAGCATGTGCGTACAAACACGACTATACAAACTTGAGACGTCGCAAGTAGTAAAATACAGTACACAAAACGAGAGGGAACTCTCAGTTGAATTGAACAATTGGACGATTTCACCCTCAAGTCAGATAACAGTAATAGAAAGTAGCCGAAGGATTCGTTGATCCGTAGTTGTCAGACACCTCCCCTCCTCCCAACTTTATGATTCGCCTGTTATTACCAAAGTACAACATCACATTACCAAATAGTGGGAAGTGGATGTCGGCGAAAAGCCACTGTAATAACAATCACTAATAGAGCGGTAGCAATGATAATAATAATAACGACACAATAATGGAGATAGCAACGGTCGCATATAGGAACGTGTTGTGGCTGGCACGTGATCCACAACAGTGCCTCTCTTGTTCTTTCTCTCGTTGCGTGAATGCATTTGTGCCAGCCAATTCGTATTTTATACAGAATAAAGTGTGAATGATTTCGCTATGAACGAATGTTGCTGTATGACAGCACATGACTACTTATTACCTGCACCAGGGGCACTCGTTTGTGCTTTTGTAGTCGTCTGTAGTCGTGTAGCTGGGGTTGTTGTTGCTGCTGCTGCTACCACTACTACTGCTGCTGCTAAAGCTGTCGCGCGCAAAATTTTGCCCCGCCATTTCGTACCGCAACGTCAGCATGAGCAGTGGCAGTACGAGGAGACCTCCTTGGGTTGAATAACAACAACGCCTTTGACACTTTCGTACGGACAAGAAACCGCCGCCAATGCCGGGCCACCGGCAGCAAGCAGCAAACCACATTGAGAACGGTGCGCGAGAAGTAGTCACCGATCAATTTGGCGTTGTATCTGCTGGCTTCGGTATGGCTTCTGCTATCTCTACTAAGAGACTATTTTACCTATGGGACGATGGTGGTCATATCGGATTCAGCAGTTGCGCTCACGCAGTCATATGGGAACTGTGGATCAGTCCGTCGATTTGGTTCACGTATAGTTAGAATCACCGAAGCGAGAAGTCTGTAAGGCAGAGGCAAACAGCTACCTAGAAATGCCAGTGACAGCAATAGGTCTGTGTGAGACAGGAGCACCAACCTCTAGGCGCCTATAGTTGTCTCGCCGTGCTTAATCTTAGCCTCGCAATTAAAAATTAGAAACAGTATAGATTATAACTCGCGTACCTCGCACGTGACCGGAGCGAGGCATCATTCGATGAACTTGATAAGTAAACGATTGAAAATAAACGCCCAATACGGGAAGACAACAGCGGATTGGACGCGTTGACAAGGAAGACAGAAATGTCCACACGTTGTAGTGTTCCACAAGTTGCTGCGATGGGGCCACATTTCGGTTGCAGATATGAGACGTCATTGGGCGGTGACGACGGCACAGCTGTCTAGTCCCGTAATACTATTACAACGAGTGAAACAATTATAACCGGAACGTAAGGCCACCCAGTGTAGCTAGCAGACATCTGCCATTTTGCTCAGCGACCTCCCGATGGTGATTATGATGTGGTGACCACAGCAACAAATACAAACAGGTGGACAACACGACGAGATATCAACAAAGACGCTTTTTGCTTTGTTGACATTCGTGTACGAGGGACGGCGATACAGGCGTCGAAGAACACGCCAACCTGAAGACAGTGATTGGACCTTCCTCGGGCTCCCTATGGCCGGGAGAACGAACGGCGGGATTGACAGGTAGAAGAAATAAGCCGATTGGACGAATCGAATAACGAGATGAAATTGTGGCCTACATGACACCAGTCATCAAACACGATATTCGCCTGTTCGATGGCAATAACAGGCAGAAAACGGTTGGAAATGTTCATTTATCTCCGTTTGGGCTCGCGGCGAGTTCAGCTCCCTTTCAGATAGATGGAAGCGAGTCGTTATTTCAATACAATATACAATTGCTGCCACGTAACATACCTCGACTCTCCTGATGGTAGGAACTATCGCACGGCGGAAAGTCACCCATCCTCTGTTCTTGCTAAGCGTATGAATATATTCCTCGTAATAGTAAATGGTAATAACCATCCGCGATATTCTGGGAGATCGCTGGTTCGAAGTACAATGGAGTGTGGAAAAAAGAAAAATACATTGGTGCTCCTTCGCCTTCCGTTGAGAACGGGACATGATCTATCTGTTCGTCGAATTCGAAAGTAGATTTCACAACTTTGCAAGGTCGTTCTTCTCTATCGGGCTGCCTTGGCGACGATTTTCCTAACTCGTTTATAAGCGAATGGCACGTAGCGACAAATATCTGTGTTTGGTAGAACGAAAATAGCCGCGCACGAATTTGAAGATGTTCGGAATTAACGAATCATTGCCGTAGCAAATGGCGGCCCGGCCCTCCGAACCCCTGATGTAAAACATGATTTACGACGATGACAACTATCTAGCTGACTCGGTGACGGCGTCGTTGAGGTATTACGAAGACACGCTAATGGGTAGCGGGATGGGCAAAAAACATTAGGCGAATTCATTGACTTTCATGTTCATTGCTTACATTTCCACAACACGAGCATACGCGCGTGATTATGAGAGGAGCATATTCGGCAGGGTTGACGGTTAAGTCGGTCGCGGGGCGTCTATGCAGAAAGTATTCAAGATCCAAGCAATCGAATATTCAATACCTGCCGATCCAGTGGGGCATCTCGCCGTCTGATGACGAAGTAGTTGTGAAGGTTTCTAATTCGGGCGACATATTGAGATTAATGGTTTGGACCTTCGGGTTTCACGTTGGTAACATCGAGACAGATGGAAGTGACACGACCTTGAATTCATGAGGTGAAGCCTGCTTGCTGACTAAATTATCGTTTGGGATTTTTGGAGTCTGCTCGAGATGAGAAATAGCCTTAATGCATAGATATAATAAGAGCGTAATTGATCAGCCGTACTCCATCGTCGACTGTGGCGGTGTGCTGTCGATCTTGACTACGACTTCGATTGATTAGAATAGAGCGACGTGCTGATATGTCTAGCATGTCCGGGGTGCTCGAAAGGTCGCAACGTATTCCAAAACACAATTAAAGAGAAATACGCCTCCCCCCCCGTGAAAAAGTTACCCTACAGAACGCCTCCTTAATCCCTCGCTTGCAGTTTTAGCTTGGCTTGGCTAAGGCCTTTACTAAGAAGCGTTTTGGGGATTTATCTATTTTCATTTGTCTAAGCTACGTTTCGCCTTTAGGCAAACATTGGGACACACATTAGCAGTAGTTCCTCGTACAGCAAATGCCCCCAGTCGTCCGCGGAGAACGAATTTCAACGAGAAGTCTCAACGAAAACAGCAAAACACGACAAACTAATAAGGGCTTTCAAGAGAAGACGTATCTCAATACTGTCTTTCTCTGCGAGCGTCATAAATACATATACAAACAAACGAACAAACGGAGAGACAGGTACAGCGCTATTTCGCTGCTACAGTGCAACTGTTACTGCAGCTATGGGCGACACGTATACTGTGTGTGTGTGTGTGCGTATCGATCTGTCAAATTTCTGTCAATTTTCTCTGTGTTTTGGACTGGTTCACCATCGTGCGATCGCGCCGGTGTGCTGAATACCGAATGAGAAAAACGCCACCCGCTCTACGAAGTATTCCGGCCATTATAAATATGACGCAGCTGCTTTTTAGACTTCGACGCTGTGGCGGTGCGCGCGCCACGGCTCCGCGTCTATATGTACGTGTTGGCAAGGTTGTGCTTTCGACGATACGACCCGTCATTTTACCATTTCTGCCGGTGGTGTTCGAACACCACCGGCGCCACCGGCAGCGGGAGCATAATCATAGTTACGCCATTCACGTGGTCTATCTTCTGGATCAATTTCGTTCGTTTCTGGGCTAATATTCGCTCAGAGTTACCGATCAGTGCTCGCCAACGAACAGGTATACTGAATTCGAGGTATGCGAATACATAAACAATATCAGTAGTATCAATTCCACAATGGGTGATGTGTATTGTGCACGGACACTCATGATTTCTACTTTAATAGCAAAGTACTGCAGCTGTATGCATTGTGACGATTACGGCGGGCGCGTAATCATTAACGGGGAGCTAGTCGAAGAATCGGTAGACAGGAATATCTGAGAAGTTTGTTTTAATCTTTTGCCTGTAACTATTAGATTAATTCTCCTGACATTGAGCAAAAGGTGGCAATAAACAGCTATTCGTCCGCGTTCCAATCCGTGCATATTGTTATATTATGCAATGCGAAAGCTCTGTCCTGCACATCTGCTGATTCTATATATATATATATATACACTACATATTATATACTACTATTATATACTACATGGAAAGAATTCGGCGGCCTTCAGGCTCGCAACTCTTTGACTACGGTTACCTTCCCCCTTTCACCTGCCGAGCATATATATATATATATATATATATATATAAAGTGTTTGTGTGCCCTCATGGTATTTGTAGGTTTGGGGCAGCGTCAGTGAATCATTCATGCACAACGCTTTCGTTCGGTTCAAGTGACGAAGAGTAAATGCTACTATGTAAGGGGTTGATCAGCTCATAACAACGAACTGTGGTTGCGATTTGCGCTTAGCCGATTGCTGTTCCATTAGCGGCAAGACACTGCACAAAGTAAACGACCACTGGCAACTTAATGATTCAGTTCTGATTGAGATAGGACTGTGTGATTATTGGCTACCGCTATTGTGAGGCGATGCCGAGCGATCACCATATCTCATAGATCTCGATGTTAATGGCAAGAGTCGATGGAGAACATGGAGCTCACTGATGAAGCTTGTTGGCACTGGTCGTGACCGATGAGGGACCCCGTGAGCTTTATCTTGTAGTTTGAAAGGTAGCGATCGAACAAACAGTGAACGATGACTTTGGTCAATTTGTCTTCGTTAGCAAAACCATGCGATGATAACAATCAACTATGTCATGCTCACGATCCTTATATATACATATATATATATATATAATACTCTTAATGTAGATAATTCTTATAGATAATACTCTGATGACGTTGGAAAGTTGAATTTATTATTAACCTTCTCAAGGAAAGGAACTCAATCTCAAACTTTAGATGGCGACGATAACAACGATATGTCAGTGGGGACATTTAATTGTTTACGCGTAAAATACTAATAAGTAGATGGACTAAGACAGTCGCACGTTAGCGTCGTGTGGTTTGAAGTCCAAGGAAGGCACAGCATAAGCGAATTATACGATTAAGTTATATCATGTGACCCCAACGATGAGTGCAGGGGTGCAGAACTTAATCGAGATAAAAACAAGTAGCTTGTTAAACAACAGGTCTAAGCACTTGAAAATGCTACCTGAACAATGCTATCAGCTGCTGACCTACGTGAACGTGTTGTTTTTGTTGGCGGTGTAAGGTAAGGTAAAGCTTTATTGATTTATTAAAGGAACTGCATACAATGCTTAATGTGTACTGACTAGACTTACGAATCATGCGGCTGGTCCCAAACCTTCACGTCTGCGACATACGTGTATTTACTATACGAGACGAACGTGTCATTTTGAGCGCATATCTCCGATGACATATCGCTATCATCGAGATAAGGAAAGGTATAATAAGGACTTCTTAAGGCATCGCGCTCAATTCACTTAGCCTACCTTGGGGGAAGGCCACATGCGAAAAACATTATCGCAGCCTTTGGAGCCCTCGTAGTAACTGCTGGATGAGGACCCTCGTCATAAGTTTGCCGTTTCGACGATTGACAACACGATGATTGTGCGTTGTAAAAAATCACGCTGCCTTTATTCAGCAGTGACTATCGATAGAATCAACTGGCTTCGGTAAAGCTGTTTAAACCAGCAAATTGATTACCACTCATCTTCAATTCGATGGCTTGCTCCTTTCGCGGAACTGAAACTCTCGATTAACTCATTTTAGTAGAGTCCGGCCTTGGCTTACTGAGCATTTCCGATTCGTTTTAAGCATCTGATCGATCTCTAGGCTTGCATCTGTTTACCATTGTATCCTCAGTAGAGCGGAGCGAGACTGCGGAACGAATAAAATGTATTATACTTAATAACCTTTCATTGATGTGGTGATATCATATGATCAAGATGATCGGTGCAGACGATCGACCGCACGTCCATTCAAAATTTTTGCCCACCCTGAATGGGAGACATCTTAAGGCATCGCGCTAAATTCACCTAGTCTATAATACCTTGCGTCGACGATTCGCGCCGACGAGTTTTCGCAACGCTCCCTGCCACTATGTATGGCTATCTAACCTGCTCTGTACGCATTTAGTCGTCGGATGGTGGCTAGTTCGCTGGCAGGGCCCAGCGTTGGCCTGGGATCTGTCATCACGTTGCCACTTATTGGCCTTCCTTGAATTCGCATTACGGCCGTTGTAAAGGCTCACTCTGACGTCGTCATGCGGTAACGCGAGTCTTGTAACAGCAACGTTAGGGCAGCACTGAATGCAAGGTAAGGTATCCGTTATGCATGTTTGCACCCTAAAGTCTGCCACATGTCCCCCGCCTCGATCGATCGATCACCGTCCCGCGATTCAACTGCGGCCAGAATTTCTCTCACTCATGAACTGATCCGCCTCTAGCGCACTGATGCCAGCTTTCACAAGCGATGCGCAAATGCAAAGTCCACAAAGACAGGCAACGGCGAAGTCAAGCGAGACACAAGAGCGCCTGCTTTGCTCGAAGAAAAATATGAAGACAAAGAAGATCCTTCAGTAAGGCCAGCTGCTCACGCGGGACGCCGTCTCAGCAAAACAAAACCAAGAAAACGCAAAAAGAAGCCCCGCTAAACACGGGGGCAGACGAAGCACTATTTCCGTCAACGTTTGTTTTCAGCCGATCAAATGATATCTATTCTAAGCCGAGAGAGAGAGAGAGAGAGTTCCTGTCGGAGTGCGCGACTTGAAAATTGGCGATTTGCGACGCTCTAGCTATTGAACGTAACTTCTATGTATTCTTTCTCCTTATGCATTCTATTGATAACGCTCCATCGAGTTGTGGCAGAACCGCAGTGGCGACGCGCATAGCTGTTCGTCAGTGTCAATGAAACCTGTGGGTACGTTTGGTGAACGAGTCGATCAATCGGAGAACCTCCGGTAGAAGGGGTAGTACTTGCATCGTAGGCAGATCCCGATCCGATCTGTTCTTCTATTTGATTAGGCGGCATGGTAGGCACAGAAATAACAATAGTAAGCACTTGATATTAATTCTCATTTTAATAATAAGCTGATTAAGGTAAGAAATAGGATTGAAATTATTCAGTTGACCCGGACAAGGGAACCCCCTATCCTAAGTTGTGACTGCTTTATTTTTCCTCAAACGCGTGCACATATTATCACTATTGTAACAAATAGAATACACACAACGATCTGGCAACCGATGTCCAACGAGTTGAACGGATCTCAACTATAATATAATAATATAATATAATAGACCTACGATTGCTGCGGTGTCAGTGCACAATAATGATACAGTTGATGGCTTCCTTTTCCGCGCATGAAGCGTGCGTCCACCAGCGATGATACAAATGTTATCGATTTTATATTACATTGCGTTTGAGTGTGTGTGTGTGTGTTTGCATATGCGGTGATCTCAATATGCGGCGATGTTCGCAGGGACATGCACCGATGTACAGTTGCTCATCTATGATCTGTGTTGCTTGATTGATCATTGTTCGTCAAATAGTGTCGAAATCACACACTTGGGTTATCTATACTTGAGGCTTAACACTATTACAACATCTCCTAGCCAATTACAAGGAAGTTTTCTGGACGAATTGCACTTCCACTTCTGGCTAAGTTGGATGGCTACAGCAAACGAACATCGTTCGCGAAGGATGAGATTGACATACCCAGACATCTCCGCGAGCGCGTTCAATGGCCAATGGATTCACCGACCATTTCTGCTTACGAAAAGCGACCTGGCGACAGATATTGAAGCCGTGACCTATGTGAACGGACTGTCAAGGGTTTTTAGGCGGAAATATATGATGATTCGGTCGTAGAAATGTTAGATATCTGTAAAAATTGATACCTGACTATGCAAATCGACATCTGATTATCTGTGGTACTTTGCGATTCTATGAGGTTGTTCTTCTGCTGATGTGAATTTAGTTGGATTTCGCTTGTTACTGAAGGGCCTCTGTCAGCTCTTCTCGTATCAGGCGTTTCTCAGTACTTATCCATAAATCCATAGAGCATTACCAGGAGAAATGCCGTCGAGCGACAGCACTGATCTCTCTCTTTCTCTGCTGTTATGAATAGTAACGGCTTTGAAGATATATTCAAAGATGTCAGTGAGAGGCAAAATAGTGGGTACAATAGGACTAAAAAAAAAATATATATATATATATATGAAGCGTTATGGCCGATATCGTTTACCCAGCCTGAGTGTTTACACAATACTTATTCTGCAGGGTTAACATTACCGCGAAAATGACCTGAGTTGGCCTGACAAAATCATACTAGGTTAATGGCTCAGCGATAATATGGAGTTATTTGCAAAACCGTTGCGGTTCATTTACTGATACGTTGTGGGATCACTAAAAAGGGATTAAGCGCGAGGCGGGCGATATAGCGTTATTTAAACTCTAATAGCAACTCTACATAATCGCGTATTTCGAGCTTTGACAACGCTGTAAATGTAAGCAACAATATGCTATATTGAGGCATCCAAGTGGTTGTGTACTATTTATTAATCTGCAGATCCGAAATCGTAATGTTCCTCGAATTACTGTAGAAAGTAATTATTGTTAAGTAATAATAACAAGCAACAAGTGGGTTTTACAAAACATGTAACGAGACCCACGAATTGATTTCGGGACACAGGGTGCATTTACGGATTTCGCGGCTCCCATATAACGACTAGAACTACATGTAGTCCTTCGAAAAATCTCCAGCTGGACGGGCGTTGTCGGAAGCCGTGGAACAATTGGGTTCTCGATTATAATCGCCAATCGCATATATTTCAATAGATGAACTCCTAAACTTGTAGATTTTGTCAATGAAATACGTGATTTAATTTAATGATGTACTAAGGTAGAGTTCTTGCTCACTTGCGGCAACTGTTTGTGTACCAAGCTTATAGTGTACATTATTATTGTTTAGACAGTTGACAAACATAACGCGGATCATCTAATTTATTGTGTCACGCGATCTACAATAAATTTGACGAATTCAAACTGGTTGAGGAAGCGTATTTACCTTTTTACGACGAGCTGTTGCACTTGGCTTTTCAGTTCAGACTGCCGGCCGTCTCCTATATCAAGGTTACTGATAATAGCAGTTTCCCTCTCTGAGAATAGGGAATAATGTGTTTATGCATAATAGCCGCGCAGAATGATAATTACAGATTCGTCGCTCACGTAGGACACCAGAATGCCAATCCTGATAGCGCTTCAGCTACAGCGACAATTATATTGATACGTGTTCGTTTGGTAAGTCATTGATGATGCGAGTGCTCTCAAAATGGTCCACAACAAATACTAATCGCTGCCACTTTAGCGGTGCCGATTGTCCATAGGAAGAAAAAGAGATCGAGAACGAAGCAATTTATCGCTTTAATGGATCTTTACCTACCTCTACACAGTACGATTTGTTTGAGATGGTTTAGCCGATCTAGAAAAATAGCAGAGGGAATATGCTATCTAAAGGCGCCTGCTGTAACAGATACCATGGCTAAATCTACTGAATATCCGATTCAGCGTCCACAGTGAATCAAAACAGAGCTTGCTTGCCCTTAGAACTGCTGTACTCATTCAGACAAGAGCCAAGGCCCCTTTTCCACGTTATCAGTATTCGGCGATTATCAATAAACTTTTCACTAAGATCTCACCGTTTTGCTGAAATATATCGTTGAGCTGATGTTGGTCTGCTTTTATGCACAAGCTATCAAAAAATTGGCGCATATGTTAAAATAAGAGACACCTCCGAACGATGAAGTATAAATATACGTGACGCACGGAGAAGCACCAGCCACCACGTGGACGACTAGACTCCACGTGGAATAGGATAATGATGATGTCATATTTTAGGCCAGCCTCAGGGAACGCGCACGCTGTCCGAACGAACAAAAACCCTGAACAGTAAAAAGGTGAGTCGCCACTTGATTTTGATCGCAGTAAATGACACCGGTGCCTAGTGACAGTGTTCGGCCTTTTGCGACTTTGGTTCCGTTGCGGTGGTCGATTCGGAAATCATTCAGAAGAGTCCTCTGAGCAACAAGTGACAAATAGTCTTTTTGCAACTCTGACATCAGTGCGCTTGTCGAACATGAGGAGCAGATCGCCAATTTGTCAGTTTGGCCTAAACTTGGTATTATAAAGGGCGTACCAGTCGGTGCCCATCACGTGACAGCTAAACGAGATGGTTGCGTAATACATGACACAAATTGACTGACTGATTTGACGTCTCCATGCAAACAGTTAAGGATACTTAATACCCTTTTTAGCTTTGAACCGTCGCCAGTAATGGCTGTCTATGCTCCGGTACAGATTAAAATGTTTTCTAGAAATCATTTTATCCACTCTGGACTTTTCTTGTTTTATATATTCTGTTGTATTTAGTTCTAAATGAAGCCAGAAGCATGACGAATACACATGGCAGGTAGCGAGTCGAAATTACTTTAGTATTTAACATAAAGTTAGAAAAATGGTTGATGCCGTTTGCCGCACACATCCAAACGAAACAAAGTTAATTTCACAATCAACGACCAGAATCTGATTGCTGAGAGTCAGAAATGCTTAGAATGGATTATCCATTCATGCAGGTATTTTATTGTTTATGTCCCTCGATCCAAATAGATTACGCCCAGAGTAATTTTCTAACTGAATCTGATTTTATCATTGATTATTCAGAATCTGGTATTGTCCAGAAACACAGGCATAGATACATTTTAAGCTCTCCAGCAACGTTGTGATAAAACAGCTTGCGCACGAATCAATTAAATGAATATTTAACTCTTCGGAATAAGATTATTAGTATTCATGCTACGGCTATTAGGAATCACCTGTGGATAACATCTGATCTATTCATTCGGATGTTGTTCATTTACGCGCAGATGTGAGGGAACGATATGGATATCAGCGGAAATGGATCGATTGTCCGACAATGTTGGTTTATAAGAACGCGCAGAATATTGCACGCCTAGCACGGGTTTATCTAAATAGACAGAGATGTCACCTGATCTCGATCAACGATTGGTAAATGCACGTTCTTCGAATCAATGTGAAAGAAGCAATGCACCTGATTGTAACACAAGTATTGTAAGAGGTCCATAGAAAAAAGAATATATATATATATAAACAAACCCACAAGGTAGTGTTAGAAATCCTGCTATCGAAAAATAGCAGGATTTCTAATACTACCTAAATCGACCGCACACAGAGAAGAAATGGCCCATATGTTCATGTGGAGAATATCGAAGTATCTTAACCAACGATTGTACTAATCATTATGCCTGGGATTTCTGACTATGTGACTGTACTTATTAGTCTTTGAAATATACAATTTAATCATAAATGAACTATCTCAACACTATATATATACATGGATACATGGGATTCGTCGACGCTTGTAGTTATCAGCGTTTATACGTAATAGCCGTATTATATGTTGAAAGAACAATGTGTTGGTTTTATTCTGTTTTGCTAACTAATCCCAGGCTCAGTTCAGCAATGTTTAAACCGGATATGCCGTGCGACCAAGCCCGAGATGAAGGCCTTGTTTTTGCATCGAAACGGCACCCGCGGATTATGACTGGAATAGGAAGGCACATATTGAAAGACGCTTCCGGACATGCTTCGTGCACTGCTAACACATTGGCGGCTTTATATGTCGAGAGCACCCCACAAGTATCGCGCATTGAAACGCCGTCCTTGCATATGCCGCATTGTACAGCTCACGGATACTACACAAACACTGGGGAGGTAATTAAATTATGAGCTATACAGATCTAAACGACTGAAGGTCTCCCTCCTCCCAATATCCTGGCTCCTCTGAGCACCCTTCCTCTGCTTCTCTAAAAAAAAAACGCGCTTAAGAATCAACGTAATCCTCCGATAGCATATGTTCGCAAATCCTTGAAACAAGCAAAATATTTTCGTTGGATGCAGAAAAGTTTCGCTGGGCATATAATAGACGACAATTAAATTCATCACACTCCATAGCATGGATACTGTGCACCAGATGAAACAGTTTCGGTTTACATACGTTAATCTGTACGGGCTGTATCAAAAAGTCGTTTCGCATGTTTTGTCTGTCCCCCTTCTCACTCGCATAAGAAATTTCACGTGCTCTTTTGATCGTTCTGTTTATCTGATTCGCTTGCTTGGTTACGGTCACGTCCGTAACAAGCCGTGAGAGAATATACGAAATAGACAGACAGGAATCAAAGGAAAATTGCGAAATGTTCGCTCATGAAGGAGGTGATGACTCCATAACAGCTGATAGATGTTGATGTACGTGCTGCCTTGGTCGAACCTCGGCAGCGACTCTCGTCTACGATAAGCCAACACCTAGAATCATGAAACAAGTCACGATGCACTCAAGAGATAATGAGATAGAGCAACTATCACCGAGGGTACGAAATCGCTCAAATAACAAACTCTTCAAGTTCTCAACGCTCCAGCGCTTCAGCGTCGAAAACGAAACCCCGATCGATTGCGTGGCGCCAACTTCCCATAGAACAAGATTAATCACCATAAGAATCAACGTCATATTAACATTACGCTGCATCTTACACCTCGTCCTAATAAAACATGTTGTCAAATTATGCCGCAACACGCAAACGTTGCTGTATGAAGGCAAAGTAAAAATATCAGGAACAGCTGACAGAAGTCGGAAATTCCATCGATGAATTTGCCGCTCGACGAGGCGGCATCCACCCCGGCGGATCGAACAAAATCCAATAGTGCTGCAGATATTTGAGGGCTTCGTTTTACGACGGAAATCTGCCCTGCAGCCCGCCGCCTTCACCGATACGAAAGGAAAAGTGAAGTGAATTTAGTGCTGCAGTCAGAGCAGAGCTGTGAAAGCGACTCCGAACGTCTGTCCAAATGGCAGCGATGTAGAATTTTCTGATTGTACCATGGAATTTTTTTTGCTCTCGTCCATTGAAATCGCCCGTTTCGCTGCATACGGCAATTCTAGTTGCAAAAGGCAACGTGATCAGCGTATCACACTGATACGAGTAACAATACTACGAATAGTACAGTGCGGTGCGTTTTGAGACTGGCCTAATTACACTTAAAATCGTGATAGTGGAAACGTATTGTGGTCGATTTCGACGATGTTCGATCGTTCGATTCAAACAGAACCCTATTATAGAAAGGGCGTAGGCATCCTTTGTCCATGTTTTTGCCCGCTTACAATTCAACTCATCGCCCAAATATCTGTAAATGTGGCATTCGAGAGAATTCTCCCCCGATTGAAAATATCGTGCGCCCGTTCTACTCGAATATCCAGTGCACGATTGAGAGATGCAGCAAGTGTTAGGCATGGAGAAGATGCTATTGCGGGCAGATCGGCAAGTCGTCATGCATTGTCGAGGAAAACGTTGGTGGAATGTGTATGGAAACAAACCTTCCTCGATTTCAATCTATACAAGGATAGCATGCTTTGATTTCGGCCCAGTAAGCAATTTATTTTTAGTACTTCGCGAAATTTGTTCTACTTAATCGGACTGACTGCGAAGCGGTAGGGTCGCCACTGTGCTATCATCAGGACAGGTTTGCAGATCGCCAACATACTCTTAGTAAATTTTCCGGGCTGATGCTCAGCCAACATTTGACGTCCACGGTGCCACTGCTTTCGGCATTGCCTAGTAAGACAGACCAATTTATATGCACATGTGCAGCGGTCGGGATCAAACCGGTGCACCCACGTGTCTCCTCTGATTGCAAGGCGTGCACGAACACACCACACTATCGGGCTTGACGCTAACATAGCTTACCTAGCTCACATTAGTCTATTGTGAGTCATGACCTCTGATCGGGACGTGATCCCGGAGCGCAGGGCAGCACTTCAGAGCGACCAGTGTGCACTCGAACCCCGCGTACTTCGTTAAGGTATGCATTTAAGGTAGCTCTGCATGAAATTGCCGAACAAGTTTGGCTTTTTTTGACACAAAGTATAAGACCGCCTGCTCATCATCGTTAATGTTTAGAATGATGCGATTCGAGCCCTAACCAACGCGATTGCAGAGGATGTCTGCACTCAGCTGAAGCAATAAGATTATCGCAACCTCTAGCATGGCTGTGGAAATTGAAGAACGCTTATCGATAATAAACATTTATACGCGTCAGATTGGATTTGGTGAATGCGTAACAGATCTCTGAGCTGGCACCACCGGCACCGCGTAGAAGCAAAATACAACAGCATCAGATATAGTACAATGGGTTGTCGCGCACTTGTATTGTGGCTATTCAAATTAGTTCATGTTGACTATTCGCCAATCGTTGGATTGGCACAGCTTCCTACCACCGGAGCACTTATCGAATCATTATATATATTACCAGTCGCTTTCGGTGACCTTTCCTCGACGTGCTGACAAATCCATAACGCTATCTCTCCCGAAAACTCTGCGCCCATACCCGCCATATATGCTGCCCTACACATGTGCATGGTAAATAATCAAATATGACTTCGTTAAGTAACTTTTGAAAGGGGCTCGTTGTTTTTCTATGGCATATCTCTGATAAGTATTATTGTAGATTGCCACCCAGAGCCATCAGGTGTAAGCTGCGTCACTTTATACCAACACAACTTTATTCTAGGTAGTTCCTCGAACGTAACGGGTACCAAAATCATAATAAATATTTCTCTTGCTCGCCCTCGCAACGCTTCTTGAGCTCGCCCTCGCTATAATCACAGCAATAAAGCTCAATCGTTCGTAGTTTATCGTGTTGGTTGTTGCCGCTGTATCATTCTCATTATATTATTATAGTAATAATAGTAGACAACAGGGTAGTTTATTCCGAGAGATATCAGCCGTACGGAACGCGAGGCCGCTTGACAATCACTCGATGAAGACACAGGTGAGCCATTGACCCGGTGACCCTAGTGTAACACCACTGATTGATTGATGTTCCCCCCATTCTTCCTGGCTTCTGTTGAGGAATTTCACGAACAAGAAGAATAAAAAAAAAAAAAGCAAATGTCGGCCCTGGCAACAAAAACGCGGAAGGATTTCCTGAATATTCTGTAGAAGTGTTCGGTTTTTGAGGGAATTATACAAACGGTCGTATCTTGAGCGTGTCACTCGCTTCCGTGTGAAAGTGGAACCAGTTTCTTCGGGCTGTCGGTTAACTGTCAGCATAAGTAGCGGGACATCATTCACTTGGCGTTGCGATTTAAAGCAACACTTACCTCGGACGGCTAACTTTCTACGGACGATCTGTGAAGTATGGACGATATTGCACAGTGTACGCATAGGCTTAAGATTCATGATATTCGAGGTTTCGTCGACTACGCCGGCTACTTGCTGTTTTGTGAGATTGTATATAAATATGATTTACGCCAGACATGTCACCATGCGTATGGGCGTGTATTTAAGACCTTGAGGTGGCAATAATTCTTTGTGGAGCGTCCAGTTATAAATCCAGTTATAAATTTTACTTAATTCTATACATGATATATATGTGTATATATGCTTGGTATAGAACCCCCTACCAAAATAAGTGGGGCTAACTTGCGATGTAGGCTCCCTCATGTCATAGAGCCAGTGTTATGATTCGTGGCGAGAGCTCAGTCTTCGCTCCACAAGTGGTCTGGAAATCCAATTCTATTTGTTCAATCTTTTTTCGTCATCTCAGTAAGGCTTTGGAGAACATTCGATATACTGCGCATGTATACGCTCACGTCTACATTTCGTACAAAGGTAATATTTTGTTATCAGAAACGACCCAATCTGGGGTCGAACCCATCATGGGATTTCTCAGTTCATTCCTCTATTCTTACTTTATATTTATCATTGTCAAGCAATCTCGTACACCAGCCTTGGATAGTCTACAAGCAGTGCACAACCAGTAAAAGTCCGTGTACAACCTGGTATTGCCGTTACATGCGGAACGAATTTGATCAAAATACATAATAGGTAGTATCCTAGAAATCGATCGATTCCTTCCTCTCACCATATCCATTTGAGGTGTCCCCCCCCCCCGCGAGACGGCAGCTGTGTCTGCGATCCTTTGCAGTTGCTTTTTTATGTTGTTCCATTCCATTTTCTGGGTAGAACCATAACTATAGTCACGATGATATTTGCATTACGATATTATAGACAGATGGGCTGTTTCACACCGGCCATCGGCAACAGTAAGTGAACAAAAATTATGACAAGATATCGAGAGGGAGAAAATATCGTAGCTGCTGTCAATCGTGGCCGACGACACCGAGAGCACTGCGGTGTATGTGACTTCAAATTGACTTTACGATGGGGGGGGGTCTTAGTGTCTGGCTAGGACGTTAAGATGGATGGATCTATTGGATATGCAGAGACAATAAAAAGCAAGTGGATACGTGGACTATAGTTAGCAAACTTTCAATGGTGAACATTCGTGCTTTGATCATGGTGTACCGTTGAGCGGCAATAAACGCGGTGCGTTTTTTATCGGTGTAAATTTAGCTTTGCCATTATGTGCTATAGCCGGCTGGCCAGCTGAAAGGAGCGAGCTCGTTAGCCAGGGTCAGGGTCGACTCAGCATCGACCATAAACAAGAAATCGCTATTCGAATATTCTGGTGAAGTTGTTTTAAGTAGAAGAGAATATGTCCCTGGCACAAGTGGCCGCGTAGAGATGACCGGCTCAGGTGAAAGGGGCCGGCTCAAAGAGTTTCTTTGTTCGGGGCTTCTTTGTTTTCCCTTAAGTGTCTCTCCGGTTCAAATTCAATAGAAAACATACGAATGCGCTATTTATTGTACGCAGCGATTCAGCGATATCGAGTCATTGTTGTGATTGTCATTATTGCTTCCGACACTAAATGCCATCTGCATGAACTGTTTACAGACACTCATACAACGTGACCACTCTCAGATGTCGCTCGGTAATACGCCAAGAACTTTTTCATATGAAAGTCTCTAATGATTGAGGAACAAACAAGACAAGGGAGCCTGTAGTCCATTAGTGATGATTTTGGAAAGAAAGTTTTGGACTTATTATTATATATATTATAGAAAACGTAGACTTCATCGTTGTGTTAGTGCTCAACATCGCTGTAAACAGTTTGATGTTTCCTATTTTTCATAACAGAAGGGAATAGATAGCAATAATATTTAATTTGTCACCGTAACAGCATGCGAGGCTGGCACATGTGTTGTTGGGAACGTACATTTCATCGGTTGGAAGCGAGATTGATGCATTTCGAATCTCAGAGCGCTTATGATGTCCTGTATTGGTTACGATTGTCCAGCACGGCGCACATGACAGGTCCCTGAAGCAACGCAAGACACAGTGATACCGAAGCCTTTCTGCAAAATCGAAAGTCCGCTGAAGGTCAACTACTAGAACAAAAAGTATTGCGCATAATTGCTTCACGAGATTTGATTGCCGATATACGCGGCGTCGAAAAGCCATTTATGTAACGTACTCAATTATGAGTGGATGACATTAAGTTTGTTATTAAACCTCTACACCAATTCACATGAGGAACAAGCAGAGTCTCGGTATTTACGGACGAATACTTGTTTACGCCTCTGCCACATTTAGCAAAACATAGCCGGTTTAGTAATGATAATACACAAAAACACTAATAAGAATAATAACGGTGTAAAAGGCTTTCTGCCTTAATACGAGATACGAGAAGCTGGTAGCGTGATAAATGGTTTCCAGCGATCAACAGCTGATATAACAACAGAACGTCCAGTTTGTGACCCAGAAATCGTGGTTGTGCATTTGTAGACCGAGAGCGTATGCATCAAGTATGCATTGCTTGCTATATCGGCATCTGTCCTTTACAGCGACGATATATAATTAGAAATAAACAGATTATCTTGATGTGGCATTACACAAATAGTGGGTACGTGCTGTTGACGTGAAACCCGGGCAAGGGCTTATGAGACGGGCGCTGGAAAGAGATGGGGTCCTTTGTCTTACGCTGGAACCTGGTGTCTTTTTGTGACTGCGTCCCCGTAGCTCAATAAGCTATTATATTAGCCAAGGGTCGCTAGTTCAAGCCTCGCGATGGATGCGATATACTTATTGTATATCGCATCCATCGCGAGATACCACCATATAGCTATTTTTCACGCATTGTGTAAATTAAAGGAGGTTTATTTATTAGCTTATATATGAAGTGACCACGTGAGATACATAGCTCGCGCGCGGGCCCACCTTCTAAATGAAGGTCAAACGATCCATTGAAATGTATTGGTCCTTTTCATTCTCATGCGTTATAATATTCTCGTGCAGAAGTCCCACTTCTAGCCCATAGAACCTGTTTTTTCAGCGAACTGAGATTGGCGCATTGCGATAAAAAAAAACAAAGACGAATATATCCTCACAATTAGTGCCCTAACATATTTATGTACCTCAAATGTTATGAGCACTTCTGCGTTATTGTGTGACACGCGCAAGACAAACAAAAAAAAACCATAAATTAAGTCCGTGGATGCAAGTCTGCATTCGGGAGGTCTTAGTTTAGTAGCCCTGAAAAACAAAATCTTATATTCTGTATGGCACTCCGCAGACAACGAGGCAATACTGCCTCGCATAGGAATACCAAATGATTGAGTACAATTTCTTCAAACATACAGTAGGTAGCAATTATTATACCGAATTGTACCATTAATGGTATTTTTATTCTTTTACACATTATCATTATTTTTTTTTTAGAATTTTATTATATTCAGTGTCATATAATAGCGTTTTACAGATACTTCAATCGAGACGGCAGAACAACGAAAAATGGAGCCAATCGTATCTAAGTGCCGTTTCACAATGCATGCCTAATTGAGTTGTCATAGGTTCGGGATCTCGCCAATCGACCGAATTCGCGTGGCCCCCATATTGTTTAAAATCGGCAACCATCCCTCACCAAGAAATAATTTCTTTGCTTACAACTGCCTTTAAATAATAATTATAATAAATAAGTTAGAGTTCGGTGAGTTATTCTGTGAGTTTCCATTGTATCAAATTGTTACATCAATCAGTTATCATTTTGAGGAGGATGATTGATTGGCAGGAACTAAAGATGGCAATACATAACCTTCTTTATATGCCAGATGGTATTAGTGCACAACGACAATAATAAGATCGAGTTTATGAGTTCAATGGTATTCTTCAGGGGCGTTTTCTTTGATCGGTTACGATCTGAATAAGTAAGTGCTTTCTGAACGCCGGCTCGGCACATTTGGAACGATTACTGGCCGCTCACATACCGCCTGGTGATAACAGCTCGGGGCTTCAATCTGCGGCTATCCTGAATATTGCAGAGGCTAGGCTATCTTGAAGTCGACGACGTCAGATCGACAAATGACAAATATAATCTTTGAGAGACGATCGCACATATTCCTGAAATTTGGCTACCCGACAGCGCGAAGAGCATACGGCAGATTGTGTAGCCATACAAATCTGTACGTCCAAATAAATAATAACAATAATATTACAATAGACAATAACAACCATGATCACCCAGCTTTGCTGATTAAATGTTCTTTCATATTAAATATAACAGTCGTCAATGCTGGAATGCATTCGTCACTTACCTTGGTGATAGTACGCCCACTTCGGGTACCATTGTTCAATGCGTTCTACCTACGTACTAGTATTTGACACATCGCAATAATAATCAAAGTCTACTGGTACGATCAAACATGGCGAGAAATTTTTAACTTCGATTTGATATCTACCCCTGCAGGGGACTGGTGCGTAGCGCGAATAATTGATCTTCGGCATCAACCACTCGACTACTGTAGAACGTAACAAAAAGTAGAAAAGAGCCCTCAAAAAGTTCGCCAAAGGGTTCGGAGCTATTTCGTATGTTCGAAAATACAGGTATACTAACACCTAAATAAATATTGGCATTATCCTCCTTGTCTGCGAAGAGTATGTGCGAAGAGTATCCTCAATAATATAAGATATGTATCCGAATAGGTAGAAGTTTCCGTCGGCGCTGTGGCTTGCACGGCTACGTTTCTGGCTGAAAAAAGCCAAGAGAGCGATCGCCGATAGTTGGAACCGTGTGACACGGCATATCCATTTGAAATTAAACTTATTCTGGACTTGAATACTTAATCTATCTATCTATCTATCTATCTATCTATCTATCTATCTATCTATAAATATATATATATATATATATATATATATTATGGTGGCTTGTTTTAGTTGGTTATTTCCTCTATTTTTGGACGCCAAGAACAAACGGCCACTTCACACCGCGAAGCTGAACTGTGGCCCTCACAACGATGGCTGTCGTTGTTGATTTTGCCGAAGCGGCAGGCAGCAGCAACAACAACGACAGCAATGGGCGACGAAGGTGTATAGCCTTCCGTCTTTACCAGCTGCTTCGGTCTGGGGTCTAGGGGCGAGGAGTGCTTCGGTTCCATTTGCGGTGGTGCCAGAAGCGATGGTGTTCAAATGGGTCATGTGCTGGGTCGGTCTGCCAGTGAGTCAATGGCTGCTAGTCTCCAGGCGACTACAACCAGCTGGCTTGCAGTGGCACCAGCTGCTCTTGCTGAATTATTTGATTGCTGATATTACGTGAACACTTTGGTTTCCTGTATCGACTGAAGTGAAGATATCCGTTAAATAAAAGCACCATATAGGTGAGAAATGTATAATACAGTTCGTAAATGTATAGGGGAAAAAATAAATGCGTCGGCCGGGAATCGAACCCGGGTCAACTGCTTGGAAGGCAGCTATGCTAACCACTATACCACCGACGCACGCTATTGCAATCCTCTATCATTGAGTGTAACTGGCAGCATTCGTACGGCTTTTCTCTCTCAAGTTGTTCAGATACGCTAATAAACGTATTCGCTGTGTCGAGGAAATATAATAGGCAAGATATGCGTAGGTGATAAGCTCCTGTCCGACACCAAACTGAAGTAAAGGGTTCTTAAAGACTTCCTCGCGAGTCCTTTTCTCGCAAGTAATTCAGATAGCGTCGTTGCTATGAATAATGCAAGATCAGACTGATAAAGGAATTCTACCTGAATGCTTCTTCCAATGTTGTACTCGCCTACAAAAAGAAATTGAGAGCTGAGGTAGATACCCACCGGCACGCGACGCAGAAATAAATTGTGTGCATTGTTTTAGAGAAAATCGTAGCTGATCACATTTTCAAGTATTGCGCATCTAAGGGACTGCCAGATGAAGAGCAGCATGGATTTATATATATATATATATATATATATATATATACAAGATTGGGTGCTATTTATGAAATCGAAGACGAACCTTTGGTTGTTTGTACTTTGATTTCTCTAAGGCGTTTGATAGGATCTCGCAATCTCGCTTTGTTTTGATGTATTCAGAGCTTGGTGTTGATATAAAGAACATTAGTTCGACCAGTAGTTTTCTAGATAATGGGGACTTGAGAGTTGAGGTATGTAAATGGTGACCTGAGCTCTCCAGAAACCTGCCCATTTCAGTGCCATAATAAATGTGTTGATGGGCTCAGGGTGACATCTGACCCATCGAAATTTACCGAACGGAGCTATAAATCTATGGAACAAGTGAGATGTTTTGACAAAAACACATTACGTTTTGGAAACGTGCACAACAATGTCAAGTGGTATGCCTTAACATCAGCCATGTTACTCTGCAAGTCACTGACATCAGCAGCAGGGGACGACTGGTCGATTTGCTTTATGAGAGTGAGGTCGTCGACGAAGTACACGGCGTGCAGAGAATATTCACTGAACTCGGTGCGCTATATGAGGTCATTTATATAGACGATAAAGATAAATGGACGCAAAACTAAGCTCTGGGGATCGCCGCACATTACTTATATATAAAATGCATCATTTATTCATACGGTATTGTATTATGCAAACCTAGATACCGAGTAAAAATGGCACAACTGTAAAAAGTACTCATATAATAATAATCATAAGTTGTATGATCTTTTTTTTCCTAATGGGGTGGTGTTGACATGCTAATGTATTATATGTCAACACCGTGACCGGCCCCCTTTGTCGAACGGTTGACGATGTTCAACAGCACTAGCCTTTCCGGTATCGCTTAGCGAAGTTATATGATCTATGTAAGTTATCATTATGATCTTATATTATATAATTATTCGATACTGTTGGTGTTATTTACCTGATTCTCAGCTGTTCCGCGATGCCACAGGCCTCGGAGCCGGTATTACCTCAAGAACCTATCGGGTCCCCTATCTCCTGCGACCTGCAACCATTTGTTTTGTCGAGGAGGCGCTAATTAAATGCACTCTTCAAACTCCAAATTTTGCCAATAGACTTATAAAATTGCGTCGGCCGGGAATCGAACCCGGGTCAACTGCTTGGAAGGCAGCTATGCTAACCACTATACCACCGACGCTTCTTATTAAGTTCCACACAAACTTACTGGAAGTTGATGGCCAACATTACTTTATCTCGCTTTCCATCAATGGCTAGCACTTATTATATATTGACTCTATATACTGCCCACGTAGGCAACCTTCAGCTATTTACTTCGAAAGGTGAAGGTAAATGTTGACTTATTAACGGAATTGCAGTTTTACAACGCTTCAGTTCTCCATATGTCCCCATATGGTGGTTTTGTCTCATTGTTAACGGCTCATGTTGTTGTCTGGTGAAGGCTTTAGATTCATCATTGCACAATTACCTTCTCGGAAAATTACCTTTAGGTGGCTAGTATTATATGAGACTGAGGATACTTGAAGGATCTACGTTCTCTCTCTGAAGTCCTTCAGATCCGTTAATAAACGTATTCGCTGTGTCGAGGAGATAGGCGAGATACGCGTGGGTGATGAGTTGGTGTCCGACGATGAGGTTGAGTTAGAGGTTCTTAAGGACCTCCTGGCAAATGTTTTTCTTGCAAGTAATTCAGATTGCCTCGTCGCTATGAATAATGCGAGGTCAGACTTATGAAACCATTCAACCCGAATGCTCCATCCAATACCATACGAAATTTTGGTTTATAACCGGAGCAGCAATTTTTTCAACGTTGAACGCGATGCGAGACTCGACCAATATCTAGTCACGCCCGTCTAAAAAAAAATCGAGGTAGAAAACCACCGACACACGGTGTAGGAACAAATTATGTGCATTGTTTTTGAGAAGATCGTAGTTGATCACATTTTCTAGTATCCCGCATCGAACGGACTGTTAAAGGAAGAGCAGCACGACTATACTACAGGGAGGTCTTCGGCAGCTCAGTTCGTTGGAATGATACAATATTGGGCGATATTTACAAATCGAAGACGAACCTTTGGTTGTTTACATTATCCTTTGATTTCTCTTAAGTGTTTGGTAGGGTCACTCATCCTCGTTCACTTTTGAAGTATACAAGGTTTGGAGTTGGAATAAGACCATCGATTGGATCAATAGTAATTTAAACAACGATTAGTTCAGTATTAAAGTAAATTGGTGAGCTGAGCTCTCTTGGAACCTCAGGGATCTTGTATAGGCTGTAGAGGCTCTTTTTTATTCTGCACGTTTATAGTGGATTTTCATGACAGGCTGCCTAGGGACCTCGTATGTAAATTGTGTGCTGACAGTATGGAACTATAAGGCCCATCTGATACGTTGGCTGAAAGGAAATGATCGCAATCCCCAATCCATGTTGTCTCGAAATGGTGCGATGAAAATTCTCACATCACTATATTGTCCGCTCGGCGAATTCAGTGTACCATACAGTGTTCCGTTTCTTTGTTGTCAAAGAAATTTGTCCGCTGTTCTGTGATATGGCGGCCATTCCTGGTAAGTAAGTTTTCCGGGCTGACTCGCAGCCAGCGTTTAACCTCAGCCAATATTTAACTACTGGCGGCCAAACCTAAAAAACACATCTATGCGATTGAGAGGTGGAGCAAAAATATATACGCAGAACCTGTGCCAGGTGTGATTTTCCAAGAGAGTCAATCAATCAACCCATTAGTGAATTACACGATATAGCTAACAACAGCATGTTCCATAACTTGAAAAAGCGAACATGAAGTAGCCTTCACAGAACTTATGCGTAGTATCTTTTCCTGGAGGTAAACTACTGTTACCCTGGTAATATTTCAGTGCCAAAATGTATGTACCTATATTATATTATTTATTAACACACTTTGACTAAATGAATGAATAAATTAATTATGTATTTATTTAGTAGATGCAACTTCAAACATACGATAATTAGAGAATTAGTTGGGGACAGGGTGTGAGGCCGAGGCCGTCATTGTCCCAAGGAAGGCGATGACATTGCCTCTCTGTCTGACAGAGAGGGAGAGGCGTTGTAGAAGAAAAGATCCTGCGCACTTGTTCCCAGTGACGCGGATCAACCTATGGTAGACCCCTTCGAGTAAGTTTGCAGTGAGGGGCTCGTGCCCGCCTAAGGTCTCAAAGGCAAGGGGGGAAAAGAGGTGGGTTATCTGGAGTGCGGCGTACTTCCGTAGCTTGGCCTACTCCGCACACGCTACCGCGTAACTTGGGGTGGTTGCACAGTGGTTGACATATGAAGATGCTAGAGTGTCAACCACCGTGCCGTTCCAAACGAGGCGCTGGCCTCGGTGGAAGGGGTTTTTAGAGTGAGGCCATCAGGGCGGCGCCCGTCGGTAGTATCGGGGCCCTGTGGCTTATTACATATTCCTATATTTGGCTCCCTTCGCAATAAAGGAATGTGGCATCGAGCTATAAAAGTGCGTCGGCCGGGAATCGAACCCGGGTCAACTGCTTGGAAGGCAGCTATGCTAACCACTATACCACCGACGCTTCTTGTTAAACCCCACACAAACATACGCTTATTGGAAGGTGATGGCCAATTTCACTTTATCTCGCTTCCCATCAATGGCTAACACTCTATTCTAGTTAGCATTATTATATATTGACGCTATATACTGCCCACGTAGACAACCTTCAGCTATTTACTTCCAAAGGTGAAGGTAAATGTTGACTTATTAACGGAATTGCAGTTTTACAACGCTTCAGTTCTCCATATGTCTCCATATGGTGGTTTTGACTCATTGTTAACGGCTGATGTTGTTGTCTGGTGACGGCTTTTGATTTACCGTTGTACAATTATTTAAAGGTGTGGTCCGTATTATGAGGCAATACCGAAAGTAATTGTACCGATGGACGTAAAACGTTTAAGCGAATCTGAGAACCTTTTCGTCAAATTACCTTTAGGTGGCTAGTCCAATCTACCTCTGTTTAAATGTAAGGCCAAGATACCCTTCTAAGAAACTTAGGTCAACATCTGACCTATCGAAATTTTCCGCATTGATCGATAGATTGATGTAGTTATCATAACACTAGTATACTAGTATATACACTAGTACACTAGTATATATATTATATCAGAGGCTCGGACGGCTAAGTCTCTGGCTGCAAAAAGCCGGAGGCCGCTGGTTCGGGTCCCGCGACCTGGTGACATCTATAAGAGAACTCAAGCATTGCAACAATTGTAGTTACTTCAATAAACCAATAAACCTTTACTTTTATATATTGTATAACATTGGATATTATCTATGAGAGATATATGCGTTCTAAAAATGCGTCGGCCGGGAATCGAACCCGGGTCAACTGCTTGGAAGGCAGCTATGCTAACCACTATACCACCGACGCCTCTTGAAGTATCAATCGCACACACACTCTCACATGGCAGATACTCGCCGACTTTACCTCTATTTCCCCACTGTGTAACGTTCTATTTTAATTGGTATTATATGGACGCGTATTAGGGCTGGATGGTCAATTATAAGATGTTGTATTACCCGTGCAGACCACCTCCAGCGGTTCACTTCGAAAGTTGTTTTCGACTCATTGTTTGTGGTTGGTGTAAATAAAGGATTTACGACACATAAGATTTTCTTACCGATAAGTGCTTGACAGCTCACTTTGAGGCTTGCCTGAGCTTCAATTTGTCTGTGACCTAAAGGAGACAAATTGGAGATTACTAGTTATTCATATGATTGATGGTAGAATATGATGGTAAAAATTTAGTCACACGAATAATGCTCGGAAAATACCTACCTACCTACCTAACAAACACCGTTATACCGAGTGCGTAGACCAAAGTGATACGCAGAAAAGAGTCGATATTTCCATAAATGCAAAGCGAATGCAGGGAGAAAATGTATACCGTATTAACAGGAGGAACTATTATGGTTACGGACGTATCCAACTCTCAATATAACCTTATTTTGCCTTGTTAGTAGCTTTCAGTCGGTGATCGAAGATCTCAGTGGCGGCGGACACAAAATGGTCTGGAATTTTCAACCACTCTTTTGTAACAGAGGGCACTAGCGATTCTAAGGCCGTGTATTTGTTGCAGGATAGCCAATCCACCAAAAGCTATTGGTGGTAAGGAGCTCCATTAACGTTTGTGCCCTGAGGGACAAACGCGATAGGGGTATCCGCCGAAGCTGCTAGTCCGGCCTAAACAATCACTGAGGCCTGCCTCTGAGTTCGTTCTGTTATCGCCCTGGCATCGCTATAGCCACGCGCGATCGTTTTGTTGCTTTACTGCTTATTCGATCAAAAATGTTGTGTCATCACTGAACACAAAATTCGTCAGTTCGTCATCATTCCGCCGGTAAAGGGAACTTTCGTTTTAACGTACCATATTTCGTTGAAAGGTCACGATCCTGCTGCGGTTTGTAGCCGTTTCTGTGAAAGTCACGATGCAGAATCACTCGAATATTGCTCTCGGAGATGTTCATGCATTTTGGCAGTTTTCTGGTCCTCTCTGTAGACTTGTGCCGCAACGGTTACCCCATTTTTTTCACGTTCTTTGCGCTGCTATTTGAGACATGTATCACTTTGGTCTACGCACCCGGTAGAACGCTCGTGTACATTACGATTCGTAAGTGGGCGACATCTTACAATACGGTTATCATGCTGAGTAGAACTCGTTGAATCTGCACCGTATAATATTCGGTTTAAGTGGTCTCAAATCCGAACAGTTGCACAATACACATGTTTTCCAACCTTTCTGAAAATGACGAGTTAAGACGAGTACGTTTAGCGATTCGAATAGTGTTATGAGAGTACAGCGGCTTTTCACCAAGATAAAGGTAAAGCTTATTGGTTTTTAAAGGAACTGCAGTTTTGCAATGCTTAAGCTCTGTTATAGGTCACTCAGCGGGACTCGAACCTGCGCCTCTGGCTTGTTACAGCCAGAGACTTAGTTAGCGATCGATAGTTGATTATAAAATTAATTTAGATTAGACTTCCAAGTGTATATTGGCCCTGTTCAGCCGCGAGGTTATCGGTGAGTTACAGTGCCAGGTGGTAGCCATCATTGACTATACGACAATTTTATGATGAATAAATAACAATAATAATAATACAATAAATTACAATAAGAAAAAAAATTAATCAAACTACATTCTATGATTTGAGTGTCTAACATTTTGAGTTCATCTCTACCAATCTCAAATATCGGTTTCTTTAGAGTACGTATAAACAAGAATTGCTATGCAAAAGTAAGTCTGCGATCGTCCTTGATTTTTGACGCGTTTTCTGAGCTCATTCAGCATGGAATACGTTCTTTACCCACTATGACAAGGAAACCACATACAGCAATAACTCGTTCAATAACTGTTCCGCGGTAGGGTGACTCAAAGAACGCAGCTTGCGCCGGCAGCTCAAGCTTGGTTATTGATCAAAAACGTGCAAAAAAAATCCAGGGTATGCTCTACCTTTGATGTCGCGAAACGTGAACATTTCATTCGTTCAAAATCAAGGGCTAATTGAGAGTTTTCTTAGGAGTTCAACCAGGGGCTCTTCCTTCTTTGGTCCTGTTTCTGGGCGCCCCGCATGCAGCACGTGCTTAGGACTGGCCCGGCCGGCTCTGAGGCTTCAGCCCTTCACGTCTATGACGACATGGTGCTGGACGCCCTGACCACGATCCTGAACCTGCAGCTTCCTCCGGCAGCGGCGTCGCACACTACCCATCCGGTTCGCTTTGGTGGCCTCGGCACCTGCAGTGCACACCGCTTGGCTGGCGTTTGCTACGCAGCCTCGCTCACGGCGGTCGCCGACGTTGGTTGCTACGGTCCTGCCCCCGAGGCTCTCGCCCACTTCTCCGCTTCTCGTGAGGCTGCCCTTGACAAGACGGGCGTCCGCGTCCGGGTCCCTCAGGACAAGCAGAGCAAGCAGCAGGTATGATCTGATGTCCTCCACAATGACATCTCTCCTGCGGGACTCCCTCCTGGCCTCAGCGCCACACGTTGCTGACCAGGCTCGCCTCCGGGCCGTCGACAGGCCTGGTTCGGGGGCATGGCTCCACGCGTTGCTCTCGTCCCTTGGCACTGCTCTCAACGATCTCTCCCTCCGCTTCTGTGTGGGCCTCCGCCTCGGGGCCCCTGTGGTTGCGACCCACCGCTGCAAGCGTACCGAGACCCTGTCGCAACGAATGGACACCACAGACTCTCGTGCGAGCGCAGCGCCGGTAGCCATCCGTGACACATGATGCTTAATGATACGCACGTGAGAGCCCTCCGCTCCGCCGGTATTCCTTGCACAAGGGAGCCACAAGGGCGTCGACACTGCCGACGGGCGCTGCCCTGACGGCCTCACTCTCGTCCCCTTCCACCGAGGCCAGCACCTCGTTTGGGACGGGACGGTGGTTGACACTCTAGCACCTTCTTATGTCGACCACTGTGCACCCCCCAAATCTCTGGAAATAATTCCTAATTATTGTATGTTTGAATAATTTTCGCTTATAGATGCATTTCCTCCATAAAGAAATAATACAATTAGACGCGCCCGGTCGCTCTAGCTCTGTCAAGCACAACGATCGAAGCTGATCGGCTTTTTAATGGTATTTACAAACTCTTTCTGCCTGAAAATAAAACAGACTGAGCTAAGCTACTAATAATAAATAGTAGGTAGTGTTTTTCTTGTTTGTGAACATTGCTATGGTAAACACTGAATATCATTCCTAAGTTTCAGTTCCAATCATACATTAGCGGCAAAGTGGCTATTGCTTTAACCAATGTTAGATTTTTGGTTTCACCTAGTTCAAACATAATATAATTTTCGTAATATACGAGTTTCAACTGCATGCCAGAGATCGATCTCGAGAATTTTATTCCTTGGTTTTCTTTAGAAACCGGACTAAGCAGTGATGATTTTAACGTTACCGAAGACCTTTCTGCATTTAGGCCAAACGGCGCGCGTCGCGGTGAGCACATTCGTTTGTTTTAAGTGGCGCGTGCTGAGCACGTTAATAACCTCGCCTATCGATACTGTAAATTCTCGTCTATAGATCACGAAACCCCTTTGAATATAGCTGTTTTATATTTCTAGGTAATAATACAGACAGAACCAAAAACGCTGCAAATATTCCTATTTACCATATCAGATAGAGCAAACAGCATAAACGCTTATATATTCTTCAAACTGACGTTCCAAACATGATACAGCCCCACTTATTTATCCGGTGGTCGTTAAGATCGCTTCACATTTTTCTATGTTGTCCACTTACACGTAGGAGACCTACGGAGCACTAAATTATGACTTGGTATATTTGATTAGAATTTCTTCTATATCTCCTTAGATTAGGCACTATGAAGAGAAGTGCCTCGTACGGCTCGTGTGGGAGTTGAAGGCTGAGAACATTTTGAGACTTAAATAATTCTAATCACAAATGGGGTCAATGACGCTTTGGGAAACACGCTAAGAAACAAGACAGGAGATCGACATATATTTTTCTATAAATGGACATCGACATACATTTTCGTTAAAAACATCAATGAAATACAGTAATCGACCGAGTGTACTGTGGTGTTTTTTTTGTAAATCGGCGGTCGTTAAAGGCGCTCTGTATTTTCCGTTGAGTGTAATACTATACTAAATATTTGTTTCTATAGCTAACCGTTCCAATTGTTCCCTTATTTCGCTTTTCGTTTAGCAAATGCGCCTTATCGAGGACAGCCCGACACTGAAGCGTTGGTCGAATGTTGCAGTTCCTATATACTTCTCCGTATTTATGTTCAATATCACCAATCCGGAGGAGTTTGCAAATGGAGAGAAGCCCACAGTGCAACAGCTCGGCCCGTACGTCTACCTACAGAAACGACGTAAACTCATCACGCACATCGACAAAGACGTTGTACGTATACTCACATATTTAGACAAATGCATTCCTTGTTCATTGAGGACCAATCTGATGCCTGCATAGTGGGACAGAAGCACGCTTACAGAAGTAGGTGAAGATATATTTTCAATTCAATTTCAACGTCAAAACATCTTTATTAACAAATGTAAGTCTACAATCATATAGAAAATGTAGGCTGACAGTTAGGAAAGATGTTGTATGACGTTTTCTTAAACTCGGTTTTCATTTGTTTTTGTGGTAAACTGCACTTGCCCAATTTTCTTGCTTGTTACAGTTAATTTCTTTGCTCACTCCGATAGTACTTGTAGGGTACAAATTGCAACTGATGCCAATGATGTTTGTATTATAGAGTTCCAAATACACGTAATAGTTATTTTAGATTTTGCAACCTCAAAGCGGAATTTTATCTCAAAAAGGAAAATGCCGTTCGAATTTAGGGAATGAGTGCGCGTTTGGCCAGACAGTGAGCATAGTGCAGTATCTAATGTAGGTATGTACGATGCTTCATAACACGTTCGTGAGGGCCATCAGCGTCGCCGATATGCCTTGCACAAGGGAGCCATAGGGCCTCGCTAGCACCTCATTTGGACAGTGTACATAGCGCCATGTATCTAACATATTATTATAAATAGTCTACCAGTATAAGAACGTAGCGGAATCGGCAGGGGTTTTAAAAGAGCACACCGGTGATCTTCCTTGGCGCTTTGATTCAACTTCGGAAGCTTGGGGATCCAGAAACACAAACACCAGTGGGCTAGCTCTCGCGGAATGGACAACCACATACAACCTGAAGACGGCAAAGGAACTGCTCTGCTCCTACGCTCCCCGGGAGCGCTGGTGTTTTATTTCTGGATCTAGCGAACTGCAAAACATCTTTTGCAATGCGGATTGAAGGGTGGAAGATTTCTGCAGAAGGGGATAGATCCAGGCGATGATTACTGCATCGAGCTCCGGATTAACCAGACAGAGCCATTTTTACCTAGAGTACCTCTGGTAATCCGGTCTTGAAGCACTTAGAAAAGGACGCAACTAAGAAGGCCATCGAACGAACCCTTAAGGGAAAGGGAGACACCGAAAAAGCAAGGGTACACCGAAAGTACCAGGTCTGCTGAAATGATCATGCCGGGGGGCAAGAATCCACTCCCAAAGACATCCTCTGGGCGAGAAGATCTGAGTACACTGATCGCCCTAGACTTAGAAAGAGACAAAACTATTATGGAGCAGCTAGTTAGCCAATCTCCGTCCGCGCCGAGGGTGAGTTTATATCCCGTTAAGATGGCAGTGCTCGTTGGATGATATGCCATCGAATGGTAGTAGATACTGAAGGGGGAGAAACAGGTCGAGACAGACTCTGTCACAACCATCAGACATTGTGGTGATAGGTGTGATCGGCACAAATGAGCCCCCTGGAAGTTTCCTGAGTGTCCTAGAAAGGGTAGTTATCAAATTAAAAGAATGAAAGCGGTTGGAGGCTCAGACTATTACATTTTGGACGACCGGAAGGGCGGAACACGCAAAAGGCCCTGGACGCCTCTTGCCTTAGAGGGCGTACAACGCTGAGCTTGTGGGCACAAAGGACGAGAAGCAGGCACAAAAAGCCACGAGGTGGGAAGAAAGCACAGGAAAAACGAGGGACCTCCGCGGAGGGGGCAGAGCTCGATCAGAATTAAGGCGATAATAATAACATCGCTTTATTGCAAAGGAATATTACACACTGTGCGAATCAGCAGTCTGCGACTCGCAAGTGAATCTCTCCTTGAGACACACGTATGTTGGTAGGAAATCCACGACAACTATGTTTGTCACAGGAGTATTGAAAAAACTTTATAAGACGAGTAGCTTTTAAACATAAAAGTGATGTTCGATGTAGTTCGAACAAACACCAGGTCAAGGCGAAACATACTACCAAAATTCATGGCTACGAAAAAGCGTGTAAATGACCTGGAGAACATCACCCCTACTGCATGATTGTATAAGCTGAAATTCGTATTTTTCTTGTCAGGAGAGATTCACTTGCGAGAAGAACTCACCTTGCAGCTGGAACAACAACAGCAACGGCTCATACCTCAAGGGCAAATCAAAGCACCAGTCAGCAGTGCGCAACAAGCATCACACACACACATACAGCCACGAGATCATTCCTACATCCATCCGTCGATGAATTTGAAACACTTCATCACAACGATGGGGCAACATACTCTTCCAGCAGACTCACCACGGGTGGTCTGTCTATAGACAAACTCCCTAAATTTACAGGCGACGTGAGGGAATTTAGAGGTTGGTGACAGCTCTTTGAAGTTGCGGTGCACAACAGGGATGTCTGATATCGAAAATTTCTGGCGACTAAAGCAGTCGCTGGCCGGATCAGCAGCCGCAGAGATAGAACACTTAGATTTCACGGCGGAACTGTACGAGACAGCGACCCAGACCATACAAGACCGCTTCGCAGACGTCGCGACAGCAGAACGGGCTCATATGCAGGTCATTTCAAGGTTGTGCAGCGCGAGGGATCTACATCAACCAGAAAAGCTAAGAACCTTCATTAATACGTTGGATCAAAATGAGAAAGGGTATAGATGCTACAAGTGCTGCAACGGAGACCATATGATCTGGGACCATCAGGGATACAGAAGACGCCGTTACGCTTGTCACCCTGGGGGACACTCCGCAAGCTGATGGCCTGCCTAGGATACATATAAAAGTAAAAGAGCTGCAAAGTAAAGCAAGGCAAGCCTCGACACTCTTGCAGTGGGACAATGAACCCAGAAGAATGGACCAACGGACCAACACCTGCAATACCGGGGTTGGGGAGGAGGCAGACCAGTTACTTCTCAGACGAATCCTAATAGATGCACGTCAGAAAGTAGCGCCCATACGGGGCCCTCATCAGAGAGACGGACAAGGTGCATACTGGTCGGACAATTACATTGCCGAAGATTGCCAAGTGTGCATCCGCCTGAGAAGGAATACACTTGAGCAAGAAGCTGCCCGAAGAGATAGAGGAAGCGTTGAGAACAATTAAGGTATAATAGGTTTAAATCGCTTACTAAGCGAGGTAAGATTAAAAAATTAAAATAGCTTATAGGGAGTGACGTAGCCAGAGACATGCCATAACGCCAGAAAAAAGGGCACAACCAGTTCTAAAGATGAAGCAGACTAGGATAACGACAAAATCCCTGAGGTAAGCTTAGCAGATGTTCTCAAAAGCAGGAAACCGTGTAAAACCGGAAAGCGCCTGTGACGGAAGGCAAGCCACTCGCTGCTACGAAGCTGCTACTCAAGGTGCTCCCGAAGGTAGTCGCAGATGTGGTCACGAAGGCACTTGGAGACGAAATGAGAGAACAGTACTCATTCCGAATGAAGAGGGGCCCCACAAGCGAATCTATCTTCTAGAAGCATTAACGAAAGGATTCGGCGACCTTAGACGCGAGTATATGTGATTTTACTGAGGAGTTGGGAGTTTCGGACTGAAACGATCCACCGTATTTAATGTGCGTCGTGTCGGAGCACCTTAAAAATATCGGCAACGGCGGAACAACCTTCAACATGAGTGTGGCAGTGCGGCAATATTGATATCTCTCTTTCCGAACATAGCCTATGACCGCGTTCTACGTTTGAACAGCAGCGGCCAGGTCCATCGTACCACACAACCAGCCAAGATAATGCTAAACATTCGCCCCTATCCGTCCATCGTACTCGCAGGAACCATCCCTTGATACCTCGAAGCACTGGGCACGTAGCCGGAAGTGGCGAGATCCACCATGCAAAAAGAAGAGGATGACGTAGAGCACTTACTCGAGCACCGAACTTTGAGAAGTTATGGAAAGATAAGGAAGATTAGAAAAACGGCCTCGGACGAGGGGTCCGTTAGGTAGTGAACACCTCTCCTGTTAGCCTGTTGAAGCAATATTCAGCCCTGGCTGTGAGTGTTTCTTCATTTGTCTCTCAAATAGACAGATCTAGGTGGCGTACTCAGCTCTATCAGCATTCGTAATAAAATACCCGAGACAATATTAATATCAAAAATAATATCTTCTCGGCTTATGTTGAGCTAGTGGTCATGTTAGAAGCTCACCCTTTCCTCGGCTTATCATTAAACGTTACTAAAAGGGTAGCTGCTATCTTTAAGTATAACCAGTCTGGATCTGAAGTCATCGTTCCCCTGGCTTGGCGGCACTGGCGTCGCCGCCTGGGTTTCCAACCCAGCCAGTTCGTAGGCTTGGGACCCTAGATCCACATGGCAATCTCACATTGATCTTGTTGTTCGTAAATGCTTCGAAGTTGTATATGTACTTACTTATTTAGATCGCACGGCCTCTCCCTTGATATTTTCATTCAGGTCAATAAAAACAACCAATTTCCTGTAGTATAATACTGTAAAACTATTTAGCGCAATGGCTGCAGTTGTGCTCTTAATCTATTTCTAGTTTTGCTCAAAGATTGAGCTGATATCTAAGACAAGAATGAGACAATATCATTTGCAAGAACTTGGAAATAAGTAGATCAATATAGGACTATCGTGCAAGTTTAGAATATAAACATAACAACTCCAAACCTAATAAACAAACCGAGTCTTCGTCTCAAACAATGAACAAATCAACCAGCGTCGTGTCTCCCGTCGAAGAGTAAAGACGTATGTCACAGTGTCTTGCTTATTGTAGGAAATCGCCCACGAGCCAAATCGGTGCTATACAATCGCCCCCGGAGGGATAACCGTCTAGTACCGTCTAGCCTCCCTCATCCACAGGTTTTATTTACGTTAATTAAAATGCTCGTATCTTTCGCAAAAGCTACTAAGTAAATTGTTTTCCTTTATCATATTTTTTTATATATGTTACATATGGTAACAAAACGTGTGTACTGATTCGCAAGCCTACAGGGGTAGGAAATTACCGTGCAGTTTCAAGCAAGGATCTCGCTCTCTTTTCAGGTGACGTACAAAGATTACAAGTCGTACCATTTTGTTCCGCAATACTCAACCGGCACCCCAGATGACCGCCTTTACGCGCTAAACGTGCCATTAGTAGCTATGGATAAACTGGTTGGATCTAAGCTACCAGGGGACCTCGCGAAATCCTTGCTACAGCCAATCCTGGAGGGCCTTATCGATAAGCATAACGAGAAACTTGGTGAGTACGACGTATATCGACTTTAGTAACAAGCACTAATGAAGCACATCATGAATTATAGATCATATGGGGCAAGTAGGCTCAACACAATACGATACACGTTATAGTATTTATACTCCTTTATTTTCAGCTTAGGGGGCCATTATGAAGTTCTTCTCGGTCCCTTTAACTAATTACTATGTATGAAATCGTCACAAGAGATCATTTCCTATCCTCCGAGATGGAATTAAAGTTGCGAGGTTTAAGTGGTGGTCTTAAAATATTATTAGCCACGAAGGGTTATGGCTTCTAAAGAGATCCCTGATGAAGAACTTCGATATCACCAACATGATTTCGTTTAGGGGCCATTTTATTTGGTGCACTTTCAGAATTTAGTCAACAAACGCGATTGTGACTCCTGTAAGTGCTGGAGAATGATCACGTAATTGTAACGTAAGGCACACTCTGACTAGCCTTCTCGCTCATTGCGTAAAGGCTGTTATAAAATGTTTTTTTATGGATAACAAACACCGTTTAATATATTAAGTGTTTAAACTCACAGCGTTCGTTTAACACTTGAGGCTCATTCTGGCTGTTTGTTTTAATCGCATTAGTAATCTAGTTGTTTCAATCAGTGTATTACTCAAATATTCCATAATACTAGACAAAGGAAGGAACATCACGAATGCAAAGTACCATATTCGCACATATCAGCAAATTATTAGACATTACAGTTAGTCGCGGAGTCGGGACCCTGCGGGAAGCAGGTAGCCGCCAAGGATAGCTTGTGCCTCCGCTACTTGGAAATACAGTACTTTTTTAGCAAACAGATTTGTTTGGACCATAAACTAATCCGTCGTAGCGCAGCATTACGAAATCGTAAACATGATGTATTTCGGATATCTATATCTATTAACAAAGCCTTGCAAGACTAAGTTGTGTTGTCCTTCTTTATCCAGTGATGAACGGATGACCGCGATATAGCAACCGTTAATTAGAATCACAGGTGCTACTAATGTTCCTGTGCCACGGTCGACAGGTTCAGCTCCATTTTAGTTCTCTTATAATATAATTTTGTTACCAAATGCATACCTTTATGTGTCAACCACTGTATTTGGCACGCTGTGCTCCCTATGACTTATGGTTTTAAAGCACAATAGACCTAAGGGTTCACGTCCTAAATGACGCCATGCAGAATCCCAAAAGGCAGCTAGAGGAAATATCGAAACTCCAAGCTAGAAAATGTTTCCGTAAGTGGAAAAACCTCTGCTTACGTATGCTGTATCTGAGGGGGAAGAAAAAGAATCAGAGTGCATAAGAAACATTCGTAAGAAACGTGGAATAAACCTTTCTCTCTTTGTAGTTAAATTATTTTTGCTGCTTTTGAATCCACTCTTGTATCTATTTTTCGCTATACGCACTACGCTAGTTAACCTCTTTGTGTCTTATAACACGTGTCATCCAATGAGCCTACTATAATACCAATGTCACCCCATACCTTCACACCAAGGCAGTTCCCCAGCCAAACAGACCAGTGGACTCCTTCTAGTGGCCGTGTTAAGAGAGAACAGAGTAGCTGATCCTGCACCGCCCTGCGACCTCCGACTGTCCGTATCACGCGTTCGACCAGACAGCAATTGAAAGACTGTGAATTGGATAATAATAAAAAGAAGAGAAAATCACGCGGCGGCCACTCGTATGCGCTCAGAATTGTTCCGCCTTGTATTTCTTTTGCTTAGTATAACTTCGCTTTGACTTCCTTCAAGATGGGGTATCTCAGTATCTGTTACGACGCACCAAGACCCACATGTGACAAAGCGCGATGACAATTGCCGCCTGGAACGGTGAACTGTGCAGTACCATAATGCCCCACTCGACTGGGTATGCCAGATCGCCATTAAGTGCTTAATCCTGTACAGCAGTTCAGTTCTTCAATTTTGTGTTTGTTTGAGACCTTCTTTCGAGATCCTCCCGAAAATGATAGATGACCAGCTCATTTGTGATCCGTAAGCCGAAGAATTCCTGTTAATGCACCCGATGCCTGGCCAGACCCCAGCCTTGGAGCAGTTGACCTTGAAATGCAAGTGTTCGCCGCCGTTAAAGCAGCCGCCTGGTTTGCTACGTCCCTCTTCCGGAACGCGTCACTGGCCTCTTACAGTCAACAGGCTACCCGTCCCATCGATCATGGACTAAGTGATCCCCAGTTTCAATCGCCTGAGCTGGCGGGTGCACTCTCAAAGACGAGGCATCCGTTCGTTCGTCCGTCCGCTCTTTGACTGTTGTATCAAAAAAAAACGGTGTTCTAGGGTCGGTTACCACTGCTGGGGGCGCATCATCGCCTCTTAACCATGCGGCGCTCCCTTTCAGGAGCATGTATGCGATATTTCCAGAGAGGATGTCCAGCAAGGGCAAGTCTTCGATGACATGCTCCTCGACACTCTGATTGCACTATCCAACATACATAGGCCTTCTGCCCATCCCCGTGGGGGGACTGGGCATAAGTACCGTTCATCGATTGGCTAATGTCTGTTCAATGCTCACGTCACTTGCCGACCTTGTTGAACCGGTCGTTCCCCCAGATGCACATATACATATGTCGCTGCTAAAGGAGACGCCTTAAACAAGGCAGGAATTGAAGCTTGTGTCCCTGTGGAAATATAATAGAACTTCGCCAATGCGCTTGCTTGGGCGAGCTTCATTAGGAACTTCAGGACCTCTTATGGTAGAAACGCCAATGGACCCGAGAAAGCCCGACGAGGGTGCAAGAAGCATGGCTGAATGTACCACCATCGCCACGCTTGGGCAATGATGTTTATGCTACCCGGCCACACGGCCTGCATAGGGTCGATGGCCGACGCCCCTACAGACTGACCCTCATCTCTTACCACCGGGGTAACACCTTGTCTGGAATGGAACCTTAACTGACACTTTAGAATCTTCTGAATAACCCCGGATACGCTGTGTCACGTGTTGAGCAAGCCAAACTCTGAGCAAGTATGGTGACCTGTCGGCGACTCACCTACGAAGTTCTCCTGCATTCGAGACCTTCCGGCCCTTTTCCTGCAACGCCCATGATTAGAGGTGCAGTGACGAAACGGCATTGCTATAATCGGAGTCATGACCAGGAGGAGACTCATGCCCTTATATTACCATATATATATAGTATATTAGATATATATGACCCAAAAATAATGAGACACATATAAATTTCAATATCGGCTAAACTAAGTAAGCTATTATAAAACCAAGATTTTTTAGTATGAGTTAGAGGTATGCACCTCATATATTTATACACTAGTCCCAGAATTCTGGCAGCCTTCTAACGGGCTAGGTATGCACCATTTCTATTACCATTTATCTCGGTGTTTCGTATTGTCATGCCAATTGATCATGGGTCCCTTCAAAAACTCGAGATATCGAGCCAAGTCCATTTTTTCTTTTGGCCCAAAATCTCATAGTAGCAAATTTCGTTGAAATCCATGTCAAGTGCTACCATTACTTTAGGCTCAAATCTATTTGGTACTACTACCGCCATTGCCTGTTCACCTGGTCGTAGCACTGTTTCACTTGATATTTTTCCGGTCCTCTATACAGGCTGACCCAGGTCTCGTTTACTACAACGGTATGCTCTAAGCGACTCTTTTGCTGCCTATATACCTTCAAATGGTTTGGCGAACGCTCCCCACCCATTTTCAGTTGGCCAGGACCGAGTTAATGAGGGACCCATTTTGCACTCTTTTCTGCATCCTCAGATTATTTTTAATAATTCGACAACATGTTCACAATTTTAGCCGACGAAGTCGACAATGACCAAGCTCTAGTTTGCTCAAAAGCTTTTTCGATTATCTCGATCCGTTCGTCGAATTGAGATTCGAGAAGGGGTGGGCGTCCTCGATGTTTATTAATTTCCCAGCAGCCTTACCTAAACTGCGCACACCAACGGCACACCTGTCGTCGATTCATGGCATTATGTCCGCGCACGCTAACCAACCTTCGATGAATTTCAGCTAGACATTTCTGCTTTTGAAAAAAAGTTAGCGCCGCCTGCTTGCTAATCGTTGTGTCTCATTACCCGCCAAATTTGAATTCAAATCGGCCAAGAATAAGAATTCGGCGCAAGAAGATTGGAGTCACATTATTTTCGGGTCAACCGAATACATATACAGACGACTTCTGAAACTCAAATCCACACACTTATTTACATATTCGAGCAATGTACCCAAATTGTTAATGTCAGTTGGATCCTTTTACTCATTTCCATGTTGTGATTTCAATTTCATTTACAAAATGAATCCTCCCGGAACACGAACAACTTGCTTAACTGTAAGTACTTCGTTTGTTACTCCACCTTAGGCCTTAAAATAATAAAGTGGAGCTAAACGGCGCGAACGGAGACGTTTGAAGGCTACCGTTAATTGGATAATCATATTTCACCTTTCCCGTCCCTGTGCAACGTCTCCTTTAGTTTTGCTAACGGGTAGTCCCCTGGAACGGTTAATCCCAAATGGTCAAAAAGTGTTCTCATACCGCTTCAGTACAAAATCGCGTGTTCTACCACATACACGCATCAAGTCTCGTTCGTGTAACAAAACGTATACGTGCTTTTACCGTTACAGTGGTGCAACGCAACGTGAGCGAGATGCTGTTTGATGGCTATCCGGTTCCGATGATGACTGAATTGTCTAAGCTTGCCGCGGCTTTCATGCCCGACGCCAAACTTCCAGCTGCCTCGAACTTCGGCCTGTTCTACAATAAGAATGACACGGCTGATCAGTGGTTCACCGTCGGAACGGGTGCTGGCGAGTATCCGTTCGCAACCATTCTCGAGTGGAATAACCTAACGTACGTACAACCTTAAGGTTGAATACTGTAGAAGTGTTTTTCACACAACTGAATACAAACTATTAAAAAATAAACTATTGTGACTGTTTCGCTTTAAAAAATATATATATTTAATGCATAATAGACCAGGTGTTTGCTATTACTATTATATTATGATTGACCTCAAGCTATAACGTCAAGTTACCATGATATATATATATATGTATGTGTATTTTGTTTGTGGTTATACATATATTTATACTGCATTAAACCTAATGGTGTCACTTTTACATTTAGCAATAAACATTTATTCGAACATACAATAATTAGGAATTATTTCTAGGGATTCTTGGGGGGGAGGGGGTATTGGTGCAACTGTATCCGTGTTGATGTGTGTGATTAGAACTAAGATCACATTTAAGTTGACTTGGCGTAATATAAACCACCACTTTTCGTTTGTCATGGGGAAGCGAGATACATTGCATAGTACAGCCGAAATAGCAGCGAGAACGCCGACAAAGATGAGGAAGCCGATTGGCAACATGAGTTTCATCCTACTTAGAACTCAAATCGTTTAATGCGTGTAAAATGTAAGGAGAGCAAAAAGCCAGATTGAAACATTACTATGTTCTGGACAGTTGTCGACTTTCTAATATGTTATTACTTCAGTGCTTTACTTAAAAAAATACACAAGGTATTAGCTTAAAACTATACTACGAATTAACATTACTAACACGTTATGATATAGCATCTTCACTTGCAAACGGATGCTTTTTACATAATTATGTTATAGAATGCAGTGCCATAATCTGCTTCGAGGCGTGATATTGCATTAAGTGATGAGATATGATACGAAATCAAAAGTGTTTCTTGTACAAAATATTGATTTTAATTAGACATTTTAATCCTTTATTCACTCGTAAGAAGGTATTGTCATAATTCATAACGTACGAACGCTGCTACAGTAGTTATTATGGTATTGCCAAGTGGAGAGGAGTGTCGTTTGCTAGAAGAGAGTCCACTATCCACTGACAATAGAAACCTAACACTGCTTAGTTAAATTTATTCGGCAATTCGCCTTGCGCTCGTCGTTGATCAAGTCAATTAATTGATCCACCTGGCTGGAACCCAAAGTTAATGTGTGCCTTTTTGCATGCTTATTCAAAAGTGATCTTAATCCAGTTAAATCTGAGTCGCGCGGGTGCGATATATATACATATATATATATATAGTTACACATAATCATGTCCAGTTTCCGCCTGTGCTATTATCATGTGTCTAAGCTTTCTGAGAGCTTGTGCATTTTTTTTTATTAGGATTGCCAATTCTCATGCTTAATTACACGTGAGTCTTCTAACGGTCCTCCCTTAAATTATTATCGGTTACTATCATTATTCTTACAGGTCGTTAGACTTCTGGGGCACCGAAAATTGCAACCAGATTAACGGTACCGATGGTGGACAGTTTTCTCCCTTTGTTCGAACGGACCAGAAGCTATTTGTGTTCGCCACTGACCTCTGCCGATCGATTTACTTCGAGTATGAAAAGGCGACTCAGGTGAACGGCGTTGACACAAAAAGGTAAATGAGGTAAAATTGGTAAGGCCAGTATCTCAGCTACAGGCCAGTCACGGTATATCCAACGACTCGCACCAGCGACACCTCAACGAATTGAATACGTTAACCAATCCTGTTCACAGCAAACCGACGGCAAATGAACAACTATTAATAATGAGGACGATGAATTATATAAATAGTATGAACTATATAAATAGCAAGCAGCGAAAAGCCTAACAACGTCGTTGGGATAAACTCGAAACTCTAATTAGGGTCTCCACAACAAAGTGTGCTCCATTGTAGATTTCGCAGAACTCCTTGATTTCGTTTCACTGTGAAGTGAATTAATCTGCGGCGATATGCCTCGTAGACGCCATACAGTCTGGCAATGCGCTGGTTGCTGGTGGCTGTGAATGACGCAAGACACCGTCAATTGATTAATGATGGCGTCATAACCTCTTTTTTTTTCGTCAATGACTTGTACTATAACTGATTAGTAGTCGTTGTAGTAGTGGTATCAGTACATCAGGGGATATGAGCAAAGATACTTGAGTAAATATTGCCATAATAATTTTGAGACTCTTGTAGATTTACTGTTCCGGACTCGATCTTCGCCTCTGGTAAGCGGCGACCAGAGAATCGATGCTATTGTGAGACGATTGAGCGATGTCACGAGGGAGGAGTTATTCCCTTGAGCTCATGTCGCAGGGGTGCGCCCATCATGCTTTCGGCACCACACTTTTATCAAGGGGACGCGAAGCTCGTTGAAGACGTTGGCGGACTACGACCAACGAAAAAATACCATGAGACTTTCCTCGATGTACAAACGGTACAGATATATAACACGCATTCGTTTATAGAATATCTTCACCTCGAGTTTTATTACGGTGGCCACGACATCTCTGCCCCAGGGTTTCACTAAACAATAAAGCAATTATGTCGGTCAAGTTCCTCCGTGTCGAGATGCAATCAATTTCATTCGGATTCGCCTTAGAATGAGCGTAATCAGTCGTTGCGTACGTTGATGAGTACATTCGACGTTCTGATATACGTGAATTTCGGATTTGGCTCATTTAAAATGGAATATGCCCGGTAGCACTCTACATGGACAAGCTTGCGGAACACAATCAGATATGAGTTTCACCGTTCAGAAATTTTCTGGCATCTACTGATCTGTGTCGAGTGTTTTTCCTCCTGAGTCCTCAGCTCAATGTGTCCAGAGCTACAATGATTTTAGTCACGAGATATAGCTTCGAACTCCAAATCATTGTTTTGGTTTCCTGTATTTTCAGATGACAGGACTGGTTCTACGCGCTGCGAAACGTCTTCAGATTAATATCGATCTCAAGCAAAGCGATCTACTTTAGTAAGACTTTCGCAATGTTACTGTTAAAAAAAATGTGATTTTTCAACGTGTCTTAGTAATCGCTAATAATTAATCCATACTATGGAAACTCTGTTTATTAAATCACTACGATAACTCCACAACTGTTGTTTAAGTCTATCACCTCAGCTTAGTAGTACATTCATAATTCCGAGCACAGTCTTTGGCTTGGACGAGGAAGCTCCCATTCTAATCAATTACGGTTATCTTCGTATTGGCAGTTCAAAGAAGTATTTTTACAGTTGTGCGCTTGCACAGCTTTAATTGATCAAATTATGGGATTCCGTGATTTATCATTGAACGGAGTATTTATTGATTAAATGGCTTTTACGGTTTTAGCCCGCTCGCGAACGTGTCCAGCCGTATCATGCCTATTGCATGGATCGAAGAGGTGAGTCCAGCACGTTCTGGTCAGCGCTTCAATTACTTTAGTTGGCAACACCCGACAAATGTGCATCAGCTTGCTACAGATACGGCCTGAGTAGATGCAAGCATGGTTATTTCACTAAATTTCTCTAAAATTCACTAAAATTCTCCGGAGCCTTCTTGATCTTTCTCTCAGCGAACTCATTCACCATGGTTCTAGTGAAACCCTGTACCACGTAGATGCGCCAGTCAAGGATCAGCTCAAACCTGACTGGATCCGATGGCAGACCTTATACCCTAAGGAATGGCTAGTTGTTTGTCTCCAGTGGCACATTTGCGACCCTTGGATGGAACGGGAATACTAGTATTAGTATATTAAAATAAGTGAGATATCAAGTTCCTGTTGAACCTCCGAGTTGGCCCAATACGCATGATAAAACCACCGTCACTCACAAGGACTCAGCAATAAATTTGCCTAGATGGGATGCTGCCTCTAGTTGGGCTGTAACAGCTTTTGACAATTCCTCAACAACTAGATAGTTAAATATATTGCTGAAAGAAATTGTCCTATTCTCAAGTCGGAAATCCTACTTGTTCTTTGATAGGGTCCGTACTGTATTTTGACGAATTAGCCAAACACCTTGCACTTGCCCCTGTCGATAGTTTTTGTAGCTTAGTTAAGATATGGTACAAGGCTTTTCTCAAAGAAGTTCCTTCCTAGCATAAAGCCTGTCCATAAACGGTAATTACGAGTTTGTAGAGCACCCCTTCCTCAACATATATACAAATAGAAATAGAACTTAGTGCAAAATTGAGATCAATATTAAATAAGAACGAAATAGCTTAGACCGTCCACCTCACCTGAGTTTATTAATGTATGTTTACTAGAGCGACAATATTTGTATTCAATTAAACCTATACAATATGCCTGTCTACCCAGTTAGGCAATTTTTTTTTGTTGAATCATACTGGATATAAACTTTGTAACCTTTATAACCTTTCTTCTCCCTAGCGTATGGAAGCGACCGGGCCGATGACAGACGGTCTCAAAGAGAGGCTAATTCTCCCCCAGAAAATGGGTGTCCTGATTTCCAGCGCTGCAACCCTCGGCGGCGCCATAGGCGCAATCGCTGCCCTTCTAGTTATTATCGTTCGCCAGGCTGGCACTTCTCGGAGCGCTAAGCTTCAACCTTCGAAGTAGATCGGATTTACGGATCGAAGTAGATCGGATGTATGAGGCACTTAAAACTTTCTTCGAAATATAAAGGAACAATAGCTAAGCTCAACTCATTCGAGGAGACTCGGCAGCTACACGTTTTGACATAGGGGATTAATAAGACGCAGATACGAAGAAAAGCTCAAGAACTCAAACAACGGATAGTTTGATTACAAGTGCATAATACAATATTATGTGTATATATACACACACATATATATATATATATATATACAAAATATGTAAGACAGTCAATCTTCCAGCACGTTGAAAAAGGTGCCCTTGAAAGTCTGCAATGTGTCTGTGGTCCTATTAGTAATAAGATCCCACTAGGTTAGACTACACCACTGAATACGACATTCGGCGAACTTATCGTATTTTCGAAGAAGATATCGCCCCTGTGGGACGATGGCCACGCGGTCAAAATGTTCCTAGTGAGGTGGCTGAGGGTTGTGGTCCAGTGCACAAGAGATGATTCATCGATGAGACGGAGATACCGAACAGTCGAGGAGGAATGCTCAAGACAATGAGGTATTATGCCATATATATATTTATCTATATAAATATATATGTACATAGAACCTATTCATGGGTGCATCGAACTTTACGAAAAGGTAAGCTGCAGCTCAGTATTATTACTACGATGTATCATGCGAAAATGTAATGCATGTGAAAACAATGGAGGTGAATCATTTTGAGATGTCCTCAGACAAGTTACAAAGCTTCCACCTGGAATTGTGTTTATATCTATATATTTATTTATTACAGCTAAAGGGTAACCGACCCTTTTCTCCGTAGGCAGCAGCAGCACATGCAGACAAAATTGCATTTTTCGAATTGTACGTGAAACTACGCTTACCACAATTTGTAAGCTTAATTCCTCGTACAATTTCAACATTAAAAACGTGACGAGTTCGATGGAAACCACTTTCAGCTTTGATGGAAGCTATCTAAGTATTTCCCAAAATTTGTAAAGATATATGACGTCGCGTGTATTAAACTGCTTTTTCGAGCTGACCCTCAGCTGTTCCCCTATCTGACAGGCCTCAGCTCTTAACCTTTAGGTATTACTATGACGTCGCGCGTATTATATGGAGATATATGGAGTGATATACGGAGATCCCAATATAATCTGGGCACATCGTTGTTATAACGTTTCGTTTATGGCTGGCCCTTAGGCCTTCTCCCATCAAACATTTCTCGGTACATATCCCTATATGACAGTCGCATTGCTATGAGAAATCGTCAGGCCGAGCAACCGACAACTCCCTCAGGCCACGGCACGATTTGAAGCTGCGAGCCAGAACATATCCCACTGTCAGTCGATTTATCCGTCCCTAGGCTACTGCGATCTGCCGCCTCAGCCGCCACCACAGAAACATCATTGTTAGAACCTACCTAGTAGGGTTGTGGTCAGCTAGCCCAGATTTCGAAACTGAGATGCTTAACACCTGCCAAGATTTGCAAGGCGTCTTTTGCATTGCCTAACTAACAGACTCAAATATTGTCGTCACCTTTCGACGTCTGTAACCGACGTGTTTCAGGAGATCGCAGGGAGACGGTGTGAAGGACTCGTTTGCCCCCGAACCATCAACTTTGCAAGGAATGGTCATCGCCCACCCATTCTCTATGGGTTCTATACAACGGAGAAAAAATACGCTGACCGCTCGGAAGCCACTAGCTGTACCAGCTACTGGCCGCATTATTATGATTATTTTTATAATAATAATAATTAATATTATTGTCATTATCATCGTAATCGATGAGATAGAAGTTTTGTAGTTGCCTTTATTTATTTTACGCTATTATAATCACTATGTGACCAGAAGTAGATTGTGGCTGCTGCTTTTAAGTAGCTACACATTTCGTTTAAATTGTATAGTATGATGCACATAGGAGAGAGAGAGAGGGAGAGAAAATATGTTTCTTTATTCCAATGGACGAAACTACATTTCCCGATAGGAGAAAAGGGCGACCTATTTTCGTGATATTCCGTTGATAAGCCCCCGACGACGGCCGAAATTTGTTACGGCCGAAACATCGCGAGACAAGGGAGAAACACCGCTGAAAATTAATGCGGGCATATTGCACTCTTTGTTTGTGGGCGTGTGTGGCGTGTGCATGTGTGCGTGCTTGTGTACATATAATTCTCTCTCTCTAATGAATTAGCGACAGTGAGTAGTCAAGCGAGAAGCTGATGATAGACACAATGAAATGAGTAGCACGTAATCCATAATCGAATATATTCTATATGATATTAATTGACGATACAATGAATGATGTGACACTGACCAATGGTGCTGAACGCTCCACAAGGACAGTGAACAAAAACAATAACGTGTTAATAATAATAATAATAAATTATGATACGATGGAAGTAGTAATCTAACAGAACACTGTCTTTTTGTACTGTTCGTACGTAGATCATTTAGTTGGATGTTTTCTAAGCGGATATTTGAAAGAAGTATTCAGATCGCTGTTGGATGCCAGTCTACGTGGCGTGTGATGGCATTTGCACCTTATGGGAGCCAAAATAGTAACTGAAATGCCTAATATATATATATATATATATATATATATATATATATATATATATATATATATATAATAGTACATAAAGCACACTTAAACTTATTTTCATCAATTGCTGTGTCCGGTACCGATTCGGACATATTATATTAACAATAATAATAAATTTTCCGGGCTGACCCATACTAAAATGTTGCATACCAACAACTATAACCAAGGCTGCCAGCTGAAGTTCAAGCTTGATCTGTCTCTATATTATTAATTTTTGCCGACAATACCTATAATATTTTATGGTTTAAGCCACGAATCTGTAAAAAACAACACACTTAGCAAGTAGCATTTAACTTTCAGCCGTCATATATTTCAAATAAATATACATAATTTGTACAAGTCCATTGAAACCCTATATCATATATATATATATCTTTTCCTCTTCGTGTATCTAAATGAGAGTGAAGTCAGGAACGTGATGGTGTCCAAGTGATGTGTTTATTTCGCCTTCGCCTGAAATATTAATAAATATATTTCTTAATAATGATTATCATCATCATCATCAGTTATTAGCCTTTAAATGCCACGCGTCACACACACATACTCCACGTTATGTTCTTTGCTAATATCATCCAGTTACACACGTATGTTTTATGCTTTCCTGTGATCACTACTATAGCAAATAATCTCCTTGTAATTTCTTTACTTTTTGAGGCTCAATTGTTCCCTCAGTCACAGTGTCTAATCTAAATGTCGAACAGCATCATCACCATCACGATCTACGATATTTTGCTCTTAAATGCCACGGATATATATAACTACAACTAACTGTTATAATACATAGCTTTACCGTATGAATTGAACGATGTGTCGAATACTGAACTCGATGTCAATCAGAGGTCTGCCGATCCGTCGTAACTGGGTGTCGGCTTCATCCACAGCTCCTCGAGGTCCGGCCGAGGGGACGTTACGAACTTGTACGTGCGAGGCTCCCAGAAATCACAGCGATGACCAATACCCTCGCGGATTTCCGTGTGCCGCCCATTCAGATGTACGTAGGGGCGAGTTACCCCGTTGAATAGTGGCCACCGTTTGCCAAAGATGTTGGGGACCTGCCTGCTCGTTGAGTGGAGACCCAAAGAGTACGTGGTTTACTTTCGTAAAATATTTATGGACGTAGTGGACCTGGACGTATTAGTGATACATGAAGTCCCATGCCATGAGGATGATATCGATCTGAGACCCTGACAATATTCAAGGTATGATCGCCTAGCTGTTGTTGGTCTAGGAGTGTGTAATTCAAAATTGTCTGTATATACGATACAAGCAATATTAGCTATACATTCGATATGTTAGCAATATGTTAGAAATGTTGATGGAAGAACCAGGACATTGAGATGTAACTGCAATCCCTACCCAGTCTTGGCGAAGTGCGACCATGTGTGCATCATGAACAGTGTGAAGACACGCTCTTCCCGAGTCACGTTAAACTCCGGCGTGTTGAGGTTTGTCCCAAAAATGAACGGTATCTCATCGAAGTGTGCTACCCCCTGCCAGTGTTCATTCCACGAGTAGCCGGGCCGATATCCGAACTCGTAATAATGCACACTGTTGTTGCGGCCGGCGAAGTCGGCGGCGAACTTCACGAGCGGACAAATGAACCCGAAGTCACCAAGAGAATGCCCCGCCCGACGAAGATAGTCGGCATTGCTCTCGTTCGGATCTGAATTCACGTACTGGTCAGCAATCTCCTGCGGCAATCGCTGCCGGATTAAACGAAACAGGAAGCTGAGGTAGACTTTAAGGCCTCGCTTCGTGACCGACTCCGGATTGGAGAAGTCCAACACGGATGACAGATAATATTGAATGAAGAGGGAGCCCTCGTCCATTGTAGCGCCGATAAGAAGGTCCATATCATTGACGTTGCCCTCCCTGAATCGCGCCCGGTCGCGGAACGTCAATGAATGATAGAGCAGTTGCCGAATGGCAAGAACGACAGAACACACAGAAGAAAGAATATATTACTGGGAATTTCGGTACACCGTGTCACCTGGATAGGGGACACTGTCACCGAGGTGGTGATTCACGATGACAGAGGTAACATGTACACCAGATATTTTAGCTAATCTATCTATCTTTCACCTATTGTCTTTCTTATTATGTGTTATCTCATAATTTCGAAGGGGAAGGTTGTTTACACGAGGTGCAGCGAGGCGAAACCATGGTGCTGTTCGCGATTGGACAAGTACAGCGAAAACCCTTCTATCAACTATTTTATAATGGCGAGAATCTCAGAAGACGTCAACGACACTGTGATTATTATATTCGAGTCCAGTGAGGGTGAAGCAGTGTTCTTCTCTCATACGGTCTTAGCTGAATGATAATTGTTCCAATATTTCATCCCACCTAATGTGTCCTGTGGAATAACGAATCACGAACGCGGTCCTGGTACCGGTTCCCATAATAACAATAATAATAGTAATAGTTCTTCTTTCAATGTCTTGAGAAATACATGGGCAACGCTGCTATCTGATAGTGACATATTCTACTGACAAATATAATCTGTTCTTCTTCAAAGCTATTCTTCTTAATAAACACCGTTTTTGCTATCGTAGATTCCACCTTATGGTGGTTAACAAATGGCAATATTAAAAAATACGCGACCCTGATAATACCTGAAGCTGAATTCACTCTTGATGGGTTTTCATTGGTAAAAATTACCGATAAGCGGATTGAACAATATTGTTGCGCTGATCTATTTAGTGCGTCTGTTACGCCCTATGACGTGGCCTATATGAGAAATATTAATTTGAAGATTTATGCTTTATAGCTTATTCGCCCGGACCAATGGTATTGGCTACAACAACGTGCGGGTTTTAGGTTTCTTTAGTTTCTCTATTAAAGAAAAACAACAATTTTCGTTTTGAACACTGCAGTGAACGGAAATTCACACCCCGCCTGAACATGTTATATCGTACAGGTAACAAGCGCGCCGGGTCCTTCATCATGCATCACTTCTCCCTAGCTGTGACGCCGAGAGACAATGCCATAGCCACCCTCTATGGGGATGACCATGCACCCTGCACGCTACCCTACAAATTTTTGACCTAAACGATCTTGTTTACTGAGAATATGTCTGTCGTTTATAACATAATAATACCTGATCGCATCTGGTAGGTCTTGTGGTACGAGGTCATCTCCAGGCCAAGGGATGTACGTGGTTTTAACGCGATCGTTGAAGTACTCAAGCGCTGTCAAAATCTCCGACGTGTTCTTGGCGAGCATACAGCTGACCACATGGTCCATTTTTTTATTCGGTGCAAAGTCCTGCTCAGTGGCGCAATCGAGAGCGGCCGCCGCGCTTTCAAACTGCTGACGCGCCTCGTCAGGATTGTCGGTAATTTTATAGTATGGCGCTCCACTCTGGATTATAGCGCGTTTGAACAGACCCTTCGACAGAGGTGACACAAGATGAAAACCCAAAGAAATCCCGCCAGCACTATGTCCAAATATTGTGATGGACTCCGGGTCTCCATTGAAGTACTGGACGTTCTCCTTAATCCATCTAAAATGCGCACGTAAATATACCGCTTGATGATTCCGTCATATCTACGAATACAATATATATATATATATATATATATATACTTTTAACAAGCAATAAACCTGCACCAAATGACTGTCGAGGTCTACACTCGCACCTGAACGCGAGATGTTGGTCCCATAGCCCTTGATTGCCAGGTATTTCGGGAATTCGCGCATTCATAAATCCGAGTGGTCCAAGACGATAGTTCACCGTGACAATAACGACGTCAGTCAGAGCTGCCAATGTTGCCCCGTTGTAGAACCGATAGTTCGTGCTTCCGAAGAAGAACGCCCCTCCGTAGAGGAACACCATCACCGTTTTTGGACGGCTATCAGCGGTGTTATCTGAGGAAGTGGAACAATTTGAATAAAACAATGTTACGCTAACCAGTGGTTGCTCCCATCTACAACATGTTATTATTTGGAAATTCATCGGATGTATTTTCACTCTCATTTAGCCGAGGAGAGTCAGTACAATATCGAGCCGACAGCGGCGTCTATTGTATTATTCAAATTCATTCATCGGGGTTTTGGGCATTTGGCATTTGAACCGGCCTCTAGAAGCAGCTGAATTTATTCAGGTACTTGATATATTTTTCTGTTACTTGGCTTAAAACTTCCTGCCACAGGGTTCGAAAGGAGCTTGTACAATGTGAGGAAGGTCAGTGACTTACAACGGGCAGGTTTTCTTAAGAGACTCTAATAAATTGTGTCTTAGATCTGAGTGACAAGCTTGACGAACAGCTAAGCGTTGTTTATATATTAAATTGAGTGTTTCGTCAATCACTCCACGTGTAAAAGATATATATATATATATTATATACATTTGTCTCAAATCGGTTCTGATTCCTGGAGTAACCCGTGTTGTTACAAATTTATAACGAGTTGCTTCCAGAATCATACGACCGGTGGCGTTGGCAATACGAATTTCGCAACATACAAACACGATTTCCACGGCACTTATCCAAGTGAACACTACGTAAACGATTTGGCAGTGGATAAAACACTTCTGTAAATATGTTAAGTCATCGATTTTTTATCAAACGTTTCTAAAAAGTAAAATATCCGCAGAGTGATCTGTTAGACACGCGTATACCGACACCCAATACGCGAAACGATTAAGGGACGTATCCTAAATGTATGTGCATATATATACAAAATAGCGTCACCGTTTATAATTTTACCTGGACAAGGCCCCATATGATACACGCCGAGACGGGAAGGAGACAAAATCATGTTGACAGTTAAAAAGGTAGTGGACTCACAGTTAGGAACAAATAATAATATATACATTAGCTCACGAAAGGCTAAAGTGAAACACCTCAGCCCGCCTCCTTGCCAGGGACAGCCAAAAAGAGTTCCTGCTACAAGCTGCTCGCGTCGCTGATGACTAAGAGATTTAATCAGTTCCGGGAGCCCGGGACGGTGGTGCCGAGCGAACAACATAACTTTAGACGACATCGTTCTACTATGACAGCATAGGCGTTAGTTGTGGTGCTCGTCGATATCATGGCCGGGTTCGATTCCGCCCCTCGGACATAGGATTGCTGGTCTAGGTGAGAAATTACGGCCATTAAACAATTCTAATCCTTCCGGTGGCCATTCCTCACTACGACAAAATCAGGATCGATAATGGCGTAGCGGAACTCCCCCTTTTCCCTAAAACCACCGATGCAGCTTATTCCGAGTTTGGTAACCTTGTCTGCTACTTTTCTCAGTCTTACTTAAAGATCTGGGGGCATCACGACTCTCCCAAGTCGCGGACAGCCTTTTTGTCCATGGTAGCAGCCGGCACAGCAGGCGCTGGCGAGGCTGCACGCGGCATCCGCGGACATTGGGCTGACTTTGAATTAAAGATACATGATGGCAATGAAGATCAGAAGGGGGGGGGGGGGATCGCTTCCCCTGAGGTATAACGGCTCTCCTCTCACCCCCGTGAACAAATTCTCGTATCTCGGAGTCTTCCTAATTCTAAAATCGCCACAGTTCCCTGTCTCATGTTACTGAGAGATGCGAAAAGGCGATTTCAGCTGTGTCGACAATCAGGAACCCCCGGCTCCGGCCTATATCGGCTCCTTTGAGTCTTTTTGACTTGAAAGATGTACCGAGGGCAGCCCACAGGTGAACACCACCTGGGACCACCTAAAGTGGACGTATCTGGAGCAGTTCAATCGTTTGTAGGCATCCTATCTGAAACAGGTCATTGGGCTCTACCGCACAGCCAGCGATTGATACTGGTCGGCATAGCATTTATATTATATAATTGCAAACGAAAAATAAAAAATTCAGTAGGCAAATGTTGAGACCGCAAAACACAAAGAATATGCCTGCACAAATTCTGCTGGACTAATACCAACTTGCTAGTGGTGCCCAGATGTTGAGGTAGAGGCAATCCTCGCTGCGCTCGTCCTGGGTAAAATTGAAGACACGATTGACGACAACATCGGGTTGCGCACATGACGGCGGCAAGAACATTGCCTTCAGTTCTCTCATCCATGGCTTCACCGGAAGTGGCTTGCGGAATCGTAGAGGGCCTACACGATGGGGTAGAGAAACGTTTTCATTATGTAATCGCTCTCCTTTTCTCGACTTCTGGTTATACTCGCTAACGGAATGCTCGCTCGTGTTCAAGAAATGCTGATAACCTACTTTAAATAGTTCTCGCCGAACGTACCTGAAGTCACTTAACTAGAAACTTATCCAGACAACATACATGATGTTCACATAATTACGCAGCTACGAGGTAGCACAAAATAGGTAAAAGCCTTTTTAACAAGTGCTCTAGATAGTAACGGGTAAGCACCCAGTTACTTGTTCAAATAACATTTCATAGTTAACTTCTTGAACCCCCTGTACTCGATTGATTGTTTCATCTGTAGAACCAATATGATACCTCTGGTTCGGCTCTGAAAAAACAGCATCCACCACATTATATGCTATTTCAAGTGGGGGCGCTGTTGTGAGTTTCGTTTAAAAACACCACTTTACAAATCTCGTATTGTATGCATGGAAATGTGCGTACAGTACTTGGGAAAACCAAAAACCGGCGAGGTACGGTGTTTTCTAAAGTCCCGAGGAGCTAGAGGATGCATGTTGGCCAATGATTATTCATACCGAATCGCCGATTTATGACTAATATGGTAATTACGATGAAATATTAATTAGGGTCGGGTTTTTAAGACAATCAGTACAGTTAAAGAACAAAGCATCCCAAAATGGCCTTCGATACCCATCAACTATGTGTGCTTAGAATATTGGTACACCGACAAGTGAATGCACAAGTGCCGATCGAACATGAGTTAAACTCTCAATAAATGGTATTGGGTTAGTAGCTAGATCAACAACGTGGTGCTTTTCGGTGCAGCAGAAGAGCAATTGAAAGCTGTTTTTGATGACTTCCCCAGTCACTAGTATATTTGACATCAAGTACCTTCGAAATGAGCATTTGATCTGCCGTGTTTACGATTTTGGGGTATTTAGTTTGTGCTTGCTAAATCTGAATGAGCAGCAAATGGTGTAGCGGAACTATTCTATCTCGAGTGGGATCAATGGGATTCACTTGTCTTGTTTCTGGGATACAAATTCTGGCTATTCAGTCATCAATTGAAAACAAGAGTTAAACAAATCGTGAGCGCTGCTATAAATACTGATTCTTTACTATGTTAATGGAACCCATTTTACAAGTAGATTATTCTAGACACATAAATCACTGGATCATTTGTGAATTTTTGAAGGAATACATGAAATATATTCCTTGTTATTGAAGTATAACAAAGGTATATGTCACTCCACAGGGCTACAGCGAACATAAGGCCTCTCACTTACTACAGCTAGAGACTTTTCCGTCCAAGCCGCACGTGCGGACACATACGTGATTTGTTGAGCAAAACGAGAAACTCGCAATTAAATGACATCAGCTTAACACCCTCTATCGTTCCGCCGAGCCACAGTAATCAAAGCCGAGGGCATTGACACAAGAAGGAGGAGCCTATGTGTTCTCTAGATGCCTCCATCGATATTTAAAATTATGTCGCTTGAGGAGTTCTGGGGAGCTGGGAGGTTAGCCAAATATTAACTGGAAATCGTGCATATAGTTGCTCATCTGTCGGAGGTAAAAACCGCACCGAAACTATTCCGGGTCTCCCGATATTTCCATATCTCATTAACTAGCACATTGGGACCTTTGAATCCTATTTAAACCATTGCGATTGTTAGATCAGCCATAGTGGCCTGGTATATTTCACCAATATGCAGGCGCTCGATTTTCATGTTTGCGCCACTTACCTATTGGTGGCTGGGCAAACGGCACCCCAAGAAACGTGTTCACATGTCGACCAAATTTCTCCTCCCGAAATCCTCGAATTTTGCCTGAGCGTGTCTTCACTAATGGGTCATACTTCTTCACAACGTACACATCTGCCGACGATAGCGTTACGAGCAATCCGAGGATGATCGGTAGCATACATGCCAATAACGGCGTCCCGTAACCAAACGTACGCCTCATGATCGGAGCACCGTGCTCGGAGACTCGCGATTGTCTCCACGAACTTCACAAGAGTGGAGCTCTGAACGAGTCCAGCTCCTTCAGGAAAAGAAAGCCAGCTCCACTGGCGCAAGTACAAAGCCGCTTCGAGTCGGATGAAGACGACCGCGCCGTACCATACGTGAACTAAGTGCCGAATGGCCCCGTGTGCCTCAGTTCTCTCAGTGTCTGCAGCAGGTGGATCAGTGCGGTACCTCTGTGGCGACCGCTGCTACCTTGTGCTGCAGTCGCGGCAGCAGCAGCAGCAGCGGATGTAGTGAAGCACGGACCAAATCTCCCTTTCCGCGCGGTCACGGTCGATACAGAAGACACAGGCAACCACTACCAATAACAGCGATAGCGGCGATGTTGCCTCTCATAAGCGGTACTACCACTTGACAGAGTTGCGACGCGCCCCCGAGAGCCACCACCAGCTCACCCCGCATAGACGCATATAACAGTAGTCGACATAGAAATTGTAGTTACTGACAAAGGGACGGACAGACGATCTGACACATACACAACACGCACAAACCTCCTACACAGGTACACCAACGATCCAGAATCGCTTCGGGCTTTCGTGGAGCCCTCGCTGGCAAATTGACTAGCGATAGCTTGTCCAGAGGCAAAGTAGACGATTCCAATTAGTAGAAGCTATATCGACGCACATAAGAAACCGCTCTATATCGCGTTGCGTACGACATATCGCAAGATCTGGTGTATGAATACAATGCGACGACAATAATAGTAATAATAATAATTAGACGGACCGAATACTGATCGAAAGGGTAGAAGCAGGAGTTTCAGCAGTCGCCCGCGCCCACTTCACCGACAACTGATAACCACCGCTGACAGGTGTACGCCAATATACAAACAACACGACGCAGAGACGCTCATTACGGTTCCGGTGGCACAGCAACCTCAGGACAAATACGTAAGTGCTGCCGTTTAGGAGCTGGCAGATACGCGAGCAGAGGGCTTGCGCCTCGGCAGCTATCCGTAGTCTGGGCGGGAACTATCGCCGCCGTTGAAGAGGCACAAGTTGTTGACGAAAAATGAAAGGGATCGATGAAAAGCAAACGACAACGGTGCAGAGGAAAGAACGCCTTGGCTTTACTGGAACATCCGTCAGGCGCCACAAGATGACGTTGATGGAACTGCGCTTCTAAGACGAAGGAGCTACGTCGAAGCCTTGTGACGTCTGCGCCAGAGAAATTCTTACGTTATTGTCGTCATTTGTACACCCGGGTTGAGAATCACCGCAGCTGTGCCAGACTACACTACGCGATCTGTATTTCGGCAAAAGCCTTAGCGGATCCTCATCGTCAGATCTGTGTCTTTCGTGTATGGGCGGAGGGCGGACGGGACGCAAGGCAGCGCCACCCACAGCGAATGGTTTTTCTTCTTTCCGTGGCGCCGGCTAACGTGAATGGTTCTGGTGAACGGTAATGAGTGACAATGTTATTAGAGTGGGATAGTTAGTGAGGGGTAATACGCTAATTAGGAGTGATAGGTCAATGCAACTTGTCGAGCCCGGTGGCCTGGTGGTGCATTCGTGTGCGCCTCGCAATTGGAGGAGGGACGTAGGTACACGGGTTCGATGCCCACCGTTGCCCACATTTGCATTCAGGGCTCCGTCTTACGAAATAATACTAAAAAGCAGTGCCGTGAACTGTAAATGTTGGCTGAGAGTCAGCCCGAAAACCTTAGGTCAATGCAACTTATCTGCCTGTTTTTGCAGCGCTTCATTCACATCCCATTAGGATTTCACTGAATATACCTCGTGGGATAACTCCTGCCCACAAGCAAGCCGCCGCTATAGGGTCGGCGAATTGGTTGAGTTCAAATAAAAACGATGAGTGTTACAGGATACTGGACACCTGAGTCGGAGGAGGGTATTTGAACAACCAGACAGCCCTTACTTTTTCTATGGGGGGCTTCGGGAACGCGTAATGCACATGCGTGACAGAACAGCCTCTTGTCACCTAGTGTGAGACTCTTAAGCTCACTAAAACCCGTTTTCCCCCCACCCCTGGTTGATTTGTGACAGCCCTTACCTAATAATACTTGACCTCCGTCAAAACGAACAAATAAAAAAAAAAAAAAATATATATATATATATATATAACTACATTTTGATGTCGTCACCAAAATAAAATTTTCCTCAAATATAACACGCTACTCATCTAGTATAAGTAGTCCTAGTCACCGGCAGTCAAACAAATCACGTCCTTAGTGTTACGAAAAGCGACATTGGCGTCACTGCGTGTTTTTTTTTCTGGATATTTACATGAACAGTGTGAAATATAATCGGTATGACACGCATTTAGAGGATTACGTAGAATTTCATCAAAAATAGAGACGGTCTCTAGGAGTATTGTATATCACAGGATAGAATCTACACCACATTTTACATTACATATCTTGGCGGCGCCGTAAGGTTTGTCACGTTTTTGTAGTGCTTCTAATTATATCGGTCAATTATATATATATATATTATATATATATTTGCTTTATATCTACTCGGTCGGTCCATCTTACATCAGAAACAATCAACTAATGTATTATATTCGTTCATCGTAGCTTCGAGTGCGCCTCGAATTGTTGTGGCATTTCGCGATTACCTCCAACATCGTTAAGCAGACGTCGTATAGTATGATTATTTACACTAGATTTTTATACATCGATTATATTTACATTATGTGCGCCAGTGCCACAAAGGAGTCCCCGTCGAATCTGTTTACAGCCATCTCGACAAGTGACTATGAGTGACTTGAAGAGTATGATAAATAGGCATTATATGTTCTTGTACACAGAATCCAACCTCACGCGAGCAATACCCGTCGGCGTGGATCAGCAGCATTGAAGATGTTTTTGAACCGTTTCCAGCAGATCCATGGCATGGGGCAGCCGGCGACACGAGGCATCAACAACGGCAGCAGCCTCCGTCGCCTTTTGACTTGGCCTTCTCCATTCCGTAAGCCTTATGATAAAAAATACTCATACACACATTGGCCTCCCCCTTGCTCTGGCAGTGAATCAACAAGTTCGACAATACGTCGTCGCCTTCATCGTCATCAGGACATAGGAAAAATTGACCCAAAAAGTTTGCTGCCCAGCGATCCGATGCAGCACGGCCAGAAAACGACGTCCAGAAATCGTACTTTCCCGCCCCCTAAGCACATTAATGAATCTGGTGTTCTTTCATTGTGCAAAATTGAACATTTCACCTTACGAATAGAATGTAATCTACATTTTGGATGCGGCAGGTTACAGAGCGACGATGATACTTGTTGTCGAAGCGGCGAGTTCGGATGCTTCAAGCATCGGTTAGGGTCGCTCAAATGGTTGAGTGCAAACATTATAGCAATAGAGCACTTATTTCATATTATCACGTGTTTCAATATGTACAATATTTAAGTATATTGATACTGTTATTATTAGGTGGTACTTGAAGCGGCCATAAATCAGTGATTGTTGTTAGTGTCGATCCTGGTATTTCTCTCAATTGGTTCTCGGGCTAGTTCGGAAGATCCGATTTCCGATGGGAGCCTGCCGATATGAGCAACGAGCGCGGCAGATCCAACGGGGCTTGTTAAAGCGGTATCTGATATGTTTGGAGCTACGGGAGTGTGCATCTGACTGCCTGAGTTGAGAGTTGATTCTACTCCTGTTTTTGCTTTCGCTAATTGTATGCTCGACTATGCTCGACGTTCTATTGTATGATTTATTGTTTGTTACTGTAACTCTAATACTAGTTCTTGTGTGATTAAAGTGGAGAATTCGACTTCTTAATGATATTTGTTATGGTTGTTATTATGACTGTTACCCACAAAGAACCTTGTGGATTGACTGTTGACTTCAACAATATGTTTTTATTTAGCCAAGTACAACATATACGAGCTGCTAGACCAATCAGTTAGATCGATCCTCCCAGTTCGAGCTTGCCTACGATGTGATCACAAGGAGGATAATATAACCAAACAAAGTTTTAAATGTTATGGCCGTCTCCTCTGTTGTTACTGCTGCTGTTGTCACGGTTCAAGCTTGCCAACAACCAGTTGTGCTCACCAATCCTCCCCGATATCACCTCATCTCACTGACTCACCGTCAGCATCTATCTACAAGCATCCGCAGTCAGGAAAGTAGCAAGCCATCTATAATTCGTCATCCACCCCACCTTCGATACGCTACTACGACACTGTTTCTAAACGACTCTTCGCGCAGTCGTCATTCGCTCGCATATACGTTCACCTGCACGAAGCAGGCGTCGAATGAATCGACGCAAAAAAGGTGACAATTATTCCGAACAGTGCAGCCGTATATCTGCCGAATCCGAGTAGTCACCGGAGCGTCGAACGAGCCGCAGCAGATGCGGCAGCAGAAGTCTCAGCCCGACAGAAGCAGAAGATCCGCAAAAAGACAACCGCAGTTGGCCCCGCGATTGCCGCACTGCGGAGGGGTACGCGGTGCAAAGCCGCTCGTCCGGCACCACCGATATGAATAAGTGAAAATGTTTCGTTACCTTCGTATGGACGGACGGCTGACTGACTGCTTGCTGGCTGCCGGCCCTTCGCGGCTGCTGCTGCTCCTTGCGCCTCTCGTCTTGATCTTGAGCAGTGACGAGAAGTGATGGTGGTGTGAACTTGAGCTGTCCGTTCGGCGCGGCTCGACCACGGTCAAGGAGAATCGCTCACCCAATCCCCGCCGCTGCCGCCGCCCCCTGTCCGCTTGGCCACTGTCGTTTTCTTCGCCAAGATTGTTGTTATCATCGTTTGTCAACGAAACGCCGGCATCATCATAAAGCGTTGGCATATGACGAGCATATACTACTTACTGATCTATTGCGTGGATATGGACACGCTGTCGATATCGTTGCTCGACGCGGCCGATATTGCAGTTGGTTCCGCGGTCGGCGGAACCGCTGCCGCTAGCGGGAACGAACAGGAAGAGAGACATGCCCATGAAGATAACAAAGAAAACCGAGCCGATAGTGTCTGTCGCTAGTATGTTGGCCGACTTTGTTTACAGATGTTGGGTGTGAGTGTCTGTGATAGCGTGTTGAGCTTTCGTAAATGAAATTCTGACAACGGAACAACCGCTGGGTCAATATTTACGTAGATAACTATTGAGGGACCAATATGCTGTGAAGTGCTTACAGCGTGGTGGGCATCCACCGCACGAAGCTAATGGCGCATGAGAAACTAATAAAATTCTAACAGCCGCCCTAGCTGTACCAGGGATGTAACTGCGATGTAACTGGGATGTAACTGCGATCTTAAGTTGAAGAACTATTTCAATGAATAGGCAAATCAAAGTAATCGACTTCGGATGCCGATATCATGAGAACAAGAAAAACACGCCAGTTGACCCTTAGCATACGATATGTATGACAGTACTGCGATCTTAGAATTGCTGTAAGCTTATATTCTGATCTTGTAGCCTACTGGGAATTGTACCCGCATTATATTGGCTGAGCCAAATGGAGTTGAAATCCTGACAAGTACCGAAAAAGAGTGCGAACAAGGGCAAGTTTTTCCGACAGCCGCCAAACGGCCTTTCCCGAAGCATCGTCTGAAAGCATCACTCCCCACCCCGTATATACGATACTAGGTATAAAGTAATACGCGGGTAAAACCAAAATCGCTACATATTACAGTTCTCCAGGCTACACTTCGCTCAAAGGGCATCTATCAACTGTCGTCATTCTGATGGAAATACCTGATACTATTCTCGAAATGACCACACGGAAAAATGAGGTGAACAAAAATAATCTACGCAATGATAAGCACGCCCCGACAATAGAATCGTTTATGGCTGGCCCCCAGCCGGTCTCTCGTCAATTACCACTTAACGGTACTTAGTCGTATATCATAAGAATCTAGCGGAAACTAGCAAGAATGGTCGGAACTAGCCATTATTAGGCTTTGCGTTTGTCTCGAGGAAGAAGTCAGTGATATCACCTTGAGGCGAGATCTAGCCTCTACCTCATTGACACTTTCGTTCTCAGCAGTTTACGTGAGTCGATAATCGTTACGGATTAATCAATATTTCTATGAATCTGATATTTCTGAATGACTTTCTGAGGAAGTCGTTGTTGAAAAGACATGATTTTTCGCGCAGTTATTATAGCCGCATATTTCATCCACCATCGTTGCCCTTCTAACTGTACGCGATTCTTTCTGCTCGGACAAGAAAAAGCGAAACGAATTGAACAATCGTCTTCGAAACTTTTTCTCCAGCATCTTGAAAACGAATAGTTGAGATACTGGTTAACATGTTCATGTTGTTATTATTATTATGATTGTTATTACGTTTCCGAACTATTTTGAGCTATTTTGTGCGCTCATGACCTCTGTTTCAACAAAACTACCGATTATGTTGATTTCCGCCTTGGGATCGCATCAATCGTTCTGCAGCACTTTCCATCGGAATGAGATGGTTGGCGTTATCGATGATAGACACTTTGAAAAGGAAGTCCTTGTTAACGGACGCCGCGAACGCTGAGAGACGTGAAAGTAATGCTGCGTTTAAGCTATGTTAAGCTACCACCACCAGTGTACCACGCTAGTAGATGAAAAAGTCAGGAAATGCCCGTGCCCAGCACCCAAGCGTTACTTAAAACAAACAGTGCTATTACATAGGTTGATTCGAAGGAGGTCGCTACCATGATATTCTCAGATACGAAATTGGTGTTTTTAATTACGCCAAACGCAAGCAATACTGAGTCAGTATTGCTCACTATTGCTTGCGTTTGGCGAGTTACGCAAGCATGCAGAAACCTAGACACATCTCAGCTTATTGTGTAGGGATAGCAGGGGACGCCATAAAGCACTGTCTATGTTGAAAATAAGGAATAACAAAAGAGGGCTCATTGTGACTGCATTCATTTATCAAGACTCACAGAAAAGCTGTCGGCCATTTGGCTCTCCTCTGCCTCAGATCAATGGTGGGTCAATAAAGATAAACAAAAATTCATACGTTGATATAATGCGAACATAGGATACGTAGGAAACTGATTTTCTCGAAGACGGTTAATTCAAGTGGGTGACAATTGTACCAGCTAAACGTGAAATACATTTAAGAATAAGAACAGGCTTCTCTATATATCTTTAATATAGTATTTAGGAAAGTTCCACTTCTTCAAAATAGAATTTGAGTTGCCCCTTTAGATATTTAAAGAAAATCTTCGCATTAGTAATTCGGTTGCACTTGATTCTCAAGTAGCGCACCACAACATGTATCCTAATGTCTGTAGAAAGTTAATGACTCTATCCCTGGTTCTCCCAATGATTCGAAGGTTACAGGTCTAAAGTAGTACTCATTCGCTAATGAGGCGTATTTTCTGTTCTTGGCTTGTCCCTCTGTTTTGGCTGTGTGGCCAGGCTGTGTTGTTCCACGACTGACATAAGATGGTACTTGCAGTGGCACCCACAGTGCAATTAGAAACCAGAATTTTACCTCTGGAGAAGGGGACATATCGCAAGTGCGTTCCGCAAGAGCGACAAATACTTGCTGGTTCACGAATGCAACCGAAGGCCACCACATCAGAGGGTGCTGGGAACATGGACGATACTGGATACGGTCAGATCGCCGATCATGGTAGGACACGAGGGGGCGTCTGAACCCATGGTGGACACAGGACCATGGGGGAGTGCACAAAGCCGTTAGGGGACTGGACCACACAGAAGCCGACAGCCGCCAAGCGGTAGTACAAAACAGAGGACAGAAACAGCAGTGGGCGACCTTGGCCGGGCAGAAAGACTCCGGTTGTAGGCCGATAGGGAAGGGTAAATGCAAGGGTTTTATTGGATTATTAACAGTTTTACAATGCCCAAGTTCTCTATCTGTCACGATAACTTAGGGGAAATTATAGGGAGTTCATTGCAAACAGCCTAACCGATAGAATTCGTCCACTAAAGATGTGATCTGATTTTCTCAAATGGCGAGTAAGCATTGCACCATCCGATGCTATTTTCTTCGCCAAATAGAGAGAGCTGAACAGAAGGACACATAGCCGCGATAAACGTAGCCTGGTATCACCATCCAACAACTCCACAGGCGTGTCTCCAAATAGATGCTTGTTAAAGAAATTAACCGTATTATCAAAGATGATTGGTTTCTTCGTGATTTAGTGGTACCAAAACCCGTTTTTGTAGAGAAAAGAATGGGGTCACATTGATGGACGGGTAACTTTTTGTTTCTGAATTTGATGCGCAATTAAGGCATAATGAACCCTGTTTAATTTTGTAATTTTTTTTGTTCTGCGTAACAACGTAGGAGCTATTGCAAAAGCAGATTGAACAAATGACTTCATTAACTGTTTGAACGAACTACCAAGTAATCAAAACACATTCATAACATTGGATGCTATCAAACCGATCATATGAATAAAAACATAATAAGCGCTAGAATAACAATATAAGTTTATGTCACGATGATAAAACATATCAATATATTGAACTGCATTTATTTACAAAATGAATGAGCAGGCATATCTACACAACGAAGAAGAACCCTCAGAAATTCTATGACCTGCGACAGACAAAAATTGAGCAACACCAAGCAACAATCAACAGCCAATTTCACTTTCTTTAAAAAAAAGGAGAGAAATATATCGTTATATAAACCACAACAGGTACAAGCGGCACTCCTAGAACTGTAGTAATTACCAAGGGAAGATACGACGTTCTTCTTAGAGAGGCGTCCACGAATTAACTACGAAACGAGAAAAAAAGTGTTTTATAGGGTCCGTAAAACGAACTTATTTTTTGCTTTTGTTAACAAGACACAAACACCGTTTCAAAACGATTTTCCTTTACAAGAGAATGCTATACGAATATCGATCTCTACGGGAGAGGTATCTGTAAGTCGAATGATTTTGTAGGTTGACTACGCATTGCAACAACATCCAACAACGCATCCATCTTCTGACATCTAACCAAGCTGTGTCTAGCTGTAACGACTATCTGCCGCCTCGAGAAGTGTTTTGTTTTTGCGACCCTCGCTAAAATCATGCGCAACTAAGAGTTTCTCGCCGACTGGCTCACCGAATCCACGTTACAATGCTGTAACGTGTTAGGTTCTCTCTATGTTTTTAGTGTGCGGTTTAATAATTATTCTCGCTTATATGTGATCATATCGGACGCAATGGACAATTCGCAAATATCTGGTGTCGAATCCTAAGATTTCAGAATATCTGTTGCTGTTGCTGTTTCATACTTGTATAGTTTCCGTTAGGCCATTAACTGTTATGCAACTGTTATGTCATTAACTGTCTATATATCTATATATATATATATATATATATATATATTATATCACACGTGGTATTCTGCCAAGACTACCTTAACATGTGATTTCGAATGTCGCAAACTACCAGAACGTTGGTTTACAGGGACAGCGGCCAGAACAGCGGTACTTGGACATTATTAGATATAACGAATCCATCGCGGACGGAGATCGTCTGTTTTGAAACACCTCGCCTCATGAACGTGCTTCGTATGTAAAATTCAGGAATTTTTGCTGGGAATGTCTCTCCATCTGGTGATCGACACAATCTTAACCTGACTCAATATATAATAGTATCGTATCTGAACAGCGAAAATAATACTCGACAGACTTTCATCAATATATATATATATGCAAGGCGATCAATTGATATCAGGAGCTACCACTTAACACGCTAAACAAGTCATGGCATAATCTATCAGGTGAGGTTACGTAACTCAGCTGATTTGTCATTTTTTCAAATAGCTAAAAATGTACATTCGCACGTGCGTGGTGAATCAGGTGGCCATTCCCGAGCTACGAACAGATTTCAGGATAAGATATGCTAAATGTCTCCCTGACCCACATAGGGATGGTATAAAAGGGGCCGAAAATTAGAGATCGTCACACAGACTCGTCTTTCATTACGGAATACAGCCTTAGCATCGACATCGAGCAGAATGAAGTTCGTATTCCTCGCTTTGCTGATTGTCCTCGCCATGGCCGTTCAAGGTTTGTTGAACATAGTCACCCATCATAGCTACAATACTTAATATACATCTGGCTGTATAGACGTATTTATATACGACATTTGTGGGTGATTGCTCGTTCTCAAACCGTCGAGGCTGTGTAAACGAGCTTGCCCTCGACCTGCGCTGTTACTGGACAAGGTTAGCTTTGGAAAGAGACAGGTTATCATGATTGGTCATTTGTCACCGATAACTAGATCTGATTGGGTTTTAACGATTCGGTTTCATTCCTACTGCAGGCGGATTCGCTTGCATGTGCCAGTATCGAGGTGGTCTATGTGTGAGCACTAGCTGCCCTTCAGGGTGGAGACCAACCAACTGGTCCGAGAGCTGCTACGCAGGTCAATTGTGCTGTATTAGATGGCAGGTCGCGAGAAGTGTCTCACATCAATAGAGTCATCCCATAATGCCCCATCAAATGCCACGGAACCATGAAGATGACGAGAACATTAATAGCCATCAAATTGATGGCACCAACTAATACCACAAGTTAATTTAATACTTTTGTCGACTAAATAATAAACGCGTATTTCGTCAATATAAACAAAGATTGTTTCCTATTTTAGCGTCTACTAGTATTCAGTGAGCTACATGGGAAGTCTCACTTCAATAAATTAAATCTGCAAACATAATGTGATTAATAGTCACATGATATCACGCTCACAAAACGAAGCGGTACTTTAGTTGTACTTACATAGTCCTCTTCCGTGCTGAAAGAAATCGCAGATGAATTACCGAGAAAATAGTAAGTAGGTACACCTATGCTGAATATTGATTTTGGGGGGGGGGAGTGACATTTTCGATTGTTCTACCAACTTAGTTAATAAATAAAAAGGGTCGTAATGATAGCACACATCAGATAACGGATGCCTCAGAGCAAAATAAAGTATCTCTGCCCTCATCTGAAAAAAAAATGTCAAGTGTTCTTCTGCCGGATCGGAATCGCCTTCGTAAAAAATATTATACATGTGTGTGTGAGTACACTCCCCGACACCAAAGGAGTTATCTCTTTGAGGTAACTAACGATATCAAATGGGATCGTACTTTGCGGTATGAGACTGCGTACAGGTGATACAATTACAAACTGACAGACGGTGAGTGAGAAAGGAGACCCGAGTTAACTACGAGATCAAGAATTGTTCTGCCGCTTCTATCCTCCGCACCCCATGGCTTTCAGGTTAGTCCTGGATGGACACATAATGTCATGAACATCCTTAAACATTTTAACTCTTTGGCTTGCAGCTTATGTTTTACTGTCATATCAAACTGAAACCGGACTCAAACTGTAGGTGGTACCTTGGAAAGACGGCGATGCAACATTAAACATTTACGCACTCGCTTTTATAGTCCGCAATTCACTACCGGGGGCCATGGGACTCTACCCAATAAAACGCATAGAGGTGAAATGCTATTTACATCATATACGTGGCTTACCCGTATACAGCTTTCCTGAACATTTATATCATCGCTAGATCAATCAATTGCCTGCGAGAAGAACATAGATTATTCACGGACTCTCTGCTCGCGTAAGCGATCGTCAAGACAATTCGTAGCCTAATGAGCACATCAAAAGACGCTGTGGTTTGCGGTTACACCTGCCGTAGTAATGATAGGTGAGTAAGATGCAGAATTTGAAAAGGACATTAGCATACAATCGATCCACTGAGTTATTGCGCCTAGAAATGCGAGGTTTGAAAATACTACAAACAGAACCAAAACTCGAATGTGGATGTGTGACTTCCCCACACTAATGGACGTTTTTTTAATCATTCTGCTTGTTTCGCCGCGCTGACCTGCCTAGGGACTCACTTGTTGTAGATAAAAGCTCAAAATTCTAAAAAACAAAATTCATAGCTCATTGAGGGTCCTTTCGAGTTTTTCTTACTCGTGATCTGGTGATATATATTAGAGAACTTAAGCATTATAAATATTGCAATTCCTTTAATAAATCAACAAAAACTTCACCTTTTCCATAATGACTGCTGTAACTACTAAGTTTAATTTCTGCAAATATATATCTATATATATTTATATATACATATAGTAAAAAAAATTAGAAAATGGTCATCCGAACTTAGAGCCCCAAAATCTCGGATGACGTTCGTTTTTCTATCGTGTTACAGTAATTACTGATAGATCGCTCGGTATTATTTTGACAACGGCAGTCGTACACCGTATAGTGTTATTCGTAGACGACAGGTTTTTCCTTACATAGGTTTAATCATCACTGTTAAATCGCTTAAGATGGACTTGTGGTGGCGATCAGAAAGGTCAAATGTTCGATATTGTTCATGCTATTGAAACTTCGTGGGTTCTTGGCCCAGTATAGCAGATAAATATGTTTCGAATATTGTTGCACGGCCAGGTCCACAGCCGACAGGTAACACGTTTTCATCCGGTGAATTTTCCATTATGGTGCAGCAGCACTCGGGACCTGTGACACCTAAGGAGTCAGTTGGGCATAATAATAATCGAGGCTCTTTGAGAGTACTTCAAAGCCTATGTTAACGATTTCCCTGTGATAGGACGCACCTGGAGAACTACATCCCGGTCGTAGCTATGACAAATCCAATGCAGGGTTCTCCCCGAACAGGGTCAGAAGTTCATTTCTCGTAGTTCTTCAAAGCGCTATCTAGCATTGTCAACTTGGAAATTCACAAGAAAGCAGCTAATTAGTGAAAAACATGAATTTTAGATAAGGAACGCTACGCCAGCAAGGCACTTAAAATCGTAACCAGAACTCCTAGGTTGCAATGAAACGCTCATTAAAACTTATTTCAAGGCGCTAGCGGGGCCCGACAGATCCTTATAGTAATACGTAAAGGTTAACTACTGAGGCCTGTTACATATGGGAACAGGTTAGGGCCAGCTCAAAATGTAAAAATAGATTAGATCTGTGTAGACAGCTATGGTTAAACAAGTTTACAACATAACCCAATCCTTTGATATACACAAATTATTATGAGTAGACAGACGTACACCTCTCTGACCAAGATATAGGGCATTTATTACATGAAGAGATTCTGATAACCGGTTAACTAATCGTTTCAAATTAGTTATTCCACAATCATTGACAAGCAGTAGTCCTTAGGGCATTACTCAATGGAAATCACACTTTCTTTCAACGCCGCAAACATATATAAGTCCCTTGGATCTAACAGCGTCAAAATCGACTTATCGACTGAACTGAAAAACTGCGTTCGAGATCACTATATTTCCTTTCATATCATCGTTACCCTTTTGGCTGGAAATTGGCCACGACAATACACATACACGTGCGTGAGCACAAAAGATTATTTCCCTAACGTGCCTATAGGGTCTGCGATCCTTGCCAGTCAACTGAGGCAGCTGAACTTCCCCGATCGCCTTGCAATCCTCAAGCATTGTTGTCCAACATCCACCCAGACAACACGCAACTGTCGAGCAGATGAATTCGACGACGACTTCACACGTGACAATCACCTCGTCAAAAAATCACTCAGTTAAGTCCTGGAATTCGACAGCGAAGCAGGCTGTTCCCTTGCACAGGATTTCCACTTCTTTGGCGAGGAGGTCTTCGACACTGTAAAATTTCGGCTTACCATAGCCGACAGTGGGGTTGCACGCGATCGTAAACTCTTCATTGACCGGCTTGCCATTGGAGAACGTGACGATTCTGTGAGTCTTAATAATGTCACCCTTTAAATTGTACAGCTCGATAATGATTCGCTTCTTCATTGGCCATGTACTAAATGACGGCTTGTCGTTGAGCATTTGAATAAAAACGCCCAAAAAGCATCGGCCACTAAAGGAGCCAATCTGACAAACGAACCTAACCGGATACCCGGCGGATGTCCATTGGACTCCTGGCGCCGTTTGAATACTCCCCGTCTTCTTGTGCTCCTCGATCTTCGATCTCAGCTCGACGCAGAAATATGCTTTCGGCTTTTCTAGCACAGACGAAGTGACTTTTGGACTCTGCGGCTCCTTTGTTGGCTCCTGGCTCACTTTGCAGACGGCCTGTTCAGACGTCACCTCGTCACGACACTTATGCTCGGTTCCTTCATCGTTCCATAGGTGTTCTCTGATCTCGGCGAGGTTGCCCTCGTGCCCGCAAACACAGGCTAACCTCAGACTTTTTAGAAAAAGCTCAGTAAGCTCGCCCCGATCTCCCATCGACTTTTCGTTGCATACTAGACACCGAAGCTGTATCCCCTCGGGCGTTTCACGGGTGACGCAGCAACCGTAGCAAAATATGTGCCCGCATAGTGCAACGAGCCTCTTCGGACTAAACTCACCACACGCGTCGCAGGGCGTGATAAAGCGGGCCGCACGACCCAATGGTTTCAGCGGAACTCGACCAGGATTTAACTCGTTGGGCAGCTCTCGTAGAAACATCTGCAAAAGAGTGTGAGAGAGAGAGAGGGAGATTCATTCGCACATCAGCTAGATATCATGGGTCCACCATCGAGTTTAATGTAGGTTGTGTTGTGGTGCCACTAGTGAGAAAACACAACACAGATCGTTGGGCGTGATGATGTACGTCAGAACATACAAGCAGAATTTGTTTTCACTGCTTCCGTTAACAATACCGTCTTGTTTTGGTCATTCATTCATAAAGTACACTACATAATTGTATCTACCCAACTAGATCCCATTCTAGTGGAACTCACGACGGAGCCGGTAATGTGGTGAGGTTCTCACAGCCAGAACAGAGGCGTTGGGACAAAGCAATTGTTAGATCGATCCGCGGAGAATTCGTTCAGAGTAGATCTACTGTTTAAAAGAGACATCGTTGGCGCACCTGGCGATTCGCATAATACTATCCAACTACTAATCCCAGTCTTCTATACAGCCACAATAGTAAGAATGAACATAAACCGTCGACCTTACAGTACAGTAAAGACCCACCGTTGAAAGCTGCGTCAAATGGCACATATGGTATTAACGATTAGGAAAAATGTACACAGATAAAATTCACCGTCTGGAATCCTGACGTCTCCCCCCGGCACAATAGCACACGAGTTATAGTCATACGGATTCACCAAGCTCGAGCATGGCAGGATCAAGACACTCACTGCTTAGCTCAATAGAGAGGATTTCATACCGCGAGCAACCAGCACAAAGATCAGAGCGTCGCTGCTGCGTGTAAACACAGCACAGTTCGAATCGATCGGTTGGCACACTACACAAAACACAGTCCTCTCGTGAGAAGTCGTTGCCAGAGCGCTCTAACAACCGACCTGAACAAAAGGCGGCTCAGGGGCTAACTCGAGCAGTGGCGATGAATTTGCGAGTGCCTGCTAACTTCCATTATCAATTTGTTTATTTACGTCAGTCAACAACAACAACAACAAATCTTTTCAGGTAACTATATCCTAGCGACGTGCCCTGCCTCAAATCGGCTGGTTAGTTCATACTGGCAGTTTTGATAGGTCGACAAGAACGAACTGCCTTCGCCTAGGAAATCATCGGAAGCTGTTTTCGATCGCTGTGTCTCGTGCTGCCCATGCAGCAGATGGACGTAGATAGACATGGAATAAAGAATAGCTTTAACATTACTTAAGTCGGAACATAAACCGACTCCGTGCTTCAGCCGATGGCGATATTTGTGCATGAATTTGTCATAACAACCGACTTTACAGGGATTGGAGGCTTGAATGTGGAATAATGTTCCCTGACCGACCGGTCTACGTTTGAGCATCGCGAAGGTGAGGTGAACTTCAGCGCCCGGACGTAGGAGACTCAATGAGCTTATGACTTGATTTAATTTACTTCGAAGTGATAGCTGAACCAGAATCGGTTTCGGGTAAACCACAATCATCACATTATCCATTCTACCACCATGAGGCTTAGGTAGCGTAAAATCATTTGAGTGGACCATAAATTCAGGTTCTCGACAGATTATTTTTTATGGCACATCGATCATTGACGATCGCCATTGCAATGATTAAAGTATAATGATAGAAACCTGAGCTTGTGTTTCATCGTAAAAGACTGATCAAAATGAGGGATTTTTACCCACGGATTGTGGCGCAAATTCTTGCGTATCAAACAGTTACCTGAACATAACGATGTTAAGAAAGCCTAGAAGCGATAGCTGGCTAAGTGCCCGTCATCCCAGCATTGCTTTTAGTCATTGCCTTGAGGACACGTTTGTATAATCTACTCATGTGGGCCTGACACCGGGTGGTCAATATCACAAAAAAGCAATACTAAAGAATAATTTACCTATATTCGTATGCTGTCTTGTCGTTGCTGCTGCTGCTGCTGCAGCAAGAAATGGAAATGCATATACATCCAGTAATAAAGGGTCATAAAGCCAAACGGGTAGTTTCAGTCCGCATAGTTGCTCGATGGTAATGCCATTAGGGATAAGTACCCGAGAAGTGTATTCTGATTGAATACGTTGTGATAGGGGCCTTTTAGCTGCGAACGACAGTCCTTAATCTGTATGGATTGTGCACTTGTGAAGAATGTGGATATGGGTGTGTGTGTATATATGTGTGTCTGTATGATCAAGAGATAACGAATTGTTCAATAAAAATACGATCATATACGCACAGTCGAATGGAAAACAATGCCTCGTGTTGTGTTGTGTCGATTTTTTCTTACTTTTGAGAATTTTTCAGAGGTTTTCAATCTAGCCATTGCCAAGGTCTTGGAACAGAGTCCGCCTGCATCAGGGAGAACTAGCGAAACTGAATAATTCACTGCCCGTGATACGATACTGTTTAAGGAGCGGATAGGCTGTACTGCAGAACTTAGTTCGGCACAAAATATTTGTTTTTTTCGCATCAACTAATAATGTTCTCGGGCTGACTCGGGTTGAGAGCCAACATTTGACGTTCACGAAATTGTTTTTTGCATTGCTTCCTAACACCCATAACTGGTTCACGCATCCTGTAGAAGAAATTGACATCGTCACAGGCCGCTCAATTTGCTCTCGCGTGTATAGCGTTCTGAAGCAGCGCAATGATAATGCACTTTCGACAACAGCGTTCTCTGAAAATGAGATTTGTTCGTCAACCCTTTGTCGGATATTTCAATGGATTTATCTTTAAAGTGATCAAAAATGTATGTATCTATCTTTCACGGTCAATTCTTTCGGTTAAATCGGCGGCTGACCTTCAAAAATATAACTGTTAAAAACCAAATTTGTTGTTTTTCGTTAAGATTATTTCGCTATATTTTAAATCACTGATTTAGTACTCCAGGTTTGATCTAGAGTACGTGCTCTGTTGTTTCGCGCTGTAGTTACTACTATAGTAACCTATGTAGTGCCTCGTAATTGCTTTAAGAGTGGTATGTAGACACCAAGGCAGATGACTAAAATATAAAAAAGAGGAACGATTTTTTAATCGTTTTTTGTGTTAAAAAAATATATACAACAGTTCGAAATTCGCCGACGCTGAGCACAATAGTATTCGCTTTCCATGTAGGTACATCTATAGTGGTTCGACTCAGAATCTACCTATTGAGCCAGTAAAAATTCTCCCGACCTCAAATAGATCCCTGGTAGTGTTACTCTAAAATCAAACGATACTAAAAGGTGGCGAAATAATAAAAAAATCTTACAACAAATAAAGGCTAAAGGAAGCAATGTCGATATATCTATGGGCGGGTTAGACAGAGACAACGCTACGCAAACAAAATCGTTGTTCACACAGGTGTTTGTTGCTATTTCTTTTGGTTGTATGTTCAATTCGCTTCTAGTGACAGTGGGCGAAAAGCATCTTGTCAGGTGAAGGTTATACTTCAGTGTCTTTGGCATTTTTAAAAAAAATTCACGAACGTAGGACATGGACGTCGGACGCGACAGTCACCGGATTGCCCGGCAACGTTCCGTTATCCATGTACCACAGCCGCAGGCGAGCCTGGAGGGACACAGCGAGAGGCCAGAGAGCCAGGCAGAAGAGGGCTAGGCCCAGCGGGTCCCTCTGCTGGACCCCGCACTCGGAGGATTACAAGTTGTTAACGTTGAGAAAATACTCACGCATTTTCATTCAATCTGTTAATCGTAGTGCGCAGCAAAAACATCTACAGCAGTGTTATCTATATTAGACATGAGGACGAAGAGGCAAACTTTTAAAGGCTTAATCCATCTATAGGGAAGATGATACCTGATATCGGGTTAAAAAATTACCTTTTCTCAATAGGAATTATACAATAGGTTTGGTAGAATAAAAAATTACATCCGTCGAGCCGGATTTGAACCAGCGACCTAAGGATAGCTGCTGTTGTTTGCTCTACAGTCCTCCGCTCTACCAACTGAGCTATCGACGGCGACGATAGCTATCATCGGAATTCTGTTACAACTATACCCAGCGTTGGTGTCAACTGAGGATTTTTTTTCTGCTATCACATTGGTTTTATATTATGTTTAATTGCCCGCCTAAAGGACATAAAACGGCTTGAAACTGAATAGTAAATTACAAAAATTGGTGTCCTGGACAATTATTTGGTTTGCTCAAAATCCGATCGGACACAAGGACTGTGTAAAGGCGCGAATCACTTCACAACCGAGATCTTATAAGAGTTTTGTCGTTGAGTTTCTCAGCAGAGCGTCGCAGGAACTGATCGACGAAGAAACTGATCACTCACAGGATCCGATCGAATCCCCTGCGGCGACGCTATCCTATCAGTTGCGTCTCCATAAACCTTGGCAAGTTTTGGATTAAGGCCAAATAACCAGTGAACGAGATGTCGCAGTAGAGGAATTCAAAAGCGGTGGTAGAAATTGACGTGGACTTCTACATGCCATGAGTCCCCTCCTGGACGAACCCTGTAGTACTGGCAAGATTCTGAAGATCCTAGGGGTTCAAGTTAATGGAGCTGAGACTGGGGATCAACCGTGGATAGAAAAACCTTTGAGGTCTTAAAGGATTTCGAAGCCTCGCAAGTTTGATCTAAAACCGTTGCTGCGATCGCGAAGGAATAGTTTCTCTCCATGAAACGAGGGTATTGTCGTATGTCTTGACATCTGCAAGTCTTGCCACCGATCCTAGATTCACCGGGCATGGAGCGCAGCAGTTTTGATGGCACTGTTATATTTGTGCGATTCTGCGACAATTCCTGTCGCCTTCTACTACTTTCCGGTCTACGGACGATCGTGACAAATACCGTCAACCATCTATTAGTGATAAAATAGAGTTATCGTCAGTACGGTGAGCACCAAATGTGATCGCCATCAAAGATGTCATTCTCTTCTTTTGATTCAGTATAGTTAAATTATTTATTAGTTAATTATAAAAGTGAGCGACAATTATACTCACCCGCTGAACCTGAAATACATTTAAGAACGAGGCACCACTTTCCCAATCCTTAAGCGGGTGCCCAAAATAGAAATTTCCTTGGATATCTAAGGAAAATCTTTGCATTAAAAATTCGGTTGTACGTCCCTCTGCTGTAGCGGATGCTAACCTTTCTCCTAATATGTGAAGAAATTTTAATGATTGTATCCCCGGTCCCCTAAATGTTCCGAAGGCAACAGGTCTAATATCCATTATCAAAGAGGCGTATTTTCGGTTCTTGGCTGTCCGGTTGCATTGGCTGCGTGACCAAGCTGAGTTGCTTCAAGATGTCATTCTATTCAAGAAGCAACAGGACAACAACATCGCATTATTTTCACACACACGCACGACGAGACGCTCGCTCATGACAGGCTCTTGAATCAGTGCGGTCATACACAGTGGTACTGAGACCGTTCTGTCGTGGAACGGAGGCAGCTACGGGAAAAAACTCTCATCCCCACCACGAACACATCAAATCCTGGCCACTCGGAAGTGGATGACCAGTGATTCGTTGGCGCCACTTTGTTATTTATTTCTCGTCTACACCCTCACTCTCTTTCTCGTAAAACTGCTAAGTACTTCTTCGAACCTAATATAATATATAGCAGATCATATGCATGGGATCAAATCTCATCCCATATGATTTGGAATCAAATCCTGCCAGATGTGGCGAGAAATCTTCATCAGCTTTCTTTATTTGGGGGTTCTTACAAGGTGCGACCGTTTAACAAATATGCAAGGGTGGCCCCGACAGATCCTCATAATAACACGTAAAGGTTCAGTGGTCAGGTCTGTTGCAAAGGGTAACATACTTCACAGAGAGAGAGAGGCAGCGCCGCGACTCGCGAATGGAACTTTGCATCGTTCCTTATTAGTTTTCTAATATTAGTTTATGAATTGCTACAATACTACTTTCGGCATTGCTTGATAAGATGTCCATCAAATGGGGGGGGGATCTTTAAATGCAAATTGGGGATCGAACCCGTGTCGAACTATATGTCTCTTCCGATTGCAAGGTGCGCACGAGGCCAACAATGCTACCAGGTTCGATATGAAAAGTCGAGTGTATTCGCGGTACGGACCTCCGTCCATAACAGCATTCAATACTACTATAGTACAACATGTTAACACACAAGTATAGAACAACAAGTTAACACACACATATAAGTTGGTACCGTCGATTACGATCGTTACCGCTTCGTGGTGGCAAGCTATTATACATGAAGAGGTTGCGTTCGCAACGGCTGGTTGGGAAGGGTCCCTGCGGGCTCTCGGTTGCTTGGCGGCTGGTCGTCATACGAAGCCACCGCTCTCCACAGCTCGCGAGAAAAAGAACCGTCGCGTTGGGCAAGATGGAGGAGGACCGGACCTTTCGGTCCAACTCTCGGCCTGCGCTCAATGGCCTCTGGGTGTCTGTGTGTGACTCGAAGATGCTCTCACCAATGCTCCTTACGAGCTCGTGCGCGCCGCTCTGTTCTACTCGGTCCAGCAGCGACTTTTACCACCGTTGACCTGTAGTTGCCAATTGTCCTGCCGACGACGGAGAGACAGATAGCTAGACGGACGGCGCTTGCTTACCACAGTAGAAGGCAGCGATCGTCATCACCGTGGCCATAGATTGAGGCCGGCTCTCTGCGTGGCTTGCCTTGCGGTGCTTCGCTAGCTGTGGGTTCTGCCCTGCTCTGTGATCGAATGCTGCTGCTGCTGCTGCTCCTCCTCCGATGGGTGAGTGCAAATGTTGTTCTGGACCGAGCAGCTGCACCGACGGCCCCGATCGAAAGGGCTGTCTTTTACCCACCATTTTACCCTCCCTGCTGGCGCCACCGTGCGCTCTGTCTCTGCATGGCTGCTAGCATTTAATTCTACCGCACGCGACGTCTCCTCGCACCGGGTGTAACGCGCGTTTGTGTGTGATTCTGTGAGTGTGTGTATGTGTGTGTGTGTGTGCGCGCTGGAAAATAGGGGAGAGACATTGCCAGACGGCCAGATAGATAGACACACAGGCCGGGCCACCGCAGGCGACACTAGCCACACTGAGTCGATATCAGACACACACACCACACAGGGTCGCATCTGCTAGGTACCGTGTAGACAACAACATCGCTTACAACTGACTACCTCCCAGCTTGCCAGCCACTGGTACTCACTGGACTGCTGTTTGTCAGCAGCACCACGAACAGTTGCGACTGGTTCCACCGACACCAGCTGGCTGCTGCTGCTGCTACCGCTGCGACTGCTGTCGCTGCTTCCACCGCTACCGCCGTCTGACATTGATGTTGAGCCCACACTAGAAGAACGAGCAGAGTCGTGGCTACGGAACGGGCGCCATAACCAGACACAGACAGAGTCAACGTGAGCAGTGCTGCGTTTCTGCTTCGAGCTCGAAGCAAAGGGGGGAGCGGCCTTAGCAGGCCAACCAGTGAGAGATTCCCGGGGGAGAGAACGACGACAGGGACCAGAAGTTGAACGGGGCGGCGAACGGAAAGCGCCAACAGACATCGTCAAGCGGTGCTGGTGCTGCTGCTGCTGTTGCGGATGCCGTTTGTGTGTAGTCGTTGTTAGCGCCGTTGCCACCGCCGAAGAGGCGAATCGAGCCAGCCACTCACGTTTACGTTACTTTGCGCTTAGCTGTCTGCGGCGTAGGATTGCAAGGCTGCGTTCCGGAGGGATTCGTGCTTACAAGTATTCGCTGTCGGTGTCAGTGAGTGAGCAGTGAGTGAGATTTGCTTTGTGCCTTCCGTGGAATCAGACAAATTTATAACGATTCGAGACGCTCAGTAAGCGGCGTTGTTCCCGATCGACGCCTGGTCGTTGTATCTAGCGGCGGCGGCGACAACGACGACGGACACCAGACGGAGCGCGGCTAAGCGCAAGTGATAGTGATACAGAGTTGTGAGCCGGGCGGTGCAACGACTCGAAGCCAACATGGGGCAGGAGGCCGACGATAGCAAGACCGTGATCACCCTGTACGTTAGTGGAATTAGCGCCAGCAAAGAGGTCAGTCTGTAATTGGCTCTTCGATGGGAAGAAGACGCCCGTATCGGCGTGTGTCTGTGTTTGCTGATCGTAGAAAAGAGAAGATCGAGCGTATCGTTATGTATTGAGTGGCGCTGTTAGTAACGTTCTATAATGCAAATTATGTACAATTACAAGGTACAGCCCAGCTCAGCTATTGCAGGTTGAAAGAGAGCGGACATCATCTTAGTCTGATCAACTCATTGTCGTGGCCCGTGTTGGGTGCGCGATCCGAGGTTCGAGTAGACAAGCAAGGCAGGAGCCAATGCCCTGCGTAGAATGCCCGAGAGCCGAACTCGTCCAAAGCACCATACGGGTCATTTGGGCGATTCGGCTGGGTTGGGCCGGTAGAGATCGCTGTGCTTCCGTGTTTGAAAACAGAACGCTGCCGCCTGTAAGAGCTGATCAACACTCGCTGCAAGGGCCATTGATACCGCTGGCTATCGTTGTCTATGCGCCAGCAAGCAGCAACGGTATCAGCATTAAGAGGACGATAAAACTGAGAAACTCGTTGAGTCGCTGATATACGAAGCAGTGGAATCACGATGAAAGAGGCACTGGGGGAATAAAAACATGAAAAAAATGACAATTCTAACACATTATGAAGTCATGAGACATATATGCGCATTGCCCGCAGATCAAGCTGATAGCTGATTGCTACCTGACTCATACAGGGTAATGTATGCTGGCAGAGATATCCGCAGTATCCGCCGACAAAACACTTGATCTCACATCATAAACCAACAGTGTACAATCGTTGTGTGTGACCAAGTATTGTATCGAGTAGGTAACATTTTTGGCTATTGCCTTCCGACGAATTGTACTGGTCTGCAGCCAATCTGGCAACCACTAAACCGCTGATGCTATACAGGCAATCAGGCAGGTATTCATAAGAGACTTTATATATATATATATATATATATAGTGGCTGAAATAAGGCATCTATCATTAGCTGCGTCGCGTCGTGACGTAATGGTTATACATTTGCACGCTTTTCACTTGTGAATACCCGTTGTCAAGGTACAGCTGTCAGTTCAATTTCACCGATGTAAGAGACGGCGTAACGAGGTTTACCGAGCGATCGGGCGATGTGCAAATTATCCACAAGAAAAACGTTCAAATGCGTCTCAAGAACAAAACAAAAATAGCGAAAACCGAGCTGGCAGGTGAAGGTCTTACGGTCTAACGTTTATGCCTAGTATGTCAGACCTTCTTTTTATTGACATACGCGGCGGCGATAACAAACATGAGTGGAAATCTTCCTATTGTCGACGTGAAGTGCGGACTCCAGTCGCGCAAGGATAGCCGTGTGTACCAAAAATAGGACAGGCGAGCGCAGCCACTTGGAGGGGGATGTTGGCATCGCAACAATAGCACGGGTAGCACAAATAATACACACACTTACAATACGACTGTGGTGAGCGGACAGTTTCGTTAGATGTCGATGAAGGGTTGATGTTGTCACGGGCGAAGCTCCCATAAGCGCGACAGACGAAGGCAGCGCAATGATAACAATACGAGTATATAAGTAAATATTCTAAGCTACATTTGGGCGTCTAGCTACGCTTGTCTGTGCTTGAGCGATATACACTAAGCTCGAATAGCTACAGGAGTTCTACCAGAGACAGGAAGACAAGATCTACGATAAGTGGCAGCGGCGACTGAATGATCACTGATGATTTCTCGGAGGAAGAGGACGGATGGCTGGATGCGTGGAGAGAATGAGGCCTGTGGCCCCATGGCCTGGAGAGAGCGGTTGTAGTATACAAGTGTACTCATATTTTCTAGGCCAAGCTTAGCTATCCGGTATTAAGTTACCGTTAAGAAATCTGTGTGATTCAGCCGGAGACGGTTTTGTACACAGTTGACATCTATCAAATAGCAGAATGCTGTTTTACCGCCTCGTTGCTCAATGTCCAGCGGCGTACGTGGACGGCTTCGTGGGTGGCGATCTGTAAAAATGTGATGGTGAGTCAACACTTCAATCGGGTAATGTTTGCAGGTTTCGAAATTCTCAAGAGAATTGTATACGACTTCTTTGTGCGACCATAGCAGTGGCTCAATCTCTCCTAACAAACAAACACACACACCCACATATTCGCCTACAACACATCATGCATTGAGATGAACTTGCTGGTATTGTAAATGTCCTCAAATATGACTGAGAATCGAACAGAGCACCCCTATGGCAATAGTTGATGTATGTTTATCGCAGCCACACTTGCACAGTCGAGGTGATACAGTTGTGTTTGATTCTTATGAATCACTCGTGTATCAGACGTCCACCAGCACAGATCGCAAATTGCTCAATCATGCTCCCCATGCCCTTTAGAAGCTCTCGTTAGAATGCAAACCATACGATTCCCTTGCGGTTCACCTGGGTGGGTCAACCAACTGTCTTCTTTGCAGTTAACCGGTCACGATGTGCATTTCTCTATTCTCGTCATAAGTAAGCCGCCTTTCCAATCAACGCCGATGTAGGCAGGACCGAGTCACGATTGAGTCCTAATTACTGGAAGTAGCCTGTCGGTGCAGGTCGGCCCGAGTGACCCAAAATGAGCGAGGTCGATGTCAGATTGCATATCAACCCACAAACCAAATATGCATGTATTATGATTATTCTAATTTGCAGGACGCCGTGTGTGTAGATGTGTGGTGTTTTTTTTATCAGCGATCCATTTATTCAGGTAAATTAAAAAGTATATATATATATATCACATTAATGTATTATGTATCAATGTATACTCATATGAAGTGCGTTCACGCTAACTGGCCCAAGCCCGGTGGAAATCCATAGGACTTAGGTCACTTTGCGCGAAAGCGTATCGCGTTGGTAATGCGACATCATTCTCATAAGATATCACGAATAAATGTCGTTAGCCTTAAAAGACGCTGGCTATGTTCTATTTTCGATACGAGCATTACGGAGCAGCCACAGCACGTAAACGAGCGACAATCAAAGTTTGCTCTCAATAGATGACAGATACATATGGGTCAGTTAATGTTCCCTTGTCCCAATTGGTCGTTTATGGCAATATATGTCCGGTAAGATAAATTGAATGAGCTCGGCCTTCACGTTTGTGCGTGTTGACGTTCTTGCTTAGTTTCCATTACATTAAGGTACCAATATAGACGGACATCGAAGAATCGGCCCGATATACATAATTATACGAATTCAACTCGTGAACGCTGGTTGCAAATCGTATAGCGTTCATTGTTATCTAAGCGTTCGAAAATGGTGAGTTAAATGTTCTTATTTGCACTATAGAACCGTTTCTAGACACCCCACACCCCCTCCTGGATACCGCTGGATCTAAAATCGTGTCCAATGTGTCCCTTTTTCTCTATATCCACGGCCTCACTTCTCAGTGGCGAGCTTTCCTGTAGTAGGCCATTTTTGTTTCAAAGAAGATTCAATTCGCACAAACATTGCTCGCATGATTATTTCTATTTGTGTGAGGTCTCGAAGCGTGGACACACTCATTCAGCTATAGACAACCGCGCTGACATTACGTTCAACTCTACTCAATCGATCAGAGCCGCCTGTTGTTAGGTGCTAACGTACGCGTGGAGTAGCACACGTTGTAGCATGCGCCCATCGAACTGGAACTTCTGATCTGATCGGATCTGCGACGCAAATTGGTGTAGCTGAGTACGTGTGTATGTGTGTGTGTGTGTGAGAGTGTGCCTTCTGTCTGTTGAGCGGTCGCTATACGACACATCATGTGCACACATTGAAACATATCGTCGCGTTCCGAGCGCAACCAGGTCCCCGGCTGCGCAGAATAGCCTGTCAATACGACTCAGTGTTGTGGTGGTGGTGGTGGTTGGTTCTACCAGTGCGGTGACGATGACGCCGACACTCCCTGCTGCGACCACTCTAATCATAACATAACTATTTGTGCACTTTCTTTTTCTTGTTGACTTAGTGCGCTCATTACTTCCTCGAACGTTGAAGCGCGTGCTTACGAATCGTCGAGAGCGGTTTGTGCGTTGATAATTTTAAACGTTTATAATACGACGGCGATATCACCTCTCGGCCAATTCTTTGCGTTCGTGTATGTCTGTGTGTGTGTCATTACGGATACCGTGCCGGTCAGACGTTTTGCAGTGGCGGTAGTGCTAACGAACGGTTACTATTATGGTGCAAGAAAATATCCAGCTGATCCCGACGGGGGTTCTCATGCTGGTTAGTAGGGCGAGCCCGCTATTGCTGGTAAGTCAGTTTGCATTGGCCGGCACAGACCGATCGATGGACATGTATATGGCATGCAATATTCGTCGGTCCCGAATTTAACACCGCGCGCAATCGAAGAAGCCAATTCCCTGAGTGGTTATCCTCGCGTAAATTGAATTATAATGCAAAAAACGTTTTTCGACAAATGTTTTTTTATCGACATAGATTTACGTTCGCAGTGCAGCCAGCTGCAGCAACAGCCAGTTGGAGAAGACTGTAGTAGTGGAGCTGTGGTATATTCGAGAGTTGATTGGCGAATTATTCACTTGATTATTCGCTACATATGTATATATATATATATATATATATATATATATATATATATGTATATATATACTCCTGCGAATATATGTTATATGCATTGTAGATAGAGCTCTGGGCATTTTACTCGGGAATGAGATGCTCTGCGCGTGGTGATCATGTCTCGGAATTGATTCCACATACTCACCGTGGACGTAGTTAAGCGAGCATCCGACGAACTCACGGACAGAGAGGGGCGTACCAACAATAAGGATAACAGCACTTGCTTGAATTACAATAACACTGTCTACGGGTTCGCTCAAATAAGAAATGAAATGATGACGAACAACATAATCACCACCACTGTGTTGGCCGGGTTTACTCAACAAAAGATAGTTGAGGGCCAGACATATTCTAGAAACGCCGCCCATCTAATTGTGGACGTGCATTCGACACTGGTGTATATGCGACACAATGCAGAAACACGTCTTTGTCGAATAGACTGGGCCTGAGCGAGCTCTATTTAATTTGTGCGTATACGAGACGATCAGCGGAAGCTTGTTATTCTTATGAGAAGGAGGATGTCTATTCTGTTAGGGGCCTACCTTCACGCTTTATTAGCTCCATTCGCATTGAGGGTTACGTTATATATAAATATTCTCTGCTATTTTACCCATGGGGTAAAATAGCTGTTATAAAATAGCTGTTATGTACGACCACCCTGTATTTTTTGCAAAATGCATCGATCCAATTCGCAAGGCGCTGTAATTGTATTTCAAAAAAACCACAGTAGAGAGTCACCCGCCGAGGAGACTACATGGCATGATGATGGCACTGATGTGCTCCAGCATCATGGCATCATCATGTCAGCCTTATGCTTAATACTCACAGGTAGAACATCACAATGGGAGACTCCGATGGACTTGTTACGTTGCGTAGTTGAATGCCGGGTATACGGTCCTTTCCTCCTAGGTGAGGTAAAGTATTGATCGTTCGGACATCGTTTGCTCATCTGAAAATTTAGATAACCTCCAGTGCGTAAATAGCAACGAAGATAACCCCTGAAAAATACTAGAAAATTATTGTTCTAGCTCTATTTGTCCAAAAGTTTTTTGATGTACAAAATAGCACCGAGCGACCGTACATCTTACTACTGAGACAATTCATTTTGAGCTGTCTCAGCTAACAGCCACTATGCGAATGCCCGGCCCCAGTTCTACTCCTGGTTAAGTGACCGGGCAATGAGAACTCGATAGTCCGATGACAGAAATCCCTTTGAAACTCGAATCGTAACAACACCGCCGCGCACAGTTTGAGAGGTTATCATTACTGACCGGCCATATCACTTCGTTGTCGAAATCGTCGCAAACAAATGTTCCGAACAGGTGCATTTATGCCAAGTGTGATTAGTGGTGGCCATTGACTCAGAAGCTTTGTCTGAATGCCACGTATACTATTATACGGATCACTATGTGTACGTAGATGGCACGCAATAGTAGAACGGGGACAACGCTCGCGTCCTAGTTCAGTGAACGATCAGCGTTGGTCAGCTTGGAGGCGTTGCCATTCCGATTTATTCTCGATGACATGAAACAGCTGCAGCAACAACAGATACTCTGGTCTCTCGTTTCTTTCGATGCGCTGCTACACCGATCGTACACAGACAAAATTGTATGAACTACAAAAGTAGTGTATATATGTATATATATATATTGTGTAGCATATGCAAATCTAAATGTCCCTGTCGTATCTGATATCTTGGATCAGTAGTTGTTTCCATTTCGTGTACGTTGCAGCTATCCTTAGCGTATACCGAGCGTCGAGTACCGGGTGTTCCGAAATTTACAAATGACGAATGCTCTAAAATGAATCGAGTTGAACACAGGGGACCGTAGTGTACACGAGGCATTAGCATTGCGTAGATTAGCCGAACTCGGGTGTCCTCGTACAACCCACGCCCACCTCTATCAACAGCCAACGGTACAAGTTTGCGAAGTAATTGCACTACTTTTTGAGTTTTTATTCCATTCATTTTTAATTAGGGGACCAGGGGTGGGGGGGGGGGTGAATTGAAATTAGCTGGCGGGGCAGTTGTTGAACACCCTGTAGCGAAGTGATCACCAGTGATATTCTCTGTGTTCGTATTGTCTTCGAGACTCGGCTACGCTTACTCGTGTCCTTTAGAAACAATGCGAACGAACGCGGACACGACCATCAGGAGCAACAGCAATCACGACGTTGAACTAACAGCCTCTCACAGTCCATAACGGTGCGGGGGAGCAGGCTACGAAAGTCAGTTGGAATGAAAAGAATTAACTCTCAAATGATTACCCTTATGGTTAGATAGTCCATTCTGTATAGTCAGGCTTATTGATGTTGTTATTATGGGTTTGTATCAGCGGATTGAATGTGTGATTTTCAACTTTAATGACTCACATCGATCAATGGACACTTTGCCACGATTATTCAACTGCTGTACTTCTTTCGGATTATTTCCTGTCATGGCTAGCATGAATGCAGTCTGTCACACTGTTAAGTCACGGACCGCTCTTAGAACTATCCCCCGGATCAAAAATGCCCATAGATTTATTTAAAAAAAACAGCTGAAACAACTCGTCATTTAAATTTCGCCTATCTTGTCTAACGAGCAGCTCCACACACGTGTGATACAGATCTCTAGTATACCTATGTGTAGATCTAGCGGATATTGGCATTTACGTCTTGAAGGAAATTCAAAAAAAAAAACAAAGAAAATTTAACGAAAATTTTCGTAAATATGTGCTAATTTTTTTTGCCATAGAGCTGCTCTGCTCCATCAAGCTAAGAAGCCGTATCTAAGTATAGTAAAGGAAGTGAACCTTATCCGTCACAATGGGGGTCGGGCGACACACATTTCAGGCGGCAAATGTAAAGATAAATGGCTGCTGGCCAGAGAAGTCGAGTGCCGGCGTAAAACGAGCACGGCCACCGTGGGCCGTGGAAAACTTAGCCCATTCGCCGAAGACGAATTTTTGCTCAGCACAAGAAGGAGTCGCTGAAGTTGCTAACACTGTTCACCCCAGAGACGGTCAGCACAAGTGGCCACGGTTCCCTGTGGGAGTCTGCAATGCCGATTCAGAAGCAGAACCGCGAAGGCACTTAGCTTACGTCGCCACCATAGAAATGCTATTTCCGATACACTCAGACAGACTTTTCCCCGGATTTCTTGGACCAACTTTGATGTCGAAAAAGGTGAAAATTGCGCTCGAAACTGGGATTGTCGAATTTATAGCCGTACAGCCGTCGAGTCCCACCTGCGATTACGATCCAACACAGTGTCTCGTTCACAGTAGCTCGTATTGGTATGGATGCAATGGTGCGCCTAACGTCTTCAATATATGTATATATATACAACGTAACGCATCTTCTCGACTCGGCTTTACACCATAGTTGTCGACTCAGCGAGATTGTGTTGGATTGTTATCTCTAATAGCGATCTTTTACTGGGATAACCAAAAACTAAATAATCTCACCAAAGTTCCACACATTCCTTGCTAACCGCAAGCAGTGCTGCAAATATCGCGCTCGATTCCAGCTACACCTCCCTTGAGTATATTATTGCTGAGCAATAGCAAGCTCCCCAGGGAGTGTGGGTCACCACTACTTAGCCCGCGTGTGTGCGTGTGTCTATGTGGATGTTGACGTTACACGAAGCTATTGTTATTTACGTCGGTTCACTACGCGGGCGCAAGCGATCTGATGTGATATGGTGCTCCCTTTATAAGGTTCTGGAGCAGCTATCTTGTTTTGGCCGGTCGCTTCTTGCTTCTATGGCTTTTGAGACAAGAGACGTCTGTGGCCGACAGCTCAAAGTGCGACTGGCTTCGCGAGCGACTCACAGTTGACCAGTTTTACTTTAGCCATCCTGGCCAATTGGCTATGAGAGCCCCCCCCGGGGACATGAATTTGAATAAAGAACGATCGTTGCCTTTGTCCCATCCGCAAGAAAGCCAGTCGTTAGCCAGTCCGTCTATTCAAGATAGATCCAAAAGAACCCCAGCTCCCTCAGCTGGCCGTGCGCGAAACGGCCGCGACTACCACCCAGCGACGCTGACAGAAGTTGCTTAAACCGCGGTGTGAAGTGATCTCTTTGCAGCTGCAGATGGCTCTGTCAAGATATTTCTCACCATTGGCCGAAGCTGCATCGCGTATGAGGGAAGCTCTCCTATTGCATTGCTTGCAGCTAATGGTTGATCGACTTAGTATCAATCGACTTCGAGAGGCTAGGGACTTTAATGGAAATTTGTATTAGTGGCAGCACCGTCGTAGCAAACCTGCTCCTCCTCCTGAGGGCATTTCGTATGTGCTGAAACTATACGCGATATATTGCAATGTGACAGTCAATGTATAATGGTGGCGGAAGGTCATTAAACAGCTGCTCCAGTGATGTCTGCCATTAGTCTTCTCTTCTATATCTAAATATTCTATGATTATTTTGTATTTATCTGGAAAAATGATGCACTGGGGTAGCTTTTTCGTTGCCGGCTAAATGATTCCAGTCATTCGCCCATTAGCCCTTTCTCAGTGCTTATCCGAATTATCCATATTACTGCATTACTAGAGGAAGTGTTGGGAGAACACCTCGAAGTGAATGACGGGATTCATTTCGCGAATGCATTGCTCTTGAGATATATACAATTTATGTTTAATATTTGGCGAAAATATAGTTCTTTTTTTCGAATATCTCGAAGACGACCGTTCGTCCTATGAAAATATGGTATCAGTATGAAACGCTGATATGTGATGAATTCAGATTAAAATTGTGGCTTATTGGCGGAACTGCAGTTGTGTTTTTTACAATGCTTGTGCTCTCGTTCAAAAAATATGAAAGAAGATTATTACATTATGGTACGGTGTGAAGAGTACATATATATGATACAAGATAGTGAATGGGTCCGTGGAACACAACATCGATTTGTACGCGTCAGACGTGCCCGCTAGTCAGTGTGTTATAGGGTTTACACACTCATCCGCTCTCGATTAGGGCCGTATACAGGGACCTTGTTAAATAAAACCATTAAAAGGGATTATCATTTAAATGACGAAGACAATTATGCTAAGGTAGAATAAACGTGATCACGTGTACTCATAATATGGCTGGCTAATGCATCAATAGTAACGGAGGTTGGTATTCACAGGCCTACCCTCAATAACGCACCTCACAAAATGTCGATACGGAACGAGCAGACCTGGTAGTTTCACTGTTGTCAATGAGCACAAAATGTGTTCGTTCGTAAGCACTCTATCTAGTGATTCCTCTTCGGCTGGTCTCCCACCTCCCAGGTATTTCTCGGCACTTATCCGTATGATGGTATTACTATGAGAAATGTCGAAGGGATAATCCACATCTCCGATATCAAACAGAGCCGAATCAATTAAAGACTATGAACTACTTCGTTAACGCAAAGGCAATAATAGTCACTAATGAAAGCATACGAGATCGACGCAGTCGGACTTGTCGACATCTGAAAACCAGTCGAACTGTGTCTCGAATAGCTGTCATATGGTGTTGCCTCCTGGTCGGTAGACAAACTGAATATCGATTATCAAGCCCTGCCTATGTGAGTTGTCATAAATCACCCAGTAGTTTATATTCCGAGCCCCTAATACATCTATCAAGGATTATCATAAGAGAACGCTCAAACAACGATTTGTCGGTCGTAAATCGATCGGATGCCTGCTCAGGGTATCCAGCCGCCGTAGCTACCTTTAGGTTTGACGACGCGTACGTATCTAATGGACATCGAACGGCCGTTTCTTTCGAAAAGATGAAACCTGTGAAGCTTTCGTCGTTTGTCTTTTTGGTAGCTCAAACCTTAATTATATTTAGGAAAGATCTGTACATGTAGGACACGCGTTAGCTGTACAGCTCGTATCTTATCAGATTAAATCGAAAAACAAAAGGGTAAACGGATCGTCTGCATACAGCTACACCTTGAGCGCAGACCATCGGGATTTCATTCGATTAATGGCCAAGGTCGCAACCCGATGAGCTCAACCCGAGGCGACAATGGAGAGAATGAAGACCGCTGGTCTCATTGCATATTGTCCGCTCTGCCCGCGCGTGTCTATTGGCCAAGAATACCCAAGCCCCTAAGTAGCGCTAGGCCGAGAGGCGCTGATGGGCCCGCTCACGTCTTCTTGTTCCCGATAGATATTTTTGTTGCGCGGCATCTGCTAGTACACTCGAGCTAGATACGAATAGAATAAGTAGGTAGGGGTGAGCGCATCTTCAATACGAATGCCGTCGACGTCCGTCGGGGAGACTGCTTAGTATGTTCGCGAGCCACCGCAACCTATTCATTGCCACTATCAGCTAGGTGCCGTAATATATTATGTGCTGAGGTTTAGTCTGTAGTCAGATCGACTATAGACGGCGGTATAGATTAATGAACGTACGAAGAAATGAGTACATGAAGGTATAATGCCAGTCTAAAGCCAACCACATTCATGTCACCGTGAATTGGCGATCACACAACAGGCACTCGTTCAAGTATTTTTGTTGTTACTTTATATCGTGTGCATTTCGCATGTCTATCTGTTATTAATAGACTGTTCCGATTCTCTAACGTCTCATGTTGTTCTCAGGTGAAGAAGCGCCAACAGCGTGCCGCCATGATCCTCACATCGATACGAGTGAAGTTCGAGGAGGTAGACATCACTGAACCCGGCAGGGAAGAGCAGCGTGAACTCGTCAAGAAACACTGCAAGAACGAAGAAGGCCGAACACTGCCGCCACCACATTTCTTCAATGCAGGAGAGTATTGCGGGGTAAGCTGCCTCCAATATCAATCAGTGCATGGAACATGTAGGCGGCCACACACTACGCAGTGTTGCGAGAATTAATCGAAAAAAGCCGCCGTTTCGAGAAATGCAAACGTCAAGCACTTTTAGTGCGTAATAAGGTTCCGAACTAGCCAAGTATGGGAGCTTCTAGTTAGACGAGAGTTCAAGTCTGTTCCCAAACGTGAGTGGGATTTGCTTAGCTTTCTATTAAGTTCAAATCAATTCTGGACAAAAGGGTCAGCCGAATTACACTTGAGTTTTATAAGGATTTTCTTCGATGCAACAGTCTAATGGGCACAGCTTGTGATCAATCATCGTGTGACGACCTCCCGCATAAGGTAGATCTCTTCAAGAGAGATAGCTGTGGTAGAGATAGCGTGGTGCATCCTTTGCATTGAAGGGGTCCGTCTTATGGAGCAACGCTGAAGGCATGTACCATGGACGTCAAATGTTCAAGGCTCAGAACCTTTTAGAAAAGTTTACCTTAGTAAAATTTGGGTTTGGCGGGTTGTTCTTTCTCGTCAGCAGCTAAATTATACTACGATATCCAACTAGGCATACGGAGGGCGCTGGTAACCTTACGTTACCTTTATATAATGTACTAATAGCTATTGATCCTACAGGGTGTAATTCGAGTAATGCAACCCTTTAATAGTAATGCAACCCACAACAAATGATTCGTCAACAAATTGAATCGAAGCGAGTTGCTGGTATTATATTAATTATATTGGCTCAAAGTGTAATTCTTGCTCGGTTTTTCAGAGTTTCGACGATTTCGACGCGGCAACGGAGTCGGACCGACTTCCTTGGTTTCTCAAGCTCGATCCGGCGGAATTCGTAAGTTATCGTGTTGTTTAATGCTATACGATAAAGGTACACGTCAATGTTTTATTGGTTTACTAAAGGAAGTGCAATTTTTATAATGCTTAAGTTTTCTTATATCAATCACCAGGTCGCGGTACTTGAACCTGCGGCCTCCGGCTCACCACAATACACACAAAGGAAGAAAGCCAAAAAACGTGTTCTTATTGTATCATTTGTTTTGTCAATGATTTCGAGCAAATGTGGTGGCACTTCTGTCATCAAACGATCATCTACATATAATCTATTCAGGTCGATTGTTCAAAATCTTCCGCACCATGTATAATTTCAGTCTAAATAAAGTGAGCACGGTACAAACTATAGACATTGCCCTGCGGCTAATATCTGCAATGATCTCACTGCCGGCCGATCAAACTCATGCATTTTCATTGTATTCCTCACGCGTTCGTTTGCTGTCGTTTGACCTCGGTCTCCTGTCTTTCCCACCAGGAATTCCTGTACGAGAAGAGTCGTTCGGCATCAGTTGAAAAAGGTGAGGGGGATGCAGCGAATGGGGCAGGCGAACAACACCAGGCGGTCGACGCCAGAAAGGTCTCGAGGAAACTCATGGACCAGGATGGCGTCGAAGTCATGGAGACGGTGATGGAAAAAGAAGAATTAGTTGGTGTCACCGAGGAGGTGATGGTGCAGAACGATGATGGCACCGTGGAGGTTCGTAAGAATGTCCTGGAGGGTAGGGACAACGATTCGAAGGACCAAGACGAGGATGAAGGCGAAGTTGTGGACACTGAGGAGGTTGTCACAGAGCTGCCAGATGGCAGCTTCGAGGTCACGCGAAAGACGCGACGAAAAATCGTCAAACAGGGCGCGCCTCCGCCCGAGCTGCTTGAGGGGGCCGACGAGGTCGTCGAAGAGTCTGCCGACGAATGATGGAACTCCCCGAAGTGCTAGTGTTCTTGCTGTCCAATTTCGAACGTGTAGCGATTGCTATCGAAAGAACAATGGGCGCGTACTTATCTTCAATATATTGAGCTATTTATTCGAGTTAGGAGGGAGGGTGTACCTCCTGGTATATTTGGCTACCAATTCGCTGTTCGCGTACACTGTTCGTGCATATACACAACATTGGACGTCCTCTTTCTATAACTAAATAACATATTGATTATGTATAGTCGCGTAAGGAGATTTATACGAATTTTTATTTCAATGCGAACACTGCTATGTGTGTGAACTCCAGTGATGGATTCATAGATGAAGTTCGCTTTCTCGGCTTCGTTTCGTTATGTAACCCTATGCTTTGTTGCAGCACTCGAACGATGGCGTTCCCACAACGGTATCAGTAGGGGAGACCAAGAATTCTCATTCTAAGTCAGTCCGCACTGTTTTTTTTTTAGCACAACCCATTTTACTTCCATGAAATATTCAAATAATACTTTAACATTGAGAAAATGACAGTGTAACTACGGGGTGACGTGCTACGACTGCTCAACGGCTCCACCGCCGGTAATCGGGCACAAAAAATTAGAAGAAGCATTTGTTTTTGATCGCATTCTCTCGGTCCAGATACCTGTTCGAAAGGGTCTGGTCACAAAAAAAATTTGCTCAGTATTCTCTAATCATTAAAAGGAATGACGTTCAAGGAGCACGTTTATTATATTCTTCATCTATATCGTATCGTGTATTGGGTCGTAATGATAACATTCAGGAGAAGTATGGTCGCATATATACTCAATTACAGTTTCCCAAATGCGTTGCTTCTCTTCATTGTATTTATTAGGAAATATATCTGCAGAGAAGCAACGGGAAAGAGCTGTCAAACCAGTCTCATTGTCTTTGGTGGTCCAAAGAATATAACGATAGAGGTTAGCTAGCTAGATAATAAGCGATGGACGAGATGATCATTTACATAATATCATCTACCGGCGATGACGGCGATAATGAAGATTAATATGATCAGATCGACCTTGGGGTTGTGGGCTGGCAAAGGGAAGCGATTACTCTATTATACTTCGTATAGAAAAATATTACCTAATATATATATATATATATATATAGATCGTGATGTCAACCAGGCGGTCAAATGAGTTCTGAATGATTAAGGTAATTACTTTAATAAATAAATTGATGATTCTCTGTTTGTGTAACGTAGATTTCTATATTATCTTTCTCTCGTTCTGGATTTCAGCATGAGCGTGCCGTGTCAACCTGTGTGCCACATCCATTACCAGCCTACCGGCAATTAACCAAGCAACCATGCCCGCTGCTGTGTACTAATTACTACTATATATATATATATATTTATTACTACTGAATGCAATGATTGTCTAATAAGCAGCCGTTTGCACAAACATCGTTCAATGATCACAAGTATATATATATATATATATATATATATATACATATGTATGTATATATACATGCATATACACACGCGCAAGATATCGGACCGAATAAGCGTTCTTGTGGTGGCTCAACGGCGATATAAATGCCATAGTATCTGATATCATTTTGGGACTGAGCCTGCTGCAGTTTGTGCAATGATTAAAACGATGATTTTAAAACGATCCTTTTGGACACGGGTACGTGAAACTGGCAGGTCGAACTTTGTGGCACCGAAAATATCGTTGTCGTATACAAATACACTCACACACATATCTTGCCTTTGTCAGAAAGTTGAACGTTGAAACTTGAATTATTTCGCGAATTGGTACCGATCACTGGGTTTGTTTATTGAGTTTCGAGTTCTTTTCCCATGAGCCACCAGCGTTCTTAGAGAGTAAACGACTTCTTTGCCTTCGCGATTTAAAGCTCCTTACAAGGGCACGTTTGTCGGAAATCTTCCACAATAACGTTATTATAATCATTACCTTAATAGCCACGTATGGTGGACACATAACCCTTCCATTTAACGCCTTAATGAACCAACGGTTCACATGGCTTGTTGATTTTATTGCAAGTAGAAAAAGCCATATATGGCTAGCCTTACAACTATAGCAAAGATCACCACCTATTTAAACGTACCTGTGGTTAAGGCCTAATACAACACTCCAAAACTGTAGCTTCATCGTATGAGTTTTCGTATTACTCTCTGGCATGCGTATATAGATACACTCCATTTTACAAAGGTTTCTTTCACATTTGCGTCAGTGACATATAAGGATTTGTCATTATAGCGTAAGAAACAAAAGATTTTTTCAACTGATTTAACAGACCAAGGCCAGCGTGCCACGAATTTGTCGAACTGCCCGTACAAGAAGATGAAAAATAAACTAGCATCGATTGAAAGCTAGATTTAAGTGGAAAATTGAAAACAAAAGCAACTAAACAACAATAACAAGAACAACAACCGCCGAATACGGCTACACAGAGTTATATAAAAGAACAATTTTACGTAACAAAAAAAATCTATCGAAGTTCAAAGTGCTTACCAGTTTTTTAGTGTTTTACGATGTTACTTACCATATTTATTATTATTATTATTATTACGCTGAATATATATAGTCTATTCATATGTCTATCAAGGTGACGTCAACTCGGCCAGCAGAGACGACGCGCAACAACAACGAACGCAATAGCGCTAAATTAAACTGCGTAAAACTCAGCTTATGAGCCTTGACTAATTATTGTAGAGGCCAACCTATATTGGATTAGAAACCAACGGCCATATATACTATATAGCATATATACTACGATAGCACGACTTATAAATATTCGTTGTGGTATTTCTAAACCTGTCGCGAGCTTTCACTCGGATCGTATCAAACGGGGTTGGAAGCTACACGGAAATTGAAGATGTATAGTTCAGCAAACCTGGTGACATGTTTAGTCGGCGGCTGGGCCCCAGCCTTCCTTCAGTCGGATAATTCTCGATGCTCATCTGTATTATGGCGTTACTATAAGGAACTTCAGGAGGAAAGATCCACTCCTCCCTGAAGCTGCGGTGCATGAGCGGGTAGTCAACATTGAGCAATTATTCACTTCTGTAATTAGAACTTATCAGGTTGCCGTTGTCACCCACTCGCCTCGGGCTATCTTTCAAATACAGGGGAGTTTTCATTTTGGTCATAGATAGATTTTAGGTAGTCCAGAGCTGGGTGTCGAAAGGGAATGATGCGTGCAACCTTTTGTGGGTGGAGTATTTCTCATTCCGCTTAGTCCAGTTTACAGGGGAGCGACTGAAGTCGGTACCTTAATCTCTACAGGTGAGATAGATACAGACTTCAATTATAACCATAAATGAATGCAATTCAAGCTTATGTAAAAACATGTTCTTATCTAAGTAGGCACGATCTCCGTTTCATAAGGCAATATTATCTGTACCAGTAGCCGATTTGTGTGAAGAGCGACTTTATCTTTAAAGATGCTCCACGAAGTTTAATAACAGTCATAATTTATTCAGACTTATGATACACGCTCTGAAGTACATTTCTATTACCTGTCTACTTATGCCAAAATTGGTGACAACTTCACTTCGATACATAGATAATTATCAGCTGGAACAATCGGTCACCATACGAATTCCCAATTTGATGGCTGCCTTAAATAAACACAACAGCTAGACCAATATGTACGTACCAGAAGCACACCAATGCATAATCATGTGATCAGGGAAGAGGTTCAATAATATATCGGCAAAATATTATTCGTTTTGCAAACGTGACCGGATCTAACGACAGATCCTTAACAGCTTCAGCGTCCCATCGTGAGCTGAAAAATGTATCAATACGATTGTCCCCGTAAATTTCTAGTATAAGATGCCCACCATTGAGCGGTCGGTCCATAACGACACCGTTATTTCGAAGGCACATGACCAATAGTTCGATCTGGACGTCCGATACACTGTACAGACTGAGCGAGCGGGTGCTGCGACGGCCACTGGTACTGATCACCTGTGCTCGCGGATTCAACATATGCTGTTGTTCTGCGTTATCCCATTGTAGAATGGGGAACATTTCGAGAAGAACCTGATCAATGACAGGCATAAGCCAAAGTCTCATTGCCCGCGTTAAATTAAAGAACCCCTCGGGAGGGACCACTGGTCGATTCAGTGGCACGCAAGCGTCGGAGAACCTTAGGCCAGTTGGAAGACCAGTAGCATTTCTGTCCAACGAGTCAACTCCATCAGCAACTAAAATCGATATATACGTGATCCAATCAGCAGAAGAGTTGGTAGGTTCCTGTATGAGAATTATAAGAGAGAGAGCAAGAGAGAGACAGGGACCTGAGTTAATAGAGCTCATCCATGTAGGGAGGTGTATATTTCATATTTCGGAACAAAGAATAAGTTGTTGAGGGTAAAACGACATCTGTAATGTTCTGTGGATAGGTGAGAAAAGCCAACCAATAAGCGACTTGGCAACAATACAATAAGTAATACTTGCTGTTTCATATGAGTCTTCTGTTGGATATCCACTATTCACTATAGTCCATAGTATCGCAACAGAACATCGTAGAGCGTCATCTTACCTGTTTTTCTACAAGTAGACGAATGCACTCCGGTATTACAGGTCCCATGTATTTATATAAGGGTCTAATGAGGTCAAAGAATCCTTGCGGTCCTCTTTGAAAAAGTGGAGGCAGTTTAATGAACATGGTCACATTTGTTGCGAGTGTTGCCAAGATATCTCGACCCGAGTCAAGGCAACGAACGTCATCCGTTGACACCCAATGAACATCACTAACCGACGGGATATAGCTGCGATAGCGTTCAAGCAGTAGTTCACCGAGAATCCGCATTTGTTCGAACCCTCGCGTTGTCAGAACAGAAGGCTGATACTTCATGCCGGGCAGAGAGATCAGGGGGAAACGCTCAGCGTGGCGCGCTAGCACGATCACGTGTCGAAGTTCGTTATGGTGTTCTTTGGGAGGAATCAAGGCGATACACAATCCCCCGACTACCAAGGCTAATCCCAGAAAGCCTAAAAACAGGCAACAGAAGCGTCTCGACACCATCGCTTGGGCTACTCTTGCCAACGTTCACCAGTTCCGTATTGCTTGCTAGTGTATGGATGGGATCAGTTTTTCGACATCAGACAGGATCTAGTCCAATATATCGAAGAGGGTAGGGGCGACACACACCGCCTGCAGTAATGAGTTGTCCTCTGACGGCTGGCGATGTTTCCAAATGCAGCCGGCAATTCAAACTGAAAACGTCCCACAGCACGAGGCGAGCCGGGAAGTAGAATGGTAACGACCATACTTTGACGATAACGGCAATTTGAGGATAGCTGCCGCGGTGATAGAGGTGGCAGCGTAGCGTGTTTGGCTAACATCGATAGACAATGGTGCACGAAAGGAATGAGTTGGATCACTACTTTCTCCTGAGCTCTGTTGGCTATTGCCTTGTAAAAAAAGGTAACGTCTCGTTCACAATGAAAATACACATATTCTGGGTAGAAACATGCAGACCCGATGCACTCCTTAGGCGAATAGGACATTGTCCCAGATAGCGATATCTTCAAAAAGATATATCATCTAAGCAAAGGGGACTAAAGTAGCATGAAAAAACTACCTCGAAATATAATATAAGAGTTAAAACAGACACATACCAGGTGAACAAATCAAGCGGCATATATTTTTCCGTATAGGCCTTTAAGATCAGATGCCATATACTTTACTTAATCCTTCTTTACACTGTATTGATTTGCGTGTTCATTCGTGTGCACGGTCTTTTTATTTCATCTTGTAATACGGTCTCCATACGACGCTGTTGGTGATCTATTATTTCATATTTCATTTTGTTATAAACAAATCACTGATGCCTTATCTAGACCTTGTCAGGAGATACACCTTTGGTGATATATCCAATCTCTATTTTGCTGGACTCCCCAGAGTAATTCCGTCTTTTATAATAATAATATTTATGGATAGAGACGACCATCACGTATAATGTTGCATTGTATGGTGGCGCACATTTAGCTGTTCTCAAAATTCTCCGAATGGAAGAACGCCGTCCATTTCATTCGAAGTTAGGCGATGTGAGATCGCGCATAGCTCGTATTAGAATTTGCGAATAGCGCCCGAACGACCGTCCCAGGAAGGGTGCGTATAATTGTGCCGTTATGGCCGGGATGTAGATTTGCCACATTGGTTCTCGCGTCACTCGCGGCGAATCGCTGCGCGTTGATCTGCACAAGCATTACGGTGTACGTCGTAACAACGCCAGTTACCACCGTTAACAGTGGGAGATCTACCTGCAATCGAACTCAAGTGATTAGTCCACCGGTTACTGCTGATGGTCATTTCGTTCTACAACTTCATCATTCTCAACGTTAAGATATCGTACGTAATCTACCTTAGACGGCACAGTTGGAAACAACAGATGTCCCTTTGTATAAGAGCATAGTTGACTGATTGTTGATTGCAGATATGGCGTAGATCAAACTTTCTAGTGGACATCATAGAAAACATTCGATTAACATTAAAGTATGTAATTTACAGGTAAAAAGGTAAAGGTTTATTAGTTCATTAAAGGAATTGCAATATTTACAATGCTTAAGTTCATCACCGTGTACTAAACATTACCTTGAAGAAACCAAATGCATCGATACGATAGTCTTGGACATCAGCTGCGCGTTCTAAAAGAGCGAGATGCGATGAAAGGCTGGGTCCCCCTGAGAGTCCCGATGCTTGCTCAATGGTCTGTTTTAGACTGGCCATCTCACCTATAAGTGCCAGTGGCATTAATTATTATACTTACGAGGATTTATGCACGCTCGCTGACGATCTGACCAACGGACGTCTCTAGGCTGTCATCCGCATGATCGTCTTAGTTAGATCGATGTATTGTGTAATACAAAGCCATTAACATTCATATTTGTATACTGCACTGAAAGAACACACATGGCTCGTAAAAGGCCGGAAAACGAGGTCCACAAAGAGAACAATGCTTTTACAGCAAGGGTCAATTGGTTCCTCTCACCTGAGTTGATCGTTGACACTAGCGTAGGGATGGCGATACTCAAGATGTGCGCAAAAGCAAACACGGCAAAGAAGGCGCGGAGCTCCACAACTACGTCCTGCAGTGAGATGAAATAGCTGGCAATGCAAAGCAGAGGTACCGAGGTGGTGTAGCCATAGAAAACGGCTAGCCCAATCACATCGGATAATTCCTGTGCCACTTCGCGCACCTGGTTGCGAGATCAGAGTGCATTGAAATCGGAGGTTAGAAGCCAATCAGAAACAACAAAATAGCGGAGGGCAAACAATGGAGCCGAGAAGCACATTCTGAAGTGATCAACGACAAATGAATATCGTCCAAGTCTTCGTGAATGCACGTTAACACGTGGCACCATTACGCCAAACATAACACGTACAGATACGCAGGATCATATCGAAATTGCATAAAGTGATGTACTTTGACTGTATGAAGTCTATTAAACGAAGAGCAAATCGATATTCCTTGGCCAGTTGAATTGTGTCCGTTAACCACACCTAGCCCGTACCCGGAGTGTAATTAGTTGATTAAGAAAAATCACTAACAACGAGACCAGAACGCCAACTCAAACACATTTACTTTGTATGCTATTAAAAGTGTTGGGGTAACGGGATCAGTGCACGCTGTTCCCGAGGGTATATCTTGGAAAACTGACGTACTCTGAATTAATTAAGAAAATTAGAAACAATTTTCGATGTTTAAGGTATTGGAATAACGGGTGAAAAAGTAAAGGAGACAGAAACGAAATATTGGCGAATTTTTCAAAATTTCTATCTCGAGAACAAAGCACTTGTGGCACTCATTTCGTAACCCTGATACATCTAGGGACATCAGCGATATATAAAAAAAAAAAAGATCAAATATATGTGTTGGAGTTGTCACAGTATTCGCGTGACTCATCTTATGCAAACTGGTCAGAAGCGATATACATGATCTACGATTTCGCCGATTTCCCTCGGCCGGGCCATGTCGGAAGAGCAATAATCATTGAATTCTCGTAGAAATACATTGATGATATCTGAATCTACACAAATAGACCCCCGCCCATTAAAGCACATTCAATAAATGTCCCTATTAATAAATTAGACTCAACTCCAACAGGAACAGTGAAAAATCTCTCGTTTTCTCTATTCGTTGTCATATTTACTGGCTAACCTGCGTTAGACAGATTCGCATGCGGTCGCAGACGTCGATTTTATCCTTCATCTTGACTCCATCGACCGACAACACCGTTCGCAACTCTTCGTGAATTCGACGCACATAAACGTTGAACAACTGACCAAAGTACATCATCCAGATGCGTGACACCGTTGAATTGCTCGGTATTTGATAGCCAGCCACGGTACTGCAGAACACTGCGAAGGACCATTGTACGAGGGTCACCTGGTGGTATGCCTGAAATTGGCATTTATTATCGCTCTAATAATTCAGCCTCTAATGAGTTGCTACAGCAGCCGGAAATTGGAACACACGCGAGGGCAACAAGTGAGCAGAAGCCGCGAACTCCAAAGAGTAGCTCCAGCCGAAGTGACCACGTTCCATATACTTTCGGCAACGACATTAGTTCTAATCAAATATATGATTTTGACATATTTAGCTCGAACTAAGCTTTGGGACCATAAACAGTGTCTCGATGAGAGGCGCCATTTACCTCTTCGTTTCTGATGACCCCAAAGGAGAATTCATTAAGGTAGTTGATGGACATGTTAAATATGATTATACAACTCTGGAGAAGGAGCACTCGACGGCCAGCAATCTTCATGCTTTGAGTCATCTCAATGTTTGCGCCAATTTCGTCCTCGATCCATTCACACTTCCTGAGAATCAGCAGCCATTGTCGTCGATACTTGCGCATAAGGTAGGCATTAACATAGCTGAAATGCACAAAATAGATAATGCTAGCTAATGAGCGCTCGAAGAACTAACAGATATTCATCTATATCTTATCTAATATGTCGGTGTGTTTGTCTGTTGAGCATCCGAGCAAACCCCGGGTCCATTCTATTTTCCTGTTCCTGTAGTATTGCCCCGAAGGCACAACAATCTTAGCACTGCGCTGAGCACCGTAAACAGATCGTGCGACATGCTGCGGAACACACATACAAACAAACTTGTTTAGCGAATCGAACAAACATTTCAACCGAATCCATGAACGCGGATCTATATGTATGAGAACATGAAAAATTGTTACGTTGTTTACCCTTCGATATAGGTGGTCCACGCAAACACGCCGACGAGACCAACGTTGACTTGACCGGCCCGAGACACCATCAAATAGATACTGCGAACCAGGGCGCCTAGTGATGATATTGAAACGGCACAATGTGTTTATCTCATTATGTACATATTAGTTGGATATCATTAGCTTGTAAGAACATCAATCAATTCAACGTTTGCTCCCCACGTGACTTTCAATTGTTGCTCTCATCTAAGTTTCGTTTGACCTTATATTATGCTATCGCGAAGTTTTGTACATCTCTAGGATACGCTGTACCATTTTCATAAGTATGTTTTTGCCATGTAAAGAGGTAGGTCGATCACTGATCAGAGGTTATTTGGACCAAGGTGGCTGCGAGATCCTGCCCCTTAAAATCGACGCATTACTGCATGAACGTTGTGTAAGATTGCGGTCTATGGGTAAATATGTAATTCCAATATAAACGTTTCCAATCTTAAGAACTACTGTTCGATGGCATGTGCAGTATGTATATATATATATGACGTTATTATTACTATGCCATATGGCGGTATCTTGGGACCCACCAGTTAAAATCATGGTTCCTAATCCAGAGAGCCAGAGTATAATGTGATAGCAAAGGTACTTGGTTGAATCGTCGGATCTGACATTTCGCACAGAAGCGCTATCGAGATTCTTGAGGAAGCACGCTCCGTACGTGCGATGGAAGCGTGCTACAAGGCTAAACCCCGTAAGACACACTGCTGAAAGTTCACGGCTCCGCCTCTCACGACCAGGTCCCGGAATTTTTTCGGAGATTTCCTCATTACGCAGTCGACTGCCCGGTCCGGACTGTCTCCGTTGATGAGGGTGCATTTCGACGGGCTGTCGATGTAAAATGATGAAATCCGAATGGGTGGTAATAACGACAACCGAAATTAGATAAACATGACTCTAGAGATGAAATGATGTTGGCTGAGAGTCAGCCCGAAAAAGTTTTTAGAGATGAAATGCGACCACTAATTTGAGTGATACTAGAACGATACTCTCACCGCTTTACAAAATTCGAAGATATTTATTGGAGTTAAAATCACATGTTATCTTATTCTAACATACCTGTGATATTCGACTGCAGGATCACTTATTCCGATCCAGGATGAACTGGACAAAAAAAAACACGATAATTGTTTTCCTGCTGAAAGTATGCGTTAATTAATAAGTACCAACAATTAATAATCTAGTACTTGGCAGCCAGCCAGAATCAGTGCCAGTGGCGGATTCCTCTCGAATGCCACACGATTGTAATGTTGAACTAGATGATTGTATTGTAGTCAAAGTAGGATTGTGGCTCTACAGGACACTTCATCCGGTAGACGTTCTCCGCGACTGGGGCACAGGCCATAAATATTTTACCAGGCCCATTATACTCATTGTGTGAATATACCGCAATCTTAAAATCAATATATATATTGCATCAATTTGGCAATAGATTGGTTCAAGGATAACGATAATCTATGTGGATGAGTTGTGGAGTGCGAAATAAGATAAGTGCATTGGTTTTTGGACGCTCTGGAATCCTCGACTCCAAAGTATACATATTGATGCTACAGGCTTATTGCACTATTTGCCGGCAAGCATTTGAAAATTTGATATGTATCGACCTCATTTTCTCGACGTTGGCCTTAGGACACTCATTTAGATTTAGTTACCATTTTCATTAAAGTTTGGACAAGAACAAAACAGTCTAGACCGACTCTCTCTCTCTCTCTCTCCCAACCCGCTGGCACAAGGGTTCACGTAAGCCAAACGGCTCTTACATGGTCCCAAAGTGTTCACAGGTGAACTCTCCATCCAAATTGCTGGTCTGCTGGTCGGACTGAAAATGTGTCCTCAAACCTTCAAACGGCTCTTTCTCAACGCGAACTCACTGTGTGGCCCAGGTAAACTGGGGGCACTAGGTGCCACATATCTGATGCCACATAGGATCCATGTTGTCCTCATTGTAGATATCTGGCTGACAGCCGATATGCAGCATAGGGGACTGTCATTTCACGACAAATGTAATCGGGGTGGAGGCACGCTAACTTCCATCGAGAGACCTCTTAAATGCTTTAATCATTACTCTGGCTAGCTGAATGATGGAAACAGTGTCCATAGATGTTCTGTTTGAACACGCTGTTGTTCGCGTTATCTCATGCTATCTTATTAACAATCCTTCAATATCTTTCCGCCCCGTAGCTATTTATGACGATTGTAACCTGAAAACTATTGACTGGGCCAATGCTGTCGTCTCAGATGAGTTATTATATGCTAGCTATACAGTAAAACCCCTGGCAGTCTGCTCCTTATCCTTTATAAACAATTGGGTATGGCCATCTTTGAACCGTTGCAACTGATTTTGAGCCGCTAATATGAGGAGGGGCAGGCGCTTGACAGATCTCGTCTCTCAAATTTGACCCTGGTCTATAAAGTGGAGGACAAGAGCAATGTTGCCAAGTATTGGTCCGTTGCATAAGGGTCCATATCGTGCCTCTGAAAAGATACTTCTGGACTACTTCTACACCTAACTTGCTGACGACGGACCCCTCGATAAAGATAGGCACGGATTTAGAAGAGACGAAGACCTGATTGGCTAGAATGATCAGCGATTTGGTCGAATTACCAGATCGACAAAACAGACTTTCGATGTGTATACATCGATTTTTCTAGCATTGGTTGGATAAGAAGTATCTTACGAATGGGAAGGTTTGTGTCAAAGTCAACAATGTCCTTCATTAATTTTGTTCCTGCCCGTCCGGGCGTCTTCAGGGCGCCTGTGTGGAACCTCTGTTGTTTTAGACTTTCGAGACCGTTCCCGGACGGGGTGACCCATTAATTTCGTGCTGACCATTTAAAATTATATCTGCCAATTCGTAGTCTCACGGAAAGGCTACTTCTATAATCAACTATCGATATTGTTAGAGCGTGGTTTTGCTCAAATAATATACCAATTTCTACTCCGAAACGCGCGTACCCCCTGTAATAATGATTAGGTTTGTAATGGCGAAACTATCAAATGTGATAGTCTCATGGGCGATCTTAATATAACCGTTACCCCTACCCTCGAGTTTGACCAGCACGTGGCCGAATATGTTCAACCAGTCGCGCTAATATGCAATACGATGATTTGGTGTTCCATTGTTAGAACTTTTTCGACATTGTAGATAAATATATAAGAGCCCTATTTTATACATTCCTTTTGGCCCTGGAGGTGTTGTTACTTGGGCCATGGTTCGGAGCTACTTTCGTGCTATTTCAAACCATTTCTGTTGAGTGTTTTGAACTACGGAGTATATCAGAGAGCCTAGTCATTTAGAAGTACACTTACTGTTCAACAGTTTGGAGAGAAAATTTCCTCCTCTAAAAAAAAAAATTTGGAGACTGATAGCTGAGTGTCAGCCCGAAAAACAGATTGGAAATTGTAGCTTTGCTTTTGCAAGACGGACCCCTAAATGCAAATGTGCAACGGTCGGGATCGAACCCGTGCACCTACGTGTTTCCTCCGATTGCGAGGCGCACACGAATGCGTCACCAGGCCACCGGGCTCGACAAGTCAAAATCGGTTCTGGGTTTAGTCAGTAAGAGTCTGACACTACCAAACAAATACCTTAATATGAGGCCTGGTGTCCATGCAGGATTTACCTTTAACCTATATAAAAAAATAGTTTGGAGACTGTACTAAAAAAAACGTTTTAGGTCATTAAGTATCCAGTTTAGATTTGTTCCAAGGGTCAGTAAACGATGTGATGTTCCACTCCAGAGTATGCCCTTGTCCTCCAAAGCTGGACACGACTCTGAAAATAGAGCTATAAATTACATGACTCTGCTGATATAAGACTGTACAAAGGACTCCAACGGAACGGCGCGCTCGAACATTTTGTGGACGTTCGCCCAAATATCCTGCGGAGTGAGGAGTGATTCCTACAGCTATACCTTGATTAGACAACTTCAACCAGATTTAATCGAAAAAAAAACACAAGCTATCCGAAATTGCACCGGACATGGCTCACCCAGCGCTTCATCGAATTTCACGCGAAAATTCAGAGGTGAACTGTTAAAAATTTAAGGCTCAACTAATGAAGTATGCGGCTGAAGACTCTGTCTCAAGGTTCTTTAAAGTTCGAAGCAACGACTATGATTCAGCTGGGTTGCGACTAAGAAAATGCCTATTATAATAATGCATGCTAATAAGACCATGATGATGACGATGATAATAACAGAAATATAGCCTTAAGCAAGTCTCTACCATGGCAAAGGAGGTTTACGTCTTCTATATGTCTCCCCTCTGCCGCCGGCTCGGCTGCAGACGGCGACCTGCTCCGTCTGTGGCACCCTCAATGCATCTAGTCAAATTTTGACGAAAAGCCCCGATTGCTTGCTTCATGCTGAGCCGTTGCTCGTGACACTATATTTCCTACTTATCCATGTACAGATAAGCATCGACAGATATCGCTCTGATGGGTGAGGCGAGTATCTGACGAGAGTGGATTCCGACCGTCCGGAAAACAAAAATCTACTATGCGGTTGCTGCTGCTGCTGCTGCTGCACCGCCGACGGAGTGGGACGCGTCATATAGCGAATTCGTCTGCTGCTCAATTTGGTGCCGCGGCCGCCGTCGCCGCCGCCGCCGCTGCTGCCTCCTCCTGTCGTGTGTTTGTTGGTGTACGTTCTTCGTTACGAGGGTGCGTGCTGCAAGAGTCTGATGATCAGTGGAGCAGCACGCTGTGGATAGCCGCAACCCAAACACACCTCACGCCGGTCCGGGCCCATTTGGCATTGTTATTGCCAGGCGCTGTTAGAGTGAGGTGATACTTCGGCGGCAGGCGGGAGGCATCATCGCCAACAGGATTCATTCTCCCTTGCTGGCTCTCCGCTCCCTCTCATCGAGTTTTGTTCTCGGAGTGTGTTGTGTCTATCTGGCCTTGTCGTTCCGTGCATCATTTCGTGCCTGCATCTTTTGTCTGGAAGCAGGGCCGCCCTCGAAAAAGTGAAAATACGCGAGCGGTGGGACTCGCTCCTCCGCCGGGTCTCCGTCGTTCACGATTTAGCAAACGGCAACATGAGTTCCGATCAGTCCGCGGTAAGTCTACGTAGATCAGTGAGGATAAATAGAGAGATAAAGCCAACCCATAAGAGGTAAAGGTTTTATTGGTTTATTAAAGGAGCTGCAATTTTACAATGTTTAAGCTCTCTTTTTTTATGTCAAGGCAGAAGTGAAGAGAGATCTGTTCATTCGTTGTTGACAATGATACCACAGCGACTAACGGGTGTACTCTGATTGCTAGAATTTGTGCCGTTCTGAGATTGTGTAGCATTCCGATATGTCTCTCCTTGTAGAGGAGAGTTCGTATTCGAGCCAGAGTGCGACTGTCAAATTTGTACAATTGCACACATACACATCAGTTTGATAATCATGCGATAATCAGGTGGATGATGTCAGAACTTAGGAGGAAGACCCACGTTCACGATCACCGATACATAGAAAATAGCAGGTGAAACCGATCACGATAAGAACGATACGCCGCAAGCAACAGACCCCAGCCGCTCTTCGCCTCAAAATGACGGTTGAACTGTTCAACGCCGAATCAGCCATTGCTGTTATTATTCTGTTGTTGATGTCAGAGGGATTCTTCAATCTGACTCGAGTCATACGAGACCGATTCCGTATGTATACGCTGCGTGCAGCTCATAGAACGACTGATATATCCTCAGCGGGTTATTAGCTTATGGCCTTCCTGTTGTGGCATGCATTAGTCATAGAATTAATGTTATATACACATTGCTTTGCTGTTGATACTGGTATTAGGAACGTCCTGGACCTTCGAACTCGTCAGGAGATGCCAAAGAATTCATAAAGCTCAAGGTGAAAGGACAGGAAGGTGATGAAATACATTTTCGACTGAAAATGACCACACCATTCAGTAAGTGTTAATTCATTCAGTATTGTTGATATTTCTTCATTGGTAATTGCCACTATATATATATATATATATTTGAAGTGTGAGAATTTTGACGGCTAAATTTTGTTCGTTACCCATCTTGTTTAGTTGTCTCATTGAGTGGGGCCTTCGTAATTAATAAGACAAGGAATGTGTTGCGTGCTGCCCGTTGTAGCAGATGAGCGAGCGATTAGTTAGCTCATCGGCTGATCGCTTGGCACGATTGCGGCCTAACTTCCTTTGTAAGCCGTACGTATGCAATGGCATTGTACAACTCAATACCGTGCCTGATGTTATTTACTGCCAGTCATCGAAAAGCTTTCAAGTCGTCGTGTTGTGCTTACGTCTGGCGTTGTCTCAAACAACAAGTCAGCTTGTCAGCTTGTTGCCTGCGTCGCTAGTAGCTAGTTGCGTGTTGTAGAAATATATATATATATCTATTTATAGAAATAATTTTGCATGCATTCGATATCAGCAAGCTTGAAATACACACGATCATATTCCGATGCGTGCATTTGAAAGAGACCGTTTAACATATCCAACAACATCTGCTCTCTGCTTTGATTTCAGGCAAGATTAAGAAAAATTACGCAGAACGAGTCGGTGTTGCGGCGGGATCAGTTCGGCTGATCTTCGATGGAAGCCCTGTCACCGACACGGACACCCCACGTGGCCTGTCCCTCGAAGATGACGATGTCATCGAGGCCTTTGTGGAACAGACCGGTGGCTCAAGCAGCTATGACAACCCCTTGAGCATCCGTGGACTAACCGCTGCGCGTTCGGATCGTTCGTCGCAGTCACGAGAAGAGCGGTGTCCGACAACGGTGTCAGCCAACGAGACGTTCGAGCAACAAACTGCTTTATAGCGCGCACAATTTAGACATGAAGAAGATTCGTGGATTGATACCACCGTCATCTGTCCTTCCTGTCTGCTCAAACCCTTTAACCTATTACCGATATTCGATCCTGGGCGACTCGGCACTGAGCTTTTATTCATTACGGAACCATTAACATGCTCGCAACCGAAACCGCAACTGACCACGTAGGACGATCAACAGAAGCAAGTAGTCCACTCGATCGAGTGTCACGAATTGTCACACCATTGCCACGATTTCGAGAGCCACCATAGCGTCTGGTGTTGAGTACAACGCCAACAAGCAGACAACGAGGCAAGCAACGCGGCCGATTTTTTTTCTATGTCCATCGAGCGGCGTTTGCTGTGCCCGTCAGCTTGTGTTGACGACGATCGCCGGCGGCGGCGGCGGCCTTTCGCTGAGCAGTAGCTCGTTATTACGTGCCACGTGAATTGGATTTGGGAGTGTGCAACGGTCTCGATTTGGTCCCTCGACATCGTGCATCATGAAACAGTGCGAGCGGTATGTGTAAACATCCTCCGCTAAATAGAGGATTTGTTCGCGAACCAGCGGGGGGTTGGTCGGACCGTCATTGCGTTTACCGGAAAACGTCTCCCACGCTCTGATGCATGGGTGACGAAATCGATAGTCCTGAATGGTATTAAGGATAGCGGATAAGAGGTAAAATGATGTCGCCTGGCTGTGGGCGTGTGGGTGGGTGTGTATATTGGATGTAATAATATGGTACTAGGCTGCGGATCATCTCATCCATTTAACCGACGTGCTAACACATTTTTTTTTTTATTATTGTGGGGCGGAATCATCATATATATATATACATATATATAGTACGGTAAGTTTTGAAAAACGCCACAAGATTCATCCGTTAATAGTGAGCTACTACACGCTGGAAGAGAGCACGTTTGATATCAACTTCGTATTCGCGTGGGCGGTGCAACTCACCGAGATCATACGGCAGTTGTCAAAAGCAGACTCCTTATCATACTATCATCATAAATTGTGACATTTTCTATAGATTACCCATGACTAACGCTACTCTGGCTGAAGGCAAGACGTGTACAAACGTAGAGATTAACATCTTGCAACGAGAAATTGAAATCAGTGTAACTGATCTAGCTCTCTTGTACGGAAGTGAAACGGTGTTAGGGTTCAATTGAACGGTAGCGGTTGCAGCAATTACAACGGTCAACGGCAGGCTTGCAAAGAAAGCAACAGCAGCAGCAGCAGGATATTATTTGTGCCAGCTGAACTGACCAACGCCCAACTCTTCTGTTCCGTGGGGCCGCCATTTTTAGACGGTCATTAGATAAGATTCCATGTACATTAAACTGCAAGCACAGACTAGAGAACTGAAGAATGAACGGAGAGATCGATGTGAGGGAAGGATGAATGCGGAAAACAAATGTCGAAGCAAGCACATGCGAGAGAAACAAATGAAGTAACACTAACAATAACACAAACAAACAACTGTAAAAATGCCACGCCCCCCTGTAAACGCAATGTATATATGAAAAAAGTCGATAAATCAACCTATATATATATATATATATATATATCATATACACACAACAGCATGTACTAAGAAAAAATAAAGAAAACTTTTATTCCGTTTGAATCGTCACAAGAATTGCTTGTCTTTACTTGCTACTATCTTTATTTCTCTTGTCTTCTTCTGCTAAGGTCATCAATACTCATCGCTGAGTGGGGTAGTCGCTTCGTTCATGTACACAATGTCACGTATATATTCCTTCATTTTTTGGCATCGTTATTTACATGTATACATTGTACATCATGGTGGTGACTGTTAACCTCTGGCGTCCACATAGGCGGACGTCAGTTCGTGGCTCTGTGTTCTCGTCCCTGCGTGTGTATCTGTGCATGTGTGTGTGTATCTGGGTACCTTTACAGACCCATGAGGAGTTCGCGTGCAAACAGCTCCCAAAGAACCCCGAAAGCCTTGAAACTTTTAGACATTTGGACGACCTATATATTCCTCTGTTCACTGGCAGAAAATACCTCGGATGATCGGCGTCATTACGGCAGCGTTATCAGGGTGACCCGTTAAGCCGCCACAACAATAAAAACAGCTTCGATTGGGAAGTCTATTGGGAATTCTAGACATGTTTAGCCCAATGTAGAGTCCGTAAGTGGTACAGTGTGATTCTTCTTTGTTTCGCATAATTTCATATGGAGCGCTGACCTGGCTCTGTGGAGCTCGAAAAAAGATTATCGACGTCATGAGGACACAGACAGCCTCCTATATGTAGCTTCCATGGGTTTGTGATAGAACATTTTCCCTCCAGGTTCGTCTCCGTATTATTGTTATATTAAAATTGTATATTTTTAAAGCAATTTGGTCGACAGTTTCCTAAATTGTTTCGACGCAGATTCAGCAGTTATTGTTTGTATCGCTGTGCAATTGCCATCGCTTGTCTCGTTTGGCCAGATGAAGTGTTGCTACAAACTTGCATTCCAGCTTAATTTCAACAAATATACTGCCCAGATCTGCATCTACAGATACAGCGTATCGCACATAGCTATCCTGCTAGGTCATAGCGTTTTAGTGCCATCAAATCTGTATTAACGTATTTTTTTTTAATTAGCTTAATAAACATCACAGAGTCCGTTATGAGCAAGAGCCGGTCTAAGAGTCATTTGATTCGAGGTGATAAATACTACTAGAAGATGAAGGTCTGGGATAACGAATGACCGTTCATTCTATAAGCTTAACATCCACAATGGATCCACGGGGTGACTCAGCTTCGAGTTTCTATTAAAATCCCTGTCGTTTTATGACCTGTGTATCTTCCTCTCCCTATAACTCTCAGTGTGCGGCGAAACGGGTTCGAGCGCACCCTGTCAACAAGATACCGTCCATTGATGAGTATCTCGTCGCTATTATTGTTGTTGTTATCAATATTATTATGATTGAAAAGAGTACATTCATTGTTTTGCGCAAATACTACATTATATACAGGTTGGTGGATTGATTCTATCCATGATTATCGGAATCAGGCAGTTGTCATACTGTTTCTCAGCGACACGAATGATCCCAAGACCCCATCTTCAGCCAAGGGCGACACTACTAGTCGAACGAAAATTCCCTGAAACGAACCGCGTTGACATGAAACAAAAAAAATATTTTATTGGAATTAAACTTGGCATGGGCAACATTCACTGCGCTCCTTCACTGTGCATTTTCTGCCATAATCCATACAGAGATGCAACTATCTACACAATTAGTCAAGTCCTCCACGGTCCCATTAACTAGAAGGGTATTGCTCGTGACGCGGTAGCGGCCAAGTGTGAGGAATAGATAGAATTACATTTTTTATTACATAAAACAAACCCTACCTGTGTTTCAGCTGAGGCACACTACAGCCCCAGGCGACTACGGGCACATGCTCTGCTAATTCGATCGATTGTAGCCGATAACCCGACGGGAATAACGAATTCACCGTTCGGCCAACCCGAGATCGCGGCGACGATCCTGAAGGGGCGCCTCCCTGAGAACAAAAACTGCTACTTGGGCCTAGCTGTGCAGGCGCATGTGATGAATGACGTTGAGCCTGACGTTGGCGGGCTCGTTCGAAGCTGCAATTCCGTAGGTGGCTGAGTTAGAAATGCAAAATGAATTGGCTTTGACTTTGACATTTTTTACTATAAATTTCCATATTTGCTATTGCGATCCATGTCGTTATATCGCGGCATCGTTAGCCGCCCAAAAAAAATAAATCAACAAGATTCGTATCATGTCAACGCTCCGTATGTTCAGTATGCACGGGTGCGCGAATTTCGTCGATGCCGCCTCAATCACGGTCAATCTTCAGCATACGTCATCGTTTGAATGGCAACCGATGTGTTGTGTTAATTGGCAAGCATAACCCTCGGTGTGCTTGGCAAAAAAGCTTACTTTTTTTGTTCGGACATCCATTGGCGGTCCCATCTTTTCCGGCGTTTCTCATCTGTTTCCAGCTTAAGATGCCGTTTGAGATATACGTCATCTCCGGTTGCCTGACGAAGATTTGCGAACAAAAGCAGATTAGTGTCGAGCGTTTTCATGCAAACTGCTGTTGAGCCGATTTGGCGAATGCACTGCAAAAGTGTGATGTGACTTTTGTCGGTTCGTCTGATCTTGTGTGGCATCACAGCATGATCAGATAAGGGTTTGAGGATCCGGCATGTTGGGCTCCGGCGCGTGGCGGCTTCTACCATTCCCATGTATTCAAGAATTGCAATTTATTATTAGGTATATAGAACTGTAAATCGCTGATAGTTAGCGAAAGAGCGAAAACACGCATAGACTAAATGGTGACAAAATATGGCAAGATCTGTGAGGTAGATTTTTTCGCGAATGAAGGACACCCATAGCGAACATCGCTGAGATGTCACATACATTTTATAGACAACTAGATACTAACTGATGGTACTATGCGTGTCCCCCTGACGATGGTCTAGTGGAGACCATCTTGGACTTCTAGACAGGAGGGACGGTTTGGGACTTCAAACCCTGCTAAACGCGGACACCTTTTGCGTTTCGTTATTATCCTTCGTTATCTGTGGATTGTTGCCAAGTGTGACCAGTGGAAAAAATAAGAAAGGGTGGCTCCTGAGACTGATCCTTCGAGTAATGCCCAAAGGTTACGTGCTGAAGCCTGTCACATAGGAGAGCAAGTCAGCTCGAATAAGGAGGCGTGTATTACATAGGCGTGTACATTCGAGGTAAGCTCATCTTCGATCCTCATACTCGATCGGGGTCCGCGTCCCAGGTGGATTTCAACCACCACCTGGTAATGTCATTGGCGGAAAACCATTAGCTCATCCAGTCTTGTAGTAACAGCGGTCCAAAATACACCCACTCGTCCATCTGGGCATCTCGATTAGGACTACCGTTGCCACAGAAGAGGTGGTATTTCTCTCCAACGAACGTATTTAGGAAAGAAAAAAACAACACGATCAGCCATAAAGAAGCATTGTATATTTTATATAGCTTACCTCGTGGGTGGAGTTGTCGCCTGTTTTCACCCGGACGTCAATCGCGCATTCCACTAGTTTCTCTCTCCAGCGGGGCACTTCGATGGAGCCAACGCCGTGGCGACCCTCGGAATCCTCATCCAATTCAGTTACCCGCTGGTAGAGCTCATACGGCATAACGGTCATAGGGTGCGATGGATCTTCAAGAAACTCATCTGAACTGGCCGCTCCAACGTCAGGGTCGCTCGTTGGATCTTGAAGACGGACACTTTTCCTAAATTCAACACAGGAAATGAGCGGAGTCTGAAACACTGAGCAACACTACACGGTCCGAAGCGAAATCTGCCTATATTCTATGAAGCTTTTGCAGCGGGTCTGCTAAGGTGTCGTGTCAGAAGTGGCTTTTAGAGTCCACACGGAAGTCACCAATGACGACACCATTCGAGAACGAATGGTGTCTGCATTAGCATAGCATTATCTACTGGTCTCGAATGGGTGGTAGAAGATGCGTCTAATCACTACTATTATTAATTATCAATCGCTATTAATTAATGTAGTCCCCATCAAATCGCTACCATAAGTATTCTTGTTTTTTATTCTCTTGTTTTGAAGACCTGGATGGCTCTTTGCGAAACCAGCGCAATGCGGGATGCGGTTCTCTACGAAACAGGTTTTGTGACTTGTTATTTGCACATTGGCTTCGTCATCCGAATTGTCACTATTTTCACTGTACTTTAAGAGTGGTGGTTAGTAAAAATTTTAGTTCCAAGTACGAGTTCTGGAAAGTGGCAATGCATCTGGGACTTTTCCAAACACCTTCTACGAATGCGGTATTAATAATACCGACCAAAGAATAATAACTCGTTACGATTTCTAATCGTTCCTCCTAGTTACGTTAAACTTGTATCTACAACCATATGAGAGTGCGTAATTTTACTTGCCGCAATCTATAAATATTGTTTGAAACAGTTATGAAACCCTACCCTAGTTTAACTTTGTACGCACACCACGCGCGTGTGCTAATGTTTTCGGGCTGACTCTCAGCCTTAAACATTTAACGTTCACGATATTACTTTTGCGTTGTCTCATAATACGGACCCCTAAATAAAACGGTGTAACGTTGTGCAACGGTGGGGATTGAACCCGTGCATCTCCATGTCTCCTCTGGTCGCAAGGCGCGCGCACAAAAATGCACCACATCACCGAGGTCGACAGTGCATGCGTGTCCACGATATGGAATCAGTCTAAATGGGTATGTTTATAGCTAGGGGTGAGTGATATCTCCCCGCTTACCCACTGACTTAAAACAAAGTTCAGTCGGTCAAAGCAGAAGATAACGCTCATTAAAAGTGTACTCATGCCGCTGTCCCGCGTTGTCACTAACCTTGGTTTTTTATCCGGGCTATCCGGTTGACGTAACCTCGTACTCGGCCCGCTCGTAAGCGCTGCACGCTGCTGCTCCAAGCGGTTTCTTAATGTATCACGCGGTGGTTTCATGAGCTCGCTATCTGCAACCTGCTCTTCGAGTCTCGCAACCTGCTCTCGAAGTCGCGAGATTTCACACCGAAGCCTTTCTATCTCTTCATCCTTCTGTGCCAGCAGTTCTTCTTGCATTTGCTGCTCATCCGACCTGCCCTCGCTGGGCGTTCCGGGCGGTTCCTGTTTGATAACGACCACAGCGCCAAAATGGACCGATCCTGAGGAAGTTTCGCCGACATCATGACGAGGCAAGGTGTCGATATCGACACCCATTCTTCGATCTTCATTTTTGGTTTTTGATGTCTCCGTCAGATGGTTACCATTGACCACCGTCGGGGGGGCCGAAGACGTTGTACAGCTGTTGGTTCCACCCTGACCGACGGCCGATGACATGCTACGGTGTTTCCTTCGGCTGAGCTCCAGCACCGGCCGCGAGAAGTAGCCGGTTCCGATCGAGAGTTTGACGAGCTCGGACGCCCGCCTTCGTTTTGGCGACGGGGCTGCTGCCATCTTGGCAAGGCGAGGATGCGCAGGACGCTTCACGGGAGAAACAATTCGGGCCCGATTGGCCTTGGAGATTGCTCGCTGAGGTGGGGGTGTCTGATTGGCCGTGGCATTCAGTTCTTGTTGGGAGGCCGAGCTGAGACCAAGTGGCAGACGCCGCTGTTGAGAGGTATGCTGACCCATTTTTGGGGAGGCCCCCATAGTCCTATCGGTATCGCATCGCCTGGCGACCATACACACATATGAACACAAACGCAAATGTCCGTACAAACATTGAACATCGGTACAGTGCGAATGCAGTCGATAAAACATACTACTGTCGAATAAATAATGCCAGCAAATCGGAATTGAGCAAGACAATATTCCACTCGGTCGAAGGTGGGATATTATCACTTTTATTTGTGGGTGGTGCGCGTCTTGGCCAAGCTCAGCTGATCACTGCTCGGTCTATGTGGGCAGCTGCGTTCTCGACTTAAACATTATCTTTACTATCAACTTCAATTTAAGCCATGCCGCTGGGTTGAGCCGATGTTCGAAAGTTCGTATGAAAATTCAACGTAAAACCGGTCTGCTTCAATGTATCTCGGTATGCGGTTTGTCGCAAATTCTAATCGGAAAGTCTATGTGAGCATGAATCCTGTTTGCAGTCTATGCTAAAACAAGATGAAGAAACAATATATCAGACACTTCCAAAGTAATAATTATTCCGTTTAATAATTATTCCGAGTCGTTTACAACCTTAAGCTACGTCGGAGAGGTGAGCCTGCCAGTGCGCTGAATATTCTGTTCTACCGTATAATGGAACACTTTTACTTTAGCATAGCATACGCATGATTGAATGAATGAAGTTGAATTTAAAGATAATGTTTAAGTTGAGAACACAACTGCCCACATAAAGCGAGCAGTGATCAGCTGAGTCAAGATGCGCACCACCTACAAACAAAAGCCTCTCGCCTTCGTCTGCGTGGAACGACGTTTTTTTCAGAGCAAACTTTACAATGATACAATATCAATAGACATCGGCCCTAATTGTCATCAGTATCCTTTACATCACGTTAGAGTAAATCGGTCCATTACGTTTTGCTACGTTCCTATGGGTGGATAGGGTGTTAACACCATGCTTATTAATGACGAAGCATTCAATAGTAGAGCATTTACTGCATATTAAAGAAAAGTACTCAATGCTGAAGCGGCACCAACGGTTGAACAAAAGTGTAGAACTTAAGCGGAGAATAATGAGTTAGCAACGGCACCTAGAATGTTTATGGATTTCATCACAAGCTGCATACTGAACAAGGCATTGCTTGTACACAAGGCAGTAAATCATTGTTGAGCGCAGATCGTGTTAGTATTTTACTAACATCGTACTCTACTTCCGGGTGATTCATTATGCCTGTATAGTTATCTTTGTCTTGCAAATTTGTAATTGCTATTACGGACCTTCGATGGTCTCTGTTGTAAACTCAAGTTCACTATGTTTTGTACGAGAACTTAGGCGTTGTATAATTGCAGTTTCGTTAATAAATCTCAATTGAACCAATAGCTCGATTAATGACACATGTTGAACACAGCTGTAGGATATAGGTGTCTACCTCCGAGCCTTTTCATTGATGATATTCTGCCAAACGGGACAGTGGTACACATCACACCGAGTGATCTCATCTCGATCTCGCGTGGTGTTCCCACAGGTAACAACCGTTTACAGTTGAGGTCGAACTGCAGAGTACACGCTTAATATGCCATTATATATATATATATATGTATATATATATCCAGATACATACCTTGAAGACACCAGGTGTCGAACGCTGACAGTTGTATACGCACCGTGGCTTTCTCACCGATACACAACACGACACCACGAAACTTCAAACGTTTTTAACTGCTGCAGATACCTGGCGTAGTGCAGCATCACGTCACTATGTCGATATCTTGCGTTCCTCATTTATTACATACATTTTCTTCCGGCATTGTACACCCCGGGGGTGGGGGGGTACGATCCTAGGCTAACTCACAGGGCTGAGTCATACGACACATCACACATAATTGCTACTATCGACGCTCGCTCGCTTGCTTGTCTGCCTACCTATTTGTCTATGTCCTCTTCGTTGGGGGCTGGGGAAGACCCCGGCGGCGTTCGAATTCGCTCGATAGGTCTTCAGCAGGGCCATCAGCCCGGAGGAGCGGCGAGAAAGGGAGTGGACCCATCAACTGGATTCGAACCCGGCATCACGATCGTCCTCGGCGGCGAACACAACTCCCAGACCCAGCGCCGCGGCCGCACGACGGTGCAAGCGACGAGTGTCCTGGTGGCCGTGGTACTGGCGCATTTGTTGTTTGTTCGATTCGATGATTTTGGCACTCCGAACAACGACGACGACGACGAAGACGACGACTTGCGTTTAACGCAAAGCCGGCGAAATCGAAGCACAGTTTAACTGTTCGACATCACCCGTCGCCTGCATTGGGGTCTTTCCTGACGAAATCGAACGGACGGGACGTTTGTCGTTTTTAAAGGCGTTTCTCCCCACATGGCGGCATCATAGGGGGTAAATCACACACACACACATCACCAGCCAACGCAAAACCAACATGGGAGACAATAGACGCAGCAGCAGCAGCAGCAGCAGCAGCAGCAGCAGCAGGAGTCTGCAAGCTGCAGGAGGCGGCGGCGGCGGCGGTGGCGAAGCAGAGCCCTTCACTGTTGATGATGGTATGGTGCCCCTGTTGATGATTGGCGTGCTCGTGTGCGATCGTGGTGATGCTGCTTGCTGCCGTCGAATTGTACCAGACCACTACCTAACCAACTACAAAATGGCTGCTGCTGCTACTGATCCTGGCTGTGTACCTGCGTCTGCGAGGATGTGTGTATCTGTGTGTGTGTCTGCGTGTGTGTGCGTATTTTTGTGGGTCTATGAGAACCGGCTGTTGCGTATCTTGCTGCTGCTGCTGCTGCCGCTACCGCCGCCGTTCTGTATGTTGGTCTAGAGGGAGAGCGAACCAAAACATTGGTGTCTCAGAGAACAACTAGCCAGCACAAAGTCTAGCATAGGTACAGCAGCTATTGCGAGCAGGGCACTGAGGCAGAGGCGACTGTAGACTCGCGCGAGGCGACTGCTGATGAAACAAAATAGATCAATGCACTAAGAATATTCGTTGTGAAAGTGGAATGATATAATCCAGCCAGAGATGTAAAAAGCGCATAGCTCACAACTGTCGTAGCTGTCACTAATAAATGCATCATTCTATCAGATATATGAAATGATGCGGCGGTCCCCAGTAAGTCGGATTCGTTTTCTGCGGCGATTTTTTATTAACCATCCCAGTGTAACCAAGACATCGCTTCACCATTCGAGATATCAATGGCATCAATGCAATACTCTGTCTCGGTACAGTGTATGATCAACCTTTAAAAACAAAGCAACAAACATCTGACTATGCTAGCCTTTATGCTCCACGAGTCCACGAGCACATCAGAGGAGAGGGCAGAGGTGAGGGTCGCGAAAACAGCTGATTTGGTCGCGCGCTGGTTGAAGCTCAGTGGGGACTTTAAAGCGGACTCACGTGCACTCGGCATAATGAAATTAGGCGTTAGGCTGTTAGAGTCGCGTCTGTAGCTATGCCCGTACTGAATAATGCTTTCAGCCATTATTCATGTTCCGTATATTAAGGGTTGTCTTACCAGGAGTCCCGGGGTATAGCGAGACAGCAAGCCAGACGTCGATATCGATGCGATATGAGCGGAAGGAGCCATCTATTGGCTGAACAATTTGTTGTTGCTAAATAGGTCAATGTGCCACAAATTGGCTAAAAATCAAAATGCCTTACTTTTATGCCCTGAGCTCCATGGGTAACTACCAGCAATCGTGCACATGCAAAACTCACTATTCAATTCTGAATAGTTAGAATATGCCCTATTCCACTGGGATGTCTTCAAAAGCAGATGCTTTATTCTCTAGCAGTTTACATGGCTAAGCTTAGAAGAGCTTGCTTACTCGGCAGAAGTCCTAGGTGAATAGCTAGATATGAACACGCCCCGCGATTCGATTACTGCACAATATGTACTAGATGAAAAAGGACCATATCTTTAACGAAAAAGGAAATCCAGATGACGCTGAGTACACTCTTGCACAGAGCGGGCGGACGATACGAGACAGTTTGCAGTAGCGATACGAAGAACGGTAACTGCGTACAGTTGGCCCAAACTAACAGTATAACAGATACGGCTGAGGCAGCTGCGAGGGTCTGAGTTCCTGGACCCAAGAGTACCTTTCTCCAAAGCGTGAACCTGTCTATACCTCGCCGTAAACATCGATTTGCCCTCATCTCCGCCTATCGGTCCCAATTTCGCAGTTGTTAGCCTGTTAAGCCGTCCCATGATGGAAATTGAATGGTCATCGAACACAATCCATGCTAAATGAATCAAATCGCTCCATTTAGTCTCTCAGCTTTGAGACACTACACAACATGAGCGGGTGTTCGTAGCTGGCCCCGCACACGCTCCGTTGAGCAAAACATATCTGATGAAAGTTACATTGAAACAGTTGAATAGGGCACATCACTTGATGCATGATTTGCTATATGTATGTTCGGGCGTACGATTCGAGCTTAATCACGTGTGTGTTTTTTTTTTATCATTTTCATCGATCTTCCTTCGACGGCTGTCGGAATCCGTAAACGTGCCGCAATGTACAGTTTCGATTGGCTTGCTGCCGAATTATCCATGATCGAGGATGCCTGTCGATCCTCGTTACGTTTGCCATTGCATTTAACGAAGAACGGTTTTTATTCATTGAAGATCATATTTGTGATCGGTCAGCTTCATGCCGAACAACAGTACCCCGTGCATGGACGAGTTAAGCACCAGGGTACAAGTATTACCGTCGCATACGTGCCTATGTAATCTGCTGCATCCAATTTCCAAAAGTTCACCTAGTTGCCCGATTATCATCCAGTTCCGTCAAAGATAACCTTGGGCCCTTGTTATAAATGATAACGGGGTATGGAAACTCAAATTACAATTGAGAAATATGCAACAGCCCTTGTAGAATTGTTCAAAAACCTAAACCTGTGTCGATATCTGTGAGAAATAGGTGTCAAAAATCATGGCAAGAAAAACAAGATGGCGGCTTACTCAATAGAATTAGTTGTTTGCCCTCCGATGATAATTGGGTACTGATGATTTATTCAAACATACAGTAGTTAGGAATTTCTAGGGATTATGGGGGGGGGGGGAGGACGACAATGTCCCGAGGAAGGCGATGGCATTGGGTACTGATTACTTATCACTAAACGATTTTGACCTGTACAATGAAGTGTAAGATATAAAATAAACTAATATAATCATTTAAGTGCTCTTTGAAGTATTAAGACTTGTGTGCTCTCTCATATGTTCTCAAAGCATATGTACATATTAACACCCGCTATCGTCGTGTCCACGATAATTTTGCGCGTTTTGCATTCACGCTGTGAGTTACAAAATGTCTCCATATCGACCACGATGCGAATCGACAATTTGTGATGTTTGTATTGTCTAATTGTTGGATTTCAAGCTCTGATCTAAGGTATTTGCCTGGTAGTGTCAGACTCTTACTGACTAAACCCAGAACCGATTTTGACGATTGGGGCACTGACAGGGACTGTCAAAGGCATTATTTCAGTCAGTGCCTTGCAGGGACCGGCAGTTGATTCCAACCATGCCCTATCCCTCAGTTCCTCCTCTGGGGCGAACCCTCCTGCCCAGCCGCAGCGGGTGAGCTCCGGGCATTTTTCCTTCGGACCAACTCTGCTATCCGCGCCCGTTCTAGCCTATCCTTTTCCCGGAGGATCTTTTCGGCTGGTGTGCTCCCTCTGTCCCACTTGTCTCTGTCCAGGCACATGTAGGAAACGAACCCTCGGATCCCGTCCAGCAGCGGCCCGTGTCAGTTCGGCGTCCGCGACCTCCTGCCGCACTTGCTTCGTGGCTCCACATGCTGCCAGTGTGTGGAGAGGATCGTCCTCGACTCCTGCATCGCACAGCACGCAGATGTCCGACGGGACCTTACTTCAAGCTCTGATCTGAGGGATGGTTAGTCCTCTAGTTATCCATTCGCACGTGGGAAAACATTTCGCAGCAGATCGGTCCTCTAGATTTAACAACAATTGAGGCAATTTACGTAAGTGGTGTTGAAATCGACGCAAAGAAACGTGTTAAGTCCCATATGGCGATAGGGATCAAAGGTAACAAATTCCTGTTTTTAGTAGAAATCTCGAATTGTTACTCTTAGGTAACACTTTACGTGTGACAAGGTGTCGCTACGAATGAAATTGACAAAAATAATATGGAAGTTTTTAAATTCTTCAAGTTCAAAAATATACTATGTTTGAATATATATGTACAAGTTGTGAGTTTGATTATGCTAGTTATTTTGCTATAATGGCTCACATGAGCTTCTTACCCTGACAGGCCTTTGAGGCAATGCTAGACAGCGGTGCTGAGATCTCCTATAGAGGAAAGACAGTTGGAAAGAGTCTGTTTGAAAAAAGTTCGTTTCTCTCTCTCTCTCTTCAAATGGTTCACGTAGTTTGTGTCCGATTCGTGTTCGAGTCCTTCGGATCGGTCATTTTCTGTGAATCAGAATCATCTGTCGCGTTTTTTGGTGTCTTTACATAAAGGTGATCGGTCAGCGAATCGGAGAAACAAGTCCGTCGTGCCTGCGTGTGCGTTCTAGTTTTGTGTATCCCACAGTCAGGCATCGTATCACTCCTTGGCAAATACTGCGTTTGTTTTTAAGACGACTACTAGTTCAAGGTATCAGCTACAACTCAGATGCGTGCACCATCTATGGAGCTCATAAGAGTCCACTTGTCCACAGGTTCGTATTTGACCAGCGGAGCATTCGATTGGCCCTAAGTCCACATCCGTGACGCGGAAAAACTAAATATATCACGTCATAGTCAGACCTATGCTAATCTCGAAGGCTACATAAGAATGCTGAAGTTGGACGAAGTGTATCTTAAGGCTGATAGTCGGCAAGTGCGTCTACAGCTAACGAACAAATCGACAACGTTCAAACACATCATGACTAGGGTGCTCATTGCTTCGTTTCTGTTGGTCTCGTTCGTGGCGGTGCAGGCAAATGAAGAGTCGAAGCGGAAGAACCTGGTGAAATGTATCAATGCCGAATTGGAAAAGGAGAACTCCGAATTTAAGCTTAAGGATGATGAGCTGAAGAAGCTCAAGGAGATCGTCGACAAGGAGATCATGAAGGAGCCGCTGAAGAAGCATAACAAGGACGAACAGGAGAAGATCCTGAAGGAGATCGAGGCCAGTGCGAAGAAGGAACTACCCGACGTAACGACGGACACCGTCGACAAGATGATGAACAAACTCAAGGGACTTGGAATGCATTGCTGCAAAGAGATGGGCAGCTAAGCGTTTGTCTGAATCAATAAATCAACGAATAGCTAGAAGGTTTTTGAAGGGAAGTG